>JAWNPP010000032.1:395000-1596498 GCA_035047445.1 Drosophila siamana
TAATGCTCAGAAAGTAATTTTTTTCATCAACTAAAGGGCAGAGACGAAAAATAAAACATCATAGATACATTCACAATAAAAATAATTTAAAATCTACTAACCTTGTATAACCTATAAAATAAAATGTACTGGAAAAAAAGTAATCTGCAAAAAATACCCAAAACCCATACGCGTGCGCAAAATTTTTTATTAGTGTATTTTTTATTTAATTTTTCGAATGCATTTGTAATAATTTACAGCATTTCGATTTAAACGGCCTCTTGAACGGGTGGCTCATAACCTTCAGGGCGATCAATGACGGCACCCTCAGCGGATACTACTGCTTCAGAGGCCTTGCCACCACCGTCGCCATGCAGTTCCAGCAACTTCGATACATCGAAACGGGGCTTCTTAAGCACCTTAACCTTACGAATATACACATCGTGTAAAGGATAGATGCGTTGACAGCTCTTCTCAATATCCTTAGCAATCGAATCGAGAGCCAGCTTATTGACCAGTTGCTTAAGATCTGCACTGCTCACTTCATTGTTGATAATGTCGGTCATCCGTCCGCGAATTTTACGGACCTGCGATTGTTGGGCATAGCACGTTTTGCGCTGTGATTGCTGATCCTTGGAGGTGAAACCTATACAAAACACACGCAGCAAATAACCATCGACAGTCTTGGCTTCGACGATGGCCTCAATGAGCGTTTGCCATTTTTTCACCATCGATCTGTTTTTAGCAAAAACAATACATTTTACATAATATACTGACTCAAACATACATACATATAAAAATGTAGGAACGCACAAAAATCAAGTAAAGAAATAAAACTCACCTGTACTTGTCAGTGGTTAAATCCATGCCATGGAAATTGCACAGTACGTTGCGATCCTGCACATCTTCAGCGATGAGGCGAAACTTGCGGAAAGATCTCTCGGGATCAATATCCTTTTGCAGGTCTGCCAATGATACTTCAAAAACGCGACCTTTCAAATAATCGGAAGCAATGCGTTGTCCTTGTGTTCGGTTAACCAAGGTTTTACCAATCTGCCTGGTTTGGAACATGTTTGGAGCCTTAACATCGTACCAATCTTTGCGAGAGAATGGATCAACCACCTTCTTTTTACCACCTTTCTTGCCACCTTTCGAGAGACCCTTATTTTTGCCGACCGCCATGGTAAACGTCTAAACCGGAAAAGGTCGAATCACGTTGATTGAACTGTCATGCGTCTTCACTATCGTTAGAGTTGATTCATTTAATATCGATATCAGAAGGCATACTTACACCATACGAGAATATAAATTTCATTTAAGGAATATTTGGAACGTCTGAATGGTACAGTTTTTATGTAATCTCCCTGTTTCTTACGATTACTAAATAATATCAGGTATGATATTTTTAACAATAAACTATAGTTCACTGATTAGCTTTTAAATATTTTACATATATATTTCTAACAGTATATTTTTTGGAAGCGTGTATGAAAATAATGTGGCATTTAAATTTTATAATCAGTGCTGGTTATTTTTTTTATATACATAGTTGTGTTTTTTTAATATATTTTTTAGATTATTGATTAAAGAGTAAATTAGAATAGAAGTGCACTCCATATAGTAAATATATATGTGTCGGATTAGGATTCATGCCATCCTCATCATCTGTTACTCAAGAAATTGTTATATGGAATTTTTAAAATATTACAAATAGTGGCTTAAAAATAAATATTGCTTACTAAAAAAACGTACTATTGCTTATGAATCGATCTCTATGTGTATTTTGGGTCCCGATTATTCAAAAACTCAGTAATATTAATATACAAATATTTTTGATCTATTCCATATTTTTCATTCGAGTTTTATCTTCAAAATATTAATGTTTTAATATCATTGTTTACCGCGAACGGTCACATTGTCAATTATTCATCGCATTCATTTTAGTTTTGCTTGGTTAGCTTTAAATTGTGTTTGTATCAAATAACGTTTTAACACATATTAAGTACATTTTATTTGTAACGTTTCATTAGTTGTAAATTTTGTTATTGCGATTAAGAACTATGCACAAAAGTAAAGAAGAGTATATGTCAATTTGATATGTTTACAAGATAAAAATTTTGATAGTTAAAAAATTCATTTGCGCAAATTATGGAATTTTTGTTGAATTCATTAATATAACATATCTTATAATTATAGGAATAAACATACAAGCAAAAAATTAGAAATATAAGCATTTACAACACTGGGTTGTGAAGAAAGATTAGAATTAGATTTGTGTATAAAGACAAACAAATATAACATAGCACCTTTGTTTATATTAAAAATATTCGCAGAATAAATGTATAATTTCTCTCAGGAATTTACACTAAAATAGATAAATCTAAGTCTATCTATAGGCATAATATTTTGATCCTATATGTGATGTCTAAGAATTAAAAAAAATAAAATAGAAAGCATAACAATAAGGAAAGTAATGGATCCCAGTAATTTTTCGTATGAACAATTCGGGATACTGGTCCATAATGATGAAGATGAAGTTACTAAACCCCCTGATGAGCAGTCTATAAACGTTCCCAATTTAAATGATGGTGAGTTCAAACTTATCGCCACTATAAACTGTATGATGCATCCCACCTCCTGAGTCTTACTTCCACGATTCCATATTTGTTTATACTTTTCTGCTCATTCAAATTCGCTCGATATATCAAACTGCAATTTATGACATACTTAATTATTGGTAATTGATTTTTATATATATTTTCATGTAGTCTTGTACCCAGATGCCATTTCTCAAAATGCTAACATTAACATGTTCCTTGAATCACAGAATGATAAAGTTTTTACGTATGTTCAATCGGATCAACATAATGCTATCAACAGTTACGGTGACAAATCTTTATTGAAAATAGCTAAAAATATTTGCTTATCATCAACAAAAGAGTAAGACTGTTTCTTTTAACATCTTTTACTATGATACTATCAAGTTACTATTTGTAATTAGGGAACCGACGTCAAGCGATAAAAGTTTGCCAATGCAAAACGGTGAAGTTAGGATGATAGTAAAGGCTTCAAAAAGGGAGGATGTCACCGAAGATGCTGCTCCGCAAGACCTAATAAATTATATGCAACAATTGCGCGCTCAGGAAAGCATGAAAAGTCGAACCAAATGTACGGAAGCAATTAATAGCAAAAATATTGCCGTAATACAATCAGTTAATGGTAAATCTAGGCGCTGGGAGCAAAAATTGGTACAAATCAAGACAATGGAAGGGGAATTTAGTGTTACAATGTGGGCATCTGGGATGTCGGATGACGAGTATTGCAGCTTTAATGAAAATGCTTCCACCACCGCTGTGTCAACATTACCGATGTTATCTGGAAACCCAATAGAAATTAGAGATGAAAAAATTGAAGTCAACAAGAATATAGTATTACATGAGCATGAGCATTTGCTCTGTGAACAGAACCAAGAACAAATGGCTGTACAGTTCACAACGTGTGCAACAGACAAAATCCTCGATTGCAATCAAAAATTAAGTGTACACAATGAATCGCGTTCAACTCCGAGAGCACATATTTCAGAAGAATGTCACTTCGTTATTAACGAGCAAACAGTTTCCATGGTAGAGAAACATCATGGAGTTAAACAAAGACATAACGATTGTGATTCTGAAGTGGCTGTTTCGGAATCTTTACCCTTGAGTAAGCTACCATATTAATATGTAGCAGTAGTTGGATTTAAACTTCATTTACGTTTTTTATTATTTATTGCAGCCTCATCATCGGTGGAAAGTATTGCAAATGATACAGATACATCTGATTTAGCGCAGTATGTTAACGATAAGAAAATAGCCTGTCCTCATAAGGGCTGTCATAAATACTTTCGAGATTCATCGGCAATGCGAAAGCACTTACATACACATGGACCTCGAGTTCATGTTTGTGCGGAATGTGGAAAAGCTTTTGTCGAGAGCTCCAAACTAAAGAGGCATCAGTTAGTTCATACGGGAGAGAAACCATTTCAATGTACTTTTGAAGGCTGTGGGAAACGTTTTTCATTAGACTTTAATTTAAGGTAATTAATCTTAATGTCTTGTTTTTGATGTTTTTTAAAAATTTCTATATACAGGACGCACGTAAGAATACATACTGGAGACAGGCCATTTGTATGCCCGTTCGATGCTTGCAACAAAAAATTCGCTCAGTCTACAAACTTGAAGTCGCATATATTAACACATGCAAAAGCCAAGTATGATTATTATGTTTTGAGTTGGAGATCAAGTAAAGTATTTATAATTGAGACAATTATTTTCAGGCGAAACACAAATAATCAGCGATTTACTACTTGCCCTAGTACAAACGAGCTTAGTGTCCATGAAGAAAGTTCTACAAATTTAATGAAAGTTGAATTGCGTGATACAATGTCAGTTAACCATGCCTCCTTTGTAATGTATGCCGATTAAAATATATAAAAATTTTATTGTGCTAACATTTGTCAAATGTATACACATTTTATGGATTTTAGTTATTTCATTTGTGTTTAAGTGTAATATTAAGAATTTTTTAATCTATATTATAACGAACTAAAATATGGCATATAGTATGTAGGTACATTAAAATATCTTAAACCAGAATTTTCTCAATGAAAATCAAAATGCCAGGTGTGAAATTACAACTTGATGAATAAACAATGAATTGAGTTTTAATTATGATATACTATTTATAGAAAAGTTGGAAAAACAAATAAAATGTAAGAAATTACCAATATTTGGAGCTATTCCCATTTGTAATTAATGTGGTTATTTTATTTACAAGCCCCCAAAAAGAGTTAAGAGCTAAAATATAAAAAGTTTGAATTGAATCCTGAGTTTTATGCTTTTACATTAAGGCTTCAACACAGCTGTTTGATGCTTGAAAGAGCAGTGCTTATGACTCACGTTTAAGATTGAAAAATCATATTATTAACACTATTCAGGAACAAAACGTGATTATAACAATATTCATTTCTGGACAATTTAATATCTTTGCAAATATGACAAATATTAAAATAAAAGGGATACATTATAGTGTTCACTAAAATAGTAGATCTTCGATCGTTGGAGTGCCTTATTACGTAGCGCATAATGTCTTTTCATAAGTTTTTAATCGGATTTAAATCCGGGGATGTAATGATGTCAATGTTGGCTAACGCAAGTCTTAGCCAATTTGCTTATATGTTTAGGAGCGTTGTCCTGCTAATCTGTATATCCGCTGCCCATAGAATAGAATAATGGCCGGGTATAATTTTTGTGCTTACAGAAGTTCCCTTGTATATAATATGCAAAAAGGTTGCTTTTTTAGACCCCATAAAGTTTATATATTCTTATTCAGGGCTAACAGTTGAGACGATTTTGGCACATCTGTATGGACATCTAGAATTTTGGGACACACAATAGTAACAACAGTTTTAACAATATTTTTTTAATATAGCAAAATTTGATGGTGAGTGGTATATTTTATAATATAATATATTTTAATTAGACAATTGTCATTAAACATAAAAGAAAACTTATGCCAATATTTCGTGAATTCAGAGAATAGAGTAAATTTTATATTAAATTGAGGAAGTAAACGTAACCATGGTCGATAGCCTTTTGTCAATGCAACCGTTTATACCTGTTGGACATGCATATCAAGGGACCTTAAGATTAAGATAAGGTCCTCAAAGTAGTGAAGCTAATTAGATAGTTTTCAAGAGACCGGAACTCTTTTGGGTTCTGAAGAAAAATGTTGGTAGGTTTACAAGTCTATAAAGCCAATATTGTTTTGGAACCCTATAACACACAAATGAACTAAAAAACGTTAAAAAACGTAGGTGCTTGACATCCAAAATATGCAGACAACATTTATATCGTTCCTGCTGGCGCTGACTCTGAGTAGATGGCTGTTGATGCTGAGTAAGAATATATATAAGTTAACATAAGTCAACGAGTTCTAATATGCCACCAGTCACAGACGCTTACTCACTCAGCCCTGGATGTTTTGACACAATGGCAGCGCACGAGGCACATGCTAAGCATTCTTAGCGGCCGTAGTGAGTATCATTCAATAGCCTAAGTACTTTCCCTTTGTCTATTGTATCTTTAGTTTTTAATTTGGGTTGGCTGCCCTTTTAAATTTTAGACATTAATGTTTAGCAATTATATGTTGACATAAAATAATATAATTTTGTTACTTTAGATGTAAACATTCCAATAAAAAAATCATAATAACATAAACTTGCTAATAAAAGTAAACTAAAGTTTATGCAAAAATCAAAGTAATAATGCAAGTGACCAAACTCTTCAAAGGTACGCCATAAGCTATCTTATGCAACAACTAAACTAATAATGCTAGTGACCAAGCTATTTAAATGTATAACAGTTCCCTTGTTGCACTTGTGTTGGTTGTAATCCATAAAGAGAGCTTTTCTCTGTTACAGAGACCGGTCGGAGTCAGACGCAGCAAAGCCCAAAGATTTGCCTTCAGATGTTGCACTGGCACAGGAAGTAGAATCGAGCCATGAAATTTACGCCATAACCCGCTAGATTCGGTAGCTCAAGCAAAGGCGGTGAGTCACATGAATCAATGGATATTGACCCATCCATTTCCTCAAGCCTTTAAAAGAACGGCTATGTCTGGCCGTTTATGTGGCCAGTAAAGACAGAGGGTTTATCACGCAGCTGCGGCTGCAGAGGCATATGCCAATAATGCGTCCGCAGCTGAAGAGCAAATAGCGGACGATATCGATAACTATGACTCCGATGTTGTCCATTTTTTAGGCTCCCTGCTAACCTACATCACAAGAAGAGTGGCGGGGGTAGAAATAAAACTTCTCATTGACACTGGCGCTTTCAAAAATTACATAAAACTCTTTAAAAGAATTAAAAGGGGTGCGCCCAGTAGAATCTTCTTTCACTACTCATTCAATACATGACACCACCAAAATCACACATAAGTGCCTCGTATCTTTGTTTGGCAAAAAAGCAAAATTTTTTTTTACTACCAGATTTATCACAATTTGATAGAATTGTGGGACTAGACAGGTGGGAGTCTCGCTTTCCTTTTTATCTGGCCAATTCAGTTTTGGTAGAGAATCTTTACTAAAAATAGGCATCATTCAAAAGTCTGTATCCCCGTAAAACAACCACATTTGGGTGGTTGATAAAAAAGGTACGGATGATAATTCTGGGGAACCTCGGCAAGGCCAAATATTTTTCAACTTTGGACTTGAAATCAGGATATCATCAGATCACACTAGCAGAGCGCGACCGTGAGAAGACAGCCTTTGCAGTAAATTGGGTTAGGTATGAATTTTATCGACTTCCTTTCGGTTTGAAGAAAAAAGAACCGTTGAAGACATACTACGCAAGCAAATCCTGCTATATCTATATCGACGACGTAATAGTCTTTTCCGAGGATGAAGAATCACATGTCAAGCATGTGGAATGGGTTCTAAAGAACCTGCATGAAGCTAACATGAGGGTCTCCAAGGAAAAAGCGTGGGCTTCAGTGGTTTTGTTGTAATCAATGATAGAACAATACAACAATACACCAGAAATAGAAAAAGTTAAGGCAATTCATGAGTTCTCGGAGCCAAAGAAAGGTCAGATCATTTTTGGTTTGACTTGGTTCGCACATTTTCGGTCACAAAGTTCTGGCACTGCAAGAACCGGGTCGCAGATATATTCAATGTTGAGGAAAGAAAAGAAAATCTTCTTGTTGAACACAACAAAGTGCACAGAGCAGCTCAAGAAAATGTTAAGTAAGTCATCTCTGAATACGATTTCCAAAAATAGCAAGATATTTAAAGAAATTGCAGAAAGTTGCAGTCTGCTCAGCGGCCAAATAAGACAGACACCCAAAGAAATATGAGTTGGGAAAAACTTCAATTCCTGATTGCCCTGAAGAATTCTTACATATTGATATATTTTCTACTGATAGAGACCATTTAAGATTTTCGTTAGGAATACATAGTAATAAAGGCATCTGTATTGTCTATTTTTCGCAGTTTGGGTTCGAAGTTGTGCTGCGGCGCGTAGAGCCAATTATTCACACGCCCAGTATATCCCCATAGTGGAGTGCCTCAGCTCAGAGTATGAGAGAAATGTTTGTGAAATGTATCCACAGTCGCACATGAACACGTGGATGCGGCCCACCTCAGAGATATGCTGGAGGCTCTCGGCGTGCACTATAGAGTTGCAAGGAGCTTGGACTTCTTAGGCACTGCAAGTTAGTAGCGGGAACGACCTATGCCACTGATTTTGAGAACATCAAATTCACCGACTTACAACTAACGACGTAATAGTCTTTTCCGAGGATGAAGAATCACATGTCAAGCTTGTGGAATGGGTTCTAAAGAACCTGTATGAAGCTAACATGAGGGTCACCAAGGAAAAATCACGTTTTTTTTTAAGAAAAGCGTGGGCTTCAGTGGTTTTGTTGTAATCAATGATAGAACAATACAACAATACACCAGAAATAGAAAAAGTTAAGGCAATTCATGAGTTCTCGGAGCCAAAGAAAGGTCAGATCATTTTTGGTTTGACTTGGTTCGCACATTTTCGGTCACAAAGTTCTGGCACTGCAAGAACCGGGTCGCAGATATATTCAATGTTGAGGAAAGAAAAGAAAATCTTCTTGTTGAACACAACAAAGTGCACAGAGCAGCTCAAGAAAATGTTAAGTAAGTCATCTCTGAATACGATTTCCAAAAATAGCAAGATATTTAAAGAAATTGCAGAAAATTGCAGTCTGCTCAGCGGCCAAATAAGACAGACACCCAAAGAAATATGAGTTGGGAAAAACTTCAATTCCTGATTGCCCTGAAGAATTCTTACATATTGATATATTTTCTACTGATAGAGACCATTTAAGATTTTCGTTAGGAATACATAGTAATAAAGGCATCTGTATTGTCTATTTTTCGCAGTTTGGGTTCGAAGTTGTGCTGCGGCGCGTAGAGCCAATTATTCACACGCCCAGTATATCCCCATAGTGGAGCGCCTCAGCTCAGAGTATGAGAGAAATGTATGTGAAATATATCCACAGTCGCACATGAAGACGTGGATGCGGCCCACCTCAGAGATATGCTGGAGGCTCTCGGAGCTACACTTATATGAAACACATCAAGCTCGGAACAGAATATTGTTGATGAAACTGCAGAATTTGAAGCCACCTGTGACTCCTGCAAAAATTAGCTTCGTATGCCCCAATATATTGGATCATTCAGGTTTGCAATCTGTTTGGCTTGATGAACCCACAGAGACCTCAATAGCCGACCTTCTGTCCGTTGCGTCCGTCAAAGTGTTACAGTCCTCTAATGCCCTTCACTTTATTATTAAGTTTCCTAAAATCAAAGAGACGTGTAAAAAGGTAACGTTGTATACAGTCTCACACAAGAATGCAGTGCTCCAGATTGTATCCACACGATACTGTAATCTCAACAATATCCAGAGAAAGTTCCCGGGTGTCGCAACATCTCGCTCTTGAACGTAACCGGCCATCTGGACGACCTGAGTCTCCCTCACCTTCATCGCTTAAATGAAAGAAACCTGGAGATCATCAAAGAACTTAAGGACAACGTAAGCCGCGTCGTAATAGCTTTTGGATTGGGAGCTATTTGTTGTGCCGTCATTTGCATCGGAGCTACAACTCGACGGTTCAGTCCTTCCTATTGTTTATAACTCAACGAGCAAGGCACTTCGGCCTAATCGCTTTTAATTTCTAGACATTAATGTTTACTAATAATATAATCTTGTTACTTATAAATTCACTTGGTTGTAAACATCCCAATAAAAAATCATAATAACATAACCTTATTAATTTATATATTTTATGGGGTTGAAGATTCTTTCTTCTGCCTGCTACATAATTTTTTTTGTAGCTCAATACCCTTATATCGTATGGGTAACTACATTTAATCCTAAATAGTACCCTATTCATACTTATCTAAAAACTATTCCTTGCCAGATTCATAGACTTAAAATTATTTGGAAAATAACTACTACATGTCAGTACTGAACACATGACGTTTGTTTGTTACAGCGGTCGATGGCTAAACAGCAGAGCGAAGAATTTTTTTCGCAAAACAATTTCACTTGCACTGTTAGAGTAACAGGTGAAATTCGTACCTAGACCGACCAATCAGTGTATTCTAAACATTACTTATACTTTTTATTCCTTAAGGAGATTTCAAACTTGGTACCAGTATTGGTGTATGTCCTACGCAGATCAAGTTTATTTTAGATTTTTGCCATAGAGTTAAGATAGAGTCTCGAGTTTTGGTACATACAAAGATAATAACAGTCTCGATGATTCCCAAGATTTTGGTCGCGATCGGATGATAAACTTGGAAGTTATTCAAGAATCAGTTTTGTATGGGAAAATCCATAGGCAGCTGCACGTGGCTTGTTTCTGGTGGACAATGTGACCGTGCATAGTATATTTTATACTTTATGCGATATTTAGGATGTGATGGAATATGAATGTAAAAATATACCAAAAATACCAAAAAATACTTTTTGGTATATTTTAGTATATTGAGCTGGGTAGCGGGTATATCACAGTCGAGCACACTCGACTGTAGCTTTCTTACTTGTTTTATTTTAAGGAGCAGGTGGGAAGAAAATTTACAAGCACCAAGATTGGTTTCTATAGCTCTTATAGTCTCTGAGATCTCAATGTTCATATGGACGGACATGTATAAATCGTCGCAACTGTTGATGCGGAGTAGGAATATATTTACTTTATGGCGCTATAATATCCTATTACCTTAAGAAATTAACTTAATAAGAAATTCTACAAAGCACTCACATAAAATGAATGAAGAAAAATTGCGCGTAATGTTTATATTTATTTTCACATGGAGTAATTTTTTTTGTTTATCCCAAACAGATCGTAAGGTTTCGAATGTTTTAAAAATTATTTATTATTATTTTTTATAATACAGAAACTGAATGTGCTATATATATAATAACTTTAGTATTGTGCAATGACAATGTAGAGTTGCGAATTAAGATATTTAATTTCAATAATCGAAGTCGGGAGTGTTGTTGTTCATATGGTACCAAGAATTATCCACTTCTCAAAAATTGTCATTAAAAGACCCAACTTTTTTTTGCGTTGTCACTTGCAAGTCTTTCACAGATGTCTTTTTACGATCTAAAATTTCTAAAATTAATGTGGAATTAAAGAAAATACAATTTTATTCTTATAAAATCATTTAATATAATTATTTACCACGAATATAGACTTGTGATTTTTGATTCATTTGAACATTTTGTTCTGCATGCTTCCGGGTTGGTCGAAAGTAGTTTTTTAACACATTGATCTTAAAGGTTTCAGGCGATTCGGTTAAGCTCAACTATGTATAATTTAAGAGGAATTTTAATACTAAAAATATATAGTGTAATACTTACATCGTTATTGTCAGAGACAGTCAAATTCATTTCTTTATTATTCACATCAAAAACATTGTTTTTGGCTATTTGAAATACTGATCTAGGAGTGGTAGGTGGTAATTTTAAAGTACTATTTTCTACTGTAGTTGGCAATTTCCATGTTTTTAAGTCATCATTCCAAATCGAACTTTCCATAATTTCTTCAGGATCCCTATATACACAAAGAAAAGAGTTATCTCTTCACTTTTTATACCCGCTACCCATAGGGTAGAAGGGTATTATAGCTTTGTGACTTCAGGAAATGTATGTAACAGGCAGAAGGAAGCTTTTCCGACCCCATAAAGTATACATATTCTTGGTCAGGGTCACAAGCCGAATCGATATAGCCATGTCCGTCTGTCCTAGATCTCAGAGACTATAAGAGCTAGAGATTCCAAACTTGGTACCAGTATTGGTGTATGTCCTACGCAGATCATGTTTATTTTAGATTTTCCCGAGAATTTGGTGGTGATCGGATGAAAAACTTGGAAGTTATTCAAGAAACAGTTTTGTATGGGAAAATCCATAGGCAGCTGCACGTGGCATGTTTCTGGTGGATAATGTGACCGTGCAAGGTATATTTTATACTTTATGCGATATTTAGTATGTGATAGAATATGAAATATACCAAAAAGTATTTTTGGTATATTTGAATTGTGTAGGTATATCACAGTCGAGCACACTCGAATCTACCTTTCTGACTTGTTTTTTATTATTTTTCTCGAAGTCGGACTGATTGTGAAAAGTTAGTGCTGAAATATAGAAAACAGAAATGTCTTAATATCTAAATCTAGTTTTTATAGCAAATTTAAACTCCATATATTCCATAGAACGAAATGAATTCAATTTCAATAGCATTGCTACCACGCCACACAAGCCGCCCGCTGCAATTACAACTCCAGAACGTTAAGCTCACTTAATTCCAAAGTTCGTACGCAGTGCAAAGAGAGAGTAGCAAAGCCTGTACAGTGACAGAATGATGAGCGCAGGAGTATATGAAGTAACGCTTTTGAAAATGAACTTATTTCCCTCTAAGTGAAGAGATATCTCTTGTCTTAACGAGTGCTTTAATATTATTGTTGTGTTAACTATCTATTTTTAGATGTTCTGAAGAAATGTAGTTGTCGATACAATTATGTAGACATCTGAAGATTACCAACTCTTTCCATTTCTGCGAAGAACACGTTGCGCTTTCTCAAAAAGTAATTGATAGAACTTTAAATTACGCCCAAGTTGTCGAATTTCATCTAAATAATCTTATCGATCCAATTGGAATTCTGAATTTAAATCTTCAATTTCTCGCTCAAGCATTTTCATTTTTTGACTATACACCTTAATGCGATCATTTTTGGTATTAATCTCTTGTTGAATATTCGCGTAATGAACTTGTAATAAGTTGCGATCATCACTTTCGATTCGGCTCAAAGCCTGGGCGATGGCACTTAAATGCTGTTGAGCTTCCTTTTTGCGTTGCCTATGATGTTCTCGGAGTTGAATGTCATCAACTCTCTCGCCGCCAATAAGAGCATGTTTTATCAGATCAATATGCTTACGTGCGTTCAATTGAATGCATTCACTTTCTTTTCCATCATCACATTTCAAATTAAGATCCCGACATGATTCTTTTCCGTTAGGATTAATGTCTAACAGCACCAGATTAGGTATTTTAGATTTATCTTCGGAAAAATGTTGAAGTAGCAAGCATTGATATGATATCATAATAGTTTTTGTATTCCTCCCAAGGAATCCTATTAAAAATTACAATAAATGTGAAAGTTGCAGTGGACTTTGCTAAACTGTCAGATACATATACAATATGAGTAAATATTGTACTCAAACATTTTACGTTGCCAACCAAAAATTTATATATCAGGCAAACGAATCTGTCTATTAGATTGAACACCCTAAACGTGTACTCAGGAGCTCTACTCAGATAAATATTGTTTTAGAATTTTAGTTTATGATATTTAAAAAAAATTTCAAAAATCACAGTTTATATTCTTACTGTCCAGTACACACTTGTTTGTTATTTTGTTTTCTCATTTTAAGACACAGTTGTTTGTTTTCTGCACATACACATTACTATACTTTTGTACCTTCGAAATGTTTGGGTTTAAAATTCATATATTATAGATCTACCTGTAGTAATCTCGTTAGTTTTGAATCCCTATACAGTACATGCTTTGATTTGCTATCAACTAATGCAGATATAACATTGCCCAACGCAGAAAGCGATAAGTTGATTTTGGTAGCTTCTTTAAGTCGTTCACCAAAAGCTCCTGTCTTGGATTGTCTTTCAGATCCAGCTAGATCAACCAGATTCAATTTGCCTCTTCGAATGCATCCAGTGATTGGCGAAGTATTCTTGAACTCTGCTGCCTGGGTAATTGAACCTTGAACTTGTTCCAAACTTATTGTAAATATAGTATGTGATCGTGAACTTGTCTCGTTCATTAATGTGGCAGCTGTAATCCGATTCTTATTACCAAATATTAACCAATTATAGCACTCTTCTGCATTTTTTACCGGTTGCGTAGTTAATGAGGGAACTGTAACGCCTACGCCTGGTAAATCCTTTAGTGAATGATTTGTTATGTTTGAGGATGGGTCCGACGCATTCAAAAGATCTTTGATAGTCTCATTATAAATCTCCAAATAGCTTACTAAGGCGAGATACCTGATACTGCTCGCCATGGATATTGTTTCAAATATATGGTCAAAGCATTTTGGTATAATGCCCTTGCTTGGTAAATCTTCTATTAAACAATTGCCCTTAAGAAATAATAAAATATCATTAATACAATGACTTTAACAATATAGCTTGAAAGAAAATTAACATGTTTCATTACCTGCATTGTATGCGTTTTTCCACAACCTGTCTGACCATTGGAAAATATTGTTCCATTATACCCTTCCAATGTGCTCTCCACTAACGCATAACACATATCATTGTATATAGTTTCGGTTGTGGAGAATCCATCATACACGCTATCAAATCTGAAAGATTTTCTCGGTGCACTTCGTGCCGATGGATTTAACACAGAAACGTCGTAATCACAAGTTTCCACAATGTTCTGGCAAAAAACACAATTCCCAAGGAATTCATTCATAATTAATATGAATATTATCTCATGCTTCTACTTACTTCACATTTTGCATGAATTTCTTTTGGATTTAAAGGCCGACAACGTATTATAACTTTTACGTTTTATCCCATGATTTAGCCAAATCTATAATCTACTTTATTGACATTAATTGTTCAATTGGTCTTTTACATTAAGGCTTCAACACAGCTGTTTGATGCTTGAAAGAGCAATGCTTATGACTCACGTTTAAGATTGAAAAATCATATTATTAACACTATTCAGGAACAAAACGTGATTATAACAATATTCATTTTTGAACAATTTAATATCTTTGCAAATATGACAAATATTAAAATAAAAGGGATACATTATAGTGTTCACTAAAATAGTAGATCTTGGATCGTTGGAGTGCTTTATATACGTAGCGCATAATGTCTTTTCATAAGTTTTTAATCGGATTTAAATCCGGGGATGTAATGATGTCAATGTTGGCTAACGCAAGTCTTAGCCAATTTGCTTATATGTTTAGGAGCGTTGTCCTGCTAATCTGTATATCCGCTGCCCATAGAATAGAATAATGGCCGGGTATAATTTTTGTGCTTACAGAAGTTCCCTTGTATATAATATGCAAAAAGGTTGCTTTTTTAGACCCCATAAAGTTTATATATTCTTATTCAGGGCTAACAGTTGAGACGATTTTGGCACATCTGTATGGACATCTAGAATTTTGGGACACACAATAGTAACAATAGTTTTAACAATATTTTTTTAATATAGCAAAATTTGATGGTGAGTGGTATATTTTATAATATAATATATTTTAATTAGACAATTGTCATTAAACATAAAAGAAAACTTATGCCAATATTTCGTGAATTCAGAGAATAGAGTAAATTTTATATTAAATTGAGGAAGTAAACGTAACCATGGTCGATAGCCTTTTGTCAATGCAACCGTTTATACCTGTTGGACATGCATATCAAGGGACCTTAAGATTAAGATAAGGTCCTCAAAGTAGTGAAGCTAATTAGATAGTTTTCAAGAGACCGGAACTCTTTTGGGTTCTGAAGAAAAATGTTGGTAGGTTTACAAGTCTATAAAGCCACTATTTTTTTTGGAACCCTATAACACACAAATGAACTAAAAAACGTTAAAAAACGTAGGTGCTTGACATCCAAAATATGCAGACAACATTTATATCGTTCCTGCTGGCGCTGACTCTGACTAGATGGCTGTTGATGCTGAGTAAGAATATATATAAGTTAACATAAGTCAACGAGTTCTAATATGCCACCAGTCACAGACGCTTACTCACTCAGCCCTGGATGTTTTGACACAATGGCAGCGCACGAGGCACATGCTAAGCATTCTTAGCGGCCGTAGTGAGTATCATTCAATAGCCTAAGTACTTTCCCTTTGTCTATTGTATCTTTAGTTTTTAATTTGGGTTGGCTGCCCTTTTAAATTTTAGACATTAATGTTTAGCAATTATATGTTGACATAAAATAATATAATTTTGTTACTTTAGATGTAAACATTCCAATAAAAAAATCATAATAACATAAACTTGCTAATAAAAGTAAACTAAAGTTTATGCAAAAATCAAAGTAATAATGCAAGTGACCAAACTCTTCAAAGGTACGCCATAAGCTATCTTATGCAACAACTAAACTAATAATGCTAGTGACCAAGCTATTTAAATGTATAACAGTTCCATTGTTGCACTTGTGTTGGTTGTAATCCATAAAGAGAGCTTTTCTCTGTTACAGAGACCGGTCGGAGTCAGACGCAGCAAAGCCCAAAGATTTGCCTTCAGATGTTGCACTGGCACAGGAAGTAGAATCGAGCCATGAAATTTACGCCATAACCCGCTAGATTCGCCAAAGGGCAAGAAGAAAAGGAGTGTAGGATAACCCCAAAGCCAAAGGGTCGTCAATACGACAATCGGTAGCTCAAGCAAAGGCGGTGAGTCACATGAATCAATGGATATTGACCCATCCATTTCCTCAAGCCTTTAAAAGAACGGCTATGTCTGGCCGTTTATGTGGCCAGTAAAGACAGAGGGTTTATCACGCAGCTGCGGCTGCAGAGGCATATGCCAATAATGCGTCCGCAGCTGAAGAGCAAATAGCGGACGATATCGATAACTATGACTCCGATGTTGTCAATTTTTTAGGCTCCCTGCTAACCTACATCACAAGAAGAGTGGCGGGGGTAGAAATAAAACTTCTCATTGACACTGGCGCTTTCAAAAATTACATAAAACTCTTTAAAAGAATTAAAAGGGGTGCGCCCAGTAGAATCTTCTTTCACTACTCATTCAATACATGACACCACCAAAATCACACATAAGTGCCTCGTATCTTTGTTTGGCAAAAAAGCAAAATTTTTTTTTACTACCAGATTTATCACAATTTGATAGAATTGTGGGACTAGACAGGTGGGAGTCTCGCTTTCCTTTTTATCTGGCCAATTCAGTTTTGGTAGAGAATCTTTACTAAAAATGGGCATCATTCAAAAGTCTGTATCCCCGTAAAACAACCACATTTGGGTGGTTGATAAAAAAGGTACGGATGATAATTCTGGGGAACCTCGGCAAGGCCAAATATTTTTCAACTTTGGACTTGAAATCAGGATATCATCAGATCACACTAGCAGAGCGCGACCGTGAGAAGACAGCCTTTGCAGTAAATTGGGTTAGGTATGAATTTTATCGACTTCCTTTCGGTTTGAAGAAAAAAGAACCGTTGAAGACATACTACGCAAGCAAATCCTGCTGTATCTATATCGACGACGTAATAGTCTTTTCCGAGGATGAAGAATCACATGTCAAGCATGTGGAATGGGTTCTAAAGAACCTGCATGAAGCTAACATGAGGGTCTCCAAGGAAAAAGCGTGGGCTTCAGTGGTTTTGTTGTAATCAATGATAGAACAATACAACAATACACCAGAAATAGAAAAAGTTAAGGCAATTCATGAGTTCTCGGAGCCAAAGAAAGGTCAGATCATTTTTGGTTTGACTTGGTTCGCACATTTTCGGTCACAAAGTTCTGGCACTGCAAGAACCGGGTCGCAGATATATTCAATGTTGAGGAAAGAAAAGAAAATCTTCTTGTTGAACACAACAAAGTGCACAGAGCAGCTCAAGAAAATGTTAAGTAAGTCATCTCTGAATACGATTTCCAAAAATAGCAAGATATTTAAAGAAATTGCAGAAAATTGCAGTCTGCTCAGCGGCCAAATAAGACAGACACCCAAAGAAATATGAGTTGGGAAAAACTTCAATTCCTGATTGCCCTGAAGAATTCTTACATATTGATATATTTTCTACTGATAGAGACCATTTAAGATTTTCGTTAGGAATACATAGTAATAAAGGCATCTGTATTGTCTATTTTTCGCAGTTTGGGTTCGAAGTTGTGCTGCGGCGCGTAGAGCCAATTATTCACACGCCCAGTATATCCCCATAGTGGAGTGCCTCAGCTCAGAGTATGAGAGAAATGTTTGTGAAATGTATCCACAGTCGCACATGAACACGTGGATGCGGCCCACCTCAGAGATATGCTGGAGGCTCTCAGCGTGCACTATAGAGTTGCAAGGAGCTTGGACTTCTTAGGCACTGCAAGTTAGTAGCGGGAACCACCTATGCCACTGATTTTGAGAACATCAAATTCACCGACTTACAACTAATAAACTCCAACAACAGGCAGGTAGCGATCAACGCGAGAGTCCAAGAGCAGACAAATCAACTCACATTCACTAATCAAACACTGCTAACAACTGCAAAAAAACAGCAGGTAAATTTCGGGCACTTATATGAAACACATCAAGCTCGGAACAGAATATAGTTGATGAAACTGCAGAATTTGAAGCTACCTGTGACTCCTGCAAAAATTAGCTTCGTATGCCCCAATATATTGGATCATTCAGGTTTGCAATCTGTTTGGCTTGATGAACCCACAGAGACCTCAATAGCCGTCCTTCTGTCCGTTGCGTCCGTCAAAGTGTTACAGTCCTCTAATGCCCTTCACTTTATTATTAAGTTTCCTAAAATCAAAGAGACGTGTAAAAAGGTAACGTTGTATACAGTCTCACACAAGAATGCAGTGCTCCAGATTGACGACAACATTGTAGCTTAGTGCGGAGATCATGTACACGCGCTCAAGAACTGCTCTTCAACTCCGGGAGGAACCTTCTGTCAAATATCACCAAACGGATCCTGCGCCAGCGAGCTGCATGCTGGAGGCGTAGCCAAATGCCAAATACAGCCGAGCCACCAATTACATGGGTGGATGACGGAGTTGTTATTATCAATGATCAGAAGGCCAAGGTTAGCTTCGACAACGGGACCGAGAATTGGATCCACGGCACGAATTTAATCACTTTTATTGAATGGATTCAAATCAACGACACACGATACTGTAATCTCAACAATATCCAGAGAAAGTTCCCGGGTGTCGCAACATCTCGCTCTTGAACGTAACCGCCCATCTGGACGACCTGAGTCTCCCTCACCTTCATCGCTTAAATGAAAGAAACCTGGAGATCATCAAAGAACTTAAGGACAACGTAAGCCGCGTCGTAATAGCTTTTGGATTCGGAGCTATTTGTTGTGCCGTTATTTGCATCGGAGCTACAACTCGACGGTTCAATCCTTCCTATTGTTTATAACTCAACGAGCAAGGCACTTCGGCCAAATCGCTTTTAATTTCTAGACATTAATGTTTACTAATTATATTTTAACGTAACATAATAATATAATCTTGTTACTTATAAATTCACTTGGTTGTAAACATCCCAATAAAAAATCATAATAACATAACCTTATTAATTTATATATTTTATGGGGTTGAAGATACTTTCTTCTGCCTGCTACATAATTTTTTTTGTAGCTCAATACCCTTATATCGTATGGGTAACTACATTTAATCCTAAATAGTACCCTATTCATACTTATCTGAAAACTATTCCTTGCCAGATTCATAGACTTAAAATTATTTGGAAAATAACTACTACATGTCAGTACTGAACACATGACGTTTGTTTGTTACAGCGGTCGATGGCTAAACAGCAGAGCGAAGAATTTTTTTCGCAAAACAATTTCACTTGCACTGTTAGAGTAACAGGTGAAATTCGTACCTAGACCGACCAATCAGTGTATTCTAAACATTACTAATACTTTTGATTCCTTAAGGAGATTTCAAACTTGGTACCAGTATTGGTGTATGTCCTACGCAGATCAAGTTTATTTTAGATTTTTGCCACGCCCCTTCCCGCCCCCCAAAATCGAAAAACAAACGATTTACGATGCGGAAATTTTTAAGATAGAGTCTCGAGTTTTGGTACATACAAAGATAATAACAGTCTCGATGATTCCCAAGATTTTGGTCGCGATCGGATGATAAACTTGGAAGTTATTCAAGAATCAGTTTTGTATGGGAAAATCCATAGGCAGCTGCACGTGGCTTGTTTCTGGTGGACAATGTGACCGTGCATAGTATATTTTATACTTTATGCGATATTTAGGATGTGATGGAATATGAATGTACAAATATACCAAAAATACTTTTTGGTATATTTTAGTATATTGAGCTGGGTAGCGGGTATATCACAGTCGAGCACACTCGACTGTAGCTTTCTTACTTGTTTTATTTTAAGGAGCAGGTGGGAAGAAAATTTACAAGCACCAAGATTGGTTTCTTTAGCTCTTATAGTCTCTGAGATCTCAATGTTCATATGGACGGACATGTATAAATCGTCGCAACTGTTGATGCGGAGTAGGAATATATTTACTTTATGGCGTTATAATATCCTATTACCTTAAGAAATTAACTTCATAAGAAATTCTACAAAGCACTCACATAAAATGAATGAAGAAAAATTGCGCGTAATGTTTATATTTATTTTCACATGGAGTCATTTTTTTTGTTTATTCCAAACAGATCGTAATTGTATGGTTTCGAATGTTTTAAAAATTATTTATTATTATTTTTTATAATACAGAAACTGAATGTGCTATATATATAATAACTTTAGTATTGTGCAATGACAATGTAGAGTTGCGAATTAAGATATTTAATTTCAATAATCGAAGTCGGGAGTGTTGTTGTTCATATGGTACCAAGAATTATCCACTTCTCAAAAATTGTCATTAAAAGACCCAACTTTTTTTTGCGTTGTCACTTGCAAGTCTTTCACAGATGTCTTTTTACGATCTAAAATTTCTAAAATTAATGTGGAATTAAAGAAAATACAATTTTATTCTTATAAAATCATTTAATATAATTATTTACCACGAATATAGACTTGTGATTTTTGATTCCTTTGAACATTTTGTTCTGCATGCTTCCGGGTTGGTCGAAAGTAGTTTTTTAACACATTGATCTTAAAGGTTTCAGGCGATTCGGTTAAGCTCAACTATGTATAATTTAAGAGGAATTTTAATACTAAAAATATATAGTGTAATACTTACATCGTTATTGTCAGAGACAGTCAAATTCATTTCTTTATTATTCACATCAAAAACATTGTTTTTGGCTATTTGAAATACTGATCTAGGTGTGGTAGGTGGTAATTTTAAAGTACTATTTTCTACTGTAGTTGGCAATTTCCATGTTTTTAAGTCATCATTCCAAATCGAACTTTCCATAATTTCTTCTGGATCCCTATATACACAAAGAAAAGAGTTATCTCTTCACTTTTTATACCCGCTACCCATAGGGTAGAAGGGTATTATGGCTTTGTGACTTCAGGAAATGTATGTAACAGGCAGAAGAAAGCTTTTCCGACCCCATAAAGTATACATATTCTTGGTCAGGGTCACAAGCCGAGTCGATATAGCCATGTCCGTCTGACCGTCATGTCCGTCTGTCCTAGATCTCAGAGACTATAAGAGCTAGAGATTCCAAACTTGGTACCAGTATTGGTGTATGTCCTACGCAGATCATGTTTATTTTAGATTTTCCCGAGAATTTGGTCGCGATCGGATGAAAAACTTGGAAGTTATTCAAGAAACAGTTTTGTATGGGAAAATCCATAGGCAGCTGCACGTGGCATGTTTCTGGTGGACAATGTGACCGTGCATGGTATATTTTATACTTTATGCGATATTTAGTATGTGATGGAATATGAAATATACCAAAAAGTATTTTTGGTATATTTGAATTGTGTAGGTATATCACAGTCGAGCACACTCGAATCTACCTTTCTGACTTGTTTTTTATTATTTTTCTCGAAGTCGGACTGATTGTGAAAAGTTAGTGCTGAAATATAGAAAACAGAAATGTCTTAATATCTAAATCTAGTTTTTATAGCAAATTTAAACTCCATATATTCCATAGAACGAAATGAATTCAATTTCAATAGCATTGCTACCACGCCACACAAGCCGCCCGCTGCAATTACAACTCCAGAACGTTAAGCTCACTTAATTCCAAAGTTCGTACGCAGTGCAAAGAGAGAGTAGCAAAGCCTGTACAGTGACAGAATGATGAGCGCAGGAGTATATGAAGTAACGCTTTTGAAAATGAACTTATTTCCCTCTAAGTGAAGAGATATCTCTTGTCTTAACGAGTGCTTTAATATTATTGTTGTGTTAACTATCTATTTTTAGATGTTCTGAAGAAATGTAGTTGTCGATACAATTATGTAGACATCTGAAGATTACCAACTCTTTCCATTTCTGCGAAGAACACGTTGCGCTTTCTCAAAAAGTAATTGATAGAACTTTAAATGACGCCCAAGTTGTCGAATTTCATCTAAATAATCTTCTCGATCCAATTGGAATTCTGAATTTAAATCTTCAATTTCTCGCTCAAGCATTTTCATTTTTTGACTATACACCTTAATGCGATCATTTTTGGTATTAATCTCTTGTTGAATATTCGCGTAATGAACTTGTAATAAGTTGCGATCATCACTTTCGATTCGGCTCAAAGCCTGGGCGATGGCACTTAAATGCTGTTGAGCTTCCTTTTTGCGTTGCCTATGATGTTCTCGGAGTTGAATGTCATCAACTCTCTCGCCGCCAATAAGAGCATGTTTTATCAGATCAATATGCTTACGTGCGTTCAATTGAATGCATTCACTTTCTTTTCCATCATCACATTTCAAATTAAGATCCCGACATGATTCTTTTCCGTTAGGATTAATGTCTAACAGCACCAGATTAGGTATTTTAGATTTATCTTCGGAAAAATGTTGAAGTATATTGCTCTCACTTTGATGACTTTCTTCAAGCATTTTTCGTAATTTTAAAATCTCCTGTTGGTATTGCCGTAGTTGGGCGTCCTTCGGGTCTTCGTTGATTTTGGGAATGTTCGATATGTTTTTCGCTCGGCTGGCGTAACGTAAAGTTGACAATGTTTCATCATAGTTAAAATCAGCTGGCGAGATGCATGATATCATAATAGTTTTTGTATTACCTCCCAAGGAATCCTATTAAAAATTACAATAAATGTGAAAGTTGCAGTGGACTTTGCTAAACTGTCAGATACATATACAATATGAGTAAATGTTGTACTCAAACATTTTAAGGTATTTACTCATGTATTATGTACGTTGCCAACCAAAAATTTATATATCAGGCAAACGAATCTGTCTATTAGATTGAACACCCTAAACGTGTACTCAGGAGCTCTACTCAGATAAATATTGTTTTAGAATTTTAGTTTATGATATTTAAAAAAAAATTCAAAAATCACTTTATATTCTTACTGTCCAGTACACACTTGTTTGTTATTTTGTTTTCTCATTTTAAGACACAGTTATTTGTTTTCTGCACATACACATTACTATACTTTTGTACCTTCGAAATGTTTGGGTTTAAAATTCATATATTATAGATCTACCTGTAGTAATCTCGTTAGTTTTGAATCCCTATACGGTACATGCTTTGATTTGCTATCAACTAATGCAGATATAACATTGCCCAACGCAGAAAGCGATAAGTTGATTTTGGTAGCTTCTTTAAGTCGTTCACCAAAAGCTCCTGTCTTGGATTGTCTTTCAGATCCAGCTAGATCAACCAGATTCAATTTGCCTCTTCGAATGCATCCAGTGATTGACGAAGTATTCTTCAACTCTGCTGCCTGGGTAATTGAACCTTGAACTTGTTCCAAACTTATTGTAAATATAGTATGTGATCGTGAACTTGTCTCGTTCATTAATGTGGCAGCTGTAATCCGATTCTTATTACCAAATATCAACCAATTATAGCACTCTTCTGCATTTTTTACCGGTTGCGTAGTTAATGAGGGAACTGTAACGCCTACGCCTGGTAAATCCTTTAGTGGATGATTTGTTATGTTTGAGGATGGGTCCGACGCATTCAGAAGATCTTTGATAGTCTCATTATAAATCTCCAAATAGCTTACTAAGGCGAGATACCTGACACTGCTCGCCATGGATATTGTTTCAAATATATGGTCAAAGCATTTTGGTATAATGCCCTTGCTTGGTGAATCTTCTATTGAACAATTGCCCTTAAGAAATAATAAAATATCATTAATACAATGACTTTAACAATATAGCTAGAAAGAAAATTAACATGTTTCATTACCTGCATTGTATGCGTTTTTCCACAACCTGTCTGACCATAGGCAAATATTGTTCCATTATATCCTTCCAATGTGCTCTCCACTAACGCATAACACATATCATTGTATATAGTTTCGGTTGTGGAGAATCCATCATACACGCTATCAAATCTGAAAGATTTTCTCGGTGCACTTCGTGCCGATGGATTTAACACAGAAACGTCGTAATTACAAGTTTCCACAATGTTCTGGCAAAAAACACAATTCCCAAGGAATTCATTCATAATTAATGTGAATATTATCTCTCATGCTTCTACTTACTTCACATTTTTCATGAATTTCTTTTGGATTTAAAGGCCGACAACGTATTATAACTTTTACGTTTTCTCCCATGATTTAGCCAAATCTATAATCTACTTTATTGACATTAATTGTTCAATTGGTCGCATCCCATAGAAATTTCCTTCAATGTATTGATTTTCGACAAATAGCTTGAACTTGATCCCGTTACCTGTATTGGCATGCTTATGTATCTATCGTTACCATTAAACATAGATAAAAACTTCAGCATTTTAGTTTTGTGAAAATATATGTGACACACGAGCAATAGGTTAATAGAAGGTCAATATTTTCATTAACATTATAATTATAAAAGCATATATTAAAATACAATGTATTTTTATTTATTTATAATTTATATTTTTATAGTGACTTTTTTACCTGCATGTTGTTCTTAATACTATTTTATTATATTTTATTATATATAATATTTCAAAATCATTAATTTCAAAAATTGTATATATAATAATTAAAAACTATCTGATACAAAAATGTTCGAATATTGTATTTTTTATTTTATTGCATCACGGGATATGTAGGATCGTCTACAGCAAATATCTCCATCTTTTTTACTTAGTACCTATGGATGTGCCAGCAGGTAAAACACAAGTTAGAAAGATTACAGTCAAGTTTTAACCTCGAGAGACTTGTTCATGTTTGTTTTACGTATGTAATTGATATGAATTTTAACAATTTCAATATATAATATAATATTTTTTTTTTTAGAATTTGAATGGTGTTTGAAATTATAGATTTAGTTATCATTAATTTAATTATATGAACAGCTGATTTAACAGATCCACACGCATTACACTCCCGCAAATGTAGTATGATTTTATGATGCTGATTTAGAAAAACCTGGGATTGTTATGAACATAAATTTTTGATGGCTGTTGTTTACGCGAAAATATAGTTAATCTGAGAACTTACTCTAACACAATGAAACTAGGGAATTATGGGAATATTTCAATTTATTTATGATACTCACGTTATCGAAAACCTGATGTTCCCTTTTCACTCTTGTCAAAAAGGAACAGGTACACATGCATACACACATATTACATACATTACATACATTACATACATTACATACATTACAAACATATACATATACATATTCATATACATACATACAAGTGCAACATACAACGCATGCGTTGAAATGCGGATGCAAGCTTCGAGTCTAAAACCAAAAGCTGCAAAAAGCTGTGTTAATAAAATACACTCTGTTTTTAGCCATTACGGAATTTTCAATATATCTTTAAGACATGATTAAAAATATGTACATTACATTAAGAAACTTTCTAAGCAATTAAAATTGATAATTATAAAATTATTACGAATATAAAATGGAATTCAATAAAGAATGACTTTCTTAATGAGCAAACAATTTTAATTGAACACCTATATATATTCAATGCCGCAATATATTAACAGTTTGTTTTGTAATAATTGTTGTTTTTTCTGTGAACGGCCGTTTAAAAGAAGAACTAACTTTATGAGAAAAGATTCATTTGACTTTAATGCATCCTACGGGATATTTTTTATAGTGAATCTAATTTTATTGTCAATGTTATTATTTGTCAATGCGTTGCCTCCTGTTATTCGAGTTGGTGAGTTAACTAATTACAAATTCTTACTTTTTACTCAAGGGAGACATAATTGTTGTTGATTACAATGTAGTTATACCCGGCCACTATTATGGGCACCAGAATAGGCCAATTATGAATATTTTATACAAAATTATGACAGTGTTGTAATCTTGAAAGGTAAATAGTGAAAAACTATAAGATTACACATTACATAACTGATAGTTTCCACTTATTTGTTATCCTAAAAGCAACTAAAATGGGTATTTCAGATTCGATTTTAATTGATTGCGCTCTTTTGTAGCTTCTACCCATGGGGTAGAAGGGCATTATAACTTTGTGACTTTGCATATCCAACACCATTCTTGGTCAAGGGCAACAGACATGTCCGTCTGTCTGATTGAATACCTAGATCTCAGAGACTGTAAGAGCTCGAGATACCAAATTGGCATCGTTACTCGTGTATGCCCTACGCAGATCTTGTTTTAGATTTTGACCACACCCCTGTCTGCCACCTAAAATCGATTAGCAGTAACTATGATCACGCCCAATTTTGAAGCTAGATTGGAATTGGTATATACGAAATAACTCATCCCCGGAAAAGCACAGATGACTCTAGCTTTCTGTATTATTATATTGCTGTAATATATATAATATTAATTTATAACATATTGCTTACATGACTAAGGCGCTATATTTACGGAAGATGAACGCGATAGTAACATTGAATCAGTTTTCAAATATGCAATTTATCGCATCAATAAGGAAAAAACGCTGCTGCCGAATACGCAACTCGTCTATGATATTGAACATGTGCCTCGTGATGATTCCTTTCGAACAACGAAGAAAGTATGCCGACATTTGGAAACTGGAGTTCAAGCGATTTTCGGACCAACAGATCCACTTTTAGCCGCACATGTGCAATCAATTTGTGAAGCATTTGACATACCGCATATTGAAGTTCGCCTTGATTTAGAAATGAACGTCAAAGAGTTTTCTATCAATTTGTATCCGTCCCAACAAATTCTGAACTTGGCCTATCGAGACTTTATGATGTATTTAAACTGGACAAAAGTTGCAATTATTTATGAAGAGGATTATGGTAAATGACAAGGCTTAAATATTAATTAAACCGATTTGTTCTTATCTCATAATATATTTTAGGTCTTTTTAAGCAACAGGACTTAATACACTCATCTGCTGAGATGCGAACTGAAATGTATATAAGGCAAGCAAGTCCGGACACCTATCGTCAAGTTTTACGGGCAATTCGTCAAAAGGAAATTTATAAAATCATAGTTGATACAAATCCAACTAATATCAAAACTTTTTTTCGATCAGTACGAATGATGATATTATATATTATATATTATATATTATATATTATATATTATATATTATATATTATATATTATATATTATATATTATATATTATATATTATATATTATATATTATATATTATATATTATATATTATATATTATATATTATATATTATATATTATATATTATATATTATATATTATATATTATATATTAGGTAGTTAACCTTTTTTTATTTATGTTATTCTTGGTCAGGGCGAGTCGATATAGCCATGTCCGTCTGTCAGTTTGTCTGTATGAATTTCCAAACTTGGTACTAGTATTGGTGTATGTCCACACTCGACTGTAGCTTTCTGACTTGTTTTTTAAATATCTCACTTTACCCAACCAACGCAGCTTCTCAGACCTGAAACATTTGCACATATGGAGTATCAATGTATATTCGCGCTTTTAGCGCAATTGCTATTCGTTTTTCTTAACGATCGATCGGAAAGTTATACATTTTTGCCTTTTTCTCTTCCATTTCGTAAAAAAAGATTAATTAAATTTCGTTGAACTTAATCTTGATTAAATATTATTTCACATAATTTGGTACCCATAGATATTTCTATAATACTTGTTTTATTATAAATTTTATGTTATGTAAATAAAAAGTATATATATTTGTTATTATTTTTATAGATATTACAGCTGCAAATGAACGACCATCGATATCATTACATGTTCACAACCTTTGTAAGTATCAACAATCTCGATGAGCTACTAAAGTAGGAATATGATCGAAATGTGTCTGATAAGCATAAGCATGGCTATATAATATAATATATGTACACATGTAGATCTGCAATACAACTTGTAAAATACTGGTAATTTAAGACGGACGATACTATTTCTTAGGGTCATTAGCTCTCTAAGAATGCATTAGAGCAGCAGAGAGTAATAAATAATATAAATATTTTCTTTTGTTTTAGGACTTGGAAACGTATGACCTCGAGGATTTCAGGTATAACAGTGTTAATATTACAGCGTTTCGTTTAGTTGACGTGGAAAGCAAACGCTATCAGGAGGTTATAGATCAAATGCAAAGCCTTCAGCATAAGGGATTAGATATGATTAATGGGATGCCATATATTCAGGTACACTCACATATTTAAAGTGAATATATTACGTAACAATTATAATCACAGGCGGAGTCTGCACTAATGTTCGATTCAGTATATGCTTTTGCGCATGGCTTAAAACAATTGGATAGCAGTCACACATTAACGTTAAAAAATATTTCCTGTAACTCTAATAAGGCTTGGGGTGATGGACTCTCATTATTCAATTATATTAACGCGGTAAAGATTTTTATGGTTTTTACAATACATACGATTTAGTATTTTTTTTTTTTTAATAGGCGGCAGTTGATGGTCTAACAGGAAAAGTGAACTTTAATGAAGGTCGACGGAACAAATTTAAGATTGATATTCTTAAGTTAAAACAAGAAATAATACAAAAGGTTGGTTATTGGAAACCAGATGTCGGCGTCAACATTTCGGATCCAACCGCATTTTACGACTCGAATATTGCGAATATTACGCTGGTTGTAATGACTCGAGAGGTTCGTTAAATCTAGATTTTTTCTAAATAATGTTCTACGACATCATGCCTATATCAATTGTTTTAGGAACGTCCGTATGTTATGGTAAAAGATGATGCAAATCTTACAGGAAATGCCCGATTTGAGGGTTTTTGCATAGATTTACTAAAGGCGATAGCACAACAGGTTGGTTTTCAATATAAAATTGAATTGGTTCCTGACAACATGTATGGCGTGTACATACCGGAAACAAATTCGTGGAATGGAATTGTACAAGAGCTAATGGAAAGGGCAAGTATATTCAAAGTTATAAAAAAATGACGTTAACTCGATTTTATTCTCATTTCAGCGCGCTGATTTAGCTGTCGCTTCCATGACAATTAATTATGCCCGGGAAAGTGTTATTGACTTTACAAAACCATTTATGAACCTTGGAATTGGCATTCTTTTTAAGGTGAATAATTTTGTTGGTTATTTGTTTAATAGTAACATAATTTAAAAGTAATTAATTTTTGGTAGGAAACTTTTCTATTGTTTTCTATGAATCTATTGCGATTCACCGAATAACTTAAACAGTACTGCTAGTACGATTACATCTATGACTTTAAGACAGCATGGGTCAATTTCAAGTAACAAATTTCATGTCATACTTAGAAAAACAATTTGAATAAAATTGTAACATACATTTTTTGGAGTCACAATGTTATAATACCCCTCTAATTTTTATTGGCTACAAGAAATGAAATCAAAAATGAAATGAGTCCCGGAAATCTATTCTTATAAGTATATAAAGTAATATCGATTAATTAACCTTTTGACATACATTTTACTTATACATTAAATAATAGCGAGAATTTCAAAATTTATTGTTTTACTTTATACTAATAATCTCGATCGAATCAAAATTTTAAGTGGGAACAGACCATAATAATCGAATAACATAGACTGGTTGATAATATGTAGTGCAATAAGAAACATCCACATGTATAACAAGAAACATTCCGACCAAATAGACTATACTTATTCTTGATCTGAGTTAACACCACACTTGTTCTTTTTGCACATAGAGCTTTCTTTTTATTTATCGATACGCCTGCATAAATGAAAAACTGTATCATTCTTATAGTACATGTTAAAATTTCGCTTATAATTTTATTATTTAAATTTATAGAAAAATCGATTTAACAGAAAGTAATATATATAAAATAAATATAAGCTACATAAGTAGATAAGAGTTGCAAGAAAGAAAATATATATTTACATTTATACTGCTAAATTGTTTAGGTTCCGACAAGTCAACCGACACGGCTGTTTTCCTTTATGAACCCGCTGGCCATCGAGATATGGCTTTATGTGCTAGCTGCTTACATTTTAGTATCCTTCGCACTATTTGTGATGGCTCGATTTTCACCCTATGAATGGAAAAATCCACATCCATGTTATAAAGAAACTGATATAGTTGAAAATCAGTTTTCAATATCAAACAGTTTTTGGTTTATAACTGGTACTTTTCTACGACAAGGATCTGGACTGAACCCAAAGGTATGTATAAAAATGTTTAATATTTGCTTAGATTAGAGACATTTCCCTTTGCAAGTACCATTATATTAACACGAATATTATATTGTCGAAAATAAATATTGTTTTAATGTTCAAATAAGTTGTATTGAATTTCAGATATCCGATCGAGCTCAAACGAAGTTTTTCTCTTTTATGAATCCACTTGCAATTGAAATATGGTTTTATATAGCTTTTGGCTACATTCTTGTATCTATTTGTATTTGGATAGTAGCAAGAGTATCACCATTCGAATGGGTTCAAACAAAACCAGCTTGTTCTATGGCATGTGATCATGTGTTGAAGCGAATTCAAAAGTCGAATTATATAAAGAATCCAATGGAACTTAAATCCTTAACAAATCCAGATTTTATTGAAGACAATAACGAAGCTGATCCCATAGAAGAATATACTTTAAAACGATATGCTGTTAATCATAAGCATAGTGATTGTAATAACATAAATATACAATATAGTGATAATGATGAAATAGAGTCAAATGATTCTTTGGAGTTAGTAAGCGTCCAAAATGATTTTACGTTGAAAAATAGCTTTTGGTTTGCGATTGGCGCTCTTATGCAACAAGGGGCCGATTTATATCCAAGGGTAAATTGAGAAAACTATATATTCTATGTTCATATTCCTTTCATATTATTTATTAAGTATAAAGCAATAAACACTATTATATTTTTTTTTGCAGGCGACGTCAACTCGAATTGTTGGAGGATGTTGGTTTTTCTTTTGTTTGATTATTATTTCGTCATACACAGCTAATTTGGCAGCATTTTTAACAGTTGAGCGCATGATTACTCCAATAGAAAGTGCATCCGATTTGGCAGATCAAACTGAAATATCATATGGTACCTTAGAAGGTGGATCCACAATGACATTTTTTCGAGTAATTATATCTTTATATAATATATATATACATACGTATATAAAATTATTTCCTTAAAGGATTCTAAAATTGGGATTTATCAAAAAATGTGGAGATATATGGAAAATAGAAAATCATCTGTGTTTGTAAAGACCTATGAAGATGGCATCAAACGAGTTATGGATGGCAATTATGCTTTTCTTATGGAGTCAACAATGTTAGATTATGCCGTTCAGAGGGATTGTAATTTGACCCAGATTGGAGGACTTCTTGATTCGAAAGGTTATGGTATAGCAACACCTAAAGGATCGCCTTGGAGGGATAAAATATCATTGGCTATATTAGAACTTCAAGAAAAAGGTATAATTCAAATACTCTATGACAAATGGTGGAAAAATACTGGAGATGTATGTAACAGAGATGACAAAAGCAAAGAATCTAAAGCAAATGCTTTGGGTGTTGAAAATATTGGTATGTGAACATCTCTTACAAAAAGTATATAAATATATATATATTTATTTAAAGGCGGAGTATTTGTTGTACTTCTCTGTGGCCTTGCCCTTGCCGTAGTTGTTGCTATATTTGAATTTTGTTGGAACTCGAAAAAAAATTTACATACTGACAATCAATCTCTGTGTTCGGAAATGGCCGAAGAACTGCGTTTCGCTATGCACTGCCAAGGGTCCAAGTCCAAACAAAAGTCAGCACTAAAACTCGATTGTTCAAAATGTGCTCCATCTTCGACATATGTTCCATCTAATGTAAATTTACCAAATTTGGGCGTACATTACAACTACTTTAATTAAGATCACAGTCAAATAATTATACATACCATTAACTATTTGTACATGCAAGTACTTAATACATATTAAACAAGTATGTATGCATCATCAAAAAAAAAAAATATTTTTGTATTCGAACTTTCAATTACAAAAATAAATGTATTGCCGCAAAATCAATGTGTTTTGGAGTTAAATCAGGAGTTGTTTACTCCTTTTTTTAAAGATATTCAGTGGAGTGGTAAGATTAGATAAGATGCTTGCCGAATCTAATACTATACTTAAAGATTTATAATTAGCTATTTTGTAAAAGCACAGAATATAATATTGTTTACATATTTCAAAACAGTCTAAATAGTCGAGACATATGAACAACCATTCTCGATTGCAGTTCATTATTAGAATAATATGTTGGAATTTCGTTATTAAAATGAACAGCTGAACTTTTTTGTTTTAATAATTATCGGTCTTCATGGACACTGGAAAAATTAATTTATTAATAGGGAATTAAAATTTCAAAATACGTAATTTTGTTAATTGTTCTAAGCATACTTTATTTTCTAAATTGTTTATTAAAATGCTAATATTACCGTTTATTCTTCTTGTGAGACTTATTAATTTTACGACGTTTTAAGATCATATCATACAATGCATTTAATCCCTCTTGTAAACCTTCACCAGTTATAGCACATGCGGGCTGTATGTACCAGCCTTTCAGATAAATTGACGACGAAGAAGGATTTACCATATTGTGGCTTATCACAAATTGCGAACTGTTGTTGGCTATTTTTGGGATTGTTGGAACTGCATCTTTAGATTTAATTCTTAATTCATTCGATTCATTTGCTTTGTCTTCGTGTTGTCTTTTGTCAAGATCAGGTATCAAATTGACATGACGTAATTTGAAATGTTTTACTGTCTCATTATCCGTACAACTTTGGTTTCGCAGCTTACTATGACAAGCAGTGCTTCCTGTACATGTTGAGTTTAATACATTCCCTATTGGATTTTGCAATTCATGTAGACCCAACAGATTCTCAAGCTCTTTAGGGCAACATGCGTTAGGTAAATCTTGTTTATTGGCTAAAATAAGCACAGGAACACCCTGAAAATAAGAAACATTAATGATTTAGGAACCTAGGACGGTAAATAACAAGAGAGCATACCTGATTATCTGGACATTTTGCTGTTCGCATTAATTCCATTTTGGCCTCTTCCATGCGTTCAATGTCTACAGAATCGACAACGAATAAAATTCCATCTGTACATCTGAAAAACAATAAAATTTCTTAAAACAGGATATTATATCTATTATAAATAAATGGAACTAATTATACATCTTATTATCCATTAAATTAAACTAGGAACTTACCGTGTATAACTTCGCCACAGCGGTCGAAGTTTTTCTTGTCCTCCCACGTCCCAAACAAGAAAGTGAACACCCTTTGCTTTTCCTAATGTTCCCTGTACCTAAAACAAAATTAAAGAAAAAATGTTTTGATACAAAATAAATTTAGTATCACGTTGTACCTTTTCACAGTTGAATCCAATTGTGGGAACTGTGTTTAAATACTGGTCAAACTTAAGTCTATAAAGCGCTGTTGTTTTTCCAGCAGAATCCAAGCCTAGCATTACTACATGAAGAGTTCCCTATAATTAGCAGCAAATTATTATTAATTTGTACTGAACTTTTTGGATTCTAATAAAAGTTACCTGTGACGGTAAGGAATCCAATAGATTTCCATTTTTTGCCATTGTAGTCCCCATTTTTTGTTTGTGTGTTTTTTTTTAATTTTTTTTCCCCATTGTAGATTTCTATAATTGCAATCAGGGATGCTGGTAAAATATCGATACATTCGATAAATATATTTAAATTCTGTATTTTTAAGGCTGGCGATAACAATATAATTATATTATCCATAACTTACAGTTAAAATTGTAGCTAGAAAGGATAACATTAAAATTGTCGTTTTAATCCCGTTCTCATTATTTTAGTAGTAATTAATATTTATTTAATAGTTAATAAATATGCAAATTTTTAGCCTGAATTATTCAAAATTGTTTGTATTTGATTCAGAAACCATTTTTTTGAATTGTAGATCAGTAGGGCAGCATCATTATTTCTTTAAATTTGCTCATTTTTATTTAGACTTTGCTTCATTATTTTAATACATACATACATTTTAACACATATAATAAACATGTTCATGTCTTCGGGTTTATTTCCGTTTGAATGCGTTTAAATTTTAAAACAAAACTATAAATGAACATTTCATTATTAGCATGATATGTATGTGTAAGTTTCCGTCGGTATATACATCACAAACTGTACATACATATGTGTATATGCATCTAATTCGTTATTATGGTTGTGCGCCGGGTCTTGCTATTATAGTAAATAAACAGAAAGTGGACAGTGTGGATGCTGTCTCCCATGTGCACTCACATACTTTAATTCATACGAAACACATATGTGAACGGCATTCATGTACACATACATATGTACGCATATATTTCTATCCTTCGAGGTCATTATTTAGCTCAGTTGGCTTTTAAATTTTTGTTATCTTTCACAAGTAGAGTCCGTTATTTTAAAATTGAACGCACAGCATACTACTGTCGCATTTTTTTATAAAATCAAATCATTCGGCAAAGTTGGTAAGTGTAAATATAATTAACAAAATGCGAAAAAAGACAAAGTGGTAACTATGTATTACATAATGTGATTGAATTAGAAACCATAAAATATAAACTGCTAGCCGAAATTAGAAATATTAAAAAAGTCTATATTAATATATTATCAATTCCATTATTACATTATACACAAATATAAATTTACAATAATAATATTGTTGCTAAAGGGTATTTTATCTTTCTATATACCGAGTATAGACCCATTTGCATCAACATACATATGTACAATATACATACATATCTCTACATAACAAATAAACATACATAGCTTTCAAGGTTTTTTTTTTTGTTTTAAAATAAGCATATTTAACATTTGTACTTACATATAATAGGTCATATTAACAGTGAATGATATTTGCTCATGCACAGTTAAAAAAAATATGATGATATATGAAAATTTAGCTATGATTTTATAGTATTTAAACGTTGGGAAAAAATGAGAAGCTGAAATCTGGGAATCTACCGAATTTAAAATGATGATTGTGTCAAATATAGACTTTCTTATATTATATAATCAAATATTTTAATGAAGATCTTATTTGTTTTATCTTAGGGAGCATTCTGAAAATAAGACAATGGATTCTGAAATACCCGTAAGTCAATACAAAGTTATCTGTATTACACTATGCTAAATATAACATCCCCTTGCGCTTTAAATTTTAACCAATTATATTTATTTTCAACAAATAATTTTAAATGCTTATCAATTGCATTAAATTTTAGTGTGCTGGTAAAAAAAAATAATTATTACTGTTGATTGCTGTGTGTCGTCGTTCACGGAAATATATTGAAGTACTAATTTTTTAAAGCACTGCACTAGTTTCCATTAAAGAGTACAAACAATATATTGACATTGTCCTAAAATAATATTTAACAAGAGTGAATAATTCAGAAAGCTTCTGCTAGCAATTTTCTATTTTAAATAATATGTAAAAGATAAAAACCAAAATCCAAACCCTTTTCAAACTCCATTTCTATCCACCCCTTTTAACACGATTTTTTGTTATTTTTCGGAGGTTATTGCTAAAAGATAAAGTATAACAAAGTCAAAGTTGCTTCATCTTCAATATATGTTATAGAAATATTCTAAGGAAAATTTGTCGTATAGCATTATAAAAATAAAATTGTGGTCATTTACATTGTATAAGTTCTTAATAGAATAATGAATTGAGAAGGCCTTGAGAAAGTTACCGTCTAGTAATCGACATTTATGTATCATTAGTAAACTTCATATTCTTTTTATACCCGCTACCCATAGGATAGAAGGGTATTATAGCTTTGTGAGATCAGGAAATGTATCTAACAGGCAGAAGGAAGCATCTCTGACCCCATAAAGTATATCTATTCTTGGTCAGGGTCACCAGCCGACTCCAAATTTGGTACCAGTATTGGTGTATGTCCTACGCAGATCAAGTTTATTTTAGATTTTTGCAACGCCTCTTTCCGCCCCCTAGAATCGAAACGATTTACTAGCGCAATTTTAAAGATAGAGTCTCATATAAAGATAAAGATAGTCTCAATGATTTTCGAAAATTTGGTCGCGATCGGATAAAAAACTTGGAAGATAATCAAGAAACAGTTTTGTATGGGAAAATCCATAGGCAGCTGGCTGCACGTAGCTTGTTTCTGGTGAACAATGTGACCGTGCTTGGTATATTTTATACTTTATGCGTTAGTTAGGATGTGATGGAATATATAAAATATACCAAAAATATGTATTATATATATATATTTTTTTAAAGTATATTTTAGTATATTTGAGCTGGGTAGCAGGTATATCACAGTCGAGCACACTTCAGCTTTCTTACTTGTTTCGTTTAAATGGTGTGTGTATCTGACGAAGTAATCTGCGTACAGTTTTTTTTGATTTTGTTTCTTTATCGCTATTTTATCCACGCTTATATTTTTTAAGTAACAAAAAAGTTAAAATATTTATTTCGTTTTCCTATGCATAAACACATGCATATGTACGTTTTTTTCAATAAAGCTGATTCACATTTTTGGCACTGCCAGCAAATATTCAAAATTTTAAATTTATTTATTTGGTATTTAAATAGAAATTTAATAAAATAATGTATTTTTTCAAATAACAAATTTACGTATGTTGTTAGTAAAATTAATATATACATTTTCTACTGTATACTTTAATTTAAACATTTTTAATGGCAATAAATGCATTGCCTATGACTAATCTTGTGATTTAAACTTGAATAATCATTTGGGAAATTAAGTATCGTCATAGTTCTCTTAACCAGTGATTAAATATAGTTGGTATGGCTATTTTAAGATCTTATTACACGACTAAAATTTGCCGAAGTAAATATGTTATTATGTTTTATCAATGTTTTGTTTTTAGTTCAATGTTTAGTTTAGTTGTACAGTATATTTTGATAGGCCATGGTAAGTATTTTTTTTATTTACAACGAACGCACCCAATGGGTAGCGATAACTTAAAGTTGGTGAATGGCGTAATAATAATCGATTTAAACAGTTTACACTCTTAAAATAATTAGCAGTTTTGAAGGAAATTAGACCAAAAAACAAAATATATTTATAAAATATTACATGGGCTGTTTTATCTTAGACAATTGGACTCTGATACAACTGAATAATCCTATTAATATATGTGGAGTTTTATTTATTCATTGTTATGCACTGCAATTATTATCAACTTAAACTTTAGACTGTTTTAAAACTAAAAAGAAAAATGATAAGCAAAAACTTTAATTTTAAAAAAGTAAATAAAATATCAATATGCTTAATAATTGATTAATCGAAAAGTAAACAAAATTTGATGAAAAAGTTAAATAACATTCAAGTTTAAACTTACTTATGTATTTTTTGCTTTTTTTGTAAAGACTGAAATTCATGATACTGAATTTTCAAACCCAAATGAAAATATCCCACCTCCATCTGACAAAGACAGCAAGAATGAATTAGCCTCTGAATTTGGAAAAGAAAATCAAGACACCATCACTTCTGATCAGACATCATCAAACAACGACGGCATAATTGAGGACGACAAAGAAATGGAAGTGCAGGAAAAATATGAAGTAATTTCTGCTGATAAGGACAGTGAAGAGGATAATATTAAGTCGTCCAGCGATGACGATGTCAACGAAAGCGGAAATGTTAAAAGTTCTGAAGATAAGAAAACCGTTACCGTAACGTCAGTTGATGTAAAAGAGAGCTGTGAAAATTCATCTGAAAATCAGAAAGCGGTTACTGATATTTCAGTTACGCCTAAGGTAGATGACGCTGAACTGTCAGCGAGTGAAAAAATTGAAACAAAATATCCCGGAACCGAAACAAATTCACAGGAAGAATCGAGAGAAAATGAAGATGATGAAGCAGACGACGAAATTGACGATAGCGACAATTCTTCTGAAGACGTCGTAAAGGAGGAGGCCAATAAAAAGGCAGAAAAAGTATAAATAATATGAGTAATATTAATATTTTAATACAATAATTTTTATTGAAATTTAGGGTTGCTTTATAGTCAAAGTTTAAAGTACAACTAGCTTAACATATGCACTATAACTGAATGTCCTTTATAATTACATTAGAATGCCTTCAATCTCATTGAATTGATTTTGTGAAGACTATACAGAAGTCACATATGTATATATTTCATTAGGTTGAAGATGCCAAAGTTACAGAGCAACAACAGCCTCCAGAAGTTACAAATAAAGTAAAAACCGAAGTAGTTATACAGGAGGTAAAAAATGTATGCACAAACGTAAGTATTTTTTTATATAACTATAAGAAACATCATACCAGAATATATTTATACATTCATTGGTTTTAATTTATTTTAAGGATATCAGTAACCAAATTGAGAATATAATATCTGATATTGATATCAATATTAAAGCGCAAGAAAAAATCGCGAAACTTAAGGAACAGGAGCTTCAACTGATTGAGAAGCAAAAACAATTAGCTAACCAAATTCAACAACAGCAGATATTAGCTCAAAAATTAATTGAACAAAATCAAATTAAAGAGAATGAGCTAAATCGAGCACAGGAAATGCAACAACAACAATTTCATTATCAAAACATCGACCCTTATAGAAATGAAACCGTGCCAAAAGTAACAGAAAAATATACAAATAACTATACAAAAATGCAAGAAGACATCTATAAAGCAAAGGTAAGTGTAAAATATTATCATAATATTGATGCAAGCCGAATTTATAATTTAACCCAAATTTGACGAAAGTTGCCTTTTATAAAGTGGTTATTCCAATTTAAATCTTGATCTCATTTTTTAAATATGCTACTGCAATACGTGTATATATGTATGTACATATTGTACATGGTATATTTACATACTAGTTTCGGTTGTTCTGTTTATTATTGATATTTTAAAAATTTAAATTTTTCTATGCATATATATATGTATATACATGCTTTTACGTGGATCTATATGATTGCTTTGTTTACCCAGATAATTTGCTTATACATACATATATAAATACTATATATTTCACTCACCAAACGAATTTCTCTCGTAAACTGTTCTCCATACTCTGCGAATAGCACTATAATTAGCTTTACCGAGAGAGTTTCTTAGAATATATGTATGTATTGTACATATTGCCATATGTATATTGCAATATTTATGAGAGCATGTTAATGAATTCGTATCTGTTTGAAGCAATCGACTTTATGAATTGTGCATAATAGCTTAAAATTTATGTGTATATAATAATTTATATAGTAGTTAGTTGGTTGATTTAAATATGCAAAGGACTTGCATAATTGAAAGAAAACGAGGCTTTCGACCAAGTGATCGACACGATGAACGTAAAAAGCAAATTCTACTCGAATTAAGCACTAAATTATGGCAAAGAAAAAATGTATGTAGCTTTTTCACTAAAAGCAATCGACTACCATATTATGTTATGTATAAATAACAATATGGTAAAACAAATTGTGACATATTGTATGCCAAGCAAAATACATATGGATATGTATATTGTAATTAAAATAGGAATCTTCAAATCTATCGAGGACAGTTGATTTGCGCAAAATATTTACTCCAGCTACAGATGCTCCCCAAATATTACCTAAGAATCGTAAGTAGTGTTTCTCCATTATATACCCAAAAAAGGTGATACGTAAAATAAATGTTTTAAATAGTTATGACTACCCAATGTCAAATTGCCTACATCGCTTTGCGTGCATGTTCCATATTTTTTTTATTGTTAATTTCATTATCGTAATTATCTCTTTGTTAACTAATACTCCAAACATTTTTTTAGTTAAGATTGTTCGAATTTTATTACGTATCGCCTTTTATGAAAAGATATAATTTGTTTAGCAAAATAATTCAATTGACTTAAAATTCGTTAAATACTGTATAGGAAAGCTATATGCCTCATCAGCATTTTATTCTCCGACATTGCATCCTACTGTGGAGGACCAAGTTGAGCTTGCCCGCCGAATCTCGCATTCATTGAGTGATATAAGCAATCAAAAGTCTAAGGGACAATCAATGTTTGTCAATCGAAAAAAACGTTCAGTCAAGTGGGTTCACGAAGGTTCTTTTCAAGGTAACAGATTTCTCGATATTCAATCATAAGGCTGCTCTACATATTTTTACTTATTTTTTATTAATTAATACATACTTGCGTTGAGTTTGCGATACATTCAAATTCTATTAAATCGGCAAGAAAATTACTATAAACACTTAGCACAGGCAGACCAAGAATATATGTGTGCATATTTGTATTATGAGTTTTTAACTCTATCTACACTTCAATTCGGGTTGAACTGATTGGTTAAATAAAAAAGAGGTGTGTCATTTGTAGTCGACTAGGCAACAACTAAACGACGATAGTATAAATTAGCTAAATCACTATAATTAATTTAATTTAATACCATTTCAATATACTTAATCCATTATGAGTAATCTCACTTTATACTTTTAAATAATAATATATGCCTAATATTCACTATAAGCATGAAAAATGCTGCCAATTTGTATTTATATTTAATGTTAATCTTTATTGACGAAATATTTCATAAAATCATGCATATTTTTTCGTTAATTTAATTCAGTTTTATTTTAACGGCACTTATAAACATTTAACATTATTCTCATAAAAATATTAAATTAAATTAAATAAGAGGTAATACGCTACCTTATTTATTTACATTAAAATGGTTCACTAGTTTAATCAGCTATAATATTTTCAAAATGTAAGTAAATGTTTAACATATCTGAATTATGAAATTGTCATTTATTATCTGCAGCTTAATTTAATATTCTATAAATTTTAAGATTATTTTATTTAAAATTAAACTTTAATGTGAATGATATCATCCGAATAGGGGAAGATAATATTGAAATTGAAAATCCATCATTGTTTAAAGAAAATTCAGAAGTAACCGCCTGCAAGGAACTAACCCAGCTGGACAAATTGCCACTAAAACTTATTATGAATCCACACGGTCAAATGCGCGACTATAATTCAATAAAAGATTCAATAAATATTGAAGCAGGGCTTTTATCACCTGAAAACTGCGCTGAGTTAATAACTGCGTTGCAACTGCATAAGGGTCGAGGTAATCATTTTAAATATGCCTATAAATGTATCTATAATAAAATATCTATCATGTCACGGAATGAATAATCATTGTTTATGAAAAATTAGAACTTATAAATACTATATTTTGTATGAAAATTTAATTAAATTAATTTTATTGTTAAAAAACAATTTGATTTTTTTTATCGATAGTTTTATTAAATTTGAAATGAAATCATACAATGAAGTGATCACTTAAAGCTATTTTTATATTATAAGCGTTTTAATTGATCCCACAGTTAGTTCTTTTATAAATAAATAACAATTGTGATATGTAGATGTTAAACACATATATGTTTCCTGTTTCATAAAGAGTGAAACGCTATATTTATTTCATTATTCTAAAACAATATAGCAAAATAATTCTTCACATTAGGCAACAAATGTCAGTGCGTATATAAAAAATTAGATTACATGCATTAATTAAACTTTTTTTTTTAATTTGGACGGACACGGACACAAAATCGCTTTGCTTGCTACTATTACTACTTCGCCCGGCCCGCTATAATTGTGCTGCTATCAACAATTGCCAAAAAGGGGCTGAGCTCTTTGCAAAGCGTCGTCGAAAGGCTGATAATTGGGTAGTCGACGAGACTAATGCCGGTACTCATAGCCCATCTGGTATTCCAGATTATCAACAATACCAAGCAAAGCCACCATCGTCACCAAGTATTTTACCAGCATATTCTGATGCTGGTAAGCATCGTGTTCAACTAAATTTGCATCAGGATCATCTTATTGAGAAATACTCAAAGCCCGGAGTTACCGTTGTTAAATCACCTTGGGAAGCTGCTCTTCAAACTGGATCAGCTAGTTCAGCATTTTTGCAAGATCCCACGTATAGCAGCAGACAAACGCCAATTTCTCCTTTTGACTCTCCTTTGCATTTCAATCGAGACGTAATAGATTACTCCGAACCGATTCGTGAGTCTTCTCGAACTCCAACATGCTATGACAACATCTTATCAAATAATAAGTCTCAAGACTCAAATAAAAATGTACGTAAAAAGTCTAATACAATTATTAGAATTTAAAATAAAATAAAAATCACACAATACAAATATATTGTTTTCTAGATCAATGATACTGGCTTCCATAATCAACCGATTTTGCCATACAATCCTCAACGAGAATTGGCTTATAAACCAAGTGTAGCTCAGGGATGGGGAGGCCGCAATGTTGAGTTACCAAGAGGTAAGAACTTGAAAACGTCAAAGAATTCAAATAATTAACTGGCGAATTTAAGAAAAATTGTACACATTGTTAACGTTTTATATTATTAAAAAAATTAATGGATTCATCAATAATTGAATTAAATAGCACAAAATTAAAGTTATATGAACAACAACAAAATTCATTAAATTTTCCAAATATAAATCTAGTTATAATTGATTGCAACGAAGAAGTACTACAACGACTCCACCAATTGGAACTATTCCAGCAAAGATTGACTTTTGGATTTGGTCTGGGTCTTGAGGACAACAATAAAAAATCAGAACTATTGTCTCGTTATCAACAACAACCCATTTCAACGGACAGCTGCAAAAAAAAAATCACAGATCCTAATTTCATTCAAAATTTGAGACCATCCATGCCCATTATTCCAACAGTGTCTAAAAGCTGTGAAAAAGATAATAACAATGTAGAAAATAATGAATTTGTTAGTGTACGTGATTTAATTTACTCATTTGAGAAGCAATCATTGACAGACTACGATGAAAACAAGAATATAAAATCAATTATTTCTGGCGATCCACGACTAACTGAAAATGAAAACATGTCCGTATTGGAAGCAGAAGATATTTCATCAGTAGAAGGCATGATGATAACTCCTTTATTCAGTTACTTTCGTGTCAATTTAAATGTTCTTCAATTGTGTATAAAACTGAAGCATGTGTATGCACTTGTCTTTATTTAGAATATTGCATTGTTGTGAAAGTTTTAACTAAATATATTATACATCTAAGAAACCGAAGAAGGTATATCAGTCGTGAAATATACTGATTATATCACATAGAAATGTATGCTATAGACTTATGCTTTATGTATACAGTGTTTAATTAAACTTATTTAGCACTTCATATATGTGTAGTCATCTATAATTCCCTTTTTGTTGATGTAATCTGAACGTAATCAAAGGGTTTCAATCATGGGTAGAAAGTCCTTCTTTGCTGTGTGACTATCTTTTGTGTCCTTTTATAACCTCTGAATTTTAAAACTATTATTAACAGAATTTTTAAACATAATAATAGTACATTTTTTATCCTGGACACGTTAAAATTTCGTATATGGGGAATATGATTAATAGTAATATGGTGGTTATTGTTGAAATGTGCTCAAGCATGTGCTACAATTTATTTAATTATTAAATGTGTATACTAAAAGTCTTTATTTAATATTATAAATATAAGTAATTTTCTTCATTGATTTAACTATTCTCTTTTAGGTCTTTATGTGCCTAAGGAGATTTCGCTAAATAGCTATGCGCCGCCTCCAGTTCAAACTAAATATCAAGAACCTTTTCGCAGTCAACAACAAGCTTCAACAGTGGCTAATTATGCTAAAGGAAGATCAAGTGAAATTGGAACCTTAGAATTATATTCGCCACAGCCACCAAAGCAACAACTCTATGGACCACAAAGTTACGTGAAGGTGCCTACCAATTCCTTGGAGACTACAAATCATGTCACTTTCAATCCGTCACCATTGCCATTCGAAAAATTGTCGAAATTTCAGGAAACGACCCATACAAGATCATCGAACCAAAGCTGTTTTAACGCTGGCAAGCAGCATGGCTATAATAACATACGTAATGTGACTCCGACTACATTTGGGACAGAACGTGAGAATCGCAATTATCATCCACAATTAGTGCATAACAAAAACAAGGGAATATCTAATACACCACCAAGTTTCTCTAGTCAAAGCTTTAACAACTGCGCTCGTGGATGGAGCATGGGATCCAGCGTTGAACGGAATTCGGTATTTGGTCCAAAAGTTGGAGTACCCTCCGCAAATAGACTGCCGTATTCTGACTTTTAGACAGTTAAATATATAAATCATATTATATAATTAAACAATTTGTAAATTGACTTCGATTTGCGACATGTTACTCAAGAAAATAACCAGTAAAACTTTACTCTCTTCGATTCATAAATGTGTATGTATAGTACATATACATAATTGTTTGTTATTGTTTATATGCGTCTTTCAAATAATAATATTTAATTATGAAACTGGATTTTTATTTCAAAGGCTTTTCGTCCATTGGTTTGTTTACTCATTGGTAGGTAGCGCCGCAATAAAACAGACATTATATATATATTTGCCGTCGCATCTTCGACCGCGGATTGGAAAGGATTATGTCTCCTAATAGCCCGATTATTGTTAGTATTTAGGAATATCCTCTTTTATTTTTTTAAAAGTCAAAACACTGATAATGTTAATTAAAATAAGGAGTGGTTTCGAAAGAATGTATGCACGTTTTTAATTATCTGAAAATTAGAAAACTAAAAGGTTTTTTAATTGCAACGCTTTCAGATTATCCCTTAATAATTGATGATGGTTCAATGCACTTTGTTTCGAAATATGTAAATTATCTCTCAATTTTAAAGTGGCGATAAGTGGAAAATTGAATATTAGAACAATAATTATATTTATTTCGTGTTTGTGAGCGCAACGACCAAAAAATAATGGCTTTTCAATATAATGTATAATGCTACATTGTCATTTCGTGAATAAAAACTATTAACAAGCGTAATTTTGAATCTAAAGACTTTAAACTCGATAACTATAGTGTTGCTAATCCGCAAATATTTGATTTTTGTAAGGTAGTTAAGAATAATATTCTGAAGACTTTACGCTTAAGTTTATAACATTGAACAACTGTCTAGGAGTGTACAATAAATGAACTCTACAGTCAGGCCTATCATATGTTTTGAGAGAGAGAGAGAGTCACAATGGAGCTTGAACTTCTTTTTGCAAATTCCGGTTCTTAATATTATAGAATTGTTAGACCTACGGGAAAATTCAATGGGTTACAGGCATGAAAATAGAGAATAAATAAAAAAAAAATTAGTAGATGCATAAATGAAAATAACCAATATAAATTTTACGAATTAATTCAGTTGAAGTTGAATTGATTTGTGTAAGTATGCTGTACGAATCCGATTGACGGATATATCAGAATCAACTGGTGCAGATCTAATTTTTATGATTCTTATTGTTAGTATTAAAATTTATTTAAATAAACACAACTACAACAAAAGAAAGAGTGAAACTTTCAACATGAAGTTCAATAATTTGACTGCAAACCAATTACATTTTGATTAGTTAGTAAAGACAAACCAAGTTGGTCGAACATATGGATTTGATGAAAAAGGTGTGATACTAATTTTTAAAATTTAACATCGTTTTATGGAAAAATTTAACTGTTATCTGTTACCGGTGAAGCTGACTAAGTAATATCCCGCAAGTTTGAGAGTAAGATAAAGTTATAAACTATTGAAAGGAAACTTCAAATCACTTAAGTAATCATAAAGCTTATGAAAGCCTTCAATGAAAATGAAAATGGATTCGGCTGGTGAACCTGACCAAGAATATATATACTTTATGGGGTCCCAGATGCTTCCATCTGCCTGTTATATACATTTCCTGGAGTTACAAGGTTATATAATACCCTTCTATCCTATGGGTAGCGGGTATAATAAGATTGTGAAATTATAATATATATGAATGCTTTTTAAACAGTCCCATCTACAAGGGGTTATTATCTTAGTCTTCGAAGTGACCGTATATTATTTTATGACACATAAATTTGGCAAAAATATTTTTTCTTTTATTATTTTCTTTTTATTATTCAACAAAAATCCGTTGACTTGGATTATCATTCTGTATTTCCAAAAAGGGAATAATTGTAGTTCGACTTAGAAGATTCTAATAATAATAAATCACTGCATAAAATTGTATATTAGGATTTCATTTCATTTCAATTGAAGGGAGTCGAAAAAGCTTTCTCAATAAAAGCTTTCCCATACTTTGTGCTGACTCTGAGTTGCGCATTAGGAGCAAACATGTATTGTGAATACAAAAAATGCAAAAAAAAATATACATTGAGCAAGTTTCTTGGCATTTGTTGAAAAGAGCTGGTTTATTAAAAAAAATCTGTTTAAGCTGTAATATAATTTGTATTTTATCTATAATTTAATTATTAAAGGAAGTTGGGGAAAAATAAACAATATGAATATGCGATTAAAACGTATTCAATATTATTTAAGGGCTCTTAGAAGGGAAAGATAAGGTTTCATACCATAATAAAGCTGAGTATGTACATCTAAAGGAAAAGTTATAATTTTTAGTTGTATACGAAAAACTAAACATATAATGTCAGATTATATATTTTTATAGAATTATATGTTTATTTATAGAAAAACCATTATAATTAAAAAAGTCGGTAGACTCGGTATCTTGAAATTTAGACCAAAATGTCTGCATCTAAGGATTAAAATATAATTTATCATGACTTATATAAATTATCATGACTGTATAAAAATCAAGCTTTATGGAACTATTTTAAACCCTTACTTATTTACAGTTAATCGACTAACGACGTGAGCAGTTCTCAAACTAAAATAATAATGACATTCGCAGAAAGAAAGTTTTTGAATGGTTTAAAAAATATTAAGCCCTTCATATTGTTGATATTGCATTTTAACAGTGGTTTTCAGCATATCATCGCTTCATCAGTTTTAAATATCAATGGTAAGCAATAACAACAAATTGGCCAATATAATTACTATTCTTAATTGTGTTTTTATTTCAAATCAATTAACAAATTAGACCTGGCTAATATGGATCAACCATTCTTTGACGACATAAATCCAAGAAATATTTCGGCAGTTGTTGACGAAACTGCAATTTTAAGATGTCGCGTTAAAAATAAAGGAAATCGAACTGTCTGTAGCAAATTCTTCGGTAATTGCCAATCAATATTCATAATTCATCTCTCTTTGAAAGGTGTCGTGGATGCGTAAACGGGATTTACATATTCTCACCACTAACATTTATACATATACTGGCGATCAACGCTTTTCTGTAATACACCCATCAAATAGTGACGATTGGGACTTAAAAATTGATTATGCACAGGCTCGAGATAGTGGTATTTATGAATGTCAAGTAAATACTGAACCAAAAATTAACTTGGCAATTATCTTGGAAATAACTGGTAATTGATCAATTCACATATATGTGCACATCTAAGATGTGCAACAGCAAAATCTGCTTTAGACAATAATTAACTCCATACCATAAATGCATTTTTAGCAAGTCAGAAAGCTAAAGTCGAACGTACTCGACTACGAGATATCCGCTACCCTGTTGTAATATACTAAAATATGCCACAATTCATGTAGAATATTTAATATTTATTTGATATTGATATTTCATTAAGTTAAAAATAATTCATAGAGTATAAAATATGTATTCAGTAAGCCAAATACGATCGTGGAGCATAAGGATTTTCTCATACAAAATTGTTTGTATATAACTTACAAGTTCTTCTTCCGATCGCAAAAAAAATATATATTTATAATTATATAAATTGAAGTCTGGAGGATTAAAATATCGCTTCTTGATCGATTTTTTCCGATTTTAGAGTGCGGAAAGATTTTGAATAAACTTTATGTCGTATGACATAAACGAGTATTGTCAACAACACTTAATAGAATTTGTCGGTGCTTTAGTGCGATATTGCATCTGCACTTCAAGATTGCACCAAAATGAAAAACAATAGTCCAACAATCACAATATTCTAAATATATACCCCACAGCATATATATTCTTGGTCAGGGTCATCAGCCGAGTCGATATAGTCATGTCCGTCTGTTCTTCTGCCCGTCTGTCTGTCTATCTGAACGGACACCTAGATCTCAGAGACTATAAGAGCTAGAGATTCCAAACTTGGTGCCAGTATTGGGTTTTGTCCTAAGCAGATAAAATCGAATTTTGGTATATACGAAGATAGTCTCGATGAAATCTGAAAATATGGTCGCGATCGGATGAAAAACTTGGAAGTTATTCAAGTGTTGTATGGGGAAATCCATTGGCAGTTGTACGGGATTTGTCTTTAGTGGACAATGTGAACGTGCATGGTATATTTTATACTTTATGCGATATTTAGGATGTGATGGAATACGAATGTACCAAATATACCAAAAATACCAAAAATACTTTTTAGTATATTTTAGTATATTCGATCTGGGTACCGGGTACTTCACAGTATTCCACACTCGACTACAGCTTTCTGACTTCTTTATGTATATATTGATGATCTTTTTTTAACAAAATATATTGTTGATACAATTTAATATTCATTTCTATAATTCACAATAATGTTCGGTTTGAATTTAAACTGGGTTGTGTTATGTCACAGCCGAGTGTGCATCATAACTTCTTCTATAATAAAAACAATTAACCTGTTATATTTCAGATGAAAACGATCTGAGGGGAAGAAAAAATTCTGAGAAAATTTACTATGATGCAAAAGGTGATACATTTTATTTTTATACCCGGTACCCATAGGGTAGAAGGGTATTATAGCTTTGTGACTTCAGGAAATGTATGTAACAGGCAGAAGAAAGCATCGCCGACCCCATAAAGTATATATATTTTTGGTCAGGGTCACCAGCCGAGTCGATAAAGCAATGTCCGTCTGTCCGTCTGTCCGTCTGTCTGTCCGTCTGTCTGTCTGTATGAACACCTAGATCTCAGAGACTGTAGGAGCTACAGATACAAACTTGGTACCAGTATTGGAGTATGTCCTACGCAGATCAAGTTTGTTTTAGATTTTTGCCACGCCCCTTTCTGCCCCCTAAAATCGAAAAAAAAAACGGTTTACTAGCGCAATTTTAAAGATAGAGTCTCTTGGATATTATTCAAGAAACAGTTTTGTATGGGAAAATCCGTAGGCAGCTGCACGTGGCTTGTTTCTAGTGAACAATGTGACCGTGCATGGTATATTTTATATTTTACGTGGTATTTAGGATGTGATGGAATATGAATGTACAAATATACCAAATATACCAAATATACCGAAAATACTTTTTGGTATATTTCAGTATATTTGAGCTGGGTAGCTAATTTCACAGTCGAGCACACTCGACTGTAGTTTTCTTACTTGTTTATAAATAAATAAATAAAGAATCTTTTTATATTGCTTAAATTTTAATTTAAAGAAAACGAATTGAATTTTGTCATAATATATTAACCTTATTGAATTCAATCTATTAACTTTGCAATTATTTCTATCTTCTTATTACTACATGCATAAAAATTGAAAAAAAAACAATATTTAGCAGCACGCGCGAAGATCTTAGGCTCTACAGAAATACACGTAAAACGAGATAGTACAATTGCTTTGGCCTGCTCTGTGAATATTCATGCCTCTTCTGTTCTCTGGTAAATAATAATTCTTAATGTTCATTCTAATATTTATTCCCAAATAAACGCAGGTATCACGGATCTGCGATAGTTGATTTTGATTCTCTAAGAGGAGGTATTAGTTTGGAAACTGAAAAAACTGATGTTGGTACGACCAGTCGTTTAATGCTAACACGTGCATCATTGCGAGATTCGGGAAATTATACATGTGTTCCCAATGCGGCTCTACCAGCTTCAGTACGAGTTCACGTGTTGACGGGTCAGTAAATATTAATTTTTATTAAATTCTAATCGAAACTTCACTATTTATTTTATAAGCTAATACGCTATTTATTTATTGACATTCCATTTTTTACAGGTGAGCAGCCAGCTGCAATGCAAACAAGTTTTGCGAGCGCTACAGGTCCTTCAACTGTCATCATAGTTACGTGTTTGATCATATCAGCTGCATTGTTGATTCGAATTTCGAGCAAAGTACAATGTGTTACCGTACATCGAAGTTTAAGTTGACTAACATCAAAAATAATAACCATAGAAGAGAGAGACATGTTCTTAAAAGGTAGATGTAATATTCACAATCCACTATAACATAAACAACGATTACATTTGATATTATATAAATTATGTATGGTATTGAATGTAGCAAATAAATTATAATTAACTTCAAAATTTATGCTATTTAAATAAAATCGACTAATTGTTTATGTCTCCCTTTTAATAATTGCACTTCGTATTCTCTATATTATAGATTACATGCATATTCGGAAGGAAAGATTGTAGCGTGAACATTGGGAAAACAAAAAAAAATTTACATTTCTATGCAAACATGCATACATACAGAAATAGATTCTACATTCAGTATAATTCCTATAGTCTTATGTAATAAAAACTTACGATAATAATAAATACTTATATACTTATACACATAGCACATGGTACTTCAATTTCTATTCGTCCATTAATCTTCTAAGCAAAGATACCAGATTCGAGGAACGAATGCAGTCTATATATTAGAAGAAGCTATAGAGTGCAAAACGACTCCTAATAACGATTAATACGTAGTTCGAAATGATGAATTAGAGTCGTGTCTTATCCATATTTCCGATATTTATATTATCCAAATTTATTTTAAAAAATATAAGATTAGCAACGAAGTCTTTATTATACATAGTTGAATATTTAATTTCTTAACAAAACATTTTTTCTGTTTGGGAACTTGGTAGTGATCTGTGGTTGTACTTGTACATAGTATTTATTTATCTTTAATATTATAATATTATGTTTATAATCACTACATCATTATTAAATTAAATTGCATACATAAATTACATTACATACATATATATAATATATAATGTATTTATCAAAAAGAATGTTGACTGGAAACTAAGCCATCTTCGGCTCATAATTGAAAATGTATACTATAACTAGCCAGCTTGACCCAGAGCTTCGATTGCGTAGTAGTTTGATATAAAAATATTTATTTTTTTGAAGAGGTTTCTGAAGGACCTCTTTAAATTGAAAATGTAAAAAAAAAACAATAAAAAAATTATACCAAATATTATTATTTAACCAACTTATATTTAGTGTTGTGCAGAAATGACAGCTGTCCTAATTAATGCATATGAGGTTAAGAATCTATAGGGTTACGAGATTTCCGTCCTCAATTGGTAACGATAATATTGGTTTGTAAAAATTGTTGTTACATTCGAATACATAGGAATTGGGAAAGAAACAATTTAGTGATCACCACGAAAACCAGTTACAGTCAAATTATTTAGCATTTGCCAATATTTTTAGATCTTCTGTCGGTTGATAACATAAAATATTTTGTTTATTGTTGTATTATTTAAAAATTGGAATCGGGCATTTTCGCCTGTAGCTTCCTTAAGAGTTTTTATATATCTTTTCTTTCTAAAATTGCATATTTTTACCAAACATGTTCAAATAAACAAAACTAGTTGCATCATTATAATTGTTACATAACTATTTATAATATATAAGAGCACTAGTAAAAAAAACATCAATTAATTAAAATAATTGTATAAGAAAGTAAGGAGAAATACAAATCAAGGTTACATAAATAAACTCGCATTGCATGTTTTTGTAAACGTTTTTTAAGTGCATGTGAATTTCATGAGTAAATTCAATTAATTGACAGTAACACCCTAATTAAATGCACTTTCAAATGGAATTCTAAGAAACCGCTTCTACTATGTAGAACATATCATACTCTTAACATTAATTCTTGTGCCTAGAACTTGGTATAAGCTGCTGACGTTTATAAAGTTGATTCCTTTTAGTTGAAGAAATACGTACATAATCATCTGTGCTACTTTTACTAGATGTTTTCTCAAATTCGGCAGCCTTTGCACTTAGCATTGCTCCTCCTATATTGGATATACTCGCTGGAACTTTAGGCTCAGTTATACTGGCAGTAACAATATTTTTATCTGTAATATTAAGTAAACTGAATTAATAAATGATCGGATTTAATAAATTTCGGGTCGCTAATTTTAACTCAATTTTATAATAAAGGGATATTACGATATGATTAAACAACACGAAGAAATTTTGATCCGTAAGGATTCTGTAATCTAAATCGCATTCACTTGCACAAACAAAAATTAAATTTGGAGTAAATTTATAATTGACGCTGTTGACACGGTCAGAGTTAAATAATGTATTTTTGGGTCTCATCCAAAGTCGAAATATTCAAAAATGTACAGTCTAGTATACTCGACTGTGTGATATCTGCTACCCAGTTCGAATATACTAAAATATACCAAAATTAATATTTGCATATCGTTTATTTCGATTTTAAGGGGCGGATCGGGGAAACACCAATTTCTTAGCTCTTATAGTCTGCAAGATCTAGGTGTTTATACAGAAAAAACACGGACTGACGTACGTGACTCGACTCGACTGTTCACTCGGATCAAGAATGTATACATATACTTTATGAAGTCGGAGATGCTTCCTTCTGGCTGTTACATACATTTTCTGGAGTCACAAAGTTATAATATCCTTCTAACCTATGGATAGCGGGTATAACAAAATTGAAGATGGACTATCTGCGCTTAATATATAAAAACATTAGCTCATATACATATATATATATATATATGTGTATTTACCTTTGATTGATTCATCTGGCCTTGATATCAGCAGACTGGCTGAAAAGACATTATGTTTATCAAGCACTACAGGTGTTGATTGACGTCTCCCATCAGATTGTAAATGACCAGGTGCTTCGCATGGAGTCTGCTTAAGATATTCGTGATTTAAATTATTGCGTGTGGATTTTGTGTTTTCATCTTGGCTACAAAAAAAAATTAGTTTTATTACAAATATAATCCATTATTTGAAATAAAATTGTACTTTAGAAATTTTCGAGCTTTTTTTGACATAAGAGAGTGAAGGGTCTCTGGACACGTATCTAACATTTGATTGTACAGAACGTCAATTAGCTCACTTGGCACATTAAATATATCCTCATAGTGATCAATCATTATTCTGGAAAAACAATACATTGATCGCATTTACTATTTATTTTGAGTCGATAGGTTTTTAGCATTATTTTACCTTATTACATTTATTGCATCAGACATATTTTCATGTTCTTTTAACTCTGTTGCCTTCGATGTGGAACTGCGAAGAATATTTGGCGCAAATATTGTCGATAAGTTGTGGCTGTCCATTTTGTTGCCAGTAATTTGAATTGTTCCATCTGATGATAATATATCATCACAATGGGCGGCGACATTACCAAGAAACTTCAATATCACATGCAATGTGTCTCGATGTGCAATTGGTAACAATTTGACAAGATGAGATATCCCCTCAAGTTGTAATCGTCGATTTCGAATACCTGTATAAATTTTGTTTATATACAAATATAGATTCTTCAGCAGTTTCCAACTTACGTTGAGTTTCTAAAAAAGTTGTATACAGATTTTTGCAAAGTAAAGGATCGGGTAGGTCCCGTAAATACTCCTTAAGTAATGTTGCGACATCATGTGGGCATGTACTCTCAGGAATGCACATATTCCACTTTTTATCGAATTCATCACGAAGCTGCGAATATATGGTTGACAAATTTGAGCAATTATTCACAGCCTTTAATTTGATACATAAATAAATAATTTTGGGTTTTACAATATAGAATATATAAATTTAACTCTTAAGAAATATGCTTACTTGTTTCACTCGTTTTTTTGATGTACTAACTCGAAATAAACCAACTTTGTCAAGTCCATGATCTTCCAAATATTTTATACAGTTTGTTACGAATAAGGGTACGTTCAGCTTCATCACGTAATATTCGTCAAATGATGGACGATACAGTTCTATATCGACTCTTCTCATGTCAAACTGACTGCGTGAAATTGGAGGCGATTTATGTATCGACGACAAATTATCAGCTGAAGATCCTTGATCTGGTGAACCTCGACCCATATAATCCATTAATTTTGTTGGTAAGTTCTCACATGAACGTACCTATAACGTAAATTTATTTATAAATAAATAGTATTTAAAGATAAATGATAAATTTATTGTCAAATACGCACATTACTATTTAATTTTCCAGCCCTACTACTATCGGGGGTGTTGTTACTACTACGAAATACTGATGTTAAAGATTTCGATCCGGCCTCCACGTCTACTTGTTTTCTATCTTTTGATAAACAACATTCCAAGGATGTTCCAAATAAAATCTCACGTCTATCTGCATATACAATAAAACTACGATAAGTACTTAAAAATAAAACGTGAAAAATTTTAATCATATCATTCCACACATAATATTTTGTATTCATTGGGTGAGCATTAATCTTCCGTTGATATTTCAGTAAATAGTTTTACATTTTGTTAAGTAGAGATAGGCTAATTTAAAAGCATAAGTGTCGACTTTGAAATTGGAAAATTCATTCATCTCTCTGCAATCTCTGTATTATTTTAGTCGACTTCAATATTTATACCCGCTACCCAAAGGGTCGAAGGTTATAATTTTGTGACTCCAGGAAATGTATGTAACAGCCAGAAGGAAGTATATATATACATATATATTTTTGGGTCTGGGTCAGCAGCCGAGTTCATATAGCCAAGTCCGTCAGCCCGTCTGTCTGTCTGTCTGTATGAACACGCAGATCTCAAAGACTATAAGAGCTAGAGATACTTGGTATATGTCCTATGCAGATTAAAAAATATCCCAACTCACTATGCTAATCACAGAGGAAGGTATTCGTATGTGATTTTGAAAACAATTCAATGGCTTTTGCATTCTTTCAATGATATGGGTAAGGGAAGTCTCGCTATAGATTATAGGTGCGCAATAGTTGCTCCCTTGCTCTTCTATAGCGTTGCTCTAGACAAGTCATCCTCAATCAAGTTGTCCTTGTTAGGCTTTTAGAAAATCCATGTATTAGAGTCTTAAAATGCTGATTGTCAGTAAAACTGTTTATGTTGTTCACTTCATACTCTTAGCTTGGCCTACGCCCCCTCATTCATTAGTGAAATTATTGACCTCTCTGTCAGGTTTCAAAATTTTCCGTATTCGCCTTTTAAGATGTCTAAAATAGGCTTCGTTAAACATCCGAGGATGACTTGTCTAGAGCAACGCTATAGAAGATCAAGGGAGCAACTATTGCGCACCTATAATCTATAGCGTCTGTATGAACACCTAGATCTCTGAGACTATATGAGCTAGAGATTCCAAACTTAGTACCAGTATTGGTGTATATCCTAGTTAGGAAGTTATGCAAGATGGGCAAATTCATAGGCAGCTGCACGTGTTTTGTTACTGGTGTACAATGTGACTGTGCATGGTATATAATACACTTTTTGAGATATTAATTCAGTACGTGATGAAATATAAATATACCAAATATACTGAAAATTCTAGAAATACGTTTTGGTATATTTTAGTATATTCGAGGTGGGTAGCGGGTATATATTATTGGTCAGGGTCTGTCTGTCCGTCTGTCTGTATGAACACCTAGATCTCAGAGAGTGTAAGAGCTACAGATTCCAAACTTGGTACCACTATTGGTGTATGTCCTAAGCAGGAAGTTGTTCAAGAAACAGTTTTGGATGGGTAAATTCATAGGCAGCTGCACGTGTTTTGTAACTGGTGGACAATGCGACTGTGCATGGTATATTCTATACTTTTTGAGATATTAATTAAGAAATACTTTTTGGTATATTTTAGTATATTCGAGCTGGGTAGCGGGTATCTTACAGTCGAGCACACTCTACTGTAGCTTTGGGTATATTTATTTCAAAGATCTCAAGCCACATTTACATTGTGAGTCACATAATATATACATAAAATAAAGTACAAATTAAAAAATTATAGCATCCTTACTCAGTTCATCCTTTTTGCCAATGTCAAAAAAACTTGTTGTTAGAGCCCTTTTTTTCGATATTAATCGTGTTCTCTCCGACTTCAATTCTATATCTAAAAGTATAAAATCAAGGATAGCTTTATAGTTTTTTCATGTTTTTAAATTGAACGGTTTCGATAGTCATTTAAATGATATACTTATTATAGTAGAAAGAAAAACTTTAAAATAGTTCCCCATTCTAATATTTTCAAATCGTCGAGTCTCGTTTATTTCAGGGAAAGTCTATTAAATAATATATCAAGCACAAATAACACTTAAAGAATATTTTTTTATGATCATTTTATTATGATCTAATACTTCATAGAGACATTTAATGCTGATAAATGCTATTTTTTTATTTTGTAAATTAAATACAATAAATGAACACCCAAAAAATGAAAGTGTTAGGAGACTATAATTTTTACGGAACAAAGCTTATTTTAAATTTGAATATGACGGGCCTGGTAAAGTTTAATGTGGTTAGAAAACTACAATTTTATATTTAACACTAAATAGACATATTTAAAATACATTTGAATTCTGATTTAGAGGTCTCCTAAACAGGATATTTGTTGTGTAATGCAAATATATATTTAAAACTTTCTAAAAAACGGTAATTTTACAATTATCGGCTTTCTGAGAACTGGGATAAATTAATATATAGAAATAAGTTTATTATTATCATATAACATTTAAAATTTAATATTAATAAAAGCCAAGTTGCGGGTCAAGATATTTAATTAGTTATTTGTATAAGGGAAAAGATAATAATGTAAAAAAAATCGAACAATCGATATAAGTAAATAATTGTTCACATACAATTAAATACATATATTTAATAATTTCTGGGTTTGCTTTAAATAAGTTTCAAATGGTTGTAGAACAATCATACCAATATTCTTTCCAATGTTTAGCTCTTTAATCTTCTCAATAGCAATATTGAAAAGTATTTCGGCTTCAATCTGTGAGAGTGTTTCCAATGGCGTATCTATTATTTCTATAACTTGTCCTTGGTCCGATATCCATGTGCAGTTAAGCTTAATGAAAGAATAAATTAAAAAAATGAAAAACAAGATAGAAACACAGTCGTGTGTTCGACTGTGATATACCCGCAACCAGTTTGAATAAACTAAAATATACCGAAGACTGTAGTTGTAATTTTTTGTACATCAAAGTATGTCTATCTTTCTTTCTTTGAATAAATTAAAATATACCGAAGACTGTACTTGGTATTTTCTGTACATCAAAGTATTTTATCAAATTTTTTTTTTTGAGGAGGCGGAAATGGGGATCGAAATACGGCGTTAGACATACAGAACTACTTTCAACATATTTGGTTTCTCTTATAGTCTTTCAGATCTAGGTGTTCGTAAAAGAGAATATCGTTCGGATAATGATTCTGTATGTTTCATACATTTCCTTTTGGCTGTAAGGTTCCATACTTTTCTCCGCTTTAGTGGTATAACAAGTAAGAAAACTACGATTGACTGAGAGATAAGACCGCAGAAATGGACACCTCTCTTCTGCATGGCAGGCACATATACTATTTGAATAAAGTTGAAGAAGCCGTCATATGGATAATGATAACTACACAAATATTTGTATACATTATGATATCTATTAAAAAGGGGAGTTTATAAAATTGTGTGAAGGTTTACTTACAGCTGGTGCCCATTTCTGTGATTGTGGTTCAAAATGTTTACTTTCACTATGCCTATTTTGACCTTTAAATCGACTTCCCCAGATTTTTTTCGAAACATATTGGCCAACATTAGACAACGATTTAGATTTCTGCATACTTGTATCATTTTTTTGATCTGAAAGAAAAAAATAGAATAAAATAAATAATAGCATTTTCCAATTAAAAATTTAAATATATGGGAAAGTATAAATATATTTTGTCATCTGGTACCGCAGAAGTATTGAAAATATGAAAAGTTTTAGGAAGTTTGAAAAATATTTATGTATGTATTTCTATATTTTTACTAAATGTACTTCAATAAACCAAACAGACTTTAATGTTATATTCCAATTACTTGACATGAATAATAAGCAGCATTTCAAATACATATTTGGTATATATGTACGTATCCTTGAAATATTATAAACTTATTTTATAATGTATCTCGTTCGTATGTCTTTTTTGCAACATACTATTTTAAGACGATTACTTACTTATAAGTGATTTATTTAAGTTTTCATTTATTGAGGATTCATTTGAGGAATTATTTGCATGCCAAAAGTTGGAAATGAAATGTGAACTTGACATAAGTAAAGATCCAGTAGCTTTTCCAGCTTTATACTTATAAGTTTGAATAGGATTTGTTGGCGATGTCGGAGCCGAAACGCAATTTTTTTGTGTCTGTCTAATGTGTGCTTTAGTATTATTATTGCTGGAGAAGGTATTCACGTTTTCCTGACAGGATCGATCATATTCTAACTTCTTGCGAATTCGCAGGTTTAAATCTTTAGCCCACGTTAAGTGAGAATTTACCAAGTGTTTGGAATTTTCATTACCATGTATAAAATCTAAAGCAATAAGTGCCCAAGCATCCAAAGTTTGTACAGCTTTGTTGTTGTCTTCATCCATTCCTGGTGGATTTATCTCACCTTTTGCCCTAATATTTCGCAAATTTCTGTCATAATTAACAGACTTAAAGCGATTTTCATCTGCATCATGCATACTTTTCTTTCGGGCCATCCTCAAATATCGTTTTATAGTATCGCTTACGGATTGCGAAACATCTTCATTGTCAATAGAACTGTTTCTTCTATGTACAACGTAGTGTTTTTCATCTTCTTGATCATCGTTTAAAGCCTTATTTTCAAATGCGGATTCATATTCATCAGCGATCCGTCTCAATTCACCCAGCTGAATGAAGTCCGTTTGCGTTCCACAAGAATTCATATTGTCTCGACATCGTCTAGTTTTTGGTTGATAGTTTTGTTGTGTACAGTGACTTAGTTCAAGCGTTTCGGGAGGTTTCAGATGACGTTTTGTAACTGGTGTCTCTTTGTTAAGATTCGAAACTTCTTTTGTGTTTCGGGTAGTCGTATTGTTAAAGGTGCTATTTGAATAATTAAGCAAACTTGATACGGAGGAAGCACGACCAAGAATTGATTTCTTTGGCTCTGAGGAATGTAGCATTCGGTGCAGCTGCTGTTTTTTTAATGTATAATAGATTTTCTTGAGAAGTACTTTGTCTTCTACTATTGCTGGTGTTATCGCGTTTTCATTCAATTGAATATTTCCTAATGGCATGTTTTGATACAATTCTTTTATTCGATCATACAATTCACATTGCTCTCCACAATGCTCGCTGATATCTAAAGGTTTTCCAATACCGACTGAAGAAAACCGAATAGTAGATGCGTTGTTTATTGGACGCTGTGAACTGGGCGAAACAGTTTGATCAGGCCTTACTGTTTTGCAGCTAAGAAGGGAAGCCGTCTTGAATGAATCATTAATCTTTAAAAAGTTTTGTAAAATTTCAATAGTTTTATCAATATTTTCATTAAGCTTTTGTTGGGTATATGAAGCATGAGCAAAGCGATGTCGGGAAAGTTTTTTAAGACGTTTTTTTGTTGCGCCTGGAAAGGATCCCTTTCGTTGCCATAATATAAATCGAGTTTCTGAGGCACAGACACACTGAAACTGTGTCTCTATATGGGGTATATTCTCTAAAGCTCCATTATGCATTCCGTCAGGAAGTAACTTTCGTCCAGCATCGGTCATGTATCTCCATGTTTTGCGCGTTAAAAGCCATCGTTCACGCTTTTTGTCTTTATCTTTTATGTGTTGACGTCGTCGACCTGAAACCGATCTAGATAATGACGATGACTTTGACAATGATATTTCCGGTTCGTCTCCAGAGGTTGAATTTGATTTTTGTGTATTCTTTAAAGGACCTGTATTATTTGATGACCGTCTAGCTTCACTGTCAATTCCATCAATTCGACTAAGCTCATCAAGCAGACATTCTAAAGGGCCTGATTTTTTTTTCACAATTGCTACAGGACTACGTAAAATATTGTCGAATGTTCCGGTTGAACTAGAAACATTTTTCATTGTATCCATTTTTATTTGTTATAAACAGCTAATAAAAATCTGGAAGTTTATGAGATACATAAATTAATAATTGAGAAAATAATCAACGATTGAAACATTTCTGACTGTGAAGATTAAAAACGATCATATTATATTTATTTAATTAAATAACATTAATTCAAAAGATCGATATAAAATAAATGTTAAGCATTGACTTTTGATTAATCATCATTGGGTATATTTATTTTACTGTTGTTTTCATTCTTTAAACACAATTCTAACTGACGGCTTAGAGTCGTGATTTTGAAAAAATAGTATAAAAAATCATAGGACAAATTTTTTAAACTTCAAGTCAGTCATATTTTGACAATCTTACTTACTGTTTGACCAAGTTTGCAACTTATATTATTGATTAAATTCGATGTATGAACTATAACTTTTATTTGCTATAATCAACTTTATAGCACTTTTTTACATAAGATTTACTCATTTTCACGATTTATTTACTTACATATCTACATATTTAGAAATGTAAGCAAGCAAAATATACGCCGATTTCTGTTAATATGGGTTTTAGAATTAATTTGTGTAACTATACAAAACCGTCAGTTATTTAAATGAAAAAGTTTTTTATAGAAACCTTATTATGTTTCGGTTTTTTGTCGTTACATGAATTAGTGTATATCTATATGAAGAAAAGAGTGTGTTGACAATATTTAAAACTACAAGAATAAAAATCACCACTTTTTGACAGTTCAATAGCTACAGTCTCGTGAACAACGCGAAATATATTGAGAGCATGCATAAAAAATCATCTTATTCTTCAAAAGTATGGTTGTATACATACATATTCTTATAAATATATCCATAATATCAATCTGTACTTCTTAGCCCGACACACATTTATAAATATACACTTCATTCAGCTGAGCAGAATTATGTGTATCTGTATAAAGTGAAAATATTTAGTATGTTTGTATGTATGTGTATTTATATATATATTAATATATGTATGTATATATATATATTTTTTTATATATCTATACATACACAAAAATATAATGCTTACACATACAAGTTATGTCTTTGAGATTCGGTCGAAATATGATTTTCGATTAGTGTGAGGTTGCGTCTCCTCAAAGCAAATTTAGGAAAAAAATAGAATAAAACTTATTAATCAGGTGTATTTATTCTGAAATAAGTAATTTGCACTATTGCAAGAATACCAGTTTCTGGAAATATATATGTATATAAAATAATAAGTAAGCTTTCTTACCTATTTAGAAAACGCATCAATCAGCAATAGTTTTTGGAAAAAAATAGTTTGTAAAAAAATTAAACTGAAAATATTATTTTTTTTATCTCAACCTAATATAATTGAAATTATTTATAATTGCATTGAAATTTTTAAATATACGTATTTTACTCCTTATTGAATTGAATATGCAACATAGACATATTATTTATTTTCCCCGTTACCCAGTTTTATTAAAAAAAAATGTACCGATAATTATATATTGTGAATTTTTTGTATATTGATATGCCATTACGTCCTAAATATCTCATAAAGTATAAAATATACCATACACGGTCACATTCTCAACCAAAAACAAGTAAGAAAGCTACAGTCGAGTGGGCTACTGCTACTCAGCTCAAATATACTAAAATATATCAAAAAGTATTTTTGGTATTTTTGGCATATTTGTACATTTATATTCCATCACATACGAAATATCGCATAAAGTATACAATATACCATGCACGGTCCCATTGTCCACCAGAAACAAGCCACGTGCAGCAGCCTTTGGATTTTCCCATACAAAACTGTTTCTTGAGTAACTTCCAAGTTTTTCATCCGATCCGCGATCGAATTCTCGGGAATCTTTGAGACTGTCATTATCTTCGTATGTGCCAAAATTCGAGACTCTATCTTTAAAATTGCGATAGTAAATCGTTTTTTTCGATTTTAGGGGGTGGAAAGGGGCGTGGCAAAAATCTAAAAGAAACTTGATCTGCGTAGGACATACACCAATACTGGTCCCAAATTTGGAATCTCTAGCTCTTATAGTCTCTGAGATCTAGGTGTTCATAAAGACACACAGACAGACGGACATGGCAACATCGACTCGGCTGGTGACCCTGCTCGACTGTGATATACCCGCTACCCACCTAAAATATACTAAAATATACCAACAAATATTTTTGGTATATTTGTACATTCATACTCCGTCATATCCTAAATATCGCATAAAGTATAAAATATACTATGCACGATCACATTGTTTTCCAGAAATAAGCCACATGCAGCTGCCTATGGATTTTCCCATACAAAACTGTTTCTTGAATAACTTCCAGGTTTTTTATCCGATCATGACCAAATTCTCGGGAATTATCGACACTGTCATTATGTTTGTATGTAACAGAACTCGAGACTATTTTCCTATGAGCATTAGTAAAACAAGTTATATATTTCAAATATTTTTTCCCTGAACTTTTCAGGATTATCTGTTTGGTGCTATATTTATTAAACCAATAAAAATAATTTAATTCAATTTAATTTTTTTAATTTTATGCGCCGAAAACAGTAAGTATTGTTTAACTTATTTTTTTAGCTCAAACCTATAGTCTCTCAGAGATACCTATATTTCACTTGGCATTATATTATAAAAGGTATCTATTCCGTGGTAGCTGGTATTAAACTAGGTTATAAATAAATTCGAGAACGAAATCGGTTGTAGTGCTCGCGCGTGCTGAGGAAACTTGTAAATCAAACTTCTATTTAATAAAATTGGTAATTTGACCAAATTTTTTTATTAATTCTATTTAATCTATTTATTATCCACTCGTTCATATATTAGCGTATAATTCTAATTACAGAGCAATTGAAAGCACTCATGTTTTTGTAACTATGTGCGTTTTTTTGTGCATAGTGAAGTTCCTTTTTATAGGCATATGCATTTACAGTAATCAGCAATAATAGATTATATTCACAGCCAATTCTTAAATTTACAATTAGTATTGCCTTACAAATTTCACATGCCGGTTTCCTTTGCCTTAGAACTATTATTGTACTATGTAATATTATTAAAGATATTATTGTAATGGAAGACTGTCCAAAATGAAAAAGAATTCAATTGAACATAACTATTTTCAAATTCAAATACTTATGCAATTTTGACTCAATATGTTTCTACAAGGCTTGATTAATTATCAATTCCACTATTTAGGAATAATAACAAGAAAAATAATATTTGAAATGCTTTCAACCAATTAACCAGTTTTGATTGTAAAATCATTTCCAATATATATTTTAAAAATAACCACCTCTTATAATAAATAAATAGAAAGCTGTTTTAAGTATTTTAGGCCGGCTTTATGACCTGCACATAAATACATAAATATGTATAATAATTAATCAATATGTGTATTTGCCACATTTGGGACTGACTACCTCTAGTATTGTCACGATTGAATACAAACTTTTGCCAATCAACATACATGTACATATATAATAAATATCTTATAAGTCTTTATAGTTACATCATTTTAATTCTCACAGTTTCATATTATATAAAAGTTTATGTATTATTATGTATATGTAATATATAATACTTATTATATATATATATATATATATATATATATATATATATATATATTTCATTATTTTTATATTATATATATATCTATATATATATATATATATATATATATATATATATATATATTAATAAAATCGAAATTACATGTTATTTAATAATATTTCAGTAAGAAGTTTTCAAATCAATAGGATGATTATTCAAATTTCTTTAAAATGTATGGAACTTATTTTTTTAGATATAAACTAACATAAATTTTTAAACTAGAATATTTTTCATCATTAGTTTAGGCCCTATCAGTCGTACATATATTAATTTTGAATTTGCAAAGTATAGTGTTAATTTCAATACAAATGTATAAATATACAAACATGTATTACATGTTTATATATAAGCACATTTATTTCTAAAGCATAACGTAAGTAATTTAGGGCTGAAACGTATGTTTATTTCTGACCTTTGATATAATACCTTTGTTTATATTACTGACTACACTAATCTATAATTTTTCTCAAAATAACCCATTTATATTAATTTAATGTTTCGTCTGTGTGCATTAAGATTTTGTAAAGCTTTGCAATATCACACACCGTAAACAATTTATAATGATATTATAATTTATACTAAATACGTTATATTATCCTTTTTTTATATTATATATACAAAAAATTACAGACTTCATAATATCCTTTTCCTATTGACTCATGATGGAAAGTCACGGTTAGTATTAGATGAATATTCATCAGAAAAACGTCCCGATGCTGAAAAAATTCATATTATTTATAATTTATTATGTTTAATTATTTTATTTATACTTTTTAAATTAATAATTTAGATGAATCTAAAAAAACATTCCTAAAATATACCGACGTGACAGTGATTGGAGTAGATTGCTATAACACTTTTACCATACACAGCCATTTCTTGACAAGGTTCAAAGTGTCTCGATCGCAAGTGAATTCTCAACAATTTGCAAGACTATATATAGTTCATATCATATAGTTACTAAGAAGCTTGAGCCGTTGCATAGTTATTACAATCAATAGAGAGTTTACAATTACGGTACACACAATAATAAATATAAATAATATAATCCCCGCTATTTTGAAGCTATGTGCAGCATCTGGTTTGTGGGACTATGATATATTTTGAAAATATACCGAATATACTCTATATTTCAGTATATTGAAACTGCGTAGCGAGTATCTCACAGTCTAGCATACACGACTGTAGCGGCGGAAATTTGGTTGGTTAAATTCTAAAACAAACTTGATCTGTGTAGAACATACACGTGAACTGATACTAGATGGATATCTAGCTATTCATATAGACAGAGGGAAATGGATATATCGTTTCGGCTATTGACTGTGTTCAAGAATATGGGGTATGCGATGCTTCTTTCTCTCATTTTCTGTCGACAAAAATTTTAACATGTATTTTGACCCTTGACTATCTCATAGTCGAGATCAATTATAAACTTCAAATGAAATATATCAAATATACAATTTCAACATTTAAAACTTAAAAAATTCGAATTTTAAAATGATTTTGGGAAAATACTAAATAGAGTATTATGTTTGGAGTTAAAATGTTAATGTATAACGCAGAACATCAAAATGTACTTACAGTCATCCATTAATATCACTTGTGTATTTTCAGTATTCGTATTACCGACGGAGTGCGAAATTATATTAAAATCATCTTCAGTAAGTGTAGTATTCCAACGCGCCCGCATATTTGGACGGTGTGCAGAAGTAGCAGACATTGGCGGTGTTGAATATAGACTCAGATTCGTTGGACTTATAACCCCCGACATTGTTGAAATTGATCCGGCATAGCCCAGGAGCTGTGCAAGAGAAAAGAACATCATTTTTAAGTTCCTGAACATAAAAACAAATTATTTACCGAAGTTGATTGGCTGTGAAAATGATTAAAATAATCTCGAGTGTTCGAAGAGGGATACATTTGCGTTGCCATTCGAGTTAAAGAATTTGAAGCTATTGGATGCATTTTGCATCGTGTTACTTCTGTAGATACAAGAGGACTTGCCGGAGACAGAGGCTTGGGTGAAGCTCGTGTAACAAGGGGTGTACAATCAGGTGTATTTGGATCCACATCGCCGTTATTTGGACTGTGTGTCCTCTCCATTGTATTCACATTTCTACTATCTTCATCGATGAGAATTCCTTTTTCTGCTAAGCTACAACCGTTGCTTGATCCTAAACTGGATGATTGATTTGCTGACGTCGATGGAGGCGATTCGACCATAGCCAAATCGCCACTAGTTCGTATTATGGCCACCGGACGTGCCATCGGGGGTAACATCGGGGGCAGCATTGTACTATGATAATGAGGCGATTGGACACCAGCCAATTTAGAGCTTCTCAGCTGTTGGTGAATTTGGTAGTGAGGAGAATGCACTGCTACTTGATGTGAGTGCGTATGTGCATGCGAAAATGATGTACTCTCTACTGAGCCGGATGTCGGTTGAATGCCATCCTCACAAACGTATGTTACAAAATCGGAAATATCATGGGCTTCAGTTGGGAACTTTACGCCATGTTGCTGAAGTGGTTGTGACTGGGTTTGGCCCTGCACATGTTCTTGATCTAAACTTGTTGTATGCGTGGGCGCCAATAGCCGTGGGCTACTATGCTGAGGATAATATAGAGTGTTGACTGGGCTAACAGAGCTGGTAAGCAATGCAGAGCAATTGTGATGCAAAATGGCTGCAATTAGAGAAAATAATACAGTGTGTTCATTAAATATTCCACCAGACATATTAGTAAATGAATTGCATAATCAATTAATATACATATATAGCAGAAAACAATATCAATTACTATAATTGCCTATTATTTATTTTTTTTATTTATTATTATAATTTTCAATAATCTTTGAATTTAAACTTTTATCTATTATTTCAACTATAATTATTGCTCAAAATATTGTAGCTTAGTTTTCCATAATCTTATTTGTCCATTTTTAAACAAATATATAAATTTATTTAGTCTGACTGATACTGGCTATAATCTAGCTAAAGCCTTTAACAACACCTATAGAGTAAACTAAAGTCAATTACATAGATGCGCACTGAGAATCGGGTTTTTATACCCGCTACCTATAGGGTAGAAGTAGAGGTATTACTTGTGACTTAAGGAAATGTATGTAACAGGCAGAAGGAAGCATCTCCAACCCCATAAAGTGTATATATTCTTGGTCGGGGTCACCATCCGACTCGATATAGCCATGTCCGTCTGTTTGTCTGTCTGTATGAACATCTAGATCTCAGAGACTATAAGAGCTACAGATTCTAAACTTGGTACCAGTTTTAGTGTATGTCCTACGCAGATCAACTTTATTTTAGATGTTTGCCATGCCCTTTCCGCCCCCTAAAATCGATAACAGTCTCGACGATTCCCGATACTTTGGTCGCGATCGGATGAGAGACTTGGAAGTTATCCAAGAAACAGTTTTGTATGGGAAAATCCATAGGTAGCTGCACGTGGTTTGTTTCTGGTAGACAATGTGACCGGGCATGATATATTTTATACTTTATACGATATTTGGGATGTGATGGAATATGAATTTATCAAATATACTAAAATTAAATTTTGGTATATTTTAGTATATTTGAACTGGGTAGCGGGTATCTTGCTTTCTGGCTTGTTTTACTTACACTTCAAACTTGCTAACATATTCTAAAATTCAACAATCTTCGTAGCATGAGAAATTTGGTCATAGTTTTATATGTTATTAATTTTTTTTATGTTTTTCTTTGTCGCATAACTGCATAAATACATACATATTCTTTGCACTCACTCACTCTCACAGATTGTCATTGCATTTCCCTTTTATGGGAAAAATGAGTTAAAATTAAGGAACAGCATTTAATCATCATAAACTTAAATTGAAACTAAAATCTATTATGAGGCATAAGTCTTTTCGAACATTTATATAACACCTAAATAAGATTTGAGAAATACATTTTTCATTTTAATATTACCTTCTGCTGTTCGAATTTGTGAATTGGCGGATACCATTGGAGGTTTACAAGTTACAGGTGTATATCGATGCAACGAAATAGCGGTGGAATCAGTAATAGTAGCAGAATCAGTAATGGAATTGATACTGTCAGCCGATCGAAGTATTACAGAAAAGCTGCCCGTTGTATAGTTTTCCGTGGCTGTACTTGGGCGCGAAATAACTGGGGGTGATACAGTGTGATTAATCTTATTGATCACATCAGTGGATCCATTGGTCGCATCAGACCGCAACAATGGTGACTGTGGCAAATGCACATTTCTATGATTTTGATCGACAAAATCAACTAGAAAATATAATACAATTGACATTAAAAAGACAAATACCATCTACCACTGTATTTATATACTAATACTAACTGCTATAAGCCCCTGGAATTGTAGATGTAGTTGTGGAATTGGCCTGAATTTGACTCTGAGAACTTGAAATTGGAGAGTCTGGAGTTAGTTGATATGTATGGCAGTCATACGACGCAGATATATTTTCCCTCTTTATAGCATTTGTTTGCAAACTGTTGTTACTGTCTTCATCCAATATTGAATCTGAAAATGAGTTTGATAATCAAAATTCAAATATAGTCAATTTAATGATCCATCATACCTTTAGATAATGTCCAAAGCTCTTGGGATGAAAATACACCAGTTGCCAGAATAATATCATTGCAGACAACTCCATTATATGGATTGTGTCGCAGTCCTCCTCTAATTTTTGTTTCTGCGCCTTCCACACTTTTATCCTTTGGATCGATAATTATTGAACTGCTCGTATTGTTATTGAAATTAGCTATGTGCGGCGGTCTTGCAGTAACAATCAATGAGTTATGGGTATTTATAAAATTGGCCAAGTATAAATCTAATTCTCTCACAGATACATTTATGTGATAAGGATTTACACAAAGACCAGGGTGAAGGCATTCTGGGTTCTTTTCTAATCGTTCCCCATCCGTACTCTCCAACGGGATAGCCTTAAATAGGATGACCATAACAAGATCAAGTCGCCAGACTTTATCAGCTTGCCTCAAGCAATCGATACGTCGCATTTTGCCTTTCTGATCGGGATTCGAGAGAACACAAATTGATTTTCGCTTGCCGATAATTGATTGAACAAAATCTTCGCGACTTTCTTGTGTTATATCCTTTCTCAGCTTGCCCAAAAGTCGAGAAGCCCATTTTTGTTTTACTTCAGTTTTTTCATTCTGTATGTATTGTAAATATTAGTATTATGTGACAATTAAAAAATGAAAAATATTGCAACACAAATAACAACATAAATCGCGACAAAAATTACCTGTAATTCATCTTTGCAATGCCTTTCTTCTTCCAATGACATACGCTTTTCGTGTTTTTTATAATACTTTCGCTTAGCAGCTTGCAAGTTAAACCAAGAGTACGAGAATGATTTGACGTATGGTAATAATGCCTCAATAAAGGGGTGAAATTCATCCTAAGTACATAAAAAGACACGCAATAATCATTGACACACATGCAATAAATATATTCAATAGTAAAAAGCCTATACAATTATTGTCTATCCTCAAATAATATATTTTATATATGTACATTTTATGAGTCGGTTGATGTATTCTATGTCCAAATTTACCTTATACTTTCTTATGTAATGGGAAACTTAAAAATGCAAAAATCTTATTTCAGTTTTTTTTCTACATATGGCAAAGTTTTTCACGAATTTTTTTGAAGATATATATTAATTATAATTCGAATTTGCATCACACAAGACAGCATTGTTAGGGGTTCGGACGTTAATCGATACAAAATATTATAGCTTTATCTAAAATAGTATGTTGAAATTGTATTCAACTGTATTTATTGTCCTACTCCGGTGAAGAAGAATCAAAATCTAAAGAATAAATACTGAAGCTTAGCGTATTGTACCAATTTTTATTAATAAGCAAGTACATGCTAAACCATAATGACTTGACTTAAAAGTTGTAGTTTACTCTACTATGTCCACTTCTTTAATTGTGGAAAGTTCTAAAAAAAAAAGATTGAAATATAGGACACATATAGAAGTAGAAAAATATGATTTTTTTTTATAAATATTATGAAAAAGATATATATAAACAATAACAAATTATTGAGAATAGAGAAGTTTTCAAAATGCATACAATGAATATTAATTTGTGTGTGAATTATTTTAACAAAAAATTTCAATTATATTTACATAAAAGTTCGTTATAACAAAAAGATATCGGAAATTGGGGATAGAAGTCCAAGTACATATGGATATACATTTAAAAAAAATTGTAATTACATTGAATTTTTTTTATTTATGTTGAAATATGGTATTCGATTAGTTTAGCGATTCTCTTCATACACATTGACAGTAATTAACACCTAACAATAAAATTCGTAAATTAAATATATGTGATTTGAAATTACACTTAATCCAGTATATCTTAAACTAATTATTGACATTTTGACAAAATTTCTAGATCCATATTAGATCTAAAAATCGTTTCATTTATTTGCTGTTTAGTTTTGCTATTACTATCACCTTATATATAGTTGCTTGTCCAAATTTATTTAATGGTACAATCTTACCTGGCCAGTTGATGATGTTTGTAAATAGGAAGATACGTCCGTCTCGATCATACAGCTTCTTAGTGCATCTGGTATAAACATACCTTGCGCAGTAGACTAATCATTGAATTACTTTTTGATGTTTTACTGCGGAATTCACGTATTAATTAAATACGTCAGATTTATCTGGTTTTATATCAAAGCAAAACAATTTTCACATTTTGTGTAATATAAATTATAACTGGCGAACTTCACCTGAACCATTTGGAAACTAAAATGTCTTTTTACCATTATATCTAAATAAATGGGAAGCAATTTTTTTTACTTTACTTTAAAAATTATAATTTTGTTCATGACTATTTATATTGCAAATGTTTAAGCGATTTTGGACACCTAATTTCTTCAAATCTAATTAATTTAATTAATTTTGATGCCGGTGACGCTGAAAATAACAAAACAATGAGTATTGTATATTTATGTATAGCATATTTTATATTATGAATGCAAAGCAATTTTGCTAGCAGTGTTTATTTCAAATTATCAAAAATTACACAACTGTTACACAATAACATATTCATCATATACATAAAGTGTATACGTTTGAAAAAATCTATAGCATCGATTACGGGTTTGCTCTATTTGATTTGTCTCAGCCATGCAGTTATGTATATTAATTAATTGTATTGCAGAATAGTAGTGTTGTTCCATAAAATGCAGAATAGAACAAAAGTCAAATTAATAGAGAAACATACATTAATTTCATGCACTCAAGACAACCAGATTGTGACTGAGTAGGTACGACGTGCAAAACTGATGTCTTTTTACTAAATCTATAAAAGTATTTTCACTGCAAGGAGCCTTTACTCACTATATGTTTGTACATTCATTCGCACACATGTGTGTATGGATTAGTGGGTATGCAATTTTCTCTTCTTGATTGTTCTCTGCTATAAAGAGAAAAACATGTAGGTATGTAAGCTAGGTAAAATATTTTTGTTTAGAAAGCATACAACTAAAAATGGAATATTCTATATTCTGATGGAGTGTGGTAAGACGATTTACGATTGAATCAAATGCATGCGCACACATTAAAATTCATTGTGCGCATGTCGTTAAATGGCCAAAGAGACTAAGATAGATGGAAAGCAAGAACTTCGTGGTTTCACTCTCTATCTCTTAATTTCTGTAGTATGTACCCGTTGACCACTGTCAAAAAGAGTAGTATAGATTTCATGCACTCAAGTAACGAGAAAAGCAGCATGAACATTCTATAATAATTTGAATTTTATTTTATATTTGAATTTGTAATTGATCTTTGGCGTAGTCAGAGTAATAAAGAATATCATTCGTTTGTTATTAAAGTATTTCAAAATAATTAACAATTATTATTAGATCGAAAAAATACGTAAACAGAAAGCTACAATCGAGTGTGATCAACTGTAAGATACCTGCTACCCAGTTTTAATATATGTGAATAATGGAGTAATATGGAAGTGTATATACTAAAACGCATTTTTAATATTTTTGTTTAATATGGTATATTCGTATTCCTTTAGAATCAAAAGATTACATATATTTAAAAAAAATTGTCCACCAAAGCAACGTGGGTAATAATGATAGCATGTTAATGATATCGTAAGGGATGTTACATTTTGAACTATGCGGTCCCCATTCATACTGTTAATCACCATTCCATTATATTGTTTTGATAAATAAAGCTGAATTGTTATGATTCCTAATAGTATCACATATTCGTATTATTGCAGAAGTCGCAGTTACATTGAATAATTTACTATATGACATGCGCAAAATAATAAGCTTTGAAGAGAAACTCTTATTTTTGAAATTCCCATAATGGAGAAACTCAAACGCATACATACACATACATCATATATAAAGCTCTGTAAATGCAAGAACCCGAATCGGCTTTCAAATATTTTGAGTGAACCGAGAGGTAAACGTAGGTTAATCAATAAAATACAACTACTAAAGATTAGGTGATAGGAGAAATGTGGTGTGTAACAATATATGATATGTAATAGTGTATAAACAGGAATGTGAAGAAGTTTTCGCTACTTCTCCTGACCATCTCATAATTGTCTGTATCATTACCTTTATCGGTATCGTGTCGCCTATCATATAAAAAAAGCTTTTTGTGCTCGGGTTGTTGTCCATCGTGGTTCAGTTACTGTCACTTTCATCCCCTGCCAGTTAGTCACATTAACTTATACATAAATAAATAAATCTTTTAAGTGAAGTGTCACATATAAAATAAAAAGGAATAATTCAAAACATAACAGAAGGAGATTAAAAAAACAAATACTAAAAATTAAATAATTTTCTCCATATCTCTGCCTACTCAAACCAGAGCTAATGTTAATATCTTTGTTTTAATCCTCTTTAAGTATTAGGAGCACTTTTATGAAAACTTTAAGGAGGTAAAAAATGAAGACTAATTCATCATTGTAAAACAGCTAATTTGACATGGATATTAATTAAATTTAAAATTAAGTGCTTAGATGAATTACATTACATATACATGCATGAATGAAAATGTACATATCTTAAATTAATGAACCTTACGCGAACATTTTATTTATGCTTATGTATATATTTATATATGTATATATATATATATTGAAATCCTGCATATGTACATGAATAACTAATGTATATATATAAAAGCACAAATTTTGAAAGGGAAAGTATTATGCAAATATAGTTTCTATATACATATATATACATCTTGAATGTATGTATTAATGTAATATATATTAAATTTAAAGCCAATATAAGTTAGATAATAGTTTGAAACACTTACAACACTATTGTTTGTGAACCATTGTTTGTCTACGCTACTTACTATGCACCACCCGGTGTGGTGGCTTGCTGTAAGGCTGCGGTTGCTTAATATGTAATTTCTATTTCTATAATAGTATTAAACATAACGAATCGAGATTTTTTTATGTAAAACCTTTTGGTCGGATAGTTGCAGTGTCTCTAAAAGTAAAACGACATACATTTGTGAAAGTTGATCCGGGAGGCTGATAGTATATATTGTATATTTTTATAATTAAATTAAATACAAATATGCATTTTCAGATATGGCGAGCATAATTCTAATAGCTTGTCTTGCTATATTGGGTCTAATCATCGCAATAGCCCTATTTTTAGCAGGCGGATACTTATGGTGGAGGCATAAAAGATCCCAGTTACAATTCATTGAACCAAATGAGGATGAAGAATCCAGTAGTTATAGCTTAAGGTGAATATTACTTATTGGAAATGATGTATTTCATAAAAAACTATTAAACAAAAAAACAATATAAAAAGGATGATTATGTAAATTTAAAAGACATATATTTTGTCTTTTAACTAGGGCTACGCAGGATATTGTGGACTCTGGTAATCCACCCAGCAAGCCGTATATCCCTGTTGCCCAGACAACAACAACTCCGCTGCAAAACAACATTAATCGAAAATTAAACGGATTTTTAAATCTCAGAACACCTCTCATTGGGTATGTCGAATTTTATATTCTTATATACTACGATATAAGTGTTTAAATACATTATTTTTAGAAATATAAAATGAGTAGTGTACTCCTTTTACATTAAAGTCATTGCTAAAAACGACTCATATAGTTGAATGGCAAGATATTGCTACTACTTCTCTATTCTTAATAAGGTAATATTAAGAAAGTGTCGCATAATAATGAAACGATTCAAACATTGCAACAAAAAATACTTTGTATTATTAATTAAAAAAAAAACAAGTTAGAAAGCTACAGTTGATGTGCTCCTTTATTTACGCAATATACGTCTGTATATTAAATATTAGAATGGAAAATAATTTTTTTTAAATTAAAAAAATAACATAAAACTTTTATTATATTAATTGTGGTCCATTCTACAAATTGATATTTAAATTGTTTTGTGTTACTAATTTCATTTGTATACACTTAATATTTATAGGGGCAGCTCAATAACAACACCGACGAAAGTATTGAATACTTGCACAGGGCCAGCAGCAAATGATGGCACATCAAAAGATTCTGCAGTAAGTATCAACAAAATAATCACAAACTAACTTTTAACTAGGCAATATTTTATATCTATATCAAGTTATATCAAGTTCATTGTCGTGACTGATGACTGCTGTTCAAACAGCAGCATCTAAAAGGTTCATTCTTTCATAATAACTTAAAGTATTTTACGTAGGTGCGCAGGAGATACGCGTTTTATATATACTAAAATATGATAATAAAGATCTCATACAATTTAAAGCAACATTGTTTACCAGAGTACTTACAGTTCCCATACAAAATTGTTTCTTGAATAACTTACAAGTTTTTCATCCAATCTCAAATTTTGGGGTATTATCAAGAATAACGACTTGATTTCTGACTTGTTTCAATCATAAAATTTTTTTTTAAATTTAAATCTAAATAAAATGACGTATGACACACAAGCTTGAGATTCAGATTAAACTGTTCATTTGAAACTGTTAAGCTGAGGAATAAACTTTATCATTATTATTTGTTTTATTTTCTCAAATGTGGGGAGTTTCAATTGAATTTAGTTCATTTATACACATAAGATCAACGAGTATTCTAATCTTTTGACAAAAAGAAATGTATGTATGTAACATGAATAGGAATCCTTTGATCCCATGAAGTACACAAATTTAATCAGAATCAATAACAGTGCTAATAATTATTAATATGAACTCTTAGATTTCAGCAATATAAGAATTAGAGACAGAAAACTTCCACCCCAGCGAATTGAACAACCAAATGAAATATCTGAGGAATTTAAATCATTTACACAATAATCATTGATTTTATACCTCTTCTAAGCTAGGGTATTAAAAACTTATGCCCCCAGAAAATTTATGTATTGAAAAATAAAGCATTTCGGACCCCATAAACTATGTATGTTCTTGCTCAAGTTAAAGCCAAATCGTGTCTGTTCGTCTGTCTGGATGAACACCTCAGAGTCTATAAGTTATTCAAAAAATAGTTTTGCATGCGTTTTTTCTGTTTTGCAATGTGACCCCGTATACTTTACATTTGGACGTTTTGCATCCGTTTGTAATGTTATTTATTGGTTATTATGAGCTCTGTGTCGTATCTTCTTTGTCTTAAATGTGAGCCCCGCGAATATCGTGGGGCATAAATCTATGAACTAATATTGAAGGTTTTCATGAGATTCTTAATCATTTGATAAGCTTGATGGACTTATTATTGCTTCTTTGCAACACTTTTCACTGGGCGCTTACACCGGGTAAGTAAGTGGAAGCCATAACTATAGTGTCTCTCGTCGTAGTGAATCGCTAGATTCTTTAAGAGACGTCATATAGTTTGACGTACTTACCTCCTAAACCATAATAAATTGCCATCTACATTTTGTCCTACGCAGATCAAGATTATTTTAGATTTTCCCGAGAATTTGGTCGCGATCGGATGAAAAACTTGGAAGTTATACAAGAAACAGTTTTGTATGGGAAAATCCATAGACAGCTGCACGTGGCTTGTTTTAAACTTAATGCGATACTTAGGATGTAATGGAATATAAATGTACAAATATACCAAAAATACTTTTTGGTACATTTTAGCGGGTATATCACAGTCGAGCACACTCGAATGTAGCTTTCTTACTTGTTTCTAATGAATTTTACTTGACCACGTGCACATTTTAGTTGCGCATATAAGCTGAAGACAACTCAATTTTCAGTATATTTGAAAGCCTCTTCGCTAAATCGAACTCTACTCCTGATAACATCTGCGATACATCAGAATAATTTGTATTTTGGTGAGTTTATGATAACTTCACCAACTCACTCAGCTGGATCAAATAATATCAGAGTCTTGTGGGTCTTTCCTCAACACAATGATCTGATAATTTCTATATAATTTTTACATTTTAAACGGCTAGATGACAATCATTTCGAATTTTCTATGAACTGACTGCCCCCCTCAGACTCTTGAAGTTGATCAGTTATGAGACCGAGCGTCTTCAATCAAACAAAATTTTCGCAATGTAATGTCAATACAACTTAAATGATCTTTCTGACAGCTCATATTGACAGTCATTTTCTGATTAAAATCGTCATTTCTAGACAATACATCACCCAAACTTATAGCTGCATATTATCAGCCATCTTAATTTAGTTTCATTAAGTATTAGACATTTATAGTCGTATTAAACTTGCCATTGTGTTTTCATAATTGGCTTTGGTGACTTTATCAAAGAGAAAATGAACTTCACTGTACCGAGCAGTATGTGTAAGTATATATGCAACTAATTGCATGCTTGGACACTTGGCCTACACCGAAGAAATGAAAGGCGATGAAAGAGAACTATACAATTGTACAAACTGAAACGATAGTCTATATCTGTAACCAAAGCCATATCGATCGTTAATCAATTATAACTCGATAGTATTTACGAAATAGTGATCAAATTTCGCATATGCGCCATAAACGGAAAAAGCCACATCAATTATTGACTCCACAACGACGAATTGTTCTAATTATTCTCCCCCACTTTCCTGATTCAACTATATCTATATAAGTAAGTATATACATATAAGAATAAATATATATAACATAGATATCATAAGTTTCACCAGGAAAATGGAGTAATATATATTTATTCATATATTTATAGAGCCTAAAATTAGAATTGACGAATAATTGATAAATTGATGTTCCATTGCCTTGAAAATACCATACACGATATGATTGTTAACCAAATGTCTGATATTATAATAAGATTACTTGAATAACTTCCAAGGTTTTCATTTGATCGCCTTATTTCGTCTCGACTGGCCCTTGAATTTTTTGCCATCGATGACGTGAATCATAGGCATTGTCCTTGTGACTCTGGTGACCAATGTCAGGTTCTGACAATTGCCACCAGAAGTGTCACCAAGTTACGTAAAAAATGTCCTTTTTTTAAAAAAATACTGCGTAATTAGTTCCAGTGACATGGTCTGCCTAGAGTTCAGTTTTAGCACGTGTATTTTCTGTATTCGCTGTTTGGCGTCTGTCCGTCGTCCATTTTCGCGGTCTTTACATTTTTTCTCGAACATGTTTAATTTGACGCTCTTCGACTAAGTTGATTTTTGTTCTGCGCGAGCTTTAAAAACAAACAAATAAATGTAAGTAAAATTGCAATTACTTAAAAAGTTGTTATATATTGAGACGCATAATAGTTATTTTCTCCTAATTTAATGAATATGATTTATTTTGATTTTTAAAGGTGAAATTTTAGCAACATTAAAACAGCGCTCTTAATACATTTGCGGGAGTCAAGAGAGAATCATGAGGATAAAAGTCTCTCATTATGTATCATATTAAATGTTATTATATGTTAAATTATTTATAATATATATTTGTATTTATATTTTACATTATTACTTATAAAGAAATAATTATAATAAATGCTCTAGAATGAAATTTAACAATCTAATTTTTTTATGAACGTCTGGGTGAATGTAGCATAGGACAGTCTCTGTGACCAGTCACTGTGACAGTGTCTGTGACCAGTCAAATATGATTTCCCTGTCCCATATACATGTAAAAAAGTAGCGAAAATGTCTAGCTGTGTTGTCTTCGATACAAATTCAATCGGAAAATAGATAAGACTAATAAATGTATTACAGATTTCGAAATATTCATTAAAACAATTTAAATTCCTGTAGATTTAAAATAATATAAAAATAGTTTATTTGAAATTTAAGTGCTTAAAGTCTAATATGTATATTTCCAAAAAAAGCATAAATATAGTATTAATTGATTTTTACACGTATCATAAATAAATGAAAATTATTTAAACATAATTCTATCAGCGATTTTATTTGTATTTATAAAAATATAATGTTTCTATTTTAGAATAAAAGTATCTCTATGACCGATATGTACCTTGATAGCACAGATCCAAGTGAGAATGTTGGACAAATACATTTTTCGTTGGAATACGATTTTCAAAATACAACATTAATATTGAAGGTTTTGCAAGGGAAAGAACTTCCAGCAAAAGATTTAAGTGGTACCTCTGATCCATACGCACGAGTGACACTGCTGCCGGATAAAAAACATCGGTTGGAAACAAAAATTAAACGAAGAACACTAAATCCCCGCTGGAACGAAACATTCTACTTTGAGGGGTTTCCCATACAAAAGCTTCAAAGCCGTGTAAGTGTGAATATATATATATGTGAATATATATATACATATATATATCTATATATATTTATTTGATATAGTAATATGTCATTGATTAAATGGCAAAGCACAGCATAAAGATTTATGTACATACATAAATTTCCCTTCAAATGTAAATAAAATGATATCTGATCTGATTATCACAGCAGAATATTAGAATCACCATCCAATCTAAGAGATCCACACACTTTGTTTATTTGTTCCGGACATATACAGACATACTTTTAATACCACACAAAAGCATATACATCCATCCATACACTAATCGATGATAAACAGTGGCTTATTCTGTCAAGACATGTCTTCATAGAATATTCTGTAGGAGGTTTCAGTTTTTTCAGAGTACAACAGCAGTCAAAGCTGGGGCATACGACTTATTCATTGAATGTGCATCTATGTTGCTTAATATTTTGCCCATGCTTTTTTCCTTTACACAATAGTAACGATAAACCATTACTGTAAATATTTTGATATAATAAAAAAGTTGAAAATTCAGATTAAATATTGCAACATCCCGCATCTGTTCTTATATTTTGGTGTTTAGTTATGTTTGCACCCATCCATCAAACCGGGTTATCACTTGGCCCACTGTCATTGTTGAAGATATATACTAAATAAATAGATCTACTTAAACATTGCATATGTATGTTGGTCAAAATATTATATTTTGTACCTTAAACTTATGTTCTATTAATTTGACGTGTTGTAGGTACTTCATTTACATGTCTTTGACTATGATCGTTTTTCGAGGGACGATTCGATTGGGGAAGTATTTCTACCGCTATGTCAGGTATGATAATATAAAAAAATAAAGTAATTAATTAATAATATACCTTCTATTGTGTTCAAATTTAGCAGAATTATGCAGATTCTCATTTGTCGATTTTAATTTCCTTCTAAATGCAAATCTTACCTAATCAATCAAAAGCTAATTAGCAAATGTGAATCTTGATAATTAATTTATATTTGCTATGATTAAGGTTGATTTTGCGGGAAAGCAGTCTTTTTGGAAAGCATTGAAGCCACCAGCTAAGGATAAATGTGGCGAGCTCTTATCCTCGTTATGTTATCATCCATCAAATTCGATTTTAACATTGACATTGATAAAAGCGAGAAACCTAAAAGCTAAGGACATTAATGGAAAATCAGGTAAATGATTCGTAAATAATAGTAATAGTACTGTGTATAATTATGCAAGCATTATAGAGTAGGGAATATCTCCTTGTTATTGCTAGATGGCAATAAGTCTGCTTAAGAAATTCAATGAGGCAGGCAGGTCTCTCATATATTACACAATTATATTGCAGATCCGTATGTAAAGGTCTGGCTACAATTTGGTGACAAGCGTGTAGAAAAGAGAAAAACACCCATATTCACATGTACGTTAAATCCAGTATTTAATGAATCATTTAGTTTTAACGTCCCATGGGAAAAAATTCGAGAATGTTCACTGGATGTTATGGTTATGGATTTTGATAACATTGGACGAAACGAACTAATCGGCAGAATATTATTAGCTGGTAAGAACACACATAGAGTATTTTTATAAATCAAATAATGTTCATTAATAATCAGTTAATACCTTTCAACAGGTAAAAATGGTTCTGGTGCTTCGGAGACAAAACATTGGCAGGATATGATCTCAAAGCCGAAACAAACTATAGTTCAATGGCATCGCTTAAAACCAGAGTAATTTAATTAAGAATGGCGAAATGGTATGCAGTGATGCATAAGAAAATTATTTTCGCAATACGCTTACAATTAACAGCTGAAATGCCTTTTTTGCGATCCGAGTTGAATATGTTAAACGAAGCACCGAAATTTCTGATTTTCTATGAAGTATGCCCATTAAGCGAAGAAGTATACCGCCTATTGGATTTATGGTATTAGAGCAATATAATGAAAATTATTTAAAGTGAATTCGCGACGATTAACATTTTTGCAAAATAATTTGGCAGTATTAAAATTGACTGCATACACACTGGTTCAAAAATGAAAATTGTTATTTGTGCTTGAAATTCATGTAATAATGTATATGATGATTTTATCATTATTGCTTGATTATACATTTATACATTGAGCTAAGCTGATGGCAGTTGCACATCTTAAAACAGTACGTTTAGCAGCGGTAAATTTTGAAAGTTTTATATTGGTATTTACAGTTTATTCTGACAAGTATCAAGCTCCTTACTAAAAACATAAATATAATAAAATATAAAATAATCATTGTTCACACTGGCAATAAAGCCCAATTAATAAAAATTGTCTTTAAATTTCATTGTGCATTCATTTTAATAGTAAAAAAATAAGTTTAAATAAAAATATTAAACAAATGTAATGTGTTTAATTATAAAAACACAATGAAATAGGAAAACTAAATATTTCACAGTCACGCGAAAACATTTCTCGTGTCCAACGAAATTAAATATATTAACCGCATGAATACATATGTATATAATAGAAAAAAGTTGGAAATTGTTATTAACTAATAGATTATATTAACTCGTAAAACGATGTTGTTACAAATTACTTACATAACTGTAAAATGTTGTTCTATTTTAAAAAAAGGAGATATATGTATGTTGAAAGTCAAAAGAAAAGATAATATTAAATATAAAAAAAAGTAGCTTAATCAAATGATTTAAACTATTAAAAAAAATAGGATCATAGGTTATAAGTAAACAAATATTTTTATTAGAAACGACAATTAGAAATAAAACATTACAAAAAAATACAATTTAGTAACTGTAAAGAAATTAGCCAACCATTGCCGGAACAAGCGTCTAGAAAAATAAAGTGCAAATATGAACACAATTAAAATAATTAAAAAAGAAAAACGCATAAATGAAGAAGTTATTAAAAAGTAAGTTATAAAAAAAAATTGATTTGCAATTGATAGAAACTGAGTTTAAAAAACGCAAAAATTGAAAATTCAACCCACCTTGAAATTACATATTTGTTATATACCTGTTATAATTATAAAAAAAAACAAACAATTTATAATAATTAAATAGCTGCAAATAAAGCATTTTTAACCTAAACCCACATTTTTTGTGCTTGAAAATAATTACTTCAAATTTTCCACAAACATTCATCAAGTGCCACGCGCTATTTGTTTTGTAAGTGCTGTACTAGGGGAACTTTATTGTTGATTGAAATGAAAAAAAGGTAGGTTCTATCAAATTTAGAAAATTAGTTATTGTACACATTAAGAGAAGCTTCTTGACTATTCAATTTTATAATACGTAACTGGACTCAGGATTTTTATTTTGTTCTATTGAATCTTACTTCTTAGCCAAATCAATTCTTCTTTCAAATAAAAATATTACAGATATGAAAACAAAATTACGTTATGTCCGTTACGTTCGAAATATTCCATAAGTAGCAAATCAGTCTAGTGTTTTACACTCTCAGTTAAATAACGTATTGCTGACAGTTCACAGCAAAAGAAGAATATACCAAACTTCTTAGAAGATTCCTTCCCATATCCCTGCAGGTGAATCCACAGATTAACCCAATTAGTGAGACACTTACCTTGCTTTCACTTGCAGTTTCTGTATATTGGGAACGTGTTTTTTCATTTCATTGAATTAAAAATGCTTAAGTGAAGAAATTAAATACAAATTCTATAAATTGGGCGTTGTTTCACCTTTAAAAACATTATATTTAAATTGGTTTTATCTTTCCTCATTACATTACAAATTGTTTGGTAATCTCTTAGAGATACAAATGTAAACGATTAGGCAATTACTGCTATTTTTTTCCATTTTTATTAAAATGTATGGTACTTGGATTAAACTTTTTGTTTTGAATCATACTCCTTTACATTTACTTAAATGTTCGCATTGACAATATCGAGAATTAATGCATTGATCTTTTTTTTTTTACAAAACTATTAGCTTCTTAGCTCTGCATCAGCGCTTTCATATGATAGCATCTTTACTGTGGTTTAATCATAACATTTTGAAGCAACCAATTACAATTATGAAATTATTTAGGTTTGCTTTATTTATAGTACACATGCTTATAAAGTTATACAATTTATATATGTTTTTATAGGATCGCATAGTTATACCAGAGAATAACTTTATGTATATATTTACATATACATATATTGTAGGAGGGCATACAAGTTTCTCTGTATCTTATTCCACGATCTTTCCGTTATATTAAAGTGCTGTGTTTCTTTCCTTATGATTTGTGTGATTTTGTATGCTTATTTTCTTTGCCCTATTTTGCGGTGTTTGTTACATCTTCTAGTACACATTTATGCATTAATTGGTTTCATCATTGAATACCGAGTTGAAAAATGGATTAAGACTTTTCACAGCCACACCTACAAGTAATTACATTATTAAAAGTTCCTTTTTATATACACTATGTCCCTTACCCTTGCCAGCGGATTGATCTTTCGAGTCTCGCCAAATACAAAGGGACTCCTTCTGTATTACATCACCATCATACAATTCAACAAATAATTCACTTAATAATCCTAAAAAGAAAAAAACTTAGTATACAATTTAGTGAGAGTTGGGCTGCCACAAACCTCTTGGATGCTCTAAACTATGGACAAGTAGCTGCACTGCATATAAGCATTCAAGCTGCAGGTCATCATTGGAATAAATATAACGTTGCAAAACTGGTATACAAACTTTTTGAAAAATTTCCGGCTCAAGTTTATAACTATGGTCTTTATAGACGATTGCAGAGTTACATAGAGTTTTTGTCAAACTCTTAACAAACACTTTATCGGGTACAACTATATTGCCCTAGAAATATTAAAATAAAATCAAGATTTAATAATAACTTTCGATGAATTCAAATTGCGACACAACTTACATTACTGTAATCAATTATGCAATCTGCAGATGAACCTTCCTTTATTAAGTGGTCAATATGATCTATCACATTTTCGATATGCATCTCCGGCGACATGCGTTCCTCAATTACTGGGTTTTTCAATTCATTCTCGATGTATTCGAAACTCTTTACAAGTTTTATTGCAATAAAGTAAAATGAAGATTAAAAAATAAAGAGACAGAAAATTGCAACTTACATTTAATTCAATAAAATCGTTTACTTCAGAATCAGCCATAAAATCAGTCCATCGAATGTTAAACTTTTTCCACATATTTCGAGTAAAGTTAGGCCCCACTTCTCGTGTACAATAGGTCAAATAAGTTTTAAGAAAATGTTTGCCCTCGCATGATGGATTATCTCGCAAATTTTGTATCCACAAGTCTGATATTGTCAACACTTTCTTTACCACTAACGGACCTACAAATAAGGACAACATTTTAGTTTCCGTAAGATAAATACAAGTATAAAATTCTTAATTTCATTTGATTTTAATAATTTTCAAGATGGTGAGAATAAGATTTGCACCAGTCTTTTATATATGCAATAGATAGAATAGATACATACCAGCAAATTGAAGAACATATAACCATAAATCTGGAATATCAACAATTAAATCGTTTGCGAATTCGGTAAATTCTTTGTATGCTAGCTTAAAGTGCTCCATAGAAATATGATTCTCCTGGATCAGCGTCGCAATCATGTTAGCTAAATATCTCCTGTACTGTTTGTCAACATCCCCTAAATGCAAGTAATCGGTAAGTATATAAAACAAAAAACCACAACGATGTTGTTCGGGTATCCGTTTGAAACATTCCACTGCCATTGGAGTGTCCATTGTTTTCGATGTCGTCGCCAGATCGATAAGATCAGAGACTACAGATTTAAAGAGCTTCAGGTCATTTGATCGTGGCTCAATAAACACGGCCTGTGGCGCAATATTTCTTGCACTAGATTGCGTAGCAGAAGTAGAAATAGATGATAAGGCAAGTGATGATGACGGCTGATGGTCGCTGCCTCTATACATGCCGCCAACGTTTCCGGTACCAGAGTTGCTCAGCGCAGTTCCCATAGCCTATAAAAAATGTTAAAATTAGTATAAAGGAAAAAAAATTGGTTACCTCGCTTGACCCGCTGCTTCTACCGCTACTTTATACGAGATTTGTCTCCAAATGTAACATTTTATTTAAAATTACGAAATTCGCTTTATACCATACCAATAATAATCAAATCTATATGGCTGATGTTTGTAAATAAATATGTAACTGAGCATCACTTTTAATCGAACACAAAAAACCAATACATCAACAACGTGATACATTTGTAGTAAACTTTATTCATATCATCAGATATGTTCTATTCAAAGACATTACTTTCTACAATATTTCAGGTTTAAAATATTAAATTAGGAGGGTAGGAGCAGGTTTTATAAATAACATAAGATAATGCTTTTTATATTGTAGTATACAATTTAATGTTGCACACAATGATAAATTCAACAATAGCATTTATTATTCGGTGTTTTACTCAACTTACGGAAATCGTTTATGGTGAGCAGTCATTGAAAAATTAAAATCTGTATAAATTTAAGTACCCAGCTGAAAATGTGTGGACAAAATTGAATGAGTACAGGGTTTCACTTTGTCATTAGAATTTGCATCTTCGCAAAAACCGTACACTACCCATAGGGTAGAAGGGTATTATAGCTTTGTGATTTCAGGAAATGTATGTGACAGTATATATATTCTTTGTCAGGGTCACCAGCCGAGTCGATATAGCCATGTCCGTCTGTCTGTATGAACACCTAGATCTCAGAGACTATAAGAGCTAGAGATTCCAAACTTGGTATCAGTATTGGTGTATGTCCTACGCAGATCAAGTTTATTTTAGATTTTTGCCACGCCCTTTTCCGCCCCCAAAAATCGAAATAAACGATTTACTAGCGCAATTTTAAAAATAGTCTCGATTTTTGGTACATACAAAGATAAAGACAGTCTCCATGATTCCCGAGAACTTGGTCGCGATCGGATGAAAAACTTGGAAGTTATTCAAGAAACAGTTTTGTATGGGAAAATCCATAGGCAGCTGCACGTGGCTTGTTTTTGGTGGACAATGTGACCGTGCTTGGTATATTTTATACTTTATGCGATATTTAGGGTGTGATGCAATATGAATATACAAATATATCAAATATATCAAAAAGTATTTTTGGTATAAAAAATACGTTGATGATAAAAAATATTTTTTGGTATAAAAAATACTTTTTGGTATATTTTAGTATATTTGAGCTGGGTAGCGGGTATATCACAGCACACTCGACTGTAGCTTTCTTACTTGTTTTTATTATATCGATACGGTAATTGAACACCTCGGGTACATACATTATAAATGCACTTATATTAATATTACAAATGTGTGTAATAAAAATGAAGCCTTTAGGATTGAAGGAATTGCGTATCTAATACGTTCGCAAAACTAAAAACACATTCATACCAAAATTTTGAATGCGGGAATCGATACCGGCGAAGCTGCGGGTCAGGATAGTAATCTATGTATAAATTATATAATTGTATATACAATTTATATATTTATTTATATATACATTTTAATATTATAAAAAGCGTACCTTATTGGAAAGTCTGGCTGGTGGTACCTGTTGAGTGTATTTAGAGTGACTAGCTGATTTTTGTAATGAAGAGGAGTTAAGCACGCCACCGCGATTTTGTGAATGTTGTTGTCCAACCCTCGATGACGAGTTCTCCCGTGATCCTTGTGATGAACCGGTTCGTGAGTGCATGCCTACAAAATGTGTAATATAAATATATATTTTATTAACAATGATCATTAATTACTCACCTCGGTCGTTATAGCGATCGCGCTCCATGGATCCCTTGTTGTAAGATCCCTTATTTCTGGGACCACTACGATCACGATCCGACATATTTTTATCATTTAGCAATGATAGCGCGGCAAATGAATTTGAGGGTGTTGTTGTTGGTGTTGCAGTCTGTTTAGCATTCCAAATAAATTGAGAAACTCCTCCCATTTTCTTAGTATCCAAATTCTGATTAAGCTGTAATGACTGAAAAGCATTCCATTGTCAATTTGGTAAACCTGATCCAATCATCCCTTTTTAGAAAATTATTTTATGAAGCATTTGCAACTATTTCTTATCAAACTTTTACCAAAATGGAATAACACAACATATATACCGGAATTCGAGTTTTGGTGTATTTAAGCGTTTAACTAAGTATACTCCCATAAAAACTTACCAGGCCTTCCAGTTTGATGGAATCAACTGCTTGAGACCGACTACCTTTGCTAGTCTGTACATGCCACGTGTTGTCGTCATTGTTGCCACTGCTAGTGCCGGCTCCACCGACAATATTCACATTGCTATTTCCAGAGTTGCTGCTTCCACCTGCTTGTTGATGTCGTAAATTGCTGCCAACATCACCGCGTTGACTATGACTGCCACCATAGCCGCCACCAACGGATCGTCCATCGAAACGACCATTGCCACGATCGTCGCGCTTATTACTGGGCCCACCTGTCTGCGGCCCATTGGCACTTGAAGACGACGATGATATTGAGCCGCTATAGTTCATATATTGCGCCGATAGCTGTTCATTCTTCGCTTCTTTTTCAATTTGTCCCATAGTTTTGGGTGCCTCATTTCGAGTCGATTGCCACTTGTTTTTTCGTAAATCAATAACATCCTGCAGCATGAATCGCACTCGCGAACTAACTTTAGCACCATCTTTTTCGGTCTTGGATGCAATCGACTGCATTTGCGAAATAGATTTCTCGAGCGAATAGCATCGACCGGGAACCTTGGCACTCACCGGTGTTTGCTCGAATTTGGCGCCCACAGTTGTCAGCAATTTGCATAGGCATTCAAGCATATCCTCGGAATGGGGATTAAGCAGTGTATCGATGCACGAATAAATAATTTTACCTGTCAGCATAGATATCTTAAAGAGTTCCCCAATGAAGCGGACTGTACCGCCGGAACGTCGACGTATTTTACGCTCTTCCTCTTCAAGCAGAGCTTCAAGTTCTGCCTTCTCATTGGAGTCTTGACATTTTTTTATTTTATCCACGATAGGCTGTAGTTTCTTTTCCTTGGCAGTGCTTTGCGAAACATTCTGTGTGAATTCGCGCTCCGTTTTGTCAAGCAATGCATTTCGAAAATGTTGTAAGTTTGTTTTAGTTCCACTTTCCATTCGTTCGTCGCGTGCCTTTACCTCGCTAATGAGCCGATGGCACAGTCGAGCATATGAAACTGAGAAATTGGGTTCATCGATTGCTTTCTCAAAAACCAGAACAATCACCTCATCCATTTTCTCGGGTGTATCTATTTTCAGCTTAATTATTTCCTCTACCAACGTATCGAAACGCTCTGGCGTTAGTTTATTAAGAATACCACGAACTCGGCGTACAAGCTCATCTTTCTCATGATTAATTTTGCTCTTTGAACCATCACTACCGTCATTATGATGATCCTGTTTGTTGTGGGCTCGTGGACGCCAAGCATTTTCAGTTTCGTTTAGTTTGACATCTTGGTTAAGCGAAAGATTAACATGGATCATACCCTTCATGCTATTTCTCCCCCCCGCTTGCACGCCGGACATAGAAACATGTGATTGTTTGCCAACGAAATTACCACCAATAGATTCATTGTTACGATTGCCACCGCCAACCGCGCCCACCATTGATTGCACACGCTTATTGTTGCTATTATTGTTGTTATTGCGCATGAACAATGGCATGAGGTTCGGATGCGGCAGTATTGAAACATTTTTAACTTCAGGTTGAACACGTGAAGCCTTTGCCTCACGTAGCTGCATTAGTTGCTCCCGATCATATTGTTTCTTACCGCTCGGATTACTTGGTGACCATTGATCTTTATTGTAACTAATCAATGATTCAGTGAGCGAAGAGGAAGACGACTCTACGCCAGCGACACCAGCTATTCCACTCAACTCGTTGGAGTCTTCCACAATCCGTTCATCAGATTTCATTGCGTCTTTTTGTTGTGGTTCTGTAACTAACTCAGTTGTTGCTTTAGCATTCGATGTATCAACAATGTTATCAACACTCTCAGTAAGATGTTCTTTACATAATTCGACCACATTTGGTTTAACTTCTGACTGTAACAACATTTGGACACGATCAGTCTCATCTGGGGTATTTTCGTGAGTTGTGGTCTGATGTGGTAGCGTTGGAAGAATCGTCGAATCAGGTGACTGCCCACCAAATGCATCCACTACTTGCATATTTGACTTACACTGTTCTCTTATATTGGAATCATCATCAGAAACTAAAATAAGCTCAGATTTCCCTTCTTGATCCAATGGTGATACGTCAATTCTGTTATCATCAAAAATGGTTTTGGCAATACTAACTTGCTCTGACGACATAAACTCTGGTTGTGTTTGAAGTTGTGTCGAGTGCTGTTGCAGTTCCGAGTAGTTAAGCTGCTGCTGATCCTGTGGTTTGCCTTGAAGTACAATAGATTCCGTTGCCTGTTTTTTAGGCTGTGTATTACTTTCGTTTGTCGTCGTTTTAAAATCTGTGTTTCCTTCTTCCGCAGCATTATCCACTTTAACTATTTGAAATAGATTTATTTAGACGAAAATATTACTATTCAACTTTTTTATTGATGATACGTAGATGAGTAGAAGAATTTATATAAATAGAATTATAATTACACTGACAAGCAAAACTGTAATATGTGTTCAGTGTTTTAACTTCGACGTTAAGTATCTGCTATTCTAAATGACATATGCTAAGGATATTGGTCTTATTTAAATGGTGCTTATTTGGCTCTCTTCAACAAATTTAAAGAGATATGTCACAAAAATCTCAATGCAAAAGATATTTATTTTAGTTTCAAAATTTTGCATAGTTAAAGTTTATTTATTTTTATTTAACTTGCGAATTTGAAAACAATAATAAAATGGGAAAATAAAAAAAGAAAATAATTTAATTGTTGGTAGCAAACCACAATTCGGTTAAAAAAATTGCTTACAAATTCAAAGTCAGCATATATATATTTGATCAGCATATGTATTTTATATATATATATATATACAATATAAAAAAAATAAAAAAAAACACAAGCAAAAGAAATTAGCGTAGCATATTTACTGCTCACGCATATAGGACTAGTTTTGAAACATGTTGACGGTCTTTGTATTGGACCAGGATCTAACAGTACAGACATGGAGTTGGTTTGGAGCTGCATTCGTAAAGATGGAGTTGGCCTGTTGGGTTTAACTGTTGGCATAAGGCGGAAGAAGTAGTATTTGCATATTCTGCAAAACACACTTCTAAATTAGGACAATATTAGATTTTCACATAAAAAATTTTATTGTATGAAGAGGTCACTACAATCACCAGACATGAATCCTATTGAAAATTTATAGAGCCATGTTAAATTCCAGATTGCCAAATATGCGACTCAGCCAAGCGGAACGCCGGGATTATGGCAAAGAAAAAAGGAAGTATTGGAGTGTATTCCCCTAAATTCGATGAAAACTCTATTACAAATCTGCCAAATCGCTTAGAGATAGGACTGTGTCCAACCAGGAAAAGCATGTAACAGGCAGAAGAAAAAATTTTCAGCCCCATTTTTGTGATTTTATTATGGTGAATATAGAAAATTTAAAACGGAAGAGTAAACCTCATATATATTTATAAAAACTTGACGATTTCCAATGGGAAATGGAAAATAGTATTACATTTGATTTCGTCAATTTTTTTTACTTTCCTGACTATATTATACGAAAATATACACTGCAACTGCATGTAGAAAGATAGAAAAAATGGTATACAAAAATCGGATATAAGGAAGCATTTTATATTCAGCATGGCATGTAGACATCTATGTATGTATATGTGTATTTATTTTTCGTTAGTACTAAAAGTCGAGTTGGTTTACGGACGGTTGTCTGCCTATCCGCTTATCCAGCTACCTGAGCAGATTCATTTTCGAAGCGGTTTTCTGTTTTTTTTTATATGCATAACACACCCCAAATCCTTCACGAATAACGGAAATAATACTGTAATGCGTTATACAGTTTAGTTGCAGACTTAGTCAAAGTAAATTAATTTATAAATTTTTATTCGTCAAACATGTTAATTTTGATAACGATTCATCGAAACCTTTTGTTTGACAGATGCGAATATGCTTTCAGAATTAACTAGATATGCAAGCAACAAAAAAATATATTGCAAGAATTGTATTATCCAATATTAGACATACCCATTGGTAGATCAACTATTGATAATTCTATCCACTATAGTGAAATATTTGCATCCAATGTTCAGTATTTTTGGCAATGATTAGGTAAAAAGATTTATATATGTATATAAGACATTCGTAAAATATTTTAGTGATGTGCATTAAATGTTAATGCGATACACTTTTAAATTTTAAGGTAATTTAAAAGTTGTGCTTTGAAATTTTCGCATACAATTTTACACATATTTCAAAACAAAAAATCTGTACTTCAATATTTCTTTTTCCGTCAAAAGCTTAAAACTTTTTGTATGTCGTCCGTTTCGTTCCGCTACCGCCTAATGCTATAGATAGACACAGCTGATATCCAATCGCACCAGCACTTTTAAATGGAAATCGTAATGATCGCGATGAACTGACAACGTACCGAATGCGGTCTGAGAGAGAAGAGAGCAAGCAAAACTGAAATCGTTTCAGTGCAGTGAAAGATGGTGAAGCGCCATAAGCAAGCTATAACAACAGTATATCAGAGCTAAAGAAAATGTTATGTGTGTAGACGAACACAATCAAACACAATAGTTTCACACACGCAGCTCAACTTAAAAACACGTGTGCGGAATCAGATGAATGAACTATAACCACTCTCTTTACAGCTTTGCACTTGAAAAACGACAGCTCAAGTAAAGATAAAATGAGCAGAAGAGCATATGTTCTCATTTTTTTGATAAGCTCCTACGTATCCGGCGATTAATAGGAAATGGTAGTGCCATGTGTTCATAATATATGTATGTACATATATGTGTCTTATATTTTATAGTTACATGTATCAATTTGCATGCTTTTATTGAAATAGATACATTTTTATTTAATATTCACAATATAATATGAAAAGCTGTCATATTTTACTAATTCATGATAAGAATTGTAACTCAACTTAAATTTAAATTCTTCAAGAAAATAAGTGTTAAAGCGAATTACATATTAATTAGATATTATCGCGTATTAAGCACACTTATATTAAATAGATTTCATTGAATGGTACGGAAATATCGATAATATGGTATTGTTTGGTCGCGGAAAGGGTCTTCGGTATGCTTTCGCGAAGCTTTGAACAAATATTAATTATTAAGTAACCTTGCCTATTTCCAAAATAAACTTGATCAGCGATCGGAATCTGTAACTCCTATAGTATCTGACCTCTTGGTGTTCATACAGATAAATCAATTGACCGAATCGAATATGCATTCTTTCACCTGTTATATTTATTTTACATATTTTCTGTTGGCACAAAATAATAACACCTTTTACCTCAAGGGCTGTACGTAAAAAAGGAGCAGTAAGTAATTAGTTTGGTCATTTTTATCTATTGATTAAAAGATTTCCACATCTAGCCATTTTGGAAATGCTTCTGAAACGTCAGCTATTAAATTAAGTATGTATTATACTCTTTTTATACCTGCTATCCATAGGGTAGAAGGGTATTATAACTTTGCGACTTCAAGAAATGTATGTAACAGGCAGAAGGAAGCACATCCGACCCCATAAAGTATATTTTTGGCCAGGGTCACCAGCCGAGTCGATATAGCGATGTCCGTCTGTCTGTATGAACACGTAGATCTCAGAGACTATAAGAGTCAGAAATTCTAAGCTTGGTGTAAGTCCTAAGCAGATCAAGTTTATTTTAGATTTTTGCCACGCCCTTTCAGCCCCCCGACTTAAAAAATTAAAAATATATATGTATACTGTACAATATCAGTCATCTTCAAACTTCTTCGCACTATCCCAACGTACCACTTTTTTCCGTTTTTAATGAAAAATAAATATAAAATTATTGTTGAACCCCTAGGCCAAAAACACGTTTACAGATAAATAAATCAAGTCAGAAATCTACAGTCGAGTGCGCTCGACTGTGATATACCCGCTACCCAGCTCAAATATACTAAAATAATTTTTGGTATATTTGTACATTCTTATTCAATCACATCCTAAATATCGCATAAAGTATAAAATATTTCATGAGCGGTCAAATTGTCCACCAGAAACAAGTCACGTGCAGCTGTCTTTGGATTTTCTCATATAAAACTGTTTCTTGAATAACTTCCAAGTTTTTCATCTGATCGCGACCGAATTCACGGGAATCATCGAGACTGTTATTATCTTCGTATGTGCCAAAATCTCTATCTTAAAATTGCGCATCGTAAATCGTATTTCGATTTTAGGAGGCGGAAATGGGCGTGTTAAAAATCAAACAAACTTGATCGACGTAGGACATACACCAATACTGGTACCAAGTTTAGAATTCCTGGCTCTTATAGTCTCTGAGATCTAGGTGTTCATACAGACAGACAGACGGACAGACGGACATGGCTATATCGACTCGGCTGGTGACCCTGACCAAGAATATATATACTTTATGGGGTCGGAAATGCTTCCTTCTGCCTGTTACATACATTTCGTGAAGTCACAAAGTTACAATACCCTTCTACCCTATGGGTAGCGGGTATAAAAAGTGTGACCAACAAAGTTAAACAACTGCTCCATTCAGAAATATTTCTCTATTATATATTCCGTGTGTTATCTGTCTATTCTTTATTAAAAATGGCCTAGTATTCTTTAAGACTATTAAGCATGGTGGCCTCAAAAACGTAGTATGGGCTTGATATTCATACAGCAGTGTTGGTCCGATACATGTTATTGATGGGATCATGGAATAGCATAAGTTTGCAAATATACCCTAAAATGTTATTTTATTTGCTATTAGAGACATGTCCTTTAAATGGAGATTTAAGCATGAAACCAATTATAAAAACTCAAGCAAATCTGCTAAAACTTGGTTTTACCAAGAGAATTTTTGCTTAATCACGTGATTACCACAGTCCATTTAAATCCGATTGAAAACTTATGGGAAGACAGTAAGCGTCTATGTAAGAAGTCCCCGACTTCTATGTCGCATTTTTGGCCAGCTTGGCAGGACATATATTCCACTTAAGCATTGCCAGGACTTAGTGGACTAAATGGCCCGAAAGGGGCTGAGCTGTAATAGCCAATAAGTGCTTTAAAACAAACTATTAGACCATAACTAAACTATATTTTGGTGGGATTAACTTATTTTAGAATTTTGATTAATTTTGAAATATTTGTTGCAACACTGCTATTCCAGTGAAGAGCATATACATTTGCATTTAAGTTAAATTTGTTCATATCAAAAATATTGAGATTTAATATTAAATATTTATATGATTTTTTAATCTAAAAATAAGGGTTATAAATAAGCACTGCTATTGCAATTAACACAACTGTACATGCACAATCAAGCAGGCATAGAGATAAAGCTTTTTCATTATAAAACATCTCAGAACATTAACAGTATGCTGTCGATAATTGCACACTCATCTATTACATAATAAATAATGCAATAATTACGTGCAAAGTAAAATAATGATACAAATATTTTTCAGTTTTTCTTTTTAAACATGCAGAAACGAACCTATGCAAAATCAGTTATTGACATAATATAATCAATACAGAATACGTCTATATATATATGTATGAATCGATTTTAGAATTTAACTTAGGACTCACCAGCTGAAAAGGCAGTTGACAACTCAGGTTCATCTTTTGAGACTATTGGTGTTCTGTAAGGAAATCGTGTCGATTAAATGCAATCACAAGCCTTTGAAATAAAGGTTAATAAATTCACATACTTTTTGCTCTTGGCCTTTTGTGGTGTTGGCAATATTTCGACAGAAGGGGCATCAGACATGGCTGATACTATTGGGGTATGACCCACAATAATATCTTGGCGATGAGCGGGGATTTGATCTAAATACAAATTATTGATAACAAATTCAATACAACTTGTAGTGTCAATAAAAATACGTACCTATTTTGCACGGAACATTGGTCCTTGTATCTAAACTGCCTTGAGTGACCATACCACTAACAATAGCATCCGACTGTGGTGTGCATATAGAAACATCTGGTTGTACAGTGCCGGCTGATGTCACTGCAGGCACTTGATGCGAAACAGACACTGGATCCTGGAATTCATTGTCCACAGCCGTATTATTCTACAATTATTAAACAAATTTTGTAATATAAGTACTATACACTAAAATGTAGTATATTTTCGTAAAACTTACTTTATCTAGATCATCAAGAATATTTTTCCGTGTTGCTGGATCAATAATCTGCAACCGATGCTGATGACGCCGTCTACTTGATGGCGGCGCCTGTACCGAAGGCGCAACATTCGGCGTAAGGACACCAACCCCAACCATTGGTGGGACACCTACTTGACCAGTACCAGTGCCACTGACACCGAGTACAGCATTTGTGCCCGGCTGCACTGCTCCAGTAAGTAATTGCATCTGGGACGATGATGCGCCTGGACCGGCCTGAACCAATGGTCCATTGGGACCTCCGGGTTGCACAGGTTGCATCGAGTTGTTAATATTAACATTTGTATTAACCGCAACCCCACTTCTTGAATGTGGTGGCTGTTGCGGAAGTGTTGGTAGATACGGATAAGAATAATAAGATATGTGCCCCGGAGCATATTGTATATGTTGGGTAGGAAAAGTTGGCTGGCGTTGACTAAATGGAGGAAACTGTTGTAACATGACATTTGGATACATTGCGGACATATGCACATGTCGGGCACTTGCAGTGCCACCGCCGGGACCTCTTGGAGCACTTGATGTGGGCGGTGGGCCACGAAATATTCCACCAGTTTGTGGATTTGAACGGGTATTTCCAGAACTATTGTTACCCGATGACACAAACTGTAATACCGGCGATAAAGATATAATTTTAAGTAAATATTTGATTGAATTATGCATAATTGAGATCCCTGTATCATCATATATAAAAGATATATACAATTGTTGTAATCATAACCTTATTGACTTGCATTTAAATTTATTATTTGCGTGTTTAAAATTTCCTTCCCATCATGTCATATGAACTTAATCACAAGATATCAGAAAATTGTAAACGAAATATTGAGAGTAAATGTATCATGCCTTATATAGAGGTGTATATCATCTATGATATTCATAATATTATGACGACTTAGAAGAGAATCCCCTTGACTTTCATAAAATATTCAAAGGTTAAATATTAATATATCAACAAAACCATAGCAGAGATAGATGCGATCTGCCAACATATTTTTATGTAAAACGCATTAACTTTGAATTAAGGTAAAGGCAGTCATTGTGAAATACGCATAATTGAAGATTTAAATTATAAATTTAGAAGTAGACGATATGGCCACTATTTTATTGAAAGAATTTTTTTGAAAGCGATAAAAGGTCAGAACGCATACAATCAAGTAAATATGTTAATAATAACACATTTCTTAAATTCATATTGGTTAAGTTGCCAACAAAATATGAAATGAAGGGTAACTGTGTCAAGTCAAGTAAGTATTTCTTATCTAGCGATTTTTTTTGCTAAATTTAATTAAATTTAACTTTTCTGAATTTTTCCCCGTTTTAAAATTATTGCAATCACAACATATCATTTATAAATAAATGTAAAATCGTATATTATTTATAGTTTTTGATTGATAATCAATCAAATACTAATAATTCATAGATTGATATAACCAATCAATCAAAAGAGCGTGAATTAGAGCAATTATCATATTTGCTTAATCAATATTTAAAAGTGAAAAGTATAGATATCCATTCAGCAGTCGCTAAGAGTGGATTAGTGACATAGATATATATAATACGCATTGAATTATGCTGGTCAAGAATATATACTTTTTATGTCACGAACTGTTATTGTGCTAAAGTGTTCGACTGTAAGCTATACCAAAACTCTAACTTTTAAATTACGTTTTGACGATCAGCTTATTATTAGATTTAGGTTTATGCCGCCCAAATTTAAAGCACACTTAATCTGCTGAGGACATACAAAATCACTGCCACCAAGTTTGCTCTTTTTGCATTTTGTGTATAAAAATTAGTTAATAATAAGTCCACCTAATTACTTGCATCAAGGTCCAAGACGAATCCCATGCTTAAATTTACATAGACAATTAAATTGATGAAGCTTATCGAATACATGAATCCGGTGAAGCTATTACATAAGCTGCAGCGAAATGCCGCAATTTTTGAAGAACAATTAATATTATAAAAGCCGCATCAAATCATAGAACTTCTTCTGTAGGCTACTTTCTTAATAAAATTTTGTTGTATTCTTGCAAATTATTTAATCATAACTAATTAAGTTTTGGATTTAAGTTATTTTTGAACTTTATGCCTACCTTCTGATTTCACCCTCCTAATGTCCTGAATTCTATTCAATTCTTATAATGCATTAATTAATATACAAATTGAACTATTTGTCATCGAGACATAAGATATATTATAAAATTACACAAAAAAAAAATCAGAATATGGTGTATAAAAAATCACTACTTTGTTTAAGACATGTGTTTTACCTCTTGGGTTGGTTGGAAGCTACCATTTGATAGTAGATTATTGTTTTTATAGTCGAATTTCCTATTATCGATACAACTGACGTTGACACCATTTAAAACGCCTAGAAGACCCTTGTCATGAATAGAATAAGGTGGTGCACTAGAAGTACCAACAGCGATGCCATGTGAATTGGCCAGTGCAATAATGCTTTGACTGTGATTGCTGCCGTTATTTCCATTAGCAGTTCCGTTGATGCTGTTGGAGCTGACACAGTGCGTGGCACTACTGGAGGCTAGTGGGGTGATACTTGTTGCATTGTTACTGCCACCGCTTTTTGCCATATCTGATACAGATAATGCTGTAACGCTACCCACAAATCGACCATTTGAGTCGATGATCCCGTTGCTACCGGCCAATTGTGCTGCCCTATGCTGACCGGCAAGATTGTAGATTGCAGCTGAGCTTAGCTCGCCGGTGTTGATTTGGCAGCTGTTAACAGTCATTATGTTGCCACCACTACAGATCACTGACGACGGCGGCTGTTGCGATCCAACTGTGAGCGTCGGAGCCATCGATGGTCGATGGTTTAGCACATTTGCGTAGCTTTGCTGTGATTGTGACTGCGTTTGTTGATGTGATTGCGCCTGATGTGATGAAGGCATGTGGGAACTCTGTTGAGCATTTGTTGTTGTTGTGGTTTTTAGTATTGATACAACATTATACGCCTTGTTTATTTGAAATTGCGGCTGCGTAGTACTGTGTTGTGGTAGAGACGTCTGCTTTGGACCTGCAGCTAACTGCATATGTGATGCATATTTTTTGTTGGTTTTCTTATTTACGGGTAAAATCTACAACAAATCGGAAATGTTTCATATTTTCGACGCTACATGAATTAAATATAATTATCGTTTCCAGGGTAGCAAAAATGAAATTTTTCAGAAAGAAAATCCAAAAATAAAGCTCATAATATCATGAAATTACATATATGAATGAATTTGCTTTTAGCTACATATTAATTCATCTTATGATTACAAAACACTTTAACCAGCTGTTTTTTTTTTATTCAAACCCTTACCCAAACAAGGCAAAAATTTTGCGAGTCCCAAAAAAATTTTTAATACTGTACTTTTACATTAACCAATTATCTTTTTGTGCAGCACATTTTCTCTTAAAACGCCACATAATTCTATATAAATGTACCATCACTATGAAATGCATTTTTTAATACAATAATTTTTTATAACCGAGCTCGGTTTTTGGATTTTATTTTAAAATTGTTTTCCTTTGCGCTGTCCTGGAGAGGATTATTACCAAAATATATATGGCAAACATTTTACGCAACAACAAAGATATCGCAGTTAAAAGTCAAATATAAATAAAAAATAAATTAAATCGACACAATAAACCAAAAACAGCAAATTAACTGAGGAAAATTTAATGGTTGTAACACGTGAACCTAATAATTTTTGTAAACCTTATTTAAATGAATAAATTAGCGTACACTTCGATAATACAATTTTTTTCACAAAGAACTGATGTTTGCTTAATGCATGGGTGGAAGTTCTGTTGACAATTTCATAGTCAATAACAAGTGATTGAAAGATAACTAAAACTAACTTTTATTATTAAAAAGAAAATAGTTTTAGTGTGTTGATTAAAAACAGTATATTCTATCAAATGTCATTTCAGGAATGGATATCCAATAAAATGGGTGAAACATGGCTCCGGAATCAAAAATATTAGCAGCTGTCTGGATAGCAGCCACGTCGGAAGCGTGTAAATGCACTTTTTTTCACTATATCCCAATTATCAACAATGACTATTATATTATGTATTGGAGCGTCAAAAGTGAGAAATTGTGAAAAAAGACCACATACGACAAATACTTAGGAGAAAGAATAATTCCTTCCTTGCCGTTTGTGGTTTACTTATCCGCTTCCCCATGCAGCTTATATTTTGATGCGAAAGATTTGGCCCCTAGCTACTACTCGCTTTTTGTTAAAAATAACGGCTGTTAAAAAATTTAACTCGAATAAAGCAGCAATCGAAGTCTATTTCGTGGCAATACTTAAATCATCTATAAAACATTTTGAAGGAAACTATGTTCAATAAAATTTTATATCAATTAAAATACTTATCACACAACTTATAGAGTGATATGTGAAATTTAGAAAAAAATATAAAAAAATGAATTCTAATTTTAGATTATTTTGTTAAACAAAATTAAAATCCGAGATGAGGTTCGAGTATAACAGAATTGAAAACTTCGACAAATGCATAGAGTTAAAATAATCCTAGAATTACCTTTTATGTGTTAATACTTAAACAATATGTAAATGACGGAATTAATACAAATTCAACATAATATCCGGAATAATAATACCAAATCGAAATTTTTAAAAAATTTCCAAGCAAGTATTGTATAAATTTCCGTCCCTCGCACTTTTGTATATTGACTAAACCTTCAAAAAATAAAATTCTTGTTGCAAAACTTGAAATTAATTTTTACTCTGAAATAAGTTTTCTTTCAAATGAACGATCAATATCAATGAATTTAGTGAAAGTATTCTTCAAAGAAATATCAATATTCCGGCGATACAAATTAAAAGATGGAAAAATTTACGAACAAAAGAATTGAAATCTATAGAAACACAAGTAAGAAAGCTACAGTCGAGTGTGCTCGACTTTTAAATACCCGGTACCCATTGTTTGGAATACTTTAACAAAATATTTAAACAGTTATAGAGTGTAATGAACTGCTATTGAAGAATTAATAAATAATGGGTAATTAATATAATATGTTAAAGCTAAAGTAAATTTTGAACTAATTTACTTAATTCGTAGCTTTACATTTTATCCGAAAATGTTTATCAAAATCTCATCAAGACTTAAAAATATTTTAATCCGTGGGTGAAAAGCACGGGGCCAAAATCTGAAGAAAATTTAATCAACGATCAAATTTAACAACTATGTAAATTTAGGTAAATTTAACTCTTATAGCGTTTTTATTGTGTTCTTACAGACAGACAGAAATTCCTTATCAAGTTGCAAGTCGAGGCTAGCCAACAACTTACATATTTATATATACATATATAATAAAATGCTCGTTGACACAAAGTTATGATACCATTCCACCATATTATGGGTGGCGGGTATTAAACGGCTATAACTTACAATTTATTTCGATCACGACATTATCAAGTAATATAAATCACTTACCATATTTTGGGGCTGCATGTTTCTTGTAATTTCCGTTTGAGTTGATAAATTTGTTGGTGAAGGTCGCATTACGAAAAGATCAAAACGTTTTTGTCAAACGGCTACCCAGTTCGGCATAGAAAGCGATCCGGGGCGAATTTTGACCCGCAATGCGTCAAACAACCATTTGAATATACCTTCTAAGAATAACAATTTAAATCAATCAAACACATTGATTAGTTACCGGATTAAACTTACCCGCAAGAATTTAAGGATTTTGATAATATGTCAGATACTCAACCTGAAATTAAAGCGGATATTAACTTTTTTGTATATTATAATACAGACTATATATATATATATATATATATATATATAAATATATTTGAATGGTGTATACTATTTAATATACTCATAAAGAGTCGAGGATTTATAAACACAATGTGTAAGAAATACACAACAAAACAAATAATCATAATGTGCCTATTAATAATACAAAAGTTCAACCTCACATAGACAGTTACCACTAGCAAGACTGATGTACGTTAAATTTGCAATTTATGATTAGTAAATATTGAAAGCCTTGAATTTTTTTACACAGCTCTTTCAACAAACACTATCACAATCATGCTTTGCTTTCTTCCACATATTTTGCCGACGTTGCGCGCACGATGTAGAACACATCGTACATGCGTGCAAGCGAGACTCAAATATGTATGGGAACCGTTTCACGAAGAAAAATTTTAGAAAATAGCAAAAAATTAAATAGTGCACAGTGGTGATGTATTTTTTAGTACTATACAGCTTGCAATATATTTGCAAGCTGCAAAAGTCAACGTTTTGCACTATGTACTTTATAAAATGTCATCATGTAATTTTATTTAACATCCGTTTTACAAAGTGATTTTACCTTCAGCATTCGACGATATTTTGTCAAGCTATTATAAATATATAACAAAAACAATAATATTCACTTCAGACCGTTATTATATTATTATAAATTATGTTATATTCGTCTTCAGTTTAATTTCTAAAAACAAATTACTTTTACAATTTCATTCCACATGCAATGTGCTGTGTGGGAATGGTGACATCGCATCGATAAAGGCAGTATCAACTATCGGATTAAAATTCCATAGTTGATTTTACGGTTTCGATATATATTTCGATATTACATTATTCCTATGAATGGTAACATTGTAAATGTGATAATGTTACCGATATATGTTTATGTGCACAAACAATTTAAAAGATTTGTACTCATTTTTTATTTGTTTTTATTTTTTTAAATCTATAATGATCAAGTCTAGATAAAAAAAAAATCAAAGTTAACATATACCTTATATTATTAGTAGTATTATTATTACTATTATTATTATTATTATTATTATTATTATTATTATAATTATTATTATTATTATTATTATTATTATTATTATTATTATTATTATTATTATTATTATTATTATTATTATTATTATTATTATTATTATTATTATTTTTATTATTATTTTTATTACTATTCTTATTATTTTTGGGGGCCAAAATGGAGAGAAAGCACAATTCACTGTTAAAAGAGGAGCCACAAAAGCGATAACATTAAAGCTTCGCAGACGTAGCTTTAGCTATCATCTCTTTGCTTTTGCTCTTTACTTATGTGGCAGGGCGAACTTACAAATTACGAAAGCAATGTTTTTTGGTAAGAGTTCCGTGTGCTCTGCGAGTTTCCTATACTTTTTCGTATACGTAGGTACATATTTCCTGCAGCTGTTTTAAATGCTGGGTCGCTTCTCTTTAAGGTCCATTGCGGCTCCTGGCAGCTGCATGGGGCTTGCGCTCCTGAAAAAGGCCATCCAGGGAGAGATGGACAGTTAGATGGATTCTGTTGTTGTTTCAATTTCTGCTGTTGTTGTTGTTCTTTTCCATGATGGCAACCTCTCTACAGTTTAGCTTCTCTGCATGTTGTTGTGGTACTCCGATGGTCTCTGCTACTGCTTCTGCTGCTGCTTGTACAAGAACTGCTTGGGCTTATCATGAGCAAATCAGTTTATCTACGGTTAATGGTATGCACGGATGTATCTGCGCGTTTTTCGCTAAAAACTAATATTCACATTGGGCTAGGACTTTATTACTAAACTCAGCAAATATAATATATTTTCATAAAACTATGCAATTACAATTACAGTAAGTAATGCCAGGCTTATCTTACAAGTCTGCATATTTATCCAATACTACACAGTTTTACAATACAATTTATTTCAAGTATGTGTATACATATATATGTAACTGCAAATGTTAAATAAACGAGCTGAATGCCCCTAAAGGAAACATTTTTGTATATGTGTGTATGACATATTGGTTTATCTTAACACCCACACTCTTAAAGAAACTAGTATAAGTGAAGAATCCTTCAATATAGGACACCCTATAATGCATATACATAGATGAGCAAATACTTATATATTGTAAATAAATATGGATATATATATATATATATATATATATATATATATATATATATATATATACATACATACATATATACATATGTACAAGTATATGCATATGCATAACATATAATATTATGCACTTATACACTTCATACGTTTATGTTCATTGTATATTATACGAGTTGGAATTGCACAAGTCTTTTGAATTGCTTTATTTTCAAATACTTTATATTTATAATTTAGAAATAGCACATATTATGTAAATTATTCGACTAAAGCAATAGATGTAAATTAAAAAAGTTTACCATCCAACTTTTCCTGTTTACATTTTTGGCATTATCGCAAAATATATTTTAAATGTCAACTCTAGGTATTCGATTAACTTTGTCCGTATTCCAACCTATTTTTTAAATTTTTATTCAGAACTGTAAAAAAAAGTTATCAATTTTAGAAGAAGTTGAGTTCCAAAATAATTCTCCAAAAACTACAGAAAAAACAAATTTTTTTTTTCGACACATTAGAAAGCAGAATTCCCTTTTTATTTTAAATTGGTTATTACATTTTAATATTTTATACCCGCCACCCATAGGGTAGAAGAGTATTAAAACTTGGATGTAAATGTAACAAGCAGAAGGAAGATATACGATCCAATATTTAATAGAACTCAGGGTTATAAGCCGAGACGATGCAGCCATGAGCGTCTGTCTGTGTGAGCAAGTAAATCTCAGAGACTATAAGACTATAGATATAAAACTGATTCAATCACTATTCAGATGCCACGGATCTTCCAGCCCTTTAAGAAATAATATATATAATAATAACAATTAATGATCCCTGATACTTTTGGTGTTGATCGGACAAAAAATGCGTAAGGTATTGCCGAAACAAATTCGTGCTCAGTTTCTTAGTGTATAATGTGTATGTAATTTATACTTTATGAGATATTTACAATTTATACTTTATGAGATATTTACAATGTAATGGGATCTCTATATACCAAATAAAACGAAATTTCTAAACATAACTTTTTTGTCTAGTTTAAGCTTTTTTAACGTCTTTTTTTATTTTAGAGGGGGAAAACATACACGAGTATAGATATCAAGATTGGTATATCTCGCTCTTATAGTCTCTTAGTGCAGTCTCTTCCAAGCTTTAGACGAAATCAAACTTGAAGTGATATCTGATTAATAGGTTTAACATAAGTTAATTATTACTTATTATTGCCTAGCATCATGAACCGAAATAACATATACTTGGCCGTCAGTCCGTCCGTATGAACACGGTCTCAAAGGCTTCAAGAGCTAGAGCAAACTTAATGACGATAACCCTGTGTGGTATACACAGATCAATTTTATTTCAAACGGTAGCACACGCAATTTACCAAAAATATTTTAAGGTATTTATATTTTAGCTAATTCTAACTGAGTAGTGGGTATCTTATAGTCGAGCACACTCAACTATTAACTGCTAATTTAATTTATATTAATTCTTTAATATTTATACCCGTTACCCATAGGGTAGAAGGGTATTATAGCTTTGTGACTTCAGGAAATGTATGTAACAGGCAGAAGGAAGCATTTCCGACCCCATAAAGTATATATATTCTTGGTCAGGGTCACCAGCCGAGTCGATATAGCCAACTCCGTCTGTCCGTCTGTCTGTCTGTATGAACACCTAGATCTCAGAGACTATAAGAGCTAGAGATTCCACACTTGGTACCAGTATTGGTGTATGTCCTACGCAGATCAAGTTTATTTTAGATTTTTGCCACGCCCCTTTCCGCCCCCAAAAATAAAAAAAAAAAACGATTTACTAGCGCAATTTTAAAGACAGTCTCGATGATTCCCGAGAATTTGGTCGCGATCGGATGAAAAACTTGGAAGTTATTGAAGACACAGTTTTGTATGGGAAAATCCATAGGCAGCTGCACGTGACTTGTTTCTGGTGAACAATGTGACCGTGCTTGGTAAATTTTATACTTTATGAGATATTTAGGATGTGATGGAATATAAATGTACAAATATAGCAAATATACCAAAAATAGCATAAATACTTTTTGGTATATTTTAGTATATTTGAGCTGGGTAGCGGGTATATCACAGTCGAGCACACTCGGCTGTAGCTTTCTTACTTGTTTAATTAATAGCTCTCCTAAGTAGTTTATATAACTCATAAACCAGATATCTCTATCATAAAAATATATCAAAAAATAACTAGAAGTTACAGTCAAGTGGGTTTGCATATTAGAAAATTGATTGTAACCATATCACTTTTATATTTATCTGAATGAAATAAAATTTAAAGAAATCATTTACAATATAGTTACTATATTAAAAAACTTGTCTCTTTTAGATATTTGATGTTTTTGAATGACAATGGATAAGGCAAAGGAAAATAAAAATTTCGAATTTATTTAGAGACACCATTTGAACAATTGATTAACGAAAACCCTCATTATGCCAACAATCTTAGTCTTAGTGATATTATGGTTAGCGTGGTCAAAGGACGCCGTGAGTGGCGGAAAGTCCCAAACACAGGATACAGTGTCAGTTTCTCTGCCGGGTGATATAATATTGGGTGGTTTATTTCCCGTACACGAGAAAGGCGAGGGTGCGTTACCATGTGGGCCCAAGGTGTACAATAGAGGAGTACAACGACTGGAGGCCATGCTCTATGCCATTGATCGTGTTAATAATGATACAAATCTTCTACCCGGTATTACGATAGGCGTACATATTTTAGATACATGTTCGCGCGACACCTACGCTTTAAATCAATCCCTGCAGTTTGTGCGTGCATCGCTTAACAATCTGGATACATCGATTTTCGAATGCTCCGATTCCTCAAGCCCTCTGTTGAAGAAAAATGCGTCTTCGGGACCAGTGTTTGGTGTTATCGGCGGTTCATACAGTTCAGTATCGCTACAGGTGGCAAATCTTTTTCGCCTTTTCCACATACCACAAATATCTCCAGCGTCGACAGCGAAAACACTATCCGATAAATCACGTTTCGACCTGTTTGCGAGAACGGTGCCTCCAGATACATTTCAGTCAGTCGCATTGGTTGATATTATCAAAAACTTTAACTGGTCTTACGTGTCCACAATTCATTCGGAAGGCTCCTACGGTGAGTACGGCATTGAAGCTTTCCATAAGGAAGCTAGTGAGCGGCATGTCTGTATCGCGGCTGCTGAAAAAGTCCCCAGTGCAGCAGATGATAAAGTCTTTGATTCAATTATAAGTAAATTGCTAAAGAAACCAAGTGCTCGTGGTGTTGTCCTTTTTACGCGCGCTGAGGACGCTCGACGTATTTTACAAGCGGCGAAACGTGCGAATTTATCTCATCCGCTACACTGGATAGCAAGTGATGGCTGGGGAAAACAGCAAAAACTCCTCGAAGGATTAGAGGATATAGCGGAGGGTGCAATTACCGTTGAGTTGCAATCGGAGATCATTGAAGATTTTGATCGTTATATGATGCAATTAACGCCACTTTCCAATCAGCGCAATCCCTGGTTCGCCGAGTATTGGGAGGATACCTTTAACTGTGCTCTAACTGGCAGATCTGGAAGTAATTCCACAAACCATAAAAACAGGCCAATTTGCGAAGATAACTTAAGACTATCCGAAAAAGTTGGGTAAGCGATATTATCGTATTTTAAGTTTAATATGAAAATTGTTTAATATAATTAGTTGCTTATGAGTGAGTAAGCATGTTCCTTAGAATTTCGTTTCTTATCGCAATTTCGATAGTCTTGAGCAGTTAATTTTTTGCGTCCTACGTTTTAAAACTTAGAAAACTATCATAAAATAACATTTTATATCGATTCTTCAAATTGTATGACGTAAATCTGCGATGAAAACTCTTTGTAGGACTTTGATTTGTTAGATCAAATTACTCTTTTTTTGTCTTGACAGAAAACTATCATAAAATAACATTTTATATCGATTTTTCAAATTGGATGACGTAAATCTGCGATGAAAACTCTTTGTAGGACTTTGATTTGTTAGATCAAATTACTCTTTTATTGTCTTCTTATTGTCGTTGTATAGTAGCGCTCGTAGAAGAAAAGAGTTGCAAAAAAAAAATCATGTGTAAAGTCAAGTTCATATCTTACTAGGAATGTTTCAGGGATCTCAAATCTACAAACCACATGATTTTACGCTTTGCAGATTTAGAAAATATGAGCATTAAAAGTTGGGAAAATTTTCGTTTGGCTGTGTCGTCGACTACTATTTGTAAAAAACTAAAACTATTCATAGGAGACGCTGATTAAGATTTATAAGAAGCATAGAAACTCAAACATTTACAAGCCCTTAACAATAAGGCAGCAATAATGGCCTTTTCAGCATAATGTTAAGTCGCTAAGACAAGGTAATATTGAATAATTTTGAACTTATTTTATATACAAAAAATATTAAAGCAACTGAATCGTTATTCTATGTCGGCATGATAGATAGAGTTGCAAGTCAAAGTCCAAGCGTTATCAAGTCATTATAAATGTTTATTATATTGGATCGCAAAACAAACATCAGGACAAGGCATTTATTTATATATTTGAGTTGATTGATCAGCTTGCCTTTCTGACACTATGTTTCTATAAATATCATATAATAAAGATATGAACAGGAATCGAAAACACAGTTCGTTGTTGATGCAGTCTATGCATTTGCCCATGCTCTTCATCACTTACACACTGATCTCTGCACGCAAAATAATGAGAAAGAAAGCGGACAGCAAGGTCATCAAGTGCATAGTGGATCTGCTTGGTATCGCAAGCCGGTAGTCGATATCAATTCACAGGCATGCCCCGATATGGCCAGCTATGACGGCAAAGACTTTTACAACAATTATTTACTAAATGTCTCATTTGTTGGTAGGTACTCTAATATACAAGCACAACATATCAACAAATTTTGTTTTACAATATTGTTGATGTGTTCCAGATCTTGCTGGCAGCGAAGTTAAATTTGATCGTCAAGGAGATGGTTTGGCTAGGTATGATATACTAAACTATCAACGACTGGACAACTCTTCCGGCTATCAGTATAAGGTAAATAGTAGAAAACTAAATCAATTGTAAAAAATTGGTAAATTAAAATTTACATTTATATTTATTATTTATCATGAGTCCCGTAGGTTTGCAATGTTAAAAAACAAATACAGCTGATAATATACGAGTCGTAAAATGGTTATAAGCCGTAAATATTTAAATCTAAAGCTTAATTCTTCAAAGAAGTTTCAGTTGTTCTTTTGTTTACATATTTTTGGGTTGAATTTTCATATGCCTACCCAGATTTAACTGAAGTCTGTACATGTCCCACTAATATCGAAATACTAAAAGCTTTTACTTATTGCGTTCTGTGGCTGTTTAAACTAAAGACATAAATCATTTTACACGATGCTTTTTTTTTTGTGCGTTTACCAAATTCAGCAGAAATCAGATTATTTAATAATGTAGGGAAGCCGCCTTAAGAAACTTATGTTAAAAATTGACGATAAGATCAATATTCCGATCATTTAAAACGTTACAATACAATTCAAGAAGTACATTCTATAGACGATTACGCCGACAGTGTTGGCAGCGAAAATCATAAAGAAGTAACTCAGCAATACATCAAACCTTAACAGCACAATACATCAGACAAGCGGTTTTGAGCATTGCCACTGTATGCAGAAATACCTAAGACCTTAGCAGCACAATATCACTTGCTAAATCCTGTACAGTTCAGAGACTCGGAATAGCTATATATTTAGAGCTCAACACCGCTCCGCAGGAGAATTGGATTCATGATCTTGATTTCTTAGCTCTTGCAATGGATTATTTTTTGAACCTGTAAGCTTTGCTGCTGAAATGATCTAAATAGCAGAAAATTTTCTGTTTTAAGCATCCGCATTTTTTGCTGAATTTGACTTCACTAGCAGCGAGGAAAGAAGAACACGCGCTATTACCAACCTTTAGGGTACAACTCTATTATAACTTTGCGCCATGAAATATTTGTAATAAAAACCAAATATACTTTTTTTCTATATAATAAATGTTTTTTGTTTTCCATTAAGTCATAAATAAATAATTTACCTATAAGCTTCAAAAGAAAACCTACTAGCCATAAGTTATGATATATACCATAGCTGGTTCTGGAAAATCTAATATAAATTAAAATATAAATTTTTCTATTCACTCATTAATTTTTCTCTACTTAAGTTCTTGCTATCATTATATTTTTTCTTCACTACGTATTTGTATAATTATAACATAGTATCAATAAAGAAAGAAGGCACCTTGAAGCCCGTACAAGAGATTAGTAGATATATTTTTGCACACATTGCTTACGTGATTTGATCGCCCATCAAGACTTTCGATTCATTCTATAACTATATTTAAACATAAATTAAAATAAGTATGAAAATTTTGTAGACTTCGCTTTGTCGTTGGAATCATTACACTCAATATGCGTATGAATTTTCCCATACAAACCCATTTCTATCCATGTATTGCGACCAAAAATAAAGGGTTCATGGATCATCAAGACTATAATTATTATTGCGTGTTTGCAAAATGCTTTATAGATAAGTGTTTTTCCGAATTCAGGGGGCGAAACGGGGCGTGGGATAAGTCTTAAATAATGTTGATCTGTCTATGAATACACAAGTATGAACATCAAGTTTGGAATCTCTCTTGCTTTATTAATTACACTTGCTTGTGTTTATACATATAAAATATGATACATAATGTATTATGCAGGTGATCGGAAAATGGTTTAACAGTCTCGAGCTAAATTTGGAAAATGTCGTATGGAATAAAGACCAAGAAATGCCGACCTCGGCATGTTCCTTACCCTGCAAAGCGGGCATGATAAAAAAACAACAGGTGAGCTCATAATACAGTTGCAGGAATAAGCTAAAAAAAAATATGTTTCATATATTTTCAGGGGGACACCTGCTGTTGGATCTGTGACAGTTGTGAGCCATATGAGTTTGTTTACGATGAGTTCACTTGCCGGGACTGCGGTCCGGGCTTGTGGCCCTATCCCGATAAATTATCATGCTTTGCTCTTAGCATACAGTATATACGATGGAATTCGCTTTTTGCGATCGTACCAATGGTAGTTGCAGTCATTGGTATTACGATGACAATAATCGTTATTGTGCTCTTTGCCAAAAACCATGATACTCCACTTGTACGCGCATCAGGCCGAGAACTAAGCTACACTCTGCTGTTTGGTATTTTGGTGTGTTACTGCAATACGCTGGCTCTAATTGCAAAGCCAACAATTGGATCGTGTGTACTGCAACGATTTGGTATCGGTGTCGGCTTTTCGATTATTTACAGTGCTCTTCTCACGAAAACCAATCGCATATCGCGGATTTTTCATTCTGCATCAAAGTCGGCACAACGTCTTAAGTATATCTCGCCCCAATCTCAGGTGGTGATAACAACATCATTGATCGGTATTCTCCCTATTCTTTCTTTAATTTATCTGTCAACTAATATGCTTACAAAATTTTGTTTTGTTGCAAAAATAGCTATACAAGTCTTAATCACTATGATTTGGATGATTGTGGAACCACCAGGAACACGATTTTATTACCCAGACCGAACGGAAGTAATACTTAAGTGCAAAATCCAGGATATGTCCTTCCTCTTTTCTCAATTGTACAATATGATACTGATTACAATTTGTACGGTATATGCTATCAAAACGCGAAAAATACCCGAAAATTTCAACGAATCGAAATTTATTGGGTTTACCATGTACACTACGTGTATTATTTGGCTAGCATTTGTGCCAATTTATTTTGGTACAGGCAACTCATACGAAGTGAGTTAAAAAAATTATGCAAATCCAATATCCAAATAAAATAAGTCAGAAAGCTTAAGTCGAGTGTGTTGGATTGAGATTTACCTACTACCAATTTTATTCTAAATTAGTAGACCTCCCGCAATCTCGATCAGATTGATCGCTGGTTGCCAACACTGATGAAGAATATATATATATGCTAATCACTTTATTATCGGAATTTCGATAACGATGTATTGATATCTCAAATGTGGTAGCTTACCAGAAGACGTCGAAGATAAGTCTAGATTATCCTGATTATAATTTTAAAATGGTTGCCGCTCCTCTAAGGGCTTCCATTAAAATTTTATTGTGCTCCGTTCTGAGCATTTTTATACCCCCTAGCCATATGGTAGAAGAATTATAACGTTGTAACCGGTAAATGTATGTCAAACACAGGAAAAGTATATATATATTCTTGCTCAGGGTGAACAAACATGTCCGTCTGTTTGTCTGAATGAACACCTACATTTTAGAGACTATAAGAGCTAACTAAGCTAACTTAGTACTCGTGTGTATCCTACGCAAGCCAAGTTTATTTTAAATGTTAGTCCTAGTTATTATATTATTAACATTGATGCTTTCAGTTTCGATAACTGGAAATTCCCTGAAAATTACGTTGTGATGGAATATTGATTCACTAAATATATACTATATATATATATATATAAACACAAACTTTTGCCTGTATATTTTGGTGCATTTAAAATAGGTAACGGTTATCTCACAGTCGAGCACACCCGACTTGCAATAAAAAATCATTGCTTTCATAAAAAATTTATTTATTGTATTACACCAAAGTCATATTTATAATTTTTATTTTACAAATTAAAGATTACGTTAAACTAATTTTAGTACGTGATAAATTGATTATTGTACTGCCGAATATGTTGTGTACAAAATTCAGAGTCAAATTTTGAGAAGCCCAGCCTTATGAGATAATCCAAATTCATAAATTCATTTTTCAAAAAATGTCAGCCTGCCTAACCAATCAATCAAGACCAACAGCTTTAAATATATATTTATATGGAGATGTTTATGACTTCTGCCTCATTCTCATTCTCATTCTTTTATATACCTTTCTACGGGTAGTTCGAATAACAAAGGAATTTGAGGAAAGCACACCGCATGGAATGAAATTTAACAAAACTTTGAATCTTTATTTTTAAATACATAATTTGATTTGTGCATTATAAATTAAAAAACTCTTATTTGTAACTGTATATTTATTCTTTAAAATAATAAATTTGACCCCATTTTATAATTTCTTCGTTCAATATGTTCTATTATTGATAAATAAATAGTAAATAAAGAAATAAATAAAACCAAATTTTTTACTTTACAAATCAACATTTATAAATTTTGTTTTAAAATTCAAACATTATTAATTCAGTAATTTACATTTTTTACCTTTAGATTCAAATAACAACATTGTGCATCTCAATTAGCTTAAGTGCATCAGTGGCGTTGGTCTGCCTTTACTCACCTAAAGTGTACATACTTGTTTTTCATCCGGATAAGAATGTGCGAAAACTAACAATGAATAGCACAGTATACCGCCGTTCTGCTGCAACTGCGGGTGGTCAAGGAATTCCAACAAGTTCGGGCTATAGCCGCACACCTTTAGGAACTGGAGGCGGAACATCTGCTTGTCCAGGCGCTGCTACCATAGCTGCGTCATCAGGCCGACCATCGCAGAGTGGTAGTCAAAATAGCCCAAGTCTAGACATGGAACATAAGCAAACAATTATTCACAATAATGAAGAAGCCTGGATTGATTCACAAACAACACCGAAATGTGAATAAGAGTTTGGAAACACCAAACATATTTAAGCAACTTAATCGAAAAAATAACTCCTGCATTTTAGTCCTAACATTCAGCAGAATAATATCTATAACTTAGATTTGCATCACGAAAATTCTCATTTTAATATATGTAATTAAGCTAAGTCATAACAAATAACTCATATATGGTAAATATAAATCTTCCTTTATACTAGTAAATTAATTTAAAAAATTTAATGTAAACTTATCAATTAATTTACATATAAATATATATCATAAGATCGATCAACCCAAGTAATCAAATTGTTACATTTTTAAAGCGAACCGTCTAACAACTACTTCAATATGGTTTTTGCATAGTTTTGGGAGACACTATAACTCGAGTCTACAAAATTAGATTAGAATAATACAATTGTTCTCTATATCGGCTATAATGATGAACAATTATTGCGAAAATAACTTTAATCAATTATTTAAAAAAAAATGTGTATTCGTTCTAAAATTTGTTATTTATATTTTAAAAAGCAATTTGATGCCATGTTGCATGATACTTTTCAAAAGTCTAAGTGCATGCTCTATCAAAAATAAAATACATAGATGTGTCAATCTGAGATGAGCAAGAAACTTGAAAAACTACATATTTAATGCATAGTGGAAGACAAATTAAAAACACATTTTTCTATTGTGAAATGTTAATTATAAACTGCTAAGAACATACAGTCGAGAACGGTAATCTCAACAATAGTGTAAGGGTAGCTCTGTCATGTATCAACATAAATAAAGTTACGTATACTATTTAAGTATTGTATTGAAGCACAACTGTATGTACTTACAATATAAAAAATTAGTGATTTTGTGCTGGAATATCTCAAAAATATTCGAAACTTTAACATTTCAGTCGAAAATAAAAATGTAATGAATATATTCGAGTATTAAAAATCAGATTTATATGTATATAATTTATTAAATTTCTTCATTCTTTATTTCCGATCCTAGCCTAATTCGATTAATTATATTATAATATTATTAATGTTATGTCAACTTGCTCTGCGTACAACGAAAAGTTTTGCTAACAATTTTATAGCTCCTGCTTCTATAGTCTCTAAGTTATTGGTGGTTAGATAAACGAACTGAGCGATGATTGACGCTAATTTAAAAGCCTGAAGGGGTTAGAGACTTTTCCTTATCTGTAAGACGTTTTGTGTATCCACAAAGTTATATGCTTCTTCCTTATGAGTAGCGTAGTAGTCATATTTTAAAGTTTAATTTAAATTCACGCTTAGCACAACAAAATATTTTCTAAATTATGATTGCTCTTCCAAGATGGCCCGAGAACTCAAAATATGTTCAAAGAAAAGGCGATGAACCCTCGATCCCGAGCCTCTAATAGGCTAAAATATGTATCGATATTAGAAAATGGAAAAAGAAATTTCATTTTCTTTACGACTTTTTTTTGCTTCACATAAATTATTTTATTTTTATTATATACAGAGAATATTTTTTTCTCAATTTTTGTTTTTTATAATTTAATTCTATTTATTATATATATTTCATTTAAAAGTCGGGTTAAAATATATTCAACGTATTATTAAATCATAAATGTACTGAAATATGTATAAACACACATAATTCTTGTTGGTAAATATGAACAAATGAATGAAAATGTATGAAAACAAAATAGCTGCTGTTAGCATAATTTACTATTCATTTCGGCTATGTTATTGATTTTATTCTTAGGTGGACATGTATCTTAGTCTTCTCAATTGAGCACTGTGGCTGAGGAATGTTGCATACTTCGCTCAAATTCTTCCAGACTAAGAGCTTGGTTCATATTTAGGAGCGGTAATTTACCAGCGGATGCTCTGGCTAGTAATTCGGGAGAAAACCATTGTGCCAGTTGATTTCTTGTTGGCGATAGGCGATCATCTCTGTGGTAGTTTAATGGGCTGAGACGGGTCTGCATCAAATTTTGAGCGTCGGTACTAGCGTCATGACCCACTATAAGATTATTAAAGTAAGAATTTCAGTATTATATCATTTATAAGGAGACATGATTTCAAATACCTATATTGGAAGCCGGTGAATTAATCGGTATGTTACTCGCACAATGTAGATCTCCATGCATTAATCTAAGTCTGGATTGTTGCGGCTGATGCTGTTTTAAATAATGTTGATGCTGCATTTGCTGAGAGATTCCATCCTTATATACAGCACCGCTGTGCATGCTTTCAGTATTTATTACTTCTGTTTGTTGCATAGACTTAAGTCTTTGTTGATTAATATGTTGATGAATGTCGTTATTTGATGACAATGAAGAGTTCAGGGTTCCTTTAAGAATTGGGCGTCCTGAATTGAATAAATAAAAAGGCATCAATTAATATTAACAAATTAAATTTTCTGCCATAGTATGTCACCATAAGATTTAACTGCATGTGAGGGTGGTATGTTTCCAGGTGGCCACTTGGTACTTTGCTGACTTCGACATTGTGACATCTGTTGCGGCGGCATTTTTGGCGAAATTTGTGGATTATTCATATTCAATTGATTCTGATTTTGCATTGCATAGTTACCACCCAAAATCATTCTAGGTTGTATATTAATACCTGCTGATATGACAGATGAATCATGCATCATATTCGGTATATTTGTTAATTTTGCATTCGTCGTAGGTAATTGGTGATAATTTTGATGATATTGTTGCTGCTGGTTGATGACACTATTATTATTGCTACTGTTATATAACGATGTTGTTTCTTTATCTGCTGTCATTTTCCTCAAGACCGATGTAGGTGTAAACGCCAATGGGGTTGGTGAATTACTATGCCTCAAGGGTTGTTGACTTTGATTAATTACATGACTTGAAATATTTGCAAATAAATCTAAAAGAACGTTGAATTTTTAAAATCAATATAAACAAAACAATTGTTAAGCTAACCTTCGGAAATATTGGCACCAAGGTTTCTATTGATCAAAGTATAATTCTTGACAGTATTTGAATGATTTAAATCATTACAGAAGGTTAATGATTTTTGAGGACCACCAAATCGCCCGGAATTGGTATATTCGAATAGAACTGCTGCAATTATCTCCCTTGATTGAGCTGTTGCTTTGGGGTTATTCAATTCTTTCTCTAAAAATTCAAAGGATACATCGCCTCGAATAATACCTGTGCAAAAGAAACACGAAAGGAAATTAAATTAATATAAATAATATAAAATTTGTTTACTGACAGATGAGTTACAATAAAAAAAAACCAAAATCTATAAAACCTGTATATCTCATTAATAATTTTTTACAATAATTATTTTCATTTTTCAACAAAAAAGGAACACTTTATGCTACTAATAAATTGATTAGTAAGTTTAGATAAATTTGTAATTACTTTGAAGCAAGTGTTGAACATCAACGCGTTTTTGGGATTGCAAGGAAATGGGTCCATGTCCAGGTCCAGGATAGATGGAATCATGAATGCCCGCCAGAAGTGGAGTTTGCATTAGATTTTGAGACAAAGGCGATGATTCATTATTATGTTTATGTGGAGAATTTAAATCATTTTTAACAACACGCTGTTGTTGATATGACTGAGTTTCATCTTTTTTTATTTGAACAATGTGCTTGTACCGATCATGAGTATTAGCAATAGTTCCAGCTCCACCATGTATAGTTGCTACATTTATCAGATAGGGACTAGCGTCTGTCGATATTTGCCCACTATTTTGGGAGCCTAGTTGTTGCAATAATCTTTTGAACGCTTCAGTATCTCTTGCTAGAGGCTTCTCGTCAGGATGCTCTGAGATGGGAATTGGTTTAAGCACGTTTGTCATTGGGTTTACATTCAAATATTCAGAACCTAAATCAACTTTTGTCATTTGTGCTTCCAAATCCTTCACACTGGGAATTTCTGAAAAACATATTCGAAAATATAAAAATAAATATTTTTCCCCCTACTGAACAAAAAATTGGAAACTGCAAATTTGACGCAATATGGCGCAAGCATGCAATGTTTTTAAAAAACATATTTATTTTTATATATATATTCACTGTGAGCGCAAATGTATAATACCCTTCTACCCCACGAGTATGTTAAACGTTGTACATTTCATTAGCATTCATTCCATTAAACATCATCTGTAGCATACTTGAACTCTGTGTGAAAAACTCACTAATCACAATTACAATAAATTGACATTGAAACTTTACAAAATTAATAATTCGAATAATTAAGAACAATAATTATACTTATTCAGCTTTCGTTAAATATTATCTTACCTTGTGTTTCTAATTTTGAAGTCTCTGAAATAGATTTAATTGCATTATTACTTCCTGGTTCATTGGGTGAAAACCAGCGGCTGAATCGTGATGTCCCTGTAACTTCTCCATGTACTTCTCCCTCCTTACTCTGAAATAATGAAGAATTTTATTATAAAGGGATTTTCTTTTTTTGTATACAATGCCATATACGTATATACATATAGGAGAGGGAACTTTCACCGCCCCTTTCCGAAAAAAAATCATTTAGAAGCGTAGCCAAATAAAGCGAGAGACTCCAATTTTGGTACACTAACTATTGTCTCGATAATCGCTCAATCGCCGATCGTTTGGTTGGCATCGGTTGAAAAATTTGGAATATTTTTTCGAACACAATATTGGAAATGTATGGAACATTTAATAATTTATAATATATATTTTAAATGTAATGGAGTATTAATATACCAAATAAACTAAAAATGTCCAACATACTTTTTGGAATAGTTTAATATTTCTAGGTAGCGAGCGTCTCACAGTCGAGCCGACTCGTTTTTTCTTTTCTGACTTGTGTAAATCCCTAAATAAAGTTTTGAAAATTAATCGTATCAATCTCAAAATGTCAATGTAATTTTATCACATAAATATAAAATTTTTAAAAATATTGTTGAAAGCGGAATCTATATAAATAATTTTTCTGTACTGACTTTGGTAAATATTTAAATGTAAGCAACGATATGCTTTCGTCATAGTTTCAGAAAAGTTTGACACATTTTTAATAAATGTAGTAACCCAATTAAGACCAACATGATTGCAATAATTCTGTTTTTTTACACTGATGCCATTCAAAATGGGAAGATAGGGTTTATGGAAAGCCACATTTATGTAGGAGTTGAAGTTGTTGAAGATTCTTTTTAATATCGAATGCTACTTACGACCATAAATTAGATTTATTTGTATTAAATTTTAATAATTGAACAGTAAAAATATCGGTGTTATGTGTGCTTAATATAAAGCAATCCCGGTCGCCATTTCTATATTTTTTTTTTGTACATTGCAATATTTTAAGCCAATAATACTTTGAATACTTTCAATGAAAGTTGAGTCGAAATCCTGGTCGAAATTTCTACTTCCATTTTGTTTATTGAAATATGTTAAGCCAATACTAGCTTTTTAATTAAATGAGTTTCATTTTACTTTTATAAAGGGCTTAGCACAATAAATAATTCTGAAAATAGAATCATTTTAAATTTAATAAATTATTTAATTATAATTGTTCTTAACGTATATACATATATATATGTATATTCAATATCAATACTCAAGCTCTATTGATTTTGGATTTGATGTCAATTTAGTTGAAAACAAGTCGGAGATACCGGCTGCCCAGTTTAAATACTTAGTGTATAAATATACATTAGGTAGAAAATATATCATAGCATATAAATTATACAGAGTCCGTTTGTCCTTGAATAATTTCCATTTTCCCTTAAATAAATTTTAAGGGATCATCAGCTTATGCTTATTATTGCACGCTTGTTGGAAAAATTTCCTAGGTGTACTATTCTGAAATATCTTGAACCCTATTGGTAGTTAGTAAAAGAGAGGAAAAAGTGCTTCTATTACCTTGGTTAACAAAAGCGCTCGGAAAAACCAACCAAGAGATGGGCAAATTAAATGAAATATTATTTCTTTGCTACAATTAGGATTGTCACTTGCTACAATTCGTTACACTTAATTCGTTTTAACAAAGAAATTTGCAAAGATGCTAAACTAGGTTGCAAGTAAATTGTAACCAAGAAAATTTGAGACTTTATTAGCTTTACTATCTGCTAATATACGAAATATTCAATAGAATATACAAACCATAAGTGAATGATCCATTGGGTCCATGTTAAGAAAAGCATCAAAATTAAACTCAATATCCGATTTGCAAATTTGATTGTCATGTTTACTTTGTAGATTACATAATTTAGTTGTTCCATTCGTATCCTTTTTGTCATTATTACTCGTTTCTGTTTGGTTTAAACTAACAATACTACTGCTTCTTGATCTGAATGTTGGTGCAGTAGTTTCAATGCTAATTTGTTTTTTTGGTTTCTCTTTTGGATCTTTCTGATCCGAGTCTGCTGCTATTGATTGCTCTTCAATTTCCGCGGTGTCCTCAAATCCATGCAAATCAATTGTTTCATGTTGAGAAGTTGGTCCAGCACTAAACCATTCAGGTTCATGAGAATCATGGCTTTGATGGTATAAGTTATTAGGTCCTCGCTTTCCTCGATTGATGGGATGACTTGCTGAATCCATGAAGATGAATTTGTCTTTATTATAGACACGCCGTCCACTAACTACATTCTTTTTTCCATCGTCTCGACGTCGATCACGATCTACAATATTATCATTAAGCTTGCCACTAAATCCTCGCTGTTGGTTCAAATTATTTCCATTATGAGTTTTCTCATTCTCCAAGTTTATTTTAGACATATCCGCCTCTTGGTTCTTATATTCCCAATTATCATTTCTTGGCAATAGTCTTCCACTTCCAATACGCCTTTCCTGTGGAGTAGTTATACCAGCTCCCTGTTGCCGCGACGGTTGAAATGTCGGCGACAATGTCAACGATTTTTCATGATCTCGTTGACTGTTTGACTTTTCAGTGCGCTCCCAATCAACTGTATGGCTACGTACTGGTGATCCCGATCCTAACAAATTATTAGGATTCCGTATATGGGATTTTATATCAGCGTTGACATCTTTAAGATTTAATGTTCGTTCATTATAAATAATCAATGATGCATTTACTTTGAGCTGTTGGGATTCGTTTGAAGCTTCATTAAGGCCTCCTCCTCCAGATGCAGCTACGAATCGTCGCTTAGCAAAGGCTGGCATTAAATGGGAGGACGAAATGCTACGCTGATCAATGTGAGAAGTTTTATATGATGATGTACTACTCCCATTGCCTTGGATTAATGCTGCCTGAGACTGAGCATGAATATCTTCAATTGGTTGTTCGTTCGAGCTAAAACGTTGATAATAGTTGTGTGCTCGTTCTCTATTACGCATTGCACGCCTCGAACTCAGTAGATTATTTGAACTAGTTATGTTCACAGCTTCCCTATCCCTATCGGGCGATAGTCCAGATTTATTCACATAGCAGTTATTATTACTGCTATTATTTACATTGGTTGATGTCATTAATCCGTTGATTTTCCAAAAATTCAATGTGTGCAGCTCCAATTGATTTGCACAACTTGGACGCTGTTGTGCACATGCTTCGTATCGTAGTGATAACAAATCGGCCCGTGAATACCTGCATGGAAGATTTAATTTTAATCGTTTAAAATATAAAAAAAAAACATTTCATTAGATGTTATGACATGCACTTATTTTGGTTCAAATTATGCTTAATTATAATTTGAAATGTGTTTAAATGTCTTACCTGGCTTTATTATTGGCATAATCCATTTTGCGTTTTCTTATGAGGACGCCGAGTAGATATCTTACTTTTCATAAATTCTATTAATATGTACATATAAGCATACAAATGTTAAATGATTGCACCACATACACTTGAACACTATTTGCAAATTTATGTTTATATATTTGACGGAAATTTATATTCGTTTTAATATCTTATTACCCACATTACTTGCGATATTTTCTTAAAAAAAAACTACATTTACAGCCATTCACGCACACATGTATAAATATATATTTACATATATATATATATATATATATATATATACATATATTATTAGTATATATTATTTAGTAGTATGAACACACATCTGTGTGTTTATACACATACACATTGAAAGACCAATACTTTATTTGTGTTTCGCTAAATAATCTTTAAAGTTTATTAGCTGCATACTCATCATATCCCTTGTTTATATAACATTAATCATTTCTATACTTATTTTCTACATCTGTGTCAGCATTGAATTTTTCATAAAACAATCACTTTCTTGTATTGGACTATCGAATCATTCGAGAAACAAGTCTGATTACACTCAATAGATCTACCCTATCTTACATACATTCGATTATATTCACTTTCGACATGAGTTCGATGTGGCTTTCATATGTGCGTCAAGTAGCTTCGCAACTTTACCGTCACATATCGATATAAAAATATCGGTTGAAAAACAATTTTTATTTTCATACTGTTTCGCTTTATTTGATCCAAAATTAATAAACTAATAATATGCAATTCGATAGAAATTTCAATTTACATTCTATTAAAACTACCTTTGAGAACTTAAATGCAGTATACCCGAATTTGCGTTTGAAAAATTGTGGTAGCTCCATTTTGGCCAATATATCAGATTGAAGACTTGTCATTCAAATCGGCTAATAACAGGGGTTATAGAGCAGGTCTTTGAGAATATATCCCCAAAGTATCATCAAAATCGCCTGAGCCGTTTTTGAGATATTTGGGGTAACGTTCACCAAACTCCCTTCCAGCCCCATATAAAATGATAAAAAAAAGACAATGTTGCTGATTAACGGCTATAACTTTTTTCAACCATCTTGTCCCACTTACACTAGCTCAATTTACAGGTGTATCATGCAGCTCGAACCAGTCTGGAACTAATTTAGTGTTAGAAAACGCGAGCAGTTGCGGGAAATGGACATACTTTAAATATCAAATATGGTCAAATAACACTAAATTAAACAATAAATTATATATATATTTACTAAGTTATATGTGTTTATTAAACATTTTAAATGAGCCGAACGCTCTGGGGTTCTGATCACAGCGCTCGGCGGAATAACGCTGTTGAAAATTAAACTTCGCTGTATGAGATGAGTTATCTATGTATTCTATGGTTAGTGGCAAAAGTATGAAAAACAATATGGGTGCATTATTTAACGACGACAATTTTTAAAAATTCGGTCATGAACCACTAAAATTAAATTTTCTTAAAAACGGTTCTAACGATTTTAGTAAAATGGAAAACTGTATTTTGTAGTTATATTTTGGCTTAGCGCGCTTTCCATAATGAATTCGAGGAAAGCGAATATATAAAAAAATGATATCAAAAATGGAAGGGAGTTTGGTGAACGTTACCCCAAATATCTCAAAAACGACTCTAGCGATTTTGATGATACATTAGGGATATATTCTCAAAGACCTGCACTATAACCTGTCATTAGCCGATTTGGGCGACAAGTCTTCAGATCTGATATATTGGCCAAAATATTGTTACCCCAATTTTTTGAACGCAAAATTAGGGTGTAAATACTGCATATAAATTCACAAAAGTTATTTTTGAATAGAAAATAAATTACATTTTCTATCGAATTGCATATTATTTTTATTATTTTTGGATCAAATTAAGCGAAAAAGTGTAAAAATAAAAATTGTTTTTTAGCCGATATTTTTGTATCGATATGTGACGCTAAAGTTGCGAAGCTATCTTGACGCACATATATGAATTGGGGACGCCTGATGCAGGTAAAGCATTATGTAGGGTTATTCAGAAATAATAAACGAAGGTACTAATGCTGCTATGAAGTGTTCTTATTCATTGTTTTCTATTAAAAAATAGATACACCGCATATTTATATATCAATATATAACAATTTTTCTTGTGTATGAAAATTTTGATCTACATTAAACTAAACCCGTCTAAGGTTGCACAGGTAGGGTATCATAAGGATTTTTTTAGTGGTGGGCGGTATTGTGTAATAAATTTCGAGTCAAGGGACTTCCTTTTATTGAGATTATACTCTGCAGGGGTTGAAGGAACTAAAAATTGTTTGCTATACTGCATGAATTAACATTCCGATATAGTTAGGAGGGCAGTACACGAAGAGAGGCAAGATAGATTACACAATTTATAGTTTGAGAGTAGATAGTGCCAACAGCACAAGTTGAATCGAATTGGAGCATTTATTGGTAAGATGGAATTACACGCTTATCATGACTCCGATACAATTATTTTGAAATAATTAAAATAATTCACGCTCATGAGCCATTGGTATTCCGCAGTATGGAGACGAGACTCTGAATATTTAGCCTGTTTATTCCTGCTCGTGTAAAAGGGTGTTATAACTTTCAAAATTAATTTAACTAGTCTATACAACAAAGTTTAATTTTTCTTTGACTTGTTCATCCAATTCAAATCATTTGGTCTTGTAGTTGGTCCCCACAATATTTAAACTATCAAAAAACTTTAACTGGGTGCCAGGTGTTGACTTCATTTACTTAACCTTTTTTTAACTACCCGTCGTAATATACTTGGTATTATGTTTAATATGTTTGGAATTACATTTACTAAAGGGTAATATTGACTTCTCATATGTATGTGTAACAAAATCTAATAAACATTAACCTCTTAGAGTCGTCTGTGCTGATAACAACAGACTCTACCAAGTGATGGATTAGGTTTATATTGTATAATTTTATTTTAAATTTTGAATGTGTTAATTTTAATAATCTTCAACGGTTTTGTAATTTTGAAACCAACGATGGGCAAACAAGATTGTTTTTGGCAATCCTGGGCTAACGATAGACAAACGATTGCACTTTTTTTTTATATATTTCACTTTCCCGAACCCGAAAAAATCCACGTTGCCGTAGAGAACTCACAAACTAATTTACGCGTCTAGCATAAAACTGCATATGTCCGTAATAAAGGGCCCCAAAAATAAACCTAGGACGGACAATCGTCAAACACCAATTACAAAAATCTTTACAAATCTTGATAGGGTTCATAACAAGAAATTAATACGCAGAAAATAAAGGGCGTTGGGAAAATTTAATTTTGAGCCAAGAATGCGTGACCCGGGTGTCATCATTTAGTACCCCCAGTTAGACTATACTTTAGTGTGCTCATATAATGCATCCAGGTTCAAGAACACTTTTGATAAACTTGATCAATAATATGCGAATATTGTAATGGTGGCAGTGACAAAGATTGCGGTAATAGGATTTACCATCGCAGCAAAGTAATTCTAAATGGCGATTGACATAAGTCAATAAACAGAGGCTTATGCTTATTTTGTTAAATATATAAGCTGAGTTGGGTACATCATAATGATCATTCGAAAACCTACAACTTACTTGTTTCGCTACTTATGTTAAAAAATAAGTGTTTTATATGCATGTAACTTACATTTTATCGACTTTTGAAGAAAATTTAAAATATGTTAACATTTTTTTTCTATTTTCATAGTTTTATTTTTATGTCAATTCTCGTATAATTAATATTTACGGTATAAACAAACAAAAAATGCTTTATTTATTATGAGTAAATTAAAAATCCTTTGCTTAGTTTTATTTAGTGCAGTCAAGTCTTAAATGAAAAGCATAATATAGTAACATAATATACACATTAAGTTTAAAAGTTGTCATAATTATTTGAGTAATATTTCAAAAATGTCCACATTCTAAGTCGTTCCTCTTATCATTTGCACTTTCAATTGTATTACAACAATATAATTGACTTGGCATGTTGGGAGTGGATTGTCCATGGTGTTGATGACGTTGACGAAGGCAATTTAAATGCGATTTAATAAGAACTGGAAACGGAATATGTAAACTTGGTTTATTTCCAAAAAGTTTCTCTGCGTCTAATTTTGATAATAGTTTTCCATTTTGTTTTTTATATTTTCTTCGACTCAATGTTTTTGACAGTCCAATAAATGCCTTTGTATCCTAAAAACGTTTCAGAAATAAAAATTCACATTAGCATGTTCATAAATTATTATACAGTATATTCATTTAATTTTGGCACAAAAATGGGGAGCTATTGAAAAGAATGAATAAAAGTTGAGTGCCAATATTCAAATTAAATTAAACTAAAATTCCAAATCAACATCATGTTGTATATATTACGTAATTAACTGATATACATGAAAATGTTTCTTACTCTTGATGTATATACAAACGGACAATAATAGCCATCATGACAGCAAGAATACTTTAGGGGATCGGAAAGATTCTTTAGGTCTGTTATATATATTACCTACTGGGATTCCGTTATAATACCATTTTGCTATATAGCCAAAAGTAAAATTAGTGATTAGTTTCCAACCCTATAAATCATAATTAGGAATTCTGATTTGACCATGCTCATCTGTCTATATATGTTAAACTCTAGATAAATTGTATGTGAGAGTAATCCGAAGTTCAGTTACAATTGTGAAGTTCTTAAAGTTAAATCTTTTTTTACTTTTACTTTTACCTAAATTACATTCGTATATATATTATAGAAGCTGAGGACAGAGGGTAATTGTATGCTTCACATTTTCGATTAAGGCATTCATGTTTCTAGTTACTTTCGAATAAATTTTATTTTTGTCAATTGCAACTCTTACCTCATTAATGGGTTTTAAATAATTTTGACGTTTTTCCTCGTCATCCCTCATAGCATCTGCCGTAGTTTTATCGTTTCCATGATTACAATCTATTTTGTTATTTGATCGCGTATGAATATCTTGTAAGTATACAGTATTTGATTTAAACTCAAATTGGTCTTCCGCATCAGTGGTGGAACCATCGACATCGATATCGATGATTGGACTTCCAGAATGCGACGGCTCGGCGCTGAGAGATGTCACATAGTCTAGTGAGTGGGAGGAGCAAACTACATTGAAAGCAACGTCATCATTCAAAGATACTGATACAATTTGATTTTCATCTTCTGTGGTTTCTATATCGACAACTTCATCATCTTCATTGATATCCGCTTCGCTCGCGATATTGCCATTGTATATTGGATTCAAAAATTGTTTATTTACAACATCGCATGAATTAGTAACTGAAATAAAATTATCTTGTTCCTTTTGTGTGTACATATGAATGGAATTTAATAAGGGCGAAAAGACGCTTGATGGAGGTTTTTGAAATTCGCGGCCATTCGCAACAGTTCCACTTATATTATCTGAAAAGACTGTAGATGTTTTGGTTGGTTGGATAGGACCATTGTGCACAGTATTGCTCGAATCATTCGAGCGCGTTGCATATAATGATGTCGATACAATTGCAGCGGAAGCAACGACTGGTTTAAATGCGGATGAGTTTAATATCGATGGTATATTGAAATCAGAATATTCCGAGTTGTTGTTATTTACATTCCTGACTGTAGCGCTGTTGCAATTTGACACCTGCTGTGATTCATGTTTCACAATACTTGAATTGAAAGGGGTAACAACGTTAATATCCGGTCTGATCCAAGACATCGGGCAAGATTCAATTCGCTTCGTTTGGTGTTGCTGCTGTTGTTGTTGTTGCTGCTGTTGCCACATTGTGTAATCGACAACGAAATTTTTCTGTAGTGGCATTATTGACAAATCATGTTCATTGCGCAGTGATCGATGGTGCAAATTGAACGGCACATTAACTGTGGTAGCTACTGTTGCTGTGACACCAACAACGGCAGCGGCAGTAGCAGCTACAGTGTTATAATTGTAATGATGGTCCACTGATCTTTTTGCATATAGACTCTCCTCTCCTTTTTTCGTATCCACTTGACATTCATTTGTCGCTTCCACTAAGCTTGTGATTGCCGACGTCTTTGCCTTTAGTGATGACCCCCCTTGCGAATTCGGGGAATTTCGATGGCTGTTGTTGCCGCCTACAAGTCGTTTTCTTGTGCCACCATTAAACATGGCTTTGACATCCTCCCATGCATGCACAATTTTTTCATCTTGTCCATTTCCGCAGAGTGTCATATGACGGCGCCATGAATTAAAGTTGGCCGCATCCGGTTGAATATATCGATCATTTGTGGTTAGGCGATGAGAATGAAATATAAATTTATTTGGCGAAAAGAACATGCTACAGTAAGAACACTTAATGCATTTGGCACGTGATGAATTATATCGCGATGGCAAAAAAGATCCTCTGCATCCCCAAGCACATTTATGTTGCACGCTGAATGCAAAATCGTCGGGCAGTCGTGGTGGCGTGTTATCACCCAAGAAACTTTTGCACAAACGCTCAGCTTCGCGTCGTGTTATCATTCCGCATCGTCGCGAACTCACTGGCATAGCGCCAGCTCTTCGAAGTATCTCCAATTGGACAGGAGTGCACTGCACACATGTTATACCCAATGCCACGCGTCGATTGTGTATTTCATTGTAACTAAATTGCTTAAGGAGAGTATTTGAGATTTGCGCTAAACACAGCCGTTCTTGACCCTCAATGTATAGTGATACAATAGGAATGCCATAAAGTAATACTGAACTTACCTAGAAAAACAAATGAAATAAAAAAATTGCTAAATTATTTAAAAGTATTTTTATACCCGCTACCCATAGGGTAGAAGGGTATTTTAGCTTTGTGACTTCAGGAAATGTATGTAACAGGCAGAAGGAAGCATTTTTGACCCCATAAAGTATATATATTCTTGGTCAGGGTCACCAGCCGAGTGGATATAGCCATGTCCGTCTGTCCGTCTGTCTGTCTGTCTGTATGAACACCTAGATCTCAGAGACTATAAGAGCTAGAGATTCCAAACTTGGTACCAGTATTGATGTATGTCCTACGCAGATCAAGTTTATTTTAGATTTTTGCCCCCCTAAAATCGAAAAAAACGACTTACTAGCGCAATTTTAAAGAGTTTGGTACATACAAAGATAAAGACAGTCTCGATGATTCCCGAGATATTTGGTCGTTATCGGATGAAAAACTTGGAAGTTATTCAAGAAACAGTTTTGTATGGAAAATCCATAGGCAGCTGCACGTGGCTTGTTTCTGGTGAACAATGTGACCGTGCTTGGTATACCTTATGCGATATTTAGGATGAAATATACAAAAATTCTTTTCGGTATATTTTAGTATATTTGAGCTGGGTAGCGGGTATATCACAGTCAAGCACTCTCGACTGTAGCTTTCTTACTTGTTTACTAACTATATCGTATTCAGAACAGCTGTACACCATCAGGAAAGATATCTTATAGATAGAAGGAAATATCTCTGATACCATAATGTATATATATTATTGATCAAGATTAGCAGTCGTGATCACACAGTCATGACCGTGTATGCGCACATATCAATATCGACCTTTCAGAGAGCTAAAAAACTAAATTTGGCTACAGTACTTATGAATGTTTTACTGGGGTTTACCACATAAAGGGCTCGTTAGCGCAGTAATAACCAAATAATCAACAAAGCAAATGACTCGTCCAGCGAATGTCCGGCGATCCAATATAAAATATAATTCTTTAACTACCTTGCATATTGCAAGAACATACTGAAATAATGTAATGTAAAAGATTTAAAATATACCATATATGATCACATCTGCGTGAAGAATAACAAAACAGACAGATGGACATGGCGCTCATAGAAATTTTGTTACACATGTACGTTACTTCTATCCTATGGCTATTTGGTATAATAATATTTACGACTGTTTCGTGAGATAATTACTTTAATGGCAGTTAGGAAAACGGTATTCCTAAGGTTGTCAATTTACTGGGTTACTTTTTTATTTCAAGTGGATAATCAAATCACGTAATGCAACCACTCAAGGGAAACATTTATCTTGTTTCCTGGGTAAAGAGCAATTCTTTGTCAAACGTTGAATTGATTGTTGTGTTATTATTTGTATTACGATTTCTTATTTTATTTCTTTATTTAGCTAAAATATGAGTTATTTATTTATAAAATACCTGTGAATTAATATACATGAATACCTTTTTATCATTTTAGAAAATATTTACGAACATGCAAATGTATGTTCCACAAATAGTCAAGTCAATATGATTAAGGTGCATAATTTTTTTTTGTAAAATAAAGTGTTTCCAATAATTTTGCTCTCAATATAAATAATAATGCATACTTTTTTTTTTGTAAAAACAATTGTGTTTGCAATTATTTTGCTCAAGTACAGGATAAACAAGTTAGAAACCTACAGTCGAGTGTGCTCGATTGTGAGACACTTGCTACCCACTTCGAATATACTAAAATATACCAAAATGTAAATATTGAGATTCCATCACATTTTCCACCAGTAACACCTTGATCAACTTTCAAGTTTTTCATCCGATCGCAGCCAAATTCTCAACAAATCAACAAACTTGATCTGCTTTCTTCTGCCTGTTAGATAAATTTCCTGGAGTTACAAAGTTATAATATATTTCTACCTTATGGGTAGCGGTTTTAAAAGTTTTTTTTTTCATTTCAATATCTATAACATTTTGTAATCTTTAATCTAATGTAATCTTTTCTAAAAAATATATGTATATATTTTTATATCAGCACATTTATTTTGACGAAACCTTGTTTAGACTTTTAAACGTAGCTTTGCTTAAATTCGTCAAATAACGGTGCGAAAATGATGCGCAAAATAAATAAGCCATTTTTAGCTCTATGCATGCCAATTTTTATTTTGTTTACCGTTAGCATTCACTCTATGCTGATGCATGCAGGCAATGACTTTTAACGTGGCATAAGTATTTTAACGAAATCATTGCGGAAATACTTTCAAGCTGTTGAGCACGAGAAAATCAAATAACTATTAATTTTAACTATTTGGATATTTAACAATTATTAAAATATTAGGATTAATAAAAATTTATTTCAAAACTTGGGCAAAAAGGCTGAAATGAGTTTGGCTATCACGTCTTTAATGGTAGCAAAGTTCAACGCTGGAATAAAAGTAAAAGTCGAAAGAATCGCGCAGTCCGTCGACGTTTAAAGGAAGGAAGGACTTTATGAGAGGATGTGCCGTATATTTCACAAGCAAATAAGCTTAAAAGGCTAGCCTTTGCAAAATAATATCTGGACAAGCCGAAGGAGTCCTGGGGAAATGTTTTATGGACAGATGAGAGCGGTTTTATGTACAACTCATGAAAAAATAAAGTCTTTGTAAGATTACCTAGGTGCAAAGTCAAAAATCAAGGCTCGTTTGCCAAAAAGTGAGTCAGGCAGGAGGCTATGTCATGGGGTGGGCATGCGTTGCATACAATGGGCTGTATGACTTGGTTCCTATCACCGGCTTAATGAATCAAAGGCAATATTTGGAGGTCTTAAGCGATATTGCCTATCCCTCCGGTAATATGCTCATTAGTGAGTAAATTATTCTGCAGCAGGATAATGCCCCTGGCCAAAAAGCCCTGACGATTCCCAATTTTTATACCCGCTACCTATAGGGTAGAAGGGTATTATAGCTTTGTGACTTAAGGAAATGTATGTAACAGGCAGAAGGAAGCATCTCCGACCCCATAAAGTATATATATTCTAAAATCGAAAAAAACGATTTACTAGCGCAATTTTGAAGATAGAGTCTCGAGTTTTGGTACACACAAAGATAAAGACGGTAAAACTTAAAAACTTGGAAGTTATTCAAAAAACAGTTTTGTATGGAAAAATCCATAGGCAGCTGTACGTGGCTTGTTTGTGGTGAACAATGTGACCGTGCTTGGTATATTTTATACTTTATGCGATTTTTAGAATGTGATGTAATTTGAATGTACAAATATACCAAATATACCAAAAATACCAAAAATTCTTATAGGTATATTTTAGTATATTTGAGCTGGGTAGCGGGTATATCACAGCCGAGCACACTCGACTGTAGCTTTTTTACTTGTTTTAAGTATGCGGACGTTACAGTCTTTAATTTTCTGAGGTCGCTTCCCTTTGGAAATAAATATCTCCAGAAATCCTTCAAAATTTAGTGCATTCAGTGGCCGAGACGCCTTCAAAAAGTTATTGATGCCAAAGGAGAATACATAAAATCATAAGAGTAAAGTAAAAATAATAATATTGTGAATTTTCATCACAACTTTTAAATTATAAAATTTAAATTAAATTATAAAATTTGAAAGTTGTGATGAAAAATTTACATTATTATTATTTTGTCAAAATAATTAAGCCGAATATATATATATATATATATATATATATATATATATATATATATATATATATGTACATATGTATGAATTGCATTCATTGTCATTATACTTTTAAATGTCAACGCACATTATTTGATTTTTGGTTTGCAAGAATTTGGTTGTTGTCCATTTCGTTTGATGATGTTGGAGATCTTTGAATGGCCTCAAGGAACGCCATTTGCGTTAGTTCTGCAATATTAAAAAAACAAAGTTTTTATTTATAATTCTACGCCTGGAATTCATCTTATTTTTTGTTTTTATTCAAAATATTTGCTTTATAAAATTTACACTTAAAATGACCAAATGTATTAAGTTATTTTTTTAAATTATAATACTAATATTATATTTTTAACAACAAAATAAATACTGTATTGTTTAAGTTAAATAGCTTTAACAGTTAACTTACTGCAATTTTGTTTTTTAAGGAAATTATGCAATCTTAATGCGGCTTCAAATCTTAATTTGTATCCTCTCTGTTCTATGAAATACCACCCATATTCAATTATATTATGCGTGTGAATAGCATAATTGAAAAGAAGATTGTCCCTGGAGACAATTCGATAGAGATAATAAGGTTACGAAAAATTTTGTTGCACAGATTGTTAAGCGCTTTCCCAGTCCAAACCCAAATGCGAAACAAATGATTATGTCTCTAAGGGAGGAAGCCAGAGGGTTGAACGAATTACAAACCAGTGAGGTAAATAATGACAAAATTCTGTTTGGTATTAATAAAAACAGCAGATTGTTAACAAGTCTAACAGATGTACTTATTTAGTCGGTAAAAATAATCGAAAAATTCGGGGATGGTTGACTAAGGTTAGTATAAGGGGTGGCATAATAAAACTGCAATGTGTCGATTTTTTCAGTTTGGTAAACAAGATATATTACTATACCATGACTAACAGCTAAATTTCATTATTGTCATATTTTGACTAAAAAAGAATGCCAGTTGAGAATAATGTAATTTACGTATACAAATTGTGACAGTTGAGACTGTAAGTAAGTATGCGATTATGTTGGCTGAAAATATTGAAGCACCGTACGTTTAAAAAGACCCAACACGGTGATATAGCCGCTACCCATTGGGAATATGCATACCAAAAATATATTCGGTATAAAATATACCAAATATTTATTCGGTATTTTTTTATATTTGGTATATTGATATTCTATTTTATCCCGACTATCTCATAAAGTATACTGTACATGTACGTGCAACTAGTTGCCTATGGGTATTCCCATATAAAACTGCTTCTTGAATAACAACAAAGTTTTTTTCTGATCGCAATACAATTTTCGGCAATTATCAAGATTATATTTGCCAGGTATTAACACCTCGATCTCAGAGACTATAAGAAGTACCAAATTTGGTATCATTCCTGGTGTATTCCTTACGTAGATTAAGTTTGTTATATATTTTGGCCAAGCCCTTTTCCGCTCAATAAAGTTTAAAAAAAACAAATTTAGGTACCCTTTTGGTATATTTCAGTATATTCAACCAGGGCAGCGAAAGCAGCGTATTGTTTTTGATATTCCACAAACATTTAATTACGTAAATAGTTTTATTTAAGAAATTTTGGATTCAATTTGCGAAATCTTTCCGGACGTTTTCGATTTATATTTTTGACTTCACTCATCATCGCAAGAGGCAATGGGTTTGCTACTTACTAAGTTAAGTTTATCATAGCCTCTTGGAAAACAGTAGCAATTACTTAAAATGCATTTTATTTGTGAAGATTACAAAGAAACGAATTGGTCAAATAACAAATACATGAGATTAATCTTCATGTGAAGGCCTGCAATTTACCAACGTTTTTAAAATATTATAAAATTGTAAAGTCACGCTTACAAACCACCAGCAGGTATCTGGTATCACTGTCTAGCACACTCAACAGAATCGAAGTTTTAAAGCTAGACTCTCTTTGGTAAACATAGTTTATTTCGATTTTCAGGAGCAGAAAGAAGCGTGGCTAAAAGCTAAAATAAACTTGATCTGCGGAGGACATACACAAATACTGTTGCCATTTTTCGTATCTCTAGCACTTATAATCTCTGAGATCTAGGAGGTCATACAGATAGATAAACGGACATGGCTATATCGGTAGCAGGTCAAAGTCGAGCACACTCACCAGTAGCTTTCTTGTTATTTTATGAAAATTAATCTAAAATAGTACAACTTAATGAGTATCCGAAAATAGTAAAATAAAATTGGTACGAGCGTTGAATATAACAATTGAGTCGATTTAATTTTGCATTTGGCTGATATCATAATATAAACGATTATGCAACTATTCATATAGCATGTGAACATGTCTCTACGATTAACTTCAATTAATTTAAGTGCTTTGTTTGTGCTTACCAATGTGCCGAGCACTGCGTTCACACCAAGCCGATTATGCTCAGGTTACAATTCAGCAGCAAGTTCAAAAATTGACTTATGAGTACTGCTCGGCTACACGATACCTTAGAACTGTGTAGAACAAATAAAAATATCTCTTCGCTATCCTTGGAACCCAAACTAAATGCTACGATGTTTTTTAACAGGGCATTACAAAACAATTAAATATAAATATATTTAATTTATTATTACTATTTTTTTAATTATTTTATTTTAAGGATCTTTGTGCAATGCAGGGTAAGGGAATTCTATGACTAATATTCAATTGATATAATATGGGCTATTACATTTCAAAATAGCTAAACAAGGGTTGATGAGACTTGAAAGCATATGTCTTTTAACGAATACCAATTATAATATAAATACAAGTAAGATAGAGAGAGAAAGCGAAAGAGAGAGAGAGAGAGAGAGAGGGAAAATAAAACGATAACACGAATTGGAGAAATAGATTGAGAGGCAGATAAATGTATTAAAATACCCACTGATGAGTTGGCAATAATTCGGTTGAGTGGTTACTGTCAACAGGCAAATAACACTGACAGAGTTTGTGTAACCATTTGGGGGCGGAAAGACTTTATTATACTTAGAGAGAGGGATATTCGATGGTCTTTTGTTTACATGTAAAACACCATGAATATTTAATTGAGTTAAATTGCATGGCGATTAACATTTTGAAATTAAATGAGATAAAATGGGTAGATAATTAAGTTTACTTTGTCTAATGAGAAGTCCTCTTTCAAAAGCCACACCAGTCGCTATAGAAAACCCGCGTTTTAACCCGATACCCGTAAAAGACAATAATAATATAATGTGTAGCCATGTCCGTGTTTCAGTTTATCTACATACATATATATGTGTTGTCACCGAAGCCATTAAGGAAAATAAGTTCATATTGCAACTTAACTTCTGCTCATATCAAATAAGTCAGAAAGGTATTGTCGAGTGTGCTCGTCTATGCGATTCTCGCCACCCAGTTCGAATATCCTAAAATATAACGAAAATTATTTTTGGTATTTTTGGTAAATTATAATCACGATCACATTGTCCAAGACAAATAAACTACGTGCAGCTGCCAATAGATTTTCCCAAACAAAACTATTTCTTGAATAACTTTCAAGTTTGCGATCCGATCCAAATTCTAGTAGATCATCAAAACTATAGTTATCGTTTTATATACCAAAATTTAAGACTCTAGCTTTAAAACTGCGCTGGAAAATCGTTTTTCGATTTAAGGGGGCGAAAGGGGCGTGACCAAAATCTGAAACAAACTTGATCTGAGTAAGACATCTAAAATACCATTACTGGTACCAAATTTGGTATCTCTAGCTCTTATAGTCTTTGAGATTTAGGTGTTTATACAGACAGACAGACGGACAGATGGATAGACGGAAAAAGGACAGGCGGACATGACTATATCGACTCGGCTGGTCACCTTGACAATGAATATATATACTTTATGGGGGTCGGGGATGCTTCCTTCTGCCTGTTACATACATTTGCTGGAGTCACAAAGTTATAATATCCTTCTAACCCATGAGTAGCGGGTACATAAATATATTTTCGTATATTTAATATAATCTGCTGACATTCTTCTGTTTTCAATAATTTGACATAAATACAAATAAGAGAACTACACCGTATAATATTGATGAATTTAGTTATAGCTACACTGCTCCGACATTGTTGGCGATTTAATTTTCATTTCTAGTTTTAGCACTGTATGATATATGTTCTAATATTATGGAACATCATGACTATTTCTACGCTTTAGTGCTAAACATAGATAAAAAACAATCAAGTTTAATTTATTTCAAAATATTTTTTGGTCTTTTCAAAATGAGTCGAGCTAACTGGATAGAAAATTTCTAATGTGGTAGTCATTAGAGTATCTCGAATTCAATCAGGAGGTCTCTCTCCCCTTTTGAAACAAAAAAAAAATGTTGTCCACTAGAATAGAGTGATTGTGACAAGATGGGTTTAAGCATTGTTTTTTATATTCAATGTATGTAGGTTACATTTTTTTTTGAGAATTGCTGTATGATTAAAAAACAGAATGTAAAATTTGTACCAGTAATTTTGCGAATAAAGATACATATGTGTAGTATTTAACTATAATCCATTTTTTATTCACCTTGATTAAGTGAACAGTGGGTGGTCTCGGATAACAGTATCAGCAATTGAAAGAGCATTAATTATTAATATATATTGTACATATATAATTCACACTTTCACATTGAATTATTACATTTTTTATCTTAAGTAATTATTTAGCGAATTTTGATGTGTTAGCGCAGTATATTGATGAAATCTCGCGTCACGGAATTTATTCTAAGACTAAAGAAGAACATCGATTTAACATCTGCTAGTCTGCTCCTGAAAGTCACCATCCTAATTGACATTATTGGAATGCCCGAAAAGTTAGCAGTAAAATCCAGCCAATGAGGGCAGCTATCTAAGGCTTTGCTGTATAACGGACTTACAGCTTAAGTTTCTGAGGTTCACCAATGAAAGGTACGAGTCGGAATAGGGGCGTGATTCTATCCTCCATGCGCCTGCGCTTTTCAGTTGACTCCACCCAAGAAACACACTACAAACCTAACTAACGTTTCGGTAAATTCACCCTTAATTTCTCATACTCAATAATGTGTACATAACACAAATTTATACATTTGAAAATCAACGAACTGTGAATTTTGCTGTTAATTTAATTAACTTATTTAGCAATTCAATCGCTGTGAGGTGATAAATTCTCTTATGGGTCTGTGTTCAGGGGCGTGATATAAATTGTTGATGTTATTGATGTTTGATCCGAAGTTTTAAATACAAGAAGTTGTTTCAATAAAACATAATTTTCCCTGCACAAACTATGAGCATTACAATGTTTCTTTTTTTTTAATTTTATCATTCTTTATTGTTATCAGCTTAGACTATGGCATAAGCAGCATAATTTGCAATACCACATAAGTTAATACCTTTGCGTAACCTCATATAACCAGCTTCTCCCCATTGTTCGCCCCACCAGTTCTTGAGTATCCAAAAATCTTTTTCATATCCAATCACTAACATAGCGTGATTAACGGAAGTCGATGAGCACGAGACATCATTATAAATACCATAGCTGTAAATAAAAAAATCCTAGGTTTGTAAATTAAATCTTGTTCTGTCTGATTATAATAGAGTCTTGATTATTACCAAATATTTAAGTATTTATTATCTATACCGAATAATAATTAGGTTCGGTTAAATTCATAAGTATTAAATTACAAACAAGAAGATCAGTAGTTATTAAAAAACTTTCATTAACATAAATTGATATTTTAATTATGTTTAATTTTTTATATATATTTGTGTAACTTTCGGAGGCAATTATGAAATTTAGATCATGAGAACAATTCAGTGACCTTAAATTATTTTATTATTATATTTTGTGGTCCCGCTTACCTATACAACTGAAAGGTTTTAGGAGTTGCATTTATTGAAACAGCAATTGGACCTATATGTGATACAGCAGCTTGAATCGCCTTTTCATCATTAGCTGGCAAAATGGCCCAAGAAGTCACATTGACAATAGACAGCTCTGATACAAATTGACATTTTTTTTTCTGTAAAATGTATAATTTTTTTGTAAAGACTATTAGATCTAAGTTTTGAGTTAAAGAGTATTGCTTATTATTTAGTTATTTAAATTGAATCTTTCTACTGCTTTTGACCTCTTCTTAACACTTTTAAAATATGAAGCCAGCGGACAAAAAAAAAATGAAATTTGCCAAGCTCAATTTAGGTACTCAAAAAAAAGATGATTCAAATGAGGCTACACTCCAACAGTAAAAGAAAGTTAGTGCAAGGTTATTAGGTTATTATCCCAAACAAAAGCTTAGAGACGTTCATTTATAACATAGTATAATTCCTTTATAATTTATCACCATTATGTGATTCATGTAATGAAATACAATTTTTTTATGTGATTGATCTAAAGATCGAGAAACTAGCTCTTAAGATTGATTGATTGATTAATATATATAACGTTTTAATTTACCTTTGCCGTATATCTGTAATCTAAAGATCTCATCATACCACCAGTGGCATGTAGATATTTTAATGTGTTCCGCAATGATCCACCTGTACATCCTTGATTGCCGTAGGGTAAACTACAATCAATAATTTGTTGTTCACTTAAGTCCAACAATTTGCCGGTACGCTTGAAAATCTGCCCTTCAATACTCTGAGCTATGCTGAAGGCATAACAAGATCCACATGTTTCTTGATTATTTGATGATGTAATAAATCCATGCTTTCGCCAGTCAAAACTATCTGGTACATTGTTCATTAATGTCGTTCCGACCACATCAGCCATAGTATCTAGAGTGTCATTCGGTTGGTTGCGCAATAATCGTAAATACCCTTTAAGATACAGCTCAGTACTCTAAAAATAAAAACTGTAATATCGATCATCTTACATTTTTTCTGGTTTAGTATACCATATCTGCCATTATATTTGTCGATAACCGAAAACTACTTTTTCCATTTTCATATTTTTTGTTGTGTTCGTCGATGATTATTTGATTGATTTTATATGCCTCAAAGCTTCGACATTCATCGTAGATGCGTTCATAACGTTTGTTATTGATTTTCTGTAGATAATATATATATAATATTTTAATATAATTTTATTAGGTTAAATAAATTATTTTTTAAACCTTAAAACTTTCAAATTCTTCCGAAAACTTCGGGCAAGTTTTATTTCCATTGCTCGGAATAAACTCTCCATTCAGCAAAATGTATAAACATATTAATATTATAAGGGTTTTCATTGCAGCAGATTACAAATTGAATTGTTTGATTCTGGCATTATAACGGGCATTGATAACTCAGCAATATTTTCAAAACTTCTACCCATTAAAAATGGAGAAAGGGGCATATTGATTTTATTATTACACAAATTTTGTATTCCAAAATTATTGTGCACGTAATGTAAGAATATATATAAGAACACTAAATATATATATTTTTGGATATTTTGATGGTATAAATAGAGTTTTTGGTTTTAATTTAAGGTGTGTATCAGGAAGCTCACAGTCGAACACACAAGCCTTTAGCTTCTCCCTTGATTTATAAGTTTTTTATATAAAAGTTTACAATTCGGCGAACGGTTTATAATATATGTATATTGTAAATACAACTATGTATATGTATATATAATTGGCCATCCAATATCAAGTTGAAATCATGGCATACTGTCCACTTGTAATAAAAAGGTCACGCTATGTCTGTTCACCTTGTGAACTTAAGAACTTAAGAAGTGGATATAGGAATTTGATGGCCTTTATATTATTAAAACTCTGTACTTATTTTCTTCGACTGATTTTGAAATATGGTTGCTCCCACAATATTTTGTGCACTAAGACTAAATTGATTAAAAAAAAGAGTAATCTGCTTTATGAGGCTTAAATTGGAATATTGAATTTAATCGATTTTGGTTAACAAAAAAATAAACAAGTTTAGTTGGCACTGCACTAAAACCGACCAACAATATCAGACTAGAGGTTAAGAGAATAATCACACTTTCCAGTAAGAAAAACACCAAATAAGTTTGTTAAACATTTCCCAAATCATCTCGGTTACTCGGGTGGAAACTTATTTAATCGGGTGAAAAATTTGAAGTTAACTTGTGTTAACTATTTGGTGGTGATATATATTTGTCGTTATTTAAATCAATTAAATGTTTTTGATGTTTGCAAATTTTATCACTTTCTCCAAAACATTTTTTCGAGCCTTTATAATTAGTCTTTTGGTGTTCTCACCGTCTGCTGCATTCTATTGCATCTAGTTATTCGGGCATCTTTAAAAAATACGAAACACCGTGTTGACTTACAAACATGTCTACAATTTCCTTAGAATCTCTATTTCACCAGTATTCATATTAAAGCTACGGCTGTTTCTAAGATACCTGTCTCTCCAATTGCTAGGCACTTCAAACACCACTTCTCCGACTATTATAATCAAATTTTACTGTTCTGGCTCTATGTAAGTGATACAGGTTTCTGGTCAACGCATATGGCCAACTTACTCATATAAGTTCAGGTCAAAGATACGTGATGCCACTCCTATTAATGTACCTAATACAATACAATTTCCAAACACTAAATGAAATAAAATCTAAATTATTTAAACTTTATGTAAATAGCCTCTTTATTGATATGCGTATCTTAATATTTACTTAAGGTCCGAAATAAGTAAACTTACATATAAGACCGCCACGAACTGGCGCCAGATTTCTCATGGCCCTTGAATCTAACCATACTGAATTAATATGTCACGATGTAATATATTTCATTTTTTCACACTTATCTATTTTATGGTCTATATCTTCTAGACACCATGCATGATGATTTTAATGTATTTAATTTAATTAATTTAATTTAAATTGTTCTGTTATAGATAATTATTTGGTTACTGCTCTCTGTGACAAATAAACCATACTTATAACTGTAGTTACTGTTGTCTCGGTTAAATACTTGTATCTGATCGATTTTTTTAGACTAGATCCTCTTGTAGTTCCATAAGATTAATTTCATCCTACTTTTGGAATTTTTACTAAGTTACTGGTATAAGAGCAAATTTTTCTACCTAAGCAAAATCAACGACTTAGATTTCTAATCTAGAGACCGATTTTTATTAATTAAATATTTTCATAATTCAAGAAATGCTTTACGCATTTTTTATAATACATATACTTCACATAATTATCTTCAAAAGACAGTTTTGGTTTTCCCGGAATTAAAGTAGATTAAAAACTCGTAAGTTTCGCAACTATTTCAAATTTAAAACCTTACACTATGTGCTATTTAGACGTAATAAAATATTAAAATACCAAATATACTAATGAAATCAAATATACTTTTTCAATATCAATAATAATTTTGCAGTCCAAATAGTTAGTAAAAAAACATAAAAATAAATACATTTTTGCATACTGATTTCATTTGCATTACGACAACCTATTAACTAACTATAGAAACTTAAAATATATAGTCTTAATACATAAACATATTTCCGCATTGTATTGAGTGCCTCAAGCGTAATCGATTTATTCCGCATACCTGACTTATAACCGCGCTGCTAGTTTGAACAGGTAACACCCCAAGCCGTTGCTATTATTTATTTGGGGTAGTTCACACGACTTATGTATGTTTCACCCATTTGTACGTAAATAAAATACAATTCAAGTTAAGTATACTTAATTGGTCATTAAAAATAATTTAAGTCGCGTGCTAGGCATTAGCTTATAACTTCACATCATTGAAACTGTTGCAAATGGTTCATTTAATAATAATGGATAAAAAACAACATATACACACATAACAAAGTCAAGATTAAGCCAAGAGCATTCGAAATTATATATTCTATTGTATTCTTCTATTTCTATGAAGGTATAAGAAAGTTTACAGGCTGTTTTCCACAACAATTTTGTTTGCCAAATTTATATTAAAACTATTTCGCTTGCTTTTAGATATATAATTCCCAGTTGTCCAGCTGCATCGAATAGAAATAATACCGAAACTGAAACGACATTAAGATTATATAAGTACATAATTTAAGATTGAAACTATTATAGTTCGCAGAGCGAAATAATATATAATCATATAAAATTAATTATTCATTCAATGAATATAATTAATATAATATAATTAAATTTACCAAGTAAGAAAGCTAAAGTCCAGTGTGCTCGACTGTGATATACCCGCTATCCAGCTCATATATACCAAAAAGTATTTTCCTTAATAACTTCCAAGTTTTTCATCCGATCGACCAAATTCTCGGGAATCATCGAGACTGTCATTATCTTCGTATGTGCCAAAACTCGAGACTCTATCTTTAAAATTGCGCTAGTAAATCATCTTTTTCGGTTTTTGGTGGCGGAAAGGGGCGTGGCAAAAATCTAAAATAAACTTGATCTGCGTAGGACATACACCAATACTGGTACCAAGTTTGAAATCTCTAGCTCTTATAGTCTCTGAGATCTAGGTGTTCATACAGACAGACAGACAGACGGACAGACGGACATGGCTATATCCACTCGGCTGGTGACCCTGACCAAGAATATATATACTTTATGGGGTTGGAGATGCTTCCTTCTGCCTGTTACATACATTTCCTGAAGTCACAAAGCTATAATACCCTTCTACCCTATAGGTAGCGGGTATAAAAATGTATGAATTAAGAAATCTTTCATATTCAACGTGGGACGAACACTACATGCAGCTGAACTATTTAGTCTAATTTGTAGGGTATTTAAGCTTAGTTCTAATCCAACTCCTCAATGAAGTGCTTCTTAACAAGTTTTTCCGATATCTTAAATTAACGAAGGTATTTGATTGGCTTTAGGATTTCAATACTAAGCATAAAGCATGAATCGGGCCACAAAAAAAAATTAACAATGTTTCTCATCGCTTAGAGTTTTCTATCAACAATCTTGCAGAGAATCGTAAAGATGTATTTACATAACCAGAAAATGTTAGATATTCAACAACGTTAGTCTAGAGAGAACATTGTCAATGCATTCAAAACACTCCATATCCCTTTTCATTCAAAAAAGAAGTCGAAAGATAAACTTACGAAATGCAAACTGACACACATTCTCAAAATGCAGTGCTCGACTGTGAGATACCCGCTAACCAGTTCGAATATACTAAAATTTACTAAAAAATATATTTGGTATATTTGGTTCATTGGGAACTGGTCTCAGAGACTATTAGAGCTAGAGTTTCCAAACAAATAGCAACAGTCTCGATGAGAATTTGGTCACGATCGAATAAAATACTTTGAAGTTATTCAAGAATCAGTTTTGTATGGGAAAATCCATAGCTGCACGTGGCTTGTTTCTGGTGGACAATGTGACCCTGCATGGTATATTTTATACTTTATGCGATATTTAGGATGTGATGGAATATGAATGTACAAATATACCAAAAATACTTTGGTATATTTGAGCTGGGTAGCGGGTATATCACAGTCGAGCACACTGGGTAGCGGTTGAAAAACGACTGATTTTAATTCGCGCTGTACAGCCGTGCGTTACGTTCGCTATGCGAATTTCGAAATTACTCGGACACTGAGCGGTTCGTGTCGTCGCTTAGATTTGCGATAATAAAATTTTCAGTGAAATCTAATTTCACTTTTGTGCTTTGCCACATCTAGTTAGTGCTCCGATGTTCGAAATCTGAAACCGGGTTTTGTCATCGAAGAACATAGGAAGTCTATTTACCGTTAAGACTTCAAAAGTAAAAAGCATGCATTGTGGTTTTTGCCTAATTTTTGAAACGCTTAGCAAGTTTACCAAACATTATTTCGCTTTTCTCCATTATGTCAAATAGAATGCCATAGGTTATTATAATAATTTTTATCCAAACCTCAGTATAATCTTTATCCTGACTGATGGCGAGATATCAAACAATCGCCTAAATAGCAGCACATTTCCCAAGAAAAAAAATAATTAATAAACGGGAGACACCATTCAATACTTGCGTGACGGTAACGAAATGAAAAACTATTGATTCATTGGGTTCGCTTATATATATTAAGAATATAAGCAAACCGACGCCGCTTTTAATTTATATAATACTAATTAAACATATTTCAGTTTGCGTAATTATATTATATGATAATGATGTGTTTCATGTCTTGCTGTAGCTTTTTTACATTTAATACATGAATCCCTTTTTTTTTAATTTTATTCAACTAATAAAATGTTTAATTTGGCCATCTCAAACAAAATTTCAAAAACATATTCACACTCGTATTAAACTCGTACAACAAAATGAAAGCACAGCTTTATGACCATGTTAATCGTTTCGCACAGACCTACGACAAAAGTTAATTTGAGCTTTGCAGATGTGCGCTGCATCCGATGTTTATATTTTGAAATTAGCCGAACACCATAATTTCTTCCTTACTTTGACACATATGTACGTATGTGTTCGAAATTCACAATTTTACGGTCAGTCCGCGGTTCGTGTCATCGCTTGGCGTTACGATAATGCGGATTTCAGTAAAATCAATGTTTTTTCACTTTGATACTATCTATCAGTAACCATATGTGAATAACCTATTTCATACAGCAAAATGGTTACGATTTCAGCAGCGTCATTGCGATCCGATTAGAACCCCAGAGCGTTCGGCTCATCTTGAAAATCGAAGTTATTAATTCGAACTAAGTGTGTTCCTCTAACTTTGAACTACTGGCGGTGTTAGAAATTCGAAATCAGCTAAAGGTGCTCTGGTTCTAATCAGAACTACGGGGTGACCATAGTGTACTGATAATGCAGCACCATTTCGGTATTGAGCATATCTTATAAGTTACTGATAAAACCTTTAAATTTCGAATATCCGAAAAAATTTAATACAATAATGTTAACAGATGGCGTGCTTAGTGTTGTACCACTAACCATAGAATAACTTTTACTTAAAATACTTGAATTGAGCAAAGCATATTATATTAAAATATAAAAATATTTGGTTTGAGCATATTAAAATATTTTGTGTGGATAAAAACATGAGCAATTGAGACAACTCAAATAAATCAAACAAATATAAAACGTGATCAGATTTTATAAAATGTATGTAAAAAAGATACCCTCATCCTCCCTATAATTGGAAAAAAATTTAATTAAAATAAAATTTATTTTATACTAATTCCAAGAAATTCAAGAAGCATTACAACAAGAGCGTTACAACAAAACCATAATACCGCTAATTTACTGTTTAATAACTACAATAAAACTTTCCCATGAAATCAAGAATTGCAAAAAGTAGATTTCCTGTCCCGCAATAACCTGATATAATTTAAGTTTATTGGTTATTCTTGCTAAGGGACTGATTGATATAACCAAAACAAATCGGCTGTGAGAGTGAGTTACGTCATAATGTTGAGTTTGAATTGAAAATAAAATTGTTGTAATAAAAAGTATGTATGGTTTGTTTGATTTTCAATATTTAAAAAATTAGACAAATTCTATGAATTATTTAAAATGTAAAAATTTTCCAATTTATTTGATACTATAAAGTTTGTTTAGTAAAATAACTGACGTCCAATTTCATTTATTTTCATACAAAACTAGCTGAGGTGGTGCGTATATTACTCTTTGAAAAAACTCCTTGAAACTATACTTAATGTTCCATCGGAGATACAGGCGACATTCAATTACTAAATTTCTTCATACAAATACCGTTTCAAACTTAGTTTTTATAAAATATAAATATTAAATAAAATTACCCAACTACCGCTCTGGTTCAGATTACAATTTGCAGATATTTTGAGCACACAACTGCAATGGCATAAGACCAAAGTCATAATTATCTCTGTACTATAAATGGAGTTCAAAATCCATATGCTGTAGTCCTCAGTAGAGTTATATTTATATCCTAATATTAGCATTTTTAATTAGAACAATTAAATAAACTTAATCTATTTATTTATGACAATTATTATTATAATAATTAATTTTCATAATATTTACAGAAATTAACACTAATTATTATGTTAGAGTAATAAAAATATGTGCATATATGACATATACATATATATATGTAAGATGCAAAAGAAATTAAAACTAAAATGTATAAAAAAAAATAAAACAAAGTGAAACATGTACAACCTGCAAAATCGTCTTCGTTTTTGAGACTCTTGTTGGAAAAGAAGAAAATCGGATAGAGATGATAGCTGGCGATCAAGATGTGAACAATGAATAAATAAATGAAATAAAATGTGTAATTAGGAGGTCATCGCAAACTAAAAATTTTTGACATTTATTTTTATACCTGATATATATAAGAGAAGAGTATTCCAACTTCGTGTCGAACATATAAATATATATATATATAGTTGTTTCCCTATTCATTGATGGAACTTCCAATAATAATAATAGCCTAAACTGTAAATGCAAGAAAGCTGACATTTATACAAAATTTTTGAATCTAACATTGGCAGGGACCAATGGCCAAATATGGAAAGGAAGATGAAGAAGTCTTTTGTCTCTCGAACTATACATCTTCGCAATTTGGGCAGGCTTTCGAAAGTTTGTTATAGTGGCATCATGATGGTTTTGCAGGTTCATTTCCAGACTTGCTTTTCTTGTTATACCCGCTACCCATAGGGTAAAAGGGTATTATAATTTGGTCCTTCAGGAAATGTATGTAACAGGCAGAAGGAAGCATTTCCGACCCCATAAAGTATACAAATTCTTGGTTCATACAAAGATAAAGACAGTCTCAATGGAAGTTATTCAAGAAACAGTTTTGTATGAGAAAATCCATAGGCAGCTGCAGGTGGCTTGTTTCTGGTGAACAATGTGACCGTGCTTGGTATATTTTATACTTTATGCGATATTTAGGATGTGATGGAATATGAATGTACAAATATACCGAAAATACCAAAATTACTTTTTGGTATATTTTAGTGTATTTGAGCTGGGTAGCGGGTGTATCACAGTCGAGCACACTCGACTGTAGCTTTCTTACTTGTTCTTAATAATGTTTTTAGCGTAAGAATTTTCTGTACGATAGCAAATTAAAAAAAAAAAAAGCTAAAAGTTAAAGATACAAGAAAATCAAAAAAAAAAGGAGTAGGGACCCTGCAAACGCATATTTGTATCAAGATGAGCGCAAGTCGATTGCGCTAGCAGCTAAAAGCTTTACGATTTATGACGATGGTAATCGTTTCGCACTTAACCTATGACTAAAGTTAATACGAGCTTTGCAGATGTGCACTGCGTCCGTTGTTTAAATTTTGAAATTAGCCGAACACCGTTTCAGTCGTTCGAATGTGTTTCAATGAAATCATTTCTTCCCTATTTTGACGTATGTGTACGTATGTGTAAATTCACAATTTTACGGTCAGTCCGCGGTTCGTGTCATCGCTTGGCGTTACGATAATGCGAATTTCAGTGAAATTAACGTTGTCACATCTATCACTAACCATATGTAGATAACTCATTGCATAGACCGAAATGGTGTCATTTTCAACAGCGTCATTGCGATCCGGTTAGAACCCAGTGCGTTCGGACCTATTTATTCTATGCTTAGGGTATCAATGTACGGTAGTGGTGCAAAGATTGAAGTTAATTCGAACTAAGCGTGTTCCGCTGACTTTGAACTACATGCGGTGTTAGAAATTCGAAATCACCTAAAGGTTCTGTGGTTCTAATCAGAACTTCGGGGTGACCGAAGCTGACAATGCGGTGTTGAACATTTCTTATAAGTTAATAAACCTTAAAATTTCGAATATCCGAAAAAATGTAATACAATAATGTTAACAGATGGCGAGTTTGATATTTTTTGTAAGGTAGGATCTCAAAAATATGCATAAGTTTCTGATTATGCAAAGTTGACGGAAATGAAAGGAAATAACTTGTGTTAAAAATACTTGAATTGAAGAATATAAAAGTATTTGGAGATAAAAAAAAACCATTGAGACAACTCAAATAAATAAAACAAATATAAAACATATACACATTATTTAATATATATACGTTGAAATATTGTATGTTTAGTACAATGAAAACAATATACCCTTTTCCCTCATCCTCTCTATAATTGGGCAACAATTTAATTTAAATTAAATTTACTTAATACTAATTCCAAGAATTTTTATAAAACTTACGTAATAATAAAGGATTTGGTATTTTACTAAGCTATTTTAAAAAATAGAAATGTTACTAAACTTTAAGTTAACTTTGATGTTAAATTCTAGAAAACAAGTTTTTGTTAATATTTTAATAAACAAAATAGAAATAGCAAATACGGCCATGGAGGGCAGATTCATTAGGCAAGAGTGTTACTACAAAACCATAATACCAATATTTTACTGTTCAATAAATACAATGAAAATGTCCCAAAGACTTGAAACTCATAATTTATGGTCACAGGAATCATTACATCCAAAAAAGTCAAAGAAAATTAAAGAATAATAATAATTCAATTTGCAAAGTAATGTGGAAAGCAAAATTAATTGTTGTCTGATGAATTGTAATAAGTTGATTTCGTATCCCGCAATAGCCTGGTATAGTTTAAGTGTTTTGGTTATTCTAGGCTAGTGACGATTGATATTATCAAAAGAAATCGGCTGGTTTGAGTCAAAGTCATGTTTAACTGTTTAAATATGTCGAACTGGCGTCCAATTTCTTGTTATTTCATGCAAAACAAGATGAGATTTTGATTGTGTGAATATACCCCACGACTGGCTATTTTCTGAGATTTGATTCTTCAACATGCACGTTAACGGCCCAACCAACCAAAGTAATTAAAACAAGTGAAAAGCTAAAGTCGAGGGTACTTGACCCGCTACCCATTTTGAATTGACACGTACATATGAGAATAACAGTGCGAAAACTAAAAATATTTAAAGTATTCCATTCAGGAGCCTTTCAGAATATATGAATTATTGTGACCCACTAGTTTGAAAAGAGCTTTGTTTTTTTTTTGATATATGTAAACGTCAAATTAAGTTGGTTTATTATAAAATTTATGGGTATTAATTGGTAATATATTGACGTAGAATTTTGCCGGCGGCGGCAGTTGTGAAAAATTATATGTAGCCCGAAAGTCATACAAATTTTTAATAACTGCAGCAGGTGACAGCAAATACAGCACAATAAAAACAAGTCAGAAGTCTGCAAAAATCAACTGTGCTCGACTCTGATGTTCCCAATAACCAGTTAAAATACACTAAAATATAAAAAAAATGATTCCAATGGGCGGAAGGAGGCATGGCAATGACTTGAAATAAGCTTGATATTCGTACGACAAAGTATTGTCGTATATATATATATATATATATATAAAAATAATTATTATTATTATTTCAAGATATAAAAATATACTTTAATACATATACATACATATAGATTTCTGAGATCTAGAGATCAGACAGACGGACAATTCTATAATTAATTCTAAATCGACTATCTACTGACGCTGATCAAGACTATATATATTTTATTAGGTCGATGACGCTGCCTGTTTCCTACATTTTCTGGGATACAAAATTATAATACCCTCCTACCCAATGGGTACCAGATATAACTACATGCCGTTTCACAATTAGAAAAAGCTACAGTCGAGTGGGCCCATCGATCACTACACACAGTTTGAATATACTACAATATTTTAAAAAGTATATTTTGTTATTTATATATACATATATACCATACACGATCATATTGTCCATTAAAGCACCTTAGCGTTCTTATTCAAAATTTTTTATTCAATACTTTATTTTTCATCCGATCTTACTTTTCAAAGTACTCGTATGTCAATATTATATGTTGTTCATATATCATTTGGGCCTAACTATTATATAGCGCACAAAAATCTCAGAGTCTACTTGTAAAATTGCGTTCACTTCGATTTGAGGGGTCGGAAGATATGTAGCCAAAGTCTATAACAAAGTTGATATGCGTACACGAGTCCTAAAGTCTCTGGAGTCAGGTGTTCATACAGATAGAGGGACAAATCTGTGGACAAACAAATATACAAGTTAAACTGTTATTTTATTTTATTTTATTTATTTTTATTTTATTTTATTTAAAAATATTTACTCTAAATCTAAATTCAATTCATCTGAAAAGGAAGCGACACATTTAATGACAAGCACATTTGTCTATCACGCACTTCGCAATATATCGGTTTCAGTGTAGTCAGGGAAATCAGATTTATCCCAAAAAATTCTTATCACTTGTCAATTTAGTTCCACTTGATGGGTTAACGTTGATCCGAGTTCAAGCGGTGGTGCTGTGAGCGGAGTGCAAAGCCAAGCAGGATCAGCTGTTGTTTTTCACGTTGCGGTTCGTTCGACTCGAAAATTAATGACATACAAATAGTATGGGAAAAGTGGCGCTGTCAACAACACTTGTTGGATTAAATACACCACAGCATACCAAAAATTCAAACTTCAAGCCGAATCCACTAACACAATTGAAACATCGTTATGGGATACGTCGTTTGCAACTAAATACATTCGTTTTATTGAAATTATTTGAATATCTTATAATTGCGAATTTTGCATTCCTCGATAAATGGGACTTTTAAGAGAGAGTTTAAGAGAGTTTTAAGAGAGTCTTAAAAAAATTGTATGATTACAAATCAAAGGGAACAGCGTAAAATATGATCGATCATTCTAAAAGTTACAGTAAACTGACCAATAACTCGAATTCATACACTATGAATTATTAAAGTATAGTAGATTCACATTAGACAATGCCACCGCTCTTCACTTCCGCCCATCAGATGCAGCACTGACTTTTACTTTCACCCACAACTTCTTGTGAAAACTGTGCAAATGTGCCAAATAGTTTGCATGGTCCAGTATGTCTGCCAATTATTATATGCGTTTACAAGAAATGACTTTTATACAGTGAACTTAATACAATCCAAAAACAATCCCATTTAAGCAAAAGCGTTAAGAACTTAATGTAGTCTAGTCCTTGCACCTTACATTTCGTTGTACTTTATCACTTTAAATAAAAAATAAGAATAAAATTACAATTGTACTTAAATTACCGTATTACTTGCTTTAATAGTAGCATTAAATTTACTAAGATACGAATTAGTTTAGAAATTAATAAGCATTTGTTCCCACTGTGCAAATGATATTGTGCATGTCTGGCGCTCAAACATTCAGGCTAGGGGAGGGTGAAGACATTCACAAAATTTACGTCGAGCTGCAGCGAAATTGCTATTGCTTTTTTCGTGCTGAAGCGAAGCTCCCTTTTTCCTTTTCCATCTCAATGGTTAATTGCCTAGTCAACTGGCAGCTTCCTAACCATGTGAGTGCGAATGTAAGAAAGGGAAAGCAAATCAAATTGAGTTAAGCTATGCTATAGTTCTATAGGTTGCTCTGTTCTTTTTGTTCTGTTCCTGGTAGTGATGACCATCCACCGCAGACGCGAAAATATCCTCGTTGTAATTGTCGTCATCGTCAACTTATCCCCTCATTTTTGGGTGCATCGCATTGTTGATTAAATGATTTCAGTGTTGTTCATCATTGCGTTCAAAAGAATAAAATAATGTTTAGGCCACAGATGCTGATGGAGCGGCCAAACACAACCCCACTGGAAAAGGTTTTGGGCGTGACTAGTGTTTATATTTTACAAGATTATTCAAAACTGAGACCGAAAAAAATCATTAATTTTATTTTTTCTTTTGTACAATAAATTTGTAATAAACACACAGTTTATTATCTAATTCTATTTTTTGATCATGAGATATATTAAGTAATTTATTTATATAAGTATATGTTATGTAATCACAATGGATATATTCCATTACACTTAAATTAGATGACTAAAAACAACGAAAGCTATATCTAGCCAATATCTATATCTAACCTAAGGCTTCTGTACCCATGTCTTTAATCTTATTGGCTCGAGATTTGTAATCCCAAGTCAACTCATTAAAAAAAAATAAAAAATTATTCTATATATGGCTTAAATAATGGTACCAATTATGGTATCTCTGTGATCTAGGTGTTCATACAGACAGACAGACATACACACATATACCTTATGGGGTCGGAGATGCTTCCTTCTGCCTTTTACATAAATTTACTGGAGTCATAAAGTTATAATACGCTTCTACCTTATGGATAGCGGGTATAAAAAATTATTTCCCGTGGACCGTTTGGCATTGCCGACGTTACCAACATACCATTTAAAACATATATTCTAAGTACCTCTTTATTTAGGTATTAATAGATTAGTTACTTAAGATAGAATACGAATTTACAATCGTAAAAATCTTTGTAAAAATTGAATTTGTATTTTCTGCTGCGGATTTAAATTAAAACTTATTTAACGGCTATTTAAAAAAAAATATTTTGAATTAATAGAAATGGAAATGAATTGAGATTGCTCTTCACTTTATTTATACCAAAATTATAAAAATTATTAAAAATTCCTGTGTAATGTGCGTTGATAATTAAGTCATTCAATGAATGTGTTACATTGCTATGAAATGCATATATTAGCATTTTTACGATACTATTTTATAAATCAATTGATATTGAAGACTATGTATGATATATAATAAATTACTTTCTATAAATAAGTAGATTTACATATGCACGATACAAATTTCATTCGCTTTCCGAATAGGGAGAGCTTGAGAAGTGCAGCTAATTTAACTTTATTATAACAGATACGCCTACTTTTCCGATGGCTATACATATATGGGATTAAACTGGACTGTAATCTGTGTGCGTTTCACCAGAAATCATGCATGCGTAAGCACGTTACGCAACCCCAGTAGCGGGATCAGAAGTGGTGGTAGACTGCCTGATACAAAATATATGTAACTTCAACATCGAAGAGGTGAGCCCTTGCCGCCTTGCCTGGGTATCCCTTTGATTGTTTTTGGGATTTTTAATTATTTCAATTCAATGGTTTTCAATTCAACAGAATTGTCGTAACATTTGTCAAACAATAAATTTATTTCTTTCCAAATAAATTATTGTGCCTACGAACTTTTAGGAGAGCACCGCGTCTACATTAACAAGAGGAAAGCTACATTTAAGTGTGGTGTAGTGTATGTATGTATATGTGTATGTGTATGTGTATGTGTATGTGTATGTGTATGTGTATGTGTATGTGTATGTGTATGTGTATGTGTATGTGTATGTGTATGTGTATGTGTATGTGTATGTGTATGTGTATGTGTATGTGTATGTGTATGTGTATGTGTATGTGTATGTGTATGTGTATGTGTATGTGTATGTGTATGTGTATGTGTATGTGTATGTGTATGTGTATGTGTATGTGTATGTGTATGTGAATGTGTAGCGTTTGTCCTACAGAGACCAAGTTTGTTACAGATTTTGGCCATGACCCTTTCCGCTTCCTAAGATCGAAAAATACGATTTGCAAGCGCAATTTTGAAACTAGACTCTCGAATTTTGGTATATACAACTATAGTGACGATTTCCGAAAAATCGGTTGCGATCGGACGGAAATCTTGGAAGTTATTCAAAAAAGGGTTTTGTATAGGAAAATACATTGGCGGCTGCACGTGGTTTGTTCCTGGTGGAATTATAATAAATATGTTTTTTGTTATATTTGTATTTTCGAGCTGGGTAGCGTGTATCTCGCAGTTGAGCATACTCGACTGTAGCTTTCTAACTAGTTTTTCTTTGTGTGTATTTTCATTTGACATGCATACATAAATATGTTTGTATGTATACCATTAAGAATTAACACAATATATGATCAAACAATCAATCAAGGTATGTCAAACATTAGAGAGTACAGGTGCACATGCATTCCAGTAACAATAATACATTCAAAGCAGATCAGGCCAATCAAGTATTTTATCATTGATTGCATTATCTTTTGAGTGTATGCCTTTGACAAGTGTAATTGAGCGATTGTATCGATATTGGAAAAGTGTATTTGAAAAAAACCTTAAAAAGAAACAGGTGATTGTCAGAAATATACGATATTCTTTACGTCGACACTCTGTTCAATATTGGTGTTTCAGATTATATATAATATCAAATATACTCTTTGACATGTTTTAGTATATTCAAACTAGGTAACGTATTTCTGTGTCAAGCATTCCCGCCTGTAGCTATCTTATATTGTGTTGTTTTGTATGTGTTAGTGAACTGTTTGCTGGCAGATGCGATTAAAAAACACATCTTTGTGCTAATCTATGTATGTAATTTACTTTAATTTATTGTGAAGGAATGAATCTTTTAGGTTCAGGACACTGAACTATCCATATCCATATCAAGAAATATATTGTTATGCCCGCTACCCATAGGGTAAAAGCATCTCCGCCCCATTATGATATACATACATATATAATCTTGGTCAGGGTCAACAGTCGAGTCGATATCACCATGTTCGTTTGGGTAGCGAGTATCTCGAGCACACAAGACTGTAGCTTTCTAACTTGTTAATAAAGCGTAAATTTTCTGTGGTAGAGAGACAGTATGGCTTAAACAATAAAAACTATTTTGTCAAGTCTATTAAATAAGAAATTCAAATATTCATATTGAACAATTAGTGGAATAAGTGAGATGAAATCATTAATACTGTGTACACCTAAGGATTAGCATTGTTGACCACCTACTAATCCCATTCATACCACGTGGATGTTTTCATTCGATGACAAAGAGGGTGTATTTATCTAGGACCTGGACTGAGTATAAAGCAAATACATACTTCGTACACGTGCGACTATGTACCTACATACATACGTACATATCATAGGCAGCAGTCCTTATAATTAATCACATTTGAAAATGCGTTTTTTCTGCTCGATATGTTAATTAAATTTGGAATCCAGTGTACGTTGTGCGGTGTGTGGTGGACACATACTGCTATCTTGCACTGTTGTAGAATTTCCCCTTGACAGTTGTGCAAGGCGCTACTGACGATTTTGATTTGCACAATTGATGCTTATATGGTTTAGCACTTGATAATTGGCAGCCAGGCGACCAACGATCGATAACAATAAAATTGTTAAAAGCGCAAAATGCCGCAAAGTGTGTAATTCGACAAACGTCGAGAAAGAGTGAGAGAAGGGATAGTGAGTAAGAAGCGGGTAAGGTCCAATTCTGGCGTGGGGCGAAACAACTCTATTTGAATTCATCAATGGCGTGTTTAAGCAGTTTGTCAGCGACACGTGACCGAGCGAACGACTGTTCTTTCTTTCTAGCTCGCCTGGCAACAGCAGGCGGTTCATTTCAATTGTGTTTTGGGAGTGGTGTGCGCGGGTGAGGTATGGTTTAAGCAGCGGAGCGAACACATAACGAGTGCGTTTGGCGATGACGTAAAGCATCAGCAGCAGAAGCAGCAGCAGCAGCCAGAAAATCATGTGAACATAAATGAATTGAGGAATATTCACGTCACCCCTCTTATTAAATTTAGTAGTGCTTTGAAGAAAAGGTGAAATAAATAGAGATTTAAGCGCCTGTGCAGACTGTAAATGGTAACTTGGTGTATCGTTGTTGCCAGCGTAACGAGTACAGAATAATGAAGTTACCTAAGCATTGAAACAATTTATCGATCTTAATTCAAAAATTTGTACCTTGCGCTCCATTCAAGTTAGCATCAAAAATGTCCGAGTGTTTGCAGTTACAAGCATTGACACCTGTTATTATTGTTATAGATTTTTATTTATGCATGTGTGTATGTATGTATGTACAGCTTCTTGCTTTAATTTTTCCTTTGGGACTAAACATTTATATTTTATTGTTATTGCATTTCCTGTTATTACATTGGGTAGAAGGGTATTTCTTATTATAATTAACCGACATGGAATGTACATTTTATGAAATAAATCAGTTATATATTATTGATTAGAGACGACACGGTCAAGGCCGTCTGTTTTTTAGAGAATATAGAAAGTAGAAACTACAAACTTGGCGACAGTATACGGGTAAGTTGTATGCATATTAAGATTGGATTATTTTACATAATTACACAATTAGTTGTATAAACATTATGACTAATAGAATAAACCAAACATAACCAAAAAACAAATCTTAATTTTATCAATAGAATATTATGGCTTACGGCTGATTTTAATACCTAATTCTTGTAGGTTGGAAGGGTAGCTTTATGCCTCTAGGAAATGTATCTAACAGGTAAATCTCCGACCAAAACACTCTCATCAAATCCATCAGTCTCTCTGTATGAACACCTAGATCTCATAGACTATAAGAGCTAGGGATACTAAACTTACTACTAGCATTATGTATTTCCTACACAGATTAAGTTTACTTTAGATTTTGGCCTCTTCGGCCTCTTAAAACGAAAAATAACGAATAATAACTTTGAATCAAAAGTTGCCAATTTTAGTACATAAAACAATAACTATAGTCTTAATGGTTTAATAAGCTTTGGCACTTAAACGTGTATTATAAGTACGCCACGTCCAACAAATAATAAGTATAAATGTATATGTAAATCTATTTGGTAAAATATAAAGTAACTTACAAAGCGGTTTTGCAAGCGAAGTATAAAGCATAAGATTATTTTGATTTAGTATCAATGTGACATGTCACTGTATGTATAAAAACAAAGACTTTATGTATATATGTAGAGTTGGCACTGGAAAGCTATTCATGGAAAGGTTTTTTATATAAAAAATGTATTTTTATATAAGCAAAAAAGAGTGTAATTTCAAAACGAGACTTGTATAAAGTGATAGGACAAACCATCAATGGTATTTTTTTCAGCGGCTCTCTCAATCAAACACTGTAATTACTTAAACATTAATATAATGTCTTATACTAATTTTAGTTAAACATTTTGTGCATCGAAATAGACGCACTAACTAGCCTATTTTATCAAAGGGTATCTTGTTTATCAAATTATAGGTGTGACAGCCCGATTTGGGAAAGAGGGTTGTTGAACTCGTAGGTGTAACACAAGGCTGGTATTTCAAACAAACATTCCCAATGCGCTGACAACTGCTTTCCATTCTTTGCATTGTATGTTTGAAATGAGCACGAACAAAAGGTAATATACGTAGCATTGGCCGGATCACAATCATTGTACTTAACCGCAGTTGCCGTTTCAGCTAACGCCAGTCGTAGGCATTTCAAATAAAAGCAAAGAAAAAATAAAGATGTACTTTGTTCAGCGTACTCGATAGATTTCCTAATCCCTATTCTAAAGTGCACAGAACGGATCGGAAAGTATAAAAATCTACCTTCGGCTCTTTTCATGCATTTATCCAAAGTCATAACATCCACATATATATATATATTTTTTTTTTTTTTTGGTTGCTCACCAGGGTAAGAGATAATAATAGACAGGAGAGGGATTTCGGAATATAGGGGGATAATTTGGTTTTGTTAACAATGAATATGAAGGCCAGCAAAAACAACTAAAACCGCAGCCAATGCCATAGGGGAGAAGCGATAGTAACCGAAGTAATAGTAAGGCCTTCTATTAACAAAAAAGGTCAAAATAGTTACACTATACAAAACATTAAAAAAAAATAGGGATTTAAATAGGGAACACATATACACTGTAAGCCTCCGACTTAGGTCTCTGTTATACCTAGGGTACCATTGAATACAAAAAAATTAAATGCAATGTTGTATTGTTATAGACTACCACACAAAATAACAACTGAAACAACTACGGCCACTGCATGCTCACGTCTTCTCTTATCTTCCATTTATAAATATATAAGGCTTGTTGTTTGTAAACGAAAAAGATGGATGAATGTCCCAATACACGCGATTATTTACAAAAATATATTGAGATGACGTACATGAACGTATTCTTCATTCCAAATATTCATTAAGATGGTATTCACGAAAGTTGTCCTCGCCGACCTTATTATCTGAAATACTCTTTTATCAACATATAAACAATATTTCTGCAAAATATACTCAATTTAGCAAAAAAAAAAAAGGTAGAAAACTACAGTCGAGCACACTCGACTGTGAGATACCCGCTACCCAGCTCGAATATACTATAATATATAAACAAAAAAGTATTTTGGTATTTTTGGTATATTCATATTCCATCACATCCTAAATATCGCATAAAGTACAAAATTACGATGCACGCTTATATTATCCACCAGAAACTAGCCACATGCAGCTGCCTATGAATTTTCCCATACAAAACTGTTTCTTGAATAAGTTCCAAGTTTTTCATTCGATCGTGACCAAATTCTTAGGAATCATCGAGACTGTTTTAAATCTCTAGCTCTTATAGTCTCTGAGATGTAGGTGTTCACACAGACACACAGACAGACAGACAGACGGACAGACGGACATGGCTATATCGACTCGGCTGGTAACCCTGATCAAGAATATACAGACTTCATGGTGTCCGAAATGCTTCCTTCTGCCTGTTACATACATTTCCTGGAGTTACAAAGTTAAAATACCCTTCAACGCTATGGGAAGCGGATATAAAAATTTACACAAATATGAAATCAAAAATCCAGATCTCACTACCATTTCTGCTAACATAGTACCAAAAAAAATAAAATAAGCAAATCTAATTGTATTCTTTGCTTCTAATATTGATAATGAACGTAAAACTGTGCAAATTTGGACGCAAGTATTTATATGACATATAAAGTAAGAGTGTTTTCCGGTTTTGAAGCCATCATTTTTATATCTAACACTGTCTACAGTCTACGTGCACGCGTCTTGTATTACTTGCCGGATTCGGAAATATTATTTTAAATAACTGTGCCACCAGAGAAGGAGCAAAGGGAATTGTCTGAGTATTGTAATTGGCGACTGAACACAACAATCAGAATCCTTGTGCAATACACTCATACACACACTTAACTGGACTGGTTCCGTTTTGGAAAACTGTATTTAAGGGTAGATACAACACAAAATATGTGCGTGTGCACGGGAAATTAAGAAAGGAGCGTGCTGAATCAGATTCGAAATATTGGCTTACTTGAAGGCTAGCATAATTTATTAATTTATTCCGACGATTTAAAAAGGCATCATCATTATAATATCCACAAGACTCTTGCTATTCTTGCTTATGCTAATTAGTTTGCAGAAACAGAACTATTCCCGATAATAATTATTTGGAAAATAAAATAATAACTAATGCAAATCTTTATTCCAGAATTCGAGAAAAAATGTCTAAAGATTGTACATATGTGGAGTATGCTGCAAACTACAGGGAGGATGCGTTGTGAAATAAATTAACATTTTTCACACATTCCTGAAAATTCTGATTCGTCACCTCCACAATGTTTTACTGCAGTTGACGGTACTCAAAACCATGCTAGGAATTTGGCGCTTTGAAGATGTGCTACAACTCTGTTTGAAGGCGCAATGATGATGATTGTACCCCTCGTGTATTTTTGGTGTTTCGTAAGGGGGTTGTTAGTGGGAGGGCCGTGCGAATCATTGATGCGTGTGACTTCAAAAATCCAGAAAACGTGTCGGACAGCATGTTGAAATTGACAATGGCCTGCCTACGCAGCAGCGAGTGTTCGGGTGAAGAGTGAGTAAGTATTACGAGTGCTGAATGCAAGTAAGGGTATCCATTGGGGTGTTGACTTCGTTCTATCTTTTAAATTGGGGTAGAAATAAGTTTACACTTTCCCGTACAATCGATGTATATGTATACTCTACATCGAATAATATAAATAATAAAATATGTAGCTCTAGCTAAAATTTTATCTGAAAAGATGATCACAAGCAACAGGTTGAGTCTACGTTTTTTTAAGAATATTAAACATAGTACTCTATTCTATATGTTTTTATGACTGCATTTTAAAATATTATAAAAAAAACAACATAATGAAACCTAAACCTCTTTAAATATTTACACAATTTCTTGATAGTTTTTCTAATTTATAATTATTGTTGTGCCTCTAACATATATTTATTAAATGTTTAAAACGAAATGAGACGCACTATTCCCATACTAATCCGTTTTCGTAAAAATAACGTTGACAATTATTAAAAGCAACAACACCAAAAATTTCAAAAGACGTAGATATTGGTCAAAAACATTGCCAATTTAATTCCTTGATAATTCCTTGGTTGTCTTACTACTAAGAATATAGAAACTATTAAATAGAATCAATATAATAGAAAATTTAATCATTTACTGCAAAAGCCTGTTTATGTACTTTATCTTTATTTATAAGTAGTGGGTACAAAATCTAGTCCCATTCACATGTGTACTTACACAAGTCCATCCAAATTATTTGAAATTCCAACTATTCACTATCATCGTTTTCGAAGCATTTACTTATGGGGACGTATGTATGTGAACGTATTTGTTGCGGTATATTATTCATCAGTTGTCCGTCCACATAAAAAAAAAGTCTTGCAATTTCTAGATTATAAATGGCTGCGAAATATTGTGACGATTCTACTACGCCCTATTGTATGGTATGCCATCCGACAAGCAATCGTTCTCTCGCTCTTTCATGACCGCCATTTATAACAGTATTGCTGTTTCGTGTTTGCTAGCGTACTCTAGCACATATAGTGTCATTTCGCTTTCACTTGGGAAAATATGCTGTTAAAATGGCTGGCGCTGTAGCATTTGCTGTTGTTTTCTGACCTTTGGGGTCTGCCAATATGTATTATGTACTACCCTGTCTGGGCAAGCCTGGTCTTTCGCATGAGAGCTCATTATCGTTTCGCTTGGCTAACCAGTTAGTCGTCAGCAATTTCGTTCAGGGCACAGCAACACTGCCGCCGCAAGTTTTGCTTATTTTAGCATTTTGAGCAGCAATCAAATTGTTGGTGAAGTGACCGGGTTCTCAAACCGTGGCGTTTGCCGCCGGGTAGCTGGCTGCCCATCGGCAGATCGGGACCAATTCTATAGAAGTACTATGTACTATATAGTTAATACTATATTATATTCTTTCGCATCGTCCGTCATAAATCAAATCAAACCTCGAATATCCAAATATCCTAGTGCAAATATGAAACGAAAGTGTATACCCATTGGTACAAAATATTGATATATTTTAAAGTTTTCTAATACGACTATGAATGACTATAACAACAAAGCTAACGAAAACCAGCCCGCCGATAAGAATCTGAAAAACTACGAATATTAGCAATTAAATACTAAAATAGTATAGCACAAAACAACGAAAATAACAAAACTAACGCAATCGTATCAGTGAACAAATAATTGAGTCCGAGTTCGGCCGACTTAAGACTATATAACGATTTGGTTTTTAAAAAAATAGAGATATACCCTATTGAGTTAAAATAATAATATCAGTAGTTCTTAATAACACGCGATAAAATGATGTTAACGACGGAACACATAATTCATGGCCATCCTCACTCATCCGTGGGAGTCGGAGTGGGCGTGGGTCAAAGTGCATTATTCGGTTGCTCAACAGCGGGACACAGTGGTATTAATCAGCTTGGTGGCGTATACGTGAACGGTCGTCCCCTTCCTGATTCTACACGACAAAAAATCGTAGAATTGGCACACTCAGGTGCGCGGCCATGTGATATTTCACGAATACTCCAAGTTTCCAATGGATGTGTTAGTAAAATTTTAGGCAGGTGAGAAAGGTTGCAATCAAATTATTTTTAAAGCACTACCTTATCACCTAATCAAACATAAATGAATAACTATATATGCCTGCAGATAGATACCTTAGTGAAGCTTATTTTCTACCTATTTTCTAAGATTCTTTTCAAAGGTGTAATTTCGTAATTTATTTTCGCCCTAAGTTTTTTTTTGATCGCAAGCAAGATAAAGATATCATTTAGGCTAACAATGCTCTCTAATTTGCAGACTTTTATTTATATTTTTCATGCGCTAAAATTTGTATATATGTTGGAGTCCGACAAAAAGGATCCTGTTTTGTAAGAATCTTTACCGTATTTGATATAATGAATTTGGTCATTGCAATTGAATACTTTTAATTTAACATCGTGCTCAATTTGTGAAGACTGCCTTCTCAATTTCAAACGTATAATACAAATATATTCAATGAATTTCCGTTAAAAACCCTTAACGTAGTTCGTGTACGTGTCAAAAAGTATCAATTCTTATCGGCAATGTCGAATTTGTTTTTTTACATTCGCACCGGAAATTTCATAACAAGTTGCAAAATGATCGCCAAATTTGGTTTCTCATTTGTATAATACATATAATCACATAAATGGACATTAATCGGTTTGGATATTGTTTTATAGTTCTGCCTAGAAATATAAAAAACAACTAGAATTTTAATTTTTCATTATGAATATAGTATAGCAATATATACACGATCACACTTGGCACACAAAATTGTACCCGCTACTCATAGGGTAAAAGGGTATTACATCTTTGTGACTCCAGGAAATGTATGCAACAGGCAGAAGAAAGCATCTCCGACCCCATAAAGTACATATATTCTTGGTCAGGGTCATCAGCCGAGTCGATATAGCCATGTCCATCTGTCGATCTGTGTGTCCGTCTGCACGAGCATCTATACCGCAGAGAAGAGATACCTAACTTGCTACCAGTATTGGTGTATGTCCAACGCAGATCAAGTTTGTTTTAGATTTTGGCCATGCCCCTTTCCGCCCGCTAAAATTAAAAAAAAAATATTGCAAGTCCAATTTTGAAGATAGAGTCTCGAATTTTGGTACATACAACTATTAACTACATGTTGATTACCGAGAATTTGGTCCGAGATCAGATGAAAAACTTGAAAGTTCTTTAAGAAGCAGTTTTATGTGTGAAAATCCACCCAGTTGCACGTGGATTGTGTCTGGTGAACGGTGTGACATCGCATCTTTTATACTTTATGCGATATTTAGTACGTGATGGAATATCAATATGCCGAAAATACTAAAAATATTTTTTGATATATTTGAGTATATTCGAGCTGATAGTGGGTATGTCACAGTCGAGCACACTCGACTACATAAATACCTTTTTAATACCCTTCTACCCTATGGGTAGCAGGTATACAAATGTTCCTTATCAATTAAAAGTCGAAAAAATGTAAAAAGGATTCTCAAAAATTCAAAATGAGAAGCTTTCGTCTAATGACATCAACAGTATATACAACGACAGTCTCGATGATCTGATGATGGAATTTGATTGCGATCGGATGAAAAATGTGGAATTTATTAAAAAAACAGTTTTGTATGGGAAAGGCTCTTCGCTCTACTAATGTCATAGTAGATGACCTTAATTAGAACCACTTATTAGTGTGTTATAGTGTGGAACAATAGTTAGTGGTCAAAGTTTAAGCGAGGTCTATATATATAAGAACATTTCACTAAATTCAGGATATATAGCATTATGCTATACTTAAACTTCATTTAGTCTCAATTGCAATTTGTAAAAAAAATCGATTACATTTCTTAAATTAACTTTTTTCACAAATATATGTATAAAACAGTTTTATATACATAAATTCTTAAGTTTATTTAATTTAAAGCCAAATTACATATAATACATCCCAATTTGTAGATATTATGAAACCGGATCAATAAAACCTCGGGCGATAGGTGGTTCAAAACCACGAGTAGCCACAACGCCAGTCGTCCAAAAAATTGCCGATTACAAACGAGAATGTCCAAGTATATTTGCATGGGAAATACGAGATCGATTGCTATCGGAGCAAGTGTGCAACAGTGATAATATCCCAAGTGTAAGTACGCGAACTAATATATATATGTATTTATTTATTTAATATTAACTTTAGAAAAAAGGCAAATAACAAGCTAAATATGGATTTTATAAATAAATTTTAAATTAATATTAAATTAAACGAGAAAATAGGGACACATTATTTTCCGGACAACAATAATGAGCACATCATTAACGCAAAGAAATATACTTTCTGTAACTTTTATATAAGTTTTTAATTTTATCAACTTCACACATCATTAACGCAAAAAAATATACTTTCTGTAACTTTTATATAAGTTTTTAATTTTATCAACTTTATAAAGACATAATTGTAATTGTATTTGAAAATATCTTGTTCTAAACTAACATTCTATTAACAACAAATCAGTAAGCCACCGTCGAGTGTGCTCGACTGTAAGACTGTTGGTTTTGTTTATACAAAACTTTTTCTTGATTAATTTCCAACTTTTTCATCCGATTATAACTAAATTCTCGTGGATCATCAAGAACTACCATTTACTAATTTCTAGACTCTAGCTTCAAAATTGCACTTGCAAATCGTTTTGTTCGATTTTAGGGAGTAAAAAGGGGCGCGGCAAAAATTTAAAACAAATTTGTTCTGCGTAGGTACCACAAGCTTATAAAGTCTCTGAAATCTAGGGGTTCATACGGACATACAAACAGACAGACAGATTGACGGACATGGCTGTATCTATTCGGACGGTGACCCTGAACAGAATATATACTATATGCGGCCGGGGATGCGTCCATCTGCCTGTTACATGCATTTCCGGAAGTCACAAAATTATAATATTCTTCTACCCTATAGCGAACGGGATAAACTTTCATGTATCACTCTGCATTTGATATAATTAAAAAAGTTAGTTTACGTAAAGAATACATTTACGATTTGAATGTTTAAGTTAAATGTTATAATCGCCGAGATCCACGCACTTAGAGGAAAAGAAGCTAAATCACATATTTTAATTTACTTACGTTGAAGATCAGAGAAAATATGATAAAATATATTATAAATACAATATAAAACTCAAAGAAACCTATTCGAGGTATAGTTTGATTTATCATGAATATTTCAACTTACAATATATAGGGCTGGACATAACTCCTTCAATGCCTTACAAACATTTTATCTCCGTAAAACCATATTGTCCCAAAATTGCTGACAAGAGGCTAAAAAAAATTAAAGTATACATTCTTATGAACATCTAAATTTTTCGAATGTCATTGTCATTATATATATAAATATATCTATATATATACGAATTGTATAAAAATATTTTAAATATTGTAAATAAAGAGCAAATAAAATTAAAATTAATTGAAAGTGTTAACTATCAAATCAAAAAAAAATTTAAAAGGGCTAATTAAATTTGGTTGTTAATACACAAAAAGAAATAAAAAACATGCATGATGCTATGTAAATTGTACATTGACCAGTGATTTTTAATCTCAGTATCTGTATTTTACAGAGCTGTGTGTGTTATCCCTGGTAAAATTATAGATACTGGGAATTCCAACCTTATCTAGACTCTATGACAATAGAAACATAGAGTAAGGGAGCAAAGAGAATTCCAAAACAATATCCCGTTGCTTTTTGAAATGGATTAGAATTAGAACACTTTTCAGGTAGGCAAACACATGAACCTCACTTAATCCCACCATATAAATGAAAGGAAAAGAGAGTGCTTGCCTCTTTCATCTTTAATCTGTAAATCGAACTTCAAACCCAAATCTTTGTGAATTCCATCGGTTAAGATTAAGTTGTAAAATTGTATACATACAGACTAAAACAGAAATCTATGATTCGAAAAAAATTAAAATGATAACAAAAATATGCTTGAATTTATTAATTTTTTTGCTGGGTCATACATTAAAAAAAAAATTATTCTAAATATGAAATAAAAATGGAAAATAGATAAAAATATCAACGGGAAGAAGTCTACTTTTTCCCAATATGAAGGCCAACAAAAAGAGTCTGTTCCATATATATGTTGATTTATTTTGCATAGATTCACCATTATCTTTTCGTTGACTGATATCGCTATTTATCTCATTCTGTTCTATGTATATTAATCAATATAGTGAACTTGTTAGCAATTATAACTTTGTGACACCAGCGGAGTCGATATAGCCATGTTCGTCTGTCCGTCTGCGTGTACCAGTACCAGTATCGATCTATGTCCTAAGCAGTTTATTTTCGATTTTGGCCACGCCCCCCTCCGCCCATAAAATTAAATAAGTCAGAAAACTACAGTCGAGTGTGAGATACCCGCTACCCAGCTCGAATATACTAAAATATACCCAAAAGTATTTTTGGTATTTTCGGTATATTGGTACATTTATATTCCATCGTAAATATCGCATAAAGTATAGAATATACAATGCACCGTCACAATGTCCACTAGAAACAAACCGCGTGTAACTGCCTATGGATTGTCCGATTCAAAGTGTTTCTTGAATAACTTTCAAGTTTTTCATCCACCGTGACCCAATTCTCGGGAATCATCAATACTGTTATTATATTTGTATGACCCAAAATTTGAGATTCCATCTTTCAAATTGCGCTTGCAAAACGTCCGAAAATCCAAAGGCAGCTGAACGTCGTTTGTTTCTGGTTTACAATGTGACCGTGCATGGTATATTTTATAATTTATGTGATATTTAGAACGTGATGGAATATCGATATACCAAATATACCGAAAATACCAAAAATACTTTTTGGTATATTTTAGTAAATCTCACAATCGAGCACACTCGACTGTATCTTTCTGACTTTTTCTTTTTGTGTGGAACATATGTATGTGTACACACACACATATATATACAACCCACATCCAAACTTAACCGAAATTGTATCTGCAATATAGGACGGTTTCTTAAAATATGTATGTAAAGCACCTTACTTACAACATATGTAATGTTGTCTAAGAAATTTATTTTCAATTTCTAGAATTTTTTAATAGCATATAGAAACACAATTGAATACAACGAAATATTCTTATATCAAAATACAACACGGGCGAAGCGAAGAATATATTTGACTAGCCATCTTATGAAAATCTAAAACTGAAGCAGGATTGATTCAAAATATTTTTTGAGATCGACATGGTTTGTTAAGTGCACACATTCCGTGGCATTGCGTCTCATTATTTTAGAATATTTTGATTATTGTATTATTATGTTATATGTATTATTATATCCACATAGATTATAATTATAAGTATGTATTTGGAAATTCCAATGGTACAAAGAACGTAGTCCGTACCCCTAACAAAAACATGAAAAACAGCACTTTAGACTTTAAGTGTTGCCACGTGGCATTGAAATCGTCGTTTGTTCTCTTAATGCATCACATGCTTTTTGTTGTTGTACTGTTTAGACTCAAAAGAATCGCAGGTTTTTTGTATTCATACATAAAAAGATCAAAAGACATCAAAGGTTTGCAATACTGCAAAGCTAGATGAAGATTCTAAATTAAATTCCCATTAAACAATTACAAATTTTTAGGTCAACTATAGAATAGCCATTAGCTAAGAGGACTAAGAGGGAATGCGTCTTCTTCGCCATTAAATACGAGCTTTATTAAATTAAAAAATAATTTCGATCAACAAAATTTTTTTCCGTCTGTCAATGTAATCTTAAATGTGTAATCAAGTATTGAGACAATTACACGATACATATACTCAACCATATTTGCAAATATTCACCTTCATTTAACGGCAAAATTTTTTTTAATTTTCAATTTAAAATTCCCAACCAATGCAATTGTTTTGTTTTACAAAACCGCAAACGTTTAAATGATTAAATGGATATAAAAAAATGAAGCTCGAATGTCTTTTTGAATTATGTACTTTTTTGTTATTATGCCATAGGCACTTACGAGAATAATTATTATTCTCATGAATACTGTCAGAATTTTATTGAATAAAACGAGAATTTTTATTTAAAAAACTGGTCTTTAATTTAGGGAAGAGAACACATTTCCAACTACCAAGCAATATGTAACACCGTATGTATATTATATATACATATTTACTAAAATAGAAATACATTAAGCTACACAAATGTAATATTAGTAGTAATGTATCCATACGTACATGTAGACATATACTGGTTTATGTAAACCCAACAGATTAAATTGAAAAGGAGCTATTGTTACCACCTCACAAGTGTAACCGAATCAAATGCTGTAAATGTGCTGCAGTATATCCATCCTGCTCTTGTGCTTAAAAGCACGCGATTGGATGGCTAAGAGCGGCCAATGAGAGCGAGCTGTCATACCTCAACATTTGAGGGTTGAAATAAGAAACAAACGAAATTTACGAATAGACTGATTCCCTTCTTGTACACTGTACTGTGTTTTCATTCCTACTTAATATACATATATGAATATATGTCTGAATATTTTGCTTAAATTGCAGGTGTCGTCTATTAATCGGGTGTTGCGTAATTTAGCTTCACAGAAGGAGCAGCAAGCACAACAGCAAAATGAGTCGGTCTATGAAAAACTACGAATGTTCAATGGACAGTCTGGTGGTTGGGCGTGGTATCCGGGCAATACTACAGCGGCCCATTTGGCTCTGCCACCAACGCCCACGACAGTAACAGCCAATCTATCTGGCCAAATTGTCCGAGATGAAGTCCAAAAAAGGGGTAAGTATCTGTACAATTTAGATATGTATGAGTTGTTTATTGTTTTAGTCCTGTCAATTTGTTTGGCAAATACAAAATACTATTTTATTTATCGGTCTTCAAATATATGCATACTGTGAATGGCTAAAGCAAATCATGCTGAGTGTTACAAGCGTTTTCATTAGTGACGACTCGTCATTCAAATGTTATTTAGTTATTTACTATAGCTAGTGCTAGCAAACAATAAAATTGTTTTTTACATTTATTCTAAAGTCAATCGAAACAAAGAAGATGACCATCAATTGAATGCGAACCCTTTTTGCGTTATAGCCACTGTTGAGTGTAGGTGTATCTTTAGGCTATATACATGTTTATTACATATTACCAGATCAGATTAATAATCCCAACCGAAATTAAGGTGAAGCGGCTCTTTTTTCTCACTTGGCATTAAAAATATGAAACTCAAAAGCCTATATATACAAGCGCTAAACTTTATTAATTTAAGGCTGAAAATGTAGCCAGATAGAAAAAATGGTATGTTGACCTGGTGCCTTATATTTAAAATGTTTAAGTTGTAACTTATCTTATTCTTCTTAGCTATAAAGATTGCAAGTACCTTGTGCTTAGTACTAGTTATCTATAATTTTACACATTCGAGAAATGTACCTTCCTATAAGTATTGTGTGAAATGTGTAAAGACGATTTCGGGTATACAAACTAAAGGATAAATTCCCCAATATCATATAAGTCACTTCGATTGTAACTCAATAAAAATTTTGGTATTCTCATATAACGGGTAGCAATTATCTAACAGTCCGGCACTCTTGACTGCTCAGTGCTTAAGATTTGGTATGCGTTGATTAATATTTATTCTGTCAGGCAGTAAGGAAAATTCAATATACGAGTAAAAATATATAAATGAAATCATCCCTTAAAATAAATTGGCGACATTTCAAAACATTTTGCCACAGATGATCAAACATCAGGAAAAACATGTAGTTAATTTGTTGGTCATTTGTTATTTGCCATTAAATCTAATTGAGGAAAGTAGTTCAGCCAACTTTCAATTGTTTGTGTTTATGTTTGTATCGATGAATAAGGCTGACATATGTACTTTTACCCAACCCTGTCTTTTCAATGCAAACACTCGGTCACCCAAATTGGCTTTCCCCTATTCCTCTTCGTTTTTATTGCAATAATTTTATGTTTATAGTACTATTAGCAATATTGTACGCAAATGTTGCGTAAAGATAAAAGTAATTACGGATTTGGAAATCTGTAGTCGAGGGCTTAAGAGATTCTAATACATATTATAACAGAATACAATATATGTATATTCATTATAATATCTCTTTTTTTATATGTTAGTTTCATAAATGATTTTACTTATATGTATTATAATTTTCACTATAAAATTATCATAATCATAACGAAGAAGCTACAGTCAACTGGGATCGACTAGATATGCGATACCCAATTCTAATATACCAAAATATACTAATATGTATATTTTTTGTATTTCTGACATATTTAGTATATTCATATTCTGTAACATTAAAATATATTACATAGTATAAAATATATTTTACCCGTTCTGCACCACGAACAGAGAACGTGGAGCTGTACATGGATTTTCCCATTCAAAATTGTTTCATGAATAATTTTCAATCAAACTTTTAGCAATTATCAATACTATAGTTGTTATTGTCCAAATTGAAGCCTCTAATCAAAAATTTCGATTTTATGTAGCAGTAAGAGGCGTGGCATTCTCAAGTATTGTCATTTGGTTTCTTTAGTGATAATAGTCGCTAAGATCAAAGATCAAATGACATACGGACTCGCAAACATTTATATAGTATCGGCTGTTAGTGCAGAATAAGAAAACAATTCCTAGACTCACAAAGTTATAATACGATGGATACTTTCCTTCTTAGATTTGTACCCAGGCGACATATCTCACCCCAATTCACATGAAAGTACATCGGACTGCAACTCCGAACACAATTCATCAGGAGATGAGGACTCACAAATGAGGTTGCGATTAAAACGTAAACTACAAAGAAATCGAACATCATTTACCAACGAACAAATTGATAGTCTCGAAAAAGGTAGGTGTCCATATGTTTACCTTTTCTTTTTATCTGCGTTTTTAATACTTGCTATATAAAATCCTTTCTACATTTTGCTCCTTTTTTCCCTATACATATATTTTTTTATTGTCACTCTGCAACAGAGTTTGAACGGACGCATTACCCAGATGTTTTCGCACGGGAGCGACTTGCTGAAAAAATTGGTTTGCCAGAGGCACGTATTCAGGTTTGTCCCCTATTTTTATTTAATTAAATTTGGGTTTAATTTAATTTTCTATATTTATTTACTTATTAAATTATTTATATATTTATTTATTTGAAACTTGTGTATGTATGTATTTTGGCATTAAATTGCTTGCTTTAAGTCGTATACCCTTAATAGCTCAATCCGAATGAAAGAATTACACAAAGGAACAATTACAGGGTTAAGAGCACCCCCGTATGCTCTGATGCTGTAACTGATTTCGTTTTGTCATTGCTTTACTTCAGAGTAAGAGTTATAGCCGCATTATATATGAGTTGAAAGTCAAGTCAATGTCAACCCTCAACATACACCCTTATGCACATTTCTTTCGCAATGTTTAATGCGTTTTTTTTTTAGTTTTTTTTTCCTACGCCTTCATCATTCATTATTGAGCTTATGATTATTTTGTGTAAGTGCATAAAAACAATTTGACTGTAAAAACACTTGAAACTACTTGCGATTTTCACATCATCCAAACAGTTTGAGAGCTTTCTAAAAGAACCCAATGTATAGTAGTAATAAATGTCATGAAAATATAAAAGCATAACCAATATTGTAATCCTCATTCACCCTTTTTGAACAAAAAGACCTAAAGACTGAAATGCCAAGGGTTCTTTTTGAATTGCCAGCTTTATTTTATTTATTACATGTCTAGGTTGGTTTGAGCAGCAGCTCAACAAAACCAATTGTGACACTTGAATGTTTATTAATATAACATCCTTCATGTGAAAATCACAATGACACAGCAACTGTTATTTTTGCTGGGGTCGTTTCTCAATTACTGCTGGTATAAATCTTTTTAAATTATTTATTTTTACTTAAACTATGAATATTATAGTGTAATAAAATTAGACAGGCTACGTTTCTTTGGCGCACACAATTTATATTAAGAATCTAAAATCTTGTATTACAATCGTGAGCCCTTATGCAAGATACTCAACATTCTTCAATGATTTATATACTTATTATGACTGAAATTCTAGGTTTGGTTTTCAAATCGAAGAGCCAAATGGCGAAGGGAAGAAAAACTGCGCAGTCAAAGACGTTCTGGTGATACTGGTGGTGGCAACGGGCGAGAAAGTACAAATAATGTCACCGCAGGAGGAGGAGCCTCTGTTCCTAATAACGCAGCAACAAGCAATTCCACGCCCGGTATTGTAAACTCAGCAGGTCCAGAAGGCGCTTCCACAGCCCATCCGGGTAACAGCAGCAATAATCTAAGCGAGACATCGAATGGGCCAACAGTAAGTAAAACGGCATTATTATAAGAAAATACCTAAAGTTGTGACTGTACTGTACCTAGTTACATGGTGGAGATGTTAGTTCTGTTCATCCCAACTCGGAGAGTCCACCACTGCAAGCTGTAGCCCCCCGTTTGCCAATCAACACTGGTTTCAACACAATGTACTCGTCTATCCCGCAACCCATCGCAACTATGGCAGAAAATTACAAGTAAGTACGCATATTATCATTTACTTATTTTATGGACGTCAAAAACTGAAAAGAGAAATTTATAAATAAAAGGACATTAAAAAAAAAAATCAGAAAGCTACAGTTGATTTTGCTTGATTGTGACTGTGAGATAACCCTAACCCAATTAAAGTATACCTTAAAGTCTTTTCGTTTTATTTGGTATTGATATTCCATTACATTCAAAATATCTCATGGAATACTAATTATATCACTTACTAAGGACGTGCAGCTGCAAATAAATTTTCGCATACATAATTGTTTCTTAAATAAATACTAAGTTTTTCATGATCGCAAACCAGGCTTTATGGGCTGTTGGTGCTGAGCAAGACTATATATATACATTTCCATGTATACAACGTTTAATGTCGGATATTTGAAGGAGTTTTGAATAAAGCAGCCATAAAAAGTGTTATGCTTGCTTGTGTTTACAGCTCAATGACGTCGTCGTTAAGCTCTATGACATCATCATGTCTTCAACAAAGGGATAGCTATCCTTATATGTTTCATGATCCACTGTCACTGGGATCTCCCTATGCGACACATCCACGAAATACAGCCTGTAACCCGGCAGCAGCGCATCAACAACCACCGCAGCATGGAGTTTATGGGAATAACTCTGCCGTTGCAACAGCTAATACAGGTAGGTAATAATATACAATGACAAGTTAAATTGTGGCAGAGCCAGCTAGTCTGATCAAAAAATTTATATGTACATATAAATGTATTTTTGGTGCATATCTTTTCAGGAGTTATTTCTGCAGGTGTTTCCGTACCTGTTCAAATATCTACACAAAATGTTGCCGATTTAACTGGCAGCAGTTATTGGCCACGCCTTCAGTGATCTTCAATCTTTAGTTTAGGTACAGAGCTGCTTTCGCAAGCGGCAGCAACTGCTGCTGCTGTCGCTGATACCCTTAATGAACAGAAACCTCTGTCGCTGAAGCAACGTCATCTATAATTTTGGATAACCTACAAGTGAACCGACCCGATACAAAAAAATACATAGCCCTTCCATATACAGCAATTTCAAAAAAAAGTTAATTAATTAAAATACTACGTCTCTATTACTAGAATTCAATATTTTATATGGGTATCTGAATCAGTCGTATTTACGGAGACACCATCCTTAATTATTGGATATAATTATTGCTCGTCAGCCCATTCTTCTTAACATCAATCAGAACCAGTTTATTTTTAGAATTTTTTGCCATTGTATTTATTGAATTTACTTAATTATCTATTATATTACTATTACCAGGAAACAAGAGCTGGATTCAGCACACGATATATTAATAAATGTATAGATGGCTCAACTTCTAGTATATATTTTATCACGGTGTCTGTTTACTGTGTAATATCGCTAAATGTCTTAAACAAAAAATATGATAAATCATGCAATATTAATAAACATACAATTTTTTTTAGTTCTAATTTATAACTGACATATACGAGATAAAAGATTTCAATCGAACCTGCATTTTTCTTGGTAATCAAGTTTCAGTGCCATTATCAGCATTAAACTGTAATGACGCATTTTCACGAAATTACGTAAAACGTCTTTACAACAGTTAAAATTAAAATACCTTCTGAATTTTAATAAATTAGATAAGACTAGCATACACACATTTTTAATATAAATAATATATTAATTTGAATTAGGAACTACGAAAATTGTTCTACTACAATTGATTACTTTATTAATTTTGTAATTCGAAGTTAATAATTTGTATATTTTCTTTCATTTGTATTCGTAAATACTAAATAAATGACTTTGCAATACTTTAAGTTAAAAACTATATTTGTTAAATAATTACACAATTAATTTTCAATAAATTATTTCATGAGAATCCGTTATGAATAAGCCCATACTATAAATATCTAGTCCTTAAATTTAAAATAGACAATCAATCAACATATTCCTAGTTTCAAGATTTTTGAATATACTATATTAAAACCAATAAGTTGGTGGACTTAAAAATGTTGATTTTTTTGCAGAATTTATCTTTATTTTACATAATTTAGTTAATATAATTTAAAGGTCTGGACAAGAAAACTACTGGTGGAAATTTCATGGGAATATCAATATTATCTACAATAAATTTAAAATAAAAGTACTATGTTATCTACTTACAAATATTATTCTAATATTAAGTAAGACCACAAATCTTTCATTTTATTTAAGAAACTTAAAAATAAAATAAAAGGATACCAAATGACAAACTGAGCGATATTATAATGACGCGAATGCTTGACTTAGTGATATCTTGTGCCCAGCGCTTACCCTGAACCATTCTTAATAACTTTGCGTTTATTGCCGATTGATAATATTTTAGAAGCTAAAAAAGCGAGCAACGGCTGTGCAGACCTTGAATCTAGGTGTGAAGTCTTATTTCAATTGATACAGATCTATAATGATTACACGTCAATCATTGTTTTTTGAATGATTTTTTATTTAATTATATTTTAATTTTTACATTTCTTTGTGAGCAGAGACCAAGCAAGTATTTACTCAAAAATAATTTCAATTAATAAGACAAAATAATTAAGAAAAATAAAACGAATAAAAGTGCAACGAAGTTTTGTTTACAATTGCAAAAATGCCATTAAAAAGTCATTAAGCACCTCTCTAGAATAAGAAATACAATTAGGATACGTAGTAAATTAAAAAAATCTAAAACAAATATAATTCGAATTTACATGTATGTATGTAGATATTACTAAATGTACTAATTTAATACATTAATTTATATATCATGAGAAAATAAAAAAATAATTTATGTATGTATATATGAACATACTATTTATTTTGAGGAATAGTAATTGTAAAAACTATATATGTATATATTCATATAATTATTTGTGTTTGGCTAATGTATAAGCTTCAGATAAAACGGTAAGAGCCACAAAACATTTTTAAACAAAATAGTTTAGCCGGACCAAGATTCCAACTCAGCAGCGCGGAAGTTTTTTCATCCGATTGTTAACCTTTGTGTCTGCTACCCATAGGGTAGAAATGTATATGTGACTCCAGGAAATGTATGTAACAGGCAGAAGGAAGCATCTCCGACCCGATAAAGTATTAAATATATTCTTGGCCAGGGTCACCAGCCGAGTTAATATAGCCATGTTCGTCTGTCTCTATCAACACCTAGATCTCAAGGACTATGGAGATACCAAACTTGGTACCAGTATTGGTGTATGTCCTACGTAAATTCAATTTATTTTAGATTTTTTCCACGCACCTTCCAATTTCAGTCGAGTGTGCTCGAGTGTGAGATACCCACTACCCAGTTGTAATCTACTAAAATATTCCAAAAAGTAGATTGATATTTTTGGTTTATTATATTTCAGGAAGCAGAAAAAAAATTGCAACAATAAAATTAAATTGTCCACCAGTAGCATATCACTTTAAATAGCTTTAAAAATGATCATCCGATTGCAATTGGATGATTATCAAAAATATATATTATTGCGTATACCGAAATTGAAAGAGCAAAAATACAATTTACAGATAGAACTAATAATAAAGTAATAAAGTTTTTAACTGGTAAGTAAACTTATTATAAAATCTATTATAGTTACAACAGCAAAAGCATAGTATTGATCTACATAAAGGAATCGAAATAGGTGAAGGTGCACGGAGAGCAACAATTAGAAAAAAGAAAGATTTGATGACCAGAATCCCTGCACTGAGAATCCCTTGACATCGTTGTTGTTGTTGTTGTTGATGTTGTTTGTTGCTAATTGTGCAATTAGTGACCATACCGGGATCATCATCTGGACCAGGCGCAAATATGGCTTAACTAATTGAAGATACAGAATCAACAACTCTTCTCCAAATGAAGGATAGAAGCTCTAATTGGATCTATACAGACTGTACGAATAGGTCACGTTAGAATAGACAGAAAAAAAGAGTAATTGCATTGAAAAACAAGTCCGAAGGCTACAATCGAGTGTGCTCGACTGTGAGTTACCCTCTACCCAACTCGGATATACTACCATGCACGGTCATATTGTCCACCAGAAACAAACATACAGATTTAACTTATAAAACACCACATACTCGTCGGGATGAACGATCACTAAATTGTGTATTTTAGAGATATCCGAATTTAAATAATTTTCAGTAACACACAACTACATCATAACAAAAAGTTAAAATGTCAACATATATATATTTGATTGTGATCGAATGAAAAACTTGGAAGTTGTTCAAGAAACAGTTTTCTATGGGAAAATCTGTAGGCAGCTGCACGTTGTTTGTTTCTGGTGGACAATGTGTATTTTATACTTTATGCAATATTTAGTACGTAGAAGTTAATGTAACAAATATACCAACAATACCAGAAATACTATTTGGTATATTTTAGTATATTCCAGCTGTGTAGCAATTATCTTACAGTTGAGAGCAAAAGACCAATAAAAATACTCGACAGACATAGCAGGATATAAATACGGAGGGTTTTTTTAAATAAAGAACTTTACACTTTGACAGACTCACCTGATTTAAGCCATGACATGGCAATTGATCATTACAAAAGTACCGCTGACACAAAATACAATTTGGTCTGCAACTGCGCACATTTACAACGTACAAAAGTACTTGTTATGGATACTCTGCGCTAAACGTCAATTTAAAATCTATAAAAAGGATTTTGTGGAATTAACAACCCAATTCGAAAATGGAGACTGCACATGATTTTTCACAATTTAATTTTATTTTAAAATACTTTACACGCACAGACAGACACACATAGATGCAAATACAATAATCATATTCTGACGGTTGTTACATTTAAGTTATTTACTTTTCATTTTGTTTCCTTTTGTGTACCTGCTTTTAATTTAATACTTGTATTTCTCAAATTACTCTTGAATTAAATTTGATTATATTAGCGGTAAGAAAACCGATAGAATCATTCGCTTACATAAGTTGCATATACATACATATATATTAAATAGACACTCATGTAAGTACATACATTTCAAACGACCATATTTTTATTTATTTATGTATATCGCATTTTCGAAATTAATATAATGTTATGTCATTTGAATATTGCGTTACATTTCAAATTTGTATAGAACGTTTTTTCTGTAACTTTTACTTTTTTCACTAAAAAAAGAAATTCTAAATGAAATATTTGTATACATATTTGTATCTAACAGATATGTTGATTGTGTGAGAAGCTTTAATTTGTTTGTTAACCAGTTTTTTATTAAATTTCTCATGCAAAGTTATTTATATTATATTTCATATTGTTTAGACATTAATGTACATATTATGGACTACAGATTCTTACGCACAACCATAAATGTTTTAGTAGTAGTATATATTATACTTTATCTGATATACATATATAGTTTATACAAGTTATAATGGTTAGTTAATGTATGAATCTTGACACCTTGAAATAAGACGAAAATCAATATGTATACATCTTATATTAATGCACTTGAGCAACTGCAATCAAAATTGTCTCACAATTAGTTTTTGAGTACACCCAAACACATACAAAATACACCAATGACATTTTTCCCATTTAATCCCTTAAACATTTATATATAACAGAATAGTTCCGTCATTCTGCCTACCAATCTATTTTTCGGTGACATTAATCATAATCGCTTCAATATTTATAGATAACAGAATATTTCCGTTATTCTACCTACCATCCTTTTTTCGGTGACAATTATCAAAGTATACATAGGTGTACGTACATACATAACTGATCCTATATCCACATTTCTGTTGATCTATTTTGTATTCAATTTGATGTAGTTCGCAAAATATATTAAATTAAAGTAACATCTAAGTTGTCCTTGTGATTGACGCCGACAGTGCAATATATATATTAAGTTTATTGGCTTTCACGACACGACATCAAATAATTTTGTAATATTAAAAATAAAATTATGCTACTGTGTGATAAGTGTGATTTCAGTCTTAGGATACAGTATACGACACCAATCCTTAGTATATTATGCTCAATGTAAAAAATATTATTTAAAACATATTGTTAAGATATATTATTTAAATTAATCTTACGTAAGTTATTTTAATGTTTACACATATTTTCCTCTAAGTTTGGTGGGTTTTTTTTATTTCTTTTATATTTTATAGACAATTTTATTTGTTCATTTTATCAATTTACAAACGTAGAGTATTATTTTCGGCTATAATAATACCAAAAATTACCCACAAGTGCATTAATAAATTTCTTAATATCAATCGTGATATTATTGTTAAATCAAGCAAAACCTAAAGAAAAAATATTACAGTGAATATTACTGTAAGAGCTATCAAAATTTATCAAAGATGTTATATATTACTATGGAAATCCATAATTATTGTATAACGTTGAATTCATCGTCTATCTGCTTTTCTACCATCATCTATAGTTGCAAAGATCCAGATATTTATACGGACGTTTATACACATTTTGTTCAGGCAAAATAACAAGCAAATAATAATATTACTACAACGCACATACGTGTTGATACTTAATCGAATTAATACTTTCTTTGCTCAAAATATGTTAAATTTATTATAAATTGACAAGACGATGTACACAAATGCTAATAAACTAGACGTCTTACAGTAAAATAATTTAAAATCGTTGAAATCATCATTTTGTAATGTAAAATTAAAAACCATATTTTAATTAATTGAATATCATTTATTGCATTGCACTATTTTAGACAATAGATTATTTAAAAATACGCTTTAAATAGATGTTAAAAATAAATAATTTAAATACAACAAATTATTAATTATATTAAGTGAACAATGTTTATTGATTTTTTCTTAAAAAATTAAAAATGATGCTCAAATTTATAATACATAAAATGAATTTAAAATATTAACTGTCCGTATCACAAACAGAAGATCAGGTTCGAATTCTACCGCTTCTACTAATTTGCTCTCTTGTTTCTGACATGTGCAGTTTTTATTCACAACGTTAATTGCTGGATCGTTGCGGTCCTTAAGCTTGGATGAAAAATCCATTCGATTAAATTAGTAAATTATTAAGTTTAGTTACATTTTTGCAAGGTTACCAGGTAACATAGTATTCAAAGATCAAAATTTTTTAATTACAGAAAAAAAACATTAAAAATTGTGTGTCTTACTGCAGTCTACTATTCCTACACAGATTCACATACATTACATTTTACATATAGAATACATCGATTTATAAACATAAAAATAAAATATCAATGTTTTTGTTATAATCAGTCGATTTTGCGTTTGGAGTTTAGTAATAGTTTATGTTGATTTAATAATTTTGAGACTTTAATATTATTACTACTTACATGCATAAATACACATAAATATACATTCAGCCAAAAACATTAAATAAACTAATAAATTAATGTGTAACTTTGACGTATAGTTTGAATTAACGATGGAATGCTGTTTGTGATATTTTAAATGAATGTTCCAAGATTTTTATAATTTTTCATTAAATATTTTCTTTTTTACTGTTTTGCTCCTTATGGCATTTATATTACTGTTATTTTTATCTTGAAATATCATATCTTGCATTAGATAATACATTACTTTCTTAAATATTTAAAGAACTAATTAAATATAATATTCATATTCTATTTGTATATATTCTTCATATGGAATACATATATGTGGTGCACATTGAAAGGGAAATATATGTATATTCGCATAAGATGATGTTGATATAGAGAAATGGCATTTGCTGCTAAATTCTATTTGAGATGATGATAATACATAAAAACATTTAATACCATATTTTGTCTGCCTTTACTATTTTTTTTCCTTTTTACTTAAATGTTAACAAAATAATAGTAGTATACATACAATTTATAGGATAACCTTTATTCAGCTGACATGATATTGTGAACTTGCTCCAATTTGAAAGCCAGTCGCTGTTTTTGTGAAAATTCATCTTCCTCTAGAGTGACTGTTAGCTGCTCATTATACTTGACAGCATAAGTGTACAACTCGTGCAACGCACAATTTGTATTAAACTCCGTTGTGTGCAGCTAAAAATTGGAAATATATAATTAAATGGCGGATAAAGAAAAAACTGTAGTGTTGCTTTGATATATTGGTCGTAGTACTACATAATTGCAAAGTGATACGCAATAATTAATTTTAGATATAAGGGAAGTGATTATAGCAGTAAATAGCATTCTAGAAAAAAAAAAATAATAATAATAATAATAATAATAATAATAATAATAAAAAATACAAACGTGCATCACAACCTTATTTCTTGAATAACATTTTTTAGTTTCTCAATCAAATTTTCAAGGATCATCCAGATTAGGAAGCTATACTTGAGTATACTTGACTGTTCGATACTTGACATAATATAAGAATATATTCAATTTTATAATTTATAAATATTCCCCTATGTCCAAAAAAAATGTAAAAAATATACCACGCACGATCACATTGTCCGCCAAAGCAAAGGGAAGTGATCAAAATCTAAAAGACACTTGTTCTTCGAAGGGCATACACGAGTACTGTTACCAAGTTTGAGATCCCTTATAGTTTGTTTTCTAGCTCATAGATCTAGGCATGCATACAGACAGAGAAGCAGGCAACAAGTTTATTGTCTATATAAATTTAATTAATATTAATATGTAATCAAACGACTATATTCAAAACTAAAAGTATGACTTATTTATCCTAATATAATATATTTTAAGATTTTATGTCTTACTCTGGACTCCTCTGCGAGCATTGCATTCATGTCCTGATCAGATATTGATGACATATCCCTAATATCTCTGTAATATCGATCAACCCACTTGCGATATTCAGGTATATCTTTGGCATACAGTAGCTTTGAGCTTGGCGAATCCTTGCCTACAATAAAATAATTTTATTTTGAAAACAATAGATAAAAACAAAGAATATAATCATACCTAGTCGATGATCCGAAGTTGAACAAGAATCCATAAATGTTTGAGCTACAACTGACAGACATGAATCCACGATATTCGATTTATGAATATCAAAAACAAAATTTGGATTTTTTATCAAGTTAACCCAAAACCTAAATTAAATATATAATAATTAGTAGTGAAAATTATGGCGTAGGTTATAAAAATACTTGCCGTAATGGTAAACTGTTGCTTTTCCAAGTATGCACGACTTCTGGATCAGTAATCCCGTGCAAAAGGGCTTGATCGTCCAAAAAGTCAAACATATATTTAATTGCCAATGGTAATGCCGAACCCCTGTGAGCAGTACTGAATATTGTCTCGAAAAGATCATCGACAAATTTTTGTAACGTTCCTTTTGTTGCTAGCAGTCTTGTCAAATAAATCTCCGAAACCAATTTATTAACACGTTCACCTTCTTTTTGTATGTCACTGTCATGATGTTTAACTAAATGCCAATACTTTAATCCATTGTCATGCATATCATTATTTAAAGGACTTCCAGCACGACTGAATGTGGGTGACGATGGTGCGTATTTCGAAATGTTCAGAGTTTCATATCTGCATATCATATATAAAATTGTATATTAAAGTAATTATAAATAGAAACTGAATCAAAGTTCAGATGATTGAAATAAAAACTCATTATAACAGGACGTGTCAAAATATAACATATCTTGTGCTTAGTAATTCATACATGAAAAAAGGCAATAAAACTTACAAATTATAAATTATAATTTGATAACATTTCAAGAGTAGGAGCAAAAAAAAAACTATTTTATAATAATAATTTCACTTACTTATGCGACTTTTCGTTTTTGTCAGATAGAATACTAAAGTTATATATTGAACTTTGTTTCGGCACTAAACTAAGCCCAGCTCCATCTGGTACATTGTAGTGTTGCAGTGTATTCAATTTCTTCCATTCACTTTCTGTTTTCGAGGTGGCGTCTTCATCATACAAAATGACACGTCCGGTTGCACCAGTTCTCCATTCTGTTCAAATATATTTAATGAGATATATGTTTATATAAATATACATATATATATAATACATACCTAAATCAAGCTCATCTTTGCGCGGTCTTTGACTGGATGGAATATTTTTGTAAATGGCTTCCAAGCATTTCTCTTTTACTTGTCCAATTGTATCGCAATCTAGTACTTTAACAGATACATTTTCCATGTGCGAGGGTAACATGTCCAAATTATTACAAAATATTGGTTGTTGTATTATGCTGGCATTTACAGTCATTGAACGAAAATCGATAGATTGTCGAATAAGTTTCTCCTCACTTAACGAATAACGTGCTTCATGTGTGCAAGCATCGACTGGTCCCTTATCTACCTGACCTTTGACCGCTCGAAATAACATATATAGAGGTTCACCTGCGCATTCCTTAAGAAACTTGTATAAAAGAAATGTGAACCAAGCACTAAGCATTTTTTCGGCAACACTTTCTGTGCGTCGCAGCAATAACTTGGGATGACTTTTGCCCTCAATGCACTTCTCTATTAAATCACCCAATAATGTCTTTAATATATCCGTGCAATATTCTAGTTTCGATTGCAATGTTACCATAATTAATGAAGCCACGTTCACTCGTTCACGCATTGAAAAATATCGATTAGATTCCAGGGTGCGTATAAATAATAAAAGGAAAGTTTTATTCATAATCAGTTGGGCAAATAGTCGCAATCCTTTCTCTTTGCGCAGCAGCTCGGGTCTTTCCCATTGAAGTACAATGTGATCCTCATGATTGGGAAACAATATCTTCATGGCATATGAACGATAATCCAAAAATGGTATGCCACCCGACGTTAGATCTCCGGTCAAGTCTGTCATTTCCGTTTGCAGCTCTGCAAATGCTTCTTTACACTCAGCCGCTACTCGCAACTCTAAAATATCCATCTGCTCTTGCATATTGCGTAGCACACGATTTGATTCCGATGTTTTCTTCCGGTAAGCGACAAGCAAAGCAACAAAGATTAATAAAAATATAGCACTTCCAGCAATGACGCCAAACACAACATTATCACCCCAATCCATAATAATGTTCGAGGTCTCGTAGCTAAGGATCCCAATTCGATATTCCAGCGAAGAACCTATTCGTACAATGACTTCTGGTCCACTTGGACTATTGCTAGTTGCTGCTGCTTCCGATGGTGGCCGGCACGTTAACTGTTGCCGAGACAATGATGTGATATTGCAATATCCACTGCCAATTTGAACAACAACATCACTCTCCTTGCATGCCCTATCTAAATTACGACCATTAATTGTCAAATATTCGCTCTTAAAATATTTGATGCGTTCCTCGAAGGCAAAATATTCAGGATTTGGATATAATTCAAAGTGATTATTATGCAATAGGGATAAGTTTCGCACTCGTAGCACATTGTCCATGAGAAAGCCGTATTCCAGTAAGATGGGATTTTCGGGATCAACAACAATTTGATCTGATACCGCCATATCAATAACAGGCGAAGGACATTCCATTTCAGTATCAGATTGCACTCGACATTGATTTGCATACATTTGATTTTTGTAGATCACATAAATGCTTGGCTCTTGTATACTGGTAAATTGTGTGCCCGTCACTGCAATTCGAATGCCTCCAGCTGGTATGCCCTTAGGTACTTTTATCTGGCCACTAGGACCTGAGCTGACTTGCTCCACGGTTGGATCGAGCACATATTTGAAATTGTAATCGTTAAATTCACGAGGACCATTGTCGAAGGACATTTTAAGGCGTCCCTCAATGATACCCGGTGATGGTGAAGTACGGCAAATCGCTTGCGAAGCGTCAGTACTGATGATTTTACATGGTAAATGATCATTGATAAAAGCCATTATACGAGATCCAGCATTTAAATGTTTGCCTATTATTCGAATCTGTGTGCCACCTGATGTTGGACCGAAACGTGGATAAAAATTGGAAATTTTCGGATCGACAAACTCATAATCCTCTTTCGATTCGCCACGATAATCACCGATTTGGACAACTATACGTCCGTTGCGATACATTTGCTCACCAGGACTATCAACAGTACAGACAATTTGCTTTGTGTCAATATAAAACTGTTGAAAAGGCATACAATTAATGCCGGCGATTCGAACACCTGAATATATATCATTATAATTTTTGCCCAAGTTAATTCCTTTGATGGTTATATTGGTGCCACCTTCCCAAGGTCCAGTCTTCGGACCAAACGAATGTATTTCTGGATTTGGACAGATTTCACTGCGATTCAGCCAATCGGTTTTGCCTTCATTATTTTTGTTGCACTGCTCAACCACCTCGCAGGTATTTGTCGAAGAGCACCAGCCGCAATTATATTTCTCATCCAACGCCAGACATATTCCACAGCTGTCCGCCATATCCCTACATCTATATATGACCACTGAAACAAAAACAAAAACATGTGCCTGGATTATTACTCATCTTGATTCCAAAAAACTAAACAATTAAGACCACTACATAAAGTATTTTCGATGTGATGATACATATAAGTAAGGAGTGCAGAATAACATTCCAAAAGCAGTCGAACTGTTAAAATATTAGCACAGAGCATTTTTTACTGACTGTTTAACCCTGTTCAGATGATCTTTGTGTATACTACAAAATACAAAATACTGCATTGTAACACAATCTTACCTTGTGTATATAATCATTTTTTATTTGCGATAAGTATGTGAGGGCCCATAAAAGGACTCGCTAAAATTCAAACATTTTGCAAATACATATCGTTCTGTTTACATTTAAATATTAAAAAAATGGCTGAGTCGAAACCCCGATCGGCTAAAAAAAAATCGTCATACAAATTATATTATAATGAAGAGTCTGTGATAGTGAATGGTAGTTACCTCAGTTAATCAATAAATAAATAAACCTCATGTTTGCCGTTAATCAATTCAAAACAAAACACAAGTCAAACTAGAAAGCTACAGTCGAGTGTGCTCGACTGGGATTCGCTACCCAGCTCGAATATTGTCGAATATACCAAAAAGTATTTTTGGTATTTCCAGTGTATTTGGTATATTTGGTGTACTGATATTCCATCACTTACTACATATGGCATAAAGTAAAAAATATACGTATGTATATGCACCGTCACATTGTCCACCAGAAACAAACCACGTGTAACAACTGCCTATAAATTTTCCCATAAAAAACTGAATAACTTTCAAAATTCTCTGGAATCATCATCACTCTTATTATCGTCGTATATACCAAAATTCGAGTCTAGCTTCAAAATTGCGCTTGCAACAAATTTTTTTTTAAGGTGCAGAAAGGTGCGTGGCCAAAATCTAAAAGGAACTTGATGAGAGTAGGATAAGTTTGGAATTCCTAGCTCTTAAAGTCGCCGAGATCTAGGTGTTCATACAGGCAGACATTGTTTATATTGACTCAGCTGGTGACCCTAACCAAGACTATATACACTTTCTAGGTTGATGCCTCCTTCTGTCTGTTACATACATTTCCTGTATTCACAAACTAATAATACCCTTCTACCCCTTGGGTATAAGAAAAGAATTAATTTGTGAAAAACGTAAAATTTTTTTTTTTTTTTGGAAAAACGTAAATAAACAAAGAAAAAACAATTTTTTGTCATTTTCCAATTTTTTGGAAAAAAAGTATAAGGAAGTGAACTTACCGTGAATATTATGTGGATTATCCAAAGGCTTGGATCCTCCCCAAATAACTGCGAATGTTGCTGTTAAATTCGGCGATCGCGACGTGTATTGAAATTCCATGCTGTCGCAGTATATGGTATCGCCAAGTAATTGGGCATTTAAGCTTGTAACACGACCCTCAATATTAAACTGACACACGAATCGTGTTTGGACAATGAATTGTCCGATGATATGCACTTTGACTTTAATTGATTTACTTGTGCCGGCGGCAACAAGTACTTCGCTCCCATCGCCCGTAGCATTAATGGTTGGACAAAACCCTGGACCGGATCGATAGCTTGGTCCGATGCGACTAATACCAGTTACCAAAATATCGTTACGACAATTCTCAGCTGTATCATGTGTGCAGCGATGAGCTTCTACACACCAATCGCAGGGGAACTCCGAAGAAACACAACGAGTACACGACGAGTGCGTGCTACAATCAAAGAATGTGAAATCAGTTGAGACCAAATCTGGTCCATTTCTCGTGCGGACCGACAGTTTTGCAGTGAAGTGATGTTTCCCCTGTTCAATTTGCGGCAACATATCTGTTCGTGGTGTTGTGCAATTGACACCATTTCGTTTCTTTGTCGCATTCGTAAACAGAGCCTTGTCTTCAGTGGTAAAAGCACAAATTAAATTCTCTTTAAGTTGGGGTAAATGATCGATTATCAGCTCCAAGGTGCGTGCCGTTGTACGCTGCAATTGATGCGGCACCACACTTGTGATTGTTGTGCATTTGCCTGTTTTATAGCTAACCCAATATAATGGATCGTTGACATCGTCTTGGCAATTGGAACGTGGACTGCATTTATTTTCCAGCGAACACCAACCGCAATAGGGATCCTTTGCTCCAAGACAATCGCCACATGTTCGAAAGTCCGCACAATCATAAACTTTTACTTTCGATACCTTTTGTTCCGACATGGCATAAATGTATAAATTCTGATTATCAAATTGCATATCCTTATTGATTGCCGAACCCAGATCAACCTGTACACTGGCATATTCATTCGCAATTGTCGAAGATTCAATAACAACTTTTTTTAAATATCCGTCGATAGTCCCAATAAATACTACTGTATAGCCACTTGTGCTGGTTGCAGCCACAGATGTCAGCCTTGTGTTGAACATCGCAACGGGGACGGTAGTGATTGGTTGCTCTCCTCCCAGTGGTGAGTTCACATCGAGGCCACAAAAATCTTCACCGATCGTTTGTAGTTTCTTAAATAGAAAATACAAGCTTAAAAACCATTCTTCGGCACTCAAAATATCACATAGCCTTACTGCAGCTTTTACTGCCACATATATAACTATGTACAGTATATATATATATATAGATATATATATATATAACAACGAGCAAACTGTAACACGAGTTCATTGTTTCAACTTCAAAGGTCTGTATCTTTTTTTCTAATGCACGCATTTTGAAGATCTTAGTCTTGTTTTGTAGGTGATATCATTTAATACTATTAAGTAAAATTAAAAGCTATTTGATATCAGTTAAAGAAAATGACACGCCAAACTGTAAAAAAAAGACAAATGTTACAGTTTTGCACTCTGGTTATTTTTTTAAGAAATATTTTTATTAATGATTTTTTAATAATGTGTCCACATCCCCATGGACTTTTCCAACTCTTCAATGCGATTTGGCATACTTTGGGTATACCGTTGTACCATTTCCGGGGGAATAGCATTCCATACGTCCTGTGTCCGTTCCCACAACTCCTTCATTCCACTTGGAGGAACTGCATATTTCGCCAGTTGCGATTTCACATGACTCCACAAGTTTTCAATTGGATTCATGTCGGGAGATTGTGGTGGCCACTTCATACATTCAAATTTCTGCTTTGAAATCCAATTTTTCACCAATATGGAGGTGTGCTTCGGGTCGTTGTCTTGCTGAAAAACGCATTTTTCGGCACAAAGACCCATATTCCCAATAACTTTAGGAAGATTTTCTTTTAATATGGCTAGATATTGCTTCTTCCGCATTATTCCATCGATTAACACCAGGGGACCAACTCCATTTGAATTAATGCACCCCCAAACCATGATGGAACCGCCACCGTGCTTGACGGTTTGTCGCACATTCCTTGGTGACTGGATCGTAGGATCCGGTATACCCAAAGTATGCCAAATCGCATTGAAGAGTTGAAAAAGTCCAAGGGGATGTGGACACATTATTAAAAAATCATTAATAAAAATATTTCTTAAAAAAATAACCAGAGTGCAAAACTGTAAAATTTGACTTTTTTTACAGTTTGGCGTGTCATTTTCTTTAACTGATATCAAATGGCTTTTAATTTTACTTAATAGTATTAAATGATATCACCTACAAAACAAGACTAAGATCTTCAAAATGCGTGCATTAGAAAAAAGATACAGACCTTTGAAGTTGAAACAATGAACTCGTGTTACAATTTTGCTCGTCAGTGTATATGTTAACAAAATAAAGTTGAACAAATTAGGTAGTTAAACAAAATGTAGTTTTATAATATGCAATTAATTCGGTTCATATAGACACGACAAAAGTACTCGATCTAAAGTGTATGCAAATTGTAGTCTCTTCTCTATTACCGATTGGACTTTTCGTTAATAGTTCAATCAGTCAAAAAAGACAAAGAATATAATAAGTATAGATACGTACCGTCAGAACACACGGCATGCTAGGAGATATAAAGTCCAGTCCCCGCATTCCATTGCCATTAAAGCAGAATTTGATGTTTTGCATAAACTTGCGACGTACAGACTTTAAGGAATATATGCATAGAGCCGAATTATTTGTTGGCGTATTGCCATCACCTTTGGAGAATACAGCAAAGAGCACATCGTCTTGTATCGAAATTCCAAGACTTTGGGCAAGATCCGAACTAGGTTTACCTAAAAAGCCGGCTTGCACTAAATTAAATTTTATGCCGCCCTGCGCATCGCTAATGCACTCGACCGGGATTTCCGTATATGAATAATAATTGGAGTCCTCCTGGCAAATGCGAACCAATTTTGTAATATACTCTTTAGGTGATGAGTGGTGGCTGTGTTTCAATTGTGTGGTTAGGAAATATGAAAAACGTTCCGAACTGAAGCCATACACATAATTTACAAAATACGATTCGCGGGCATATGAATTTATAAAACTTCGTGTGCCCGTTGTTACCGCCGAGGATGCAATTTGAAACATTTTTGCCTTCTCCAAGGAACGTGATGCAACAGCTGGAATCTCGCTACGATATGGTGAGTTATTTGTGTAAGTGACGCCAACATACATAACATTTGTCACCGGATGTTGTGGTGGTCCTGGCGCTATAAAAGCCACTGTAGAAGAATTAGCATCGTTGGCCACAACGGCATCGGGCACTTCATGTTCGACAATGCTAACATTCTGTAAATTTCGCACGGTGCAAGTGCCCTGAAACAAGGATCCGCACGCAATCAAGCGTGAAGTGGCACGATCGATAAGCAATACTTTGTTATAGTTATTTGTTGGCTTCCGTACAGCATTGAGAGGACAATCGAGTAGTGTGCATTCAACAGAGTCATTTTGTGGACCGGTCTTTACTGTCTCATGCAGTTCCAGGTCTGGCGATAGCTGATACAACCGATTCACACCACCAACAAAAACACGTCCTGTTATTGTATCCACCAGCAAATGATTAAGCATCGTATCAAAGTGAGCGACGTTTGTAATTATGCTGCTTGTGCTAATATTACCAATAGCAGTCTCAGCCATATCAGTGAAATTTACTTTGAGGATTGCATCAGAGCGTCCTGATCCAATCCTATCGACTCGTAAGCCCAATACAGTTGGCAATGCTTGACTTCGTTGAATTGCTGATGGAGTGGCATTCCCCTGGCTTATTATTAATAGCAGCATATATAGTAGTAACATATTCATTGCCACAATCACAAAATATATCGCCCCAACAGCGAGCAAATTGAGTATTGCAATTTTTCGATAGGTCTGGAAATTCTGTACTTTGTGCCGTCCTTTCTTAGTAATATTTATATTGGTATTAGTTTTGCACTTTTTGTAACTTTGATTCCAGTCAGGTGGATTTAGTATCCATTATCTATCTACGTATTGATATATAACTCAGCATTAAATGTGTCAACTTCCACTTTTATTTGTAGTCAACTTGAAAATTATCATTTTACAGCATCTGAAACTGCACAAAAATAAAATGTCCAATATTTAATTAATTGATACAATTACGAATATACATATATGTTGTTTATGAGATTCACTAATTATTAAATATGTAAGTATACAAGTACTCGTAGCACAACAAACTTACCAAATCATTGTACTTGTCAATAAGGTCATTAGTTTATTTAAAAATGATTAATTTTCAATTTAAATTTTAATCTCCTGATATTGTGAGCTGTTTTTTGGATCAGACGACGAAAAATACATGGAATTTACGAGCGATTCATTTTCACCCTTCAATGTGCAAATTTCCCAAACTATGGCAAATCCCAGTTTTCCTACCGGTCGCAGCCCTCTTTTATACAATACTTATCACTTTTTGTCAATTAAATAGTTGAGCAATACACAAAAAAATCTTTTTGACGACTCTGAATTTAAACATATGAAAATCAAAAATGTAAAAATCAGGCCAGTAATTTCCTTTTTCATTATCACCCACACATTTGGTGTACTTTTGGCATATATCTTTACTACCGCAGCATTTGTTTTCCACCACGCCCATGGTGATAAGTTTCAATGAAATTAATAGGTGCTTTAATTATGTGCATACGCATATGTAGGCAAATATATAAGTTCTTATTAAATTTAAATGCATTCAATACTATGATTTTGTTTAATTACATACAATAATTAAAAAAAAAAGCTGGGATACTAAACAATAATGCACATATGTATATGCTAAAATGTACGTGTGGATACTCTTAACTCTATAGTTGTGCACACTGGCACTAAAGTCGACTTTTTTATTAAAGCATACTTACTTTAATTATCAACATCTTACATGTTTCTAGCTATGCGTATTTATGCGCACATCTTTATCAAGAGTTGTTTTTTTTTTAATGTCGCTACTTTTCACAAAAAATGTAGGCATTCATGCAATTTCTCCATATATTATGTACATGGCATGTCACTACGTTATTTGTGAGGTTTTTTGTTGGCATTCGCACTAATATAAGTTTATTGTACTTTATGGTTTTGTAAATAAAAAAAAACCCACTTATCTATATTTTTTAATATAATAGTAGATATTCTATATCAGAGGAAGCAACACTCACCGATGAAACAAAATACAACTCTTCAATTTTCAAGATGTCGAATACATCAAAATATATCGTTTTTAAGTGTTAAACAATGATCTATGTTTGAAAAATGCAACCGTTTTCAAATGTATTAATATATCGATATTTTTAGAAATGCATCAATGTTTCGATAATTTCTCATCTCTATAGTGTGACCACTCTTTAAACTCCTTTTCTTCCATAGCGTGCCGCGTGTAAGGTTTTTTCAACAAGAAAATATTTTAATTATGGAGTCGGACGAAGAGCACTTTACTACTGGCGATTCCGGAGCAGCCACAACGTTCCCAATCCAATGTTCAGCTCTGCGTAAGAATGGATACGTAATGTTAAAGGGCCGCCCTTGTAAAATTGTGGACATGTCCACCTCTAAGACGGGCAAACATGGCCACGCCAAAGTCCATCTTGTTGGCATTGACATATTTACACAGAAAAAATATGAGGATATTTGTCCTTCTACTCACAATATGGATGTGCCCCATGTGAAGCGTGAGGATTACCAGCTCATTGCCATCAGCGATGATGGCTACTTATCTTTGATGACCGAAACGGGAGATCTCCGTGAGGATCTCAAGTTGCCCGAGGGAACATTGGGAACTACTCTGCGTAACGATTCTGATGCTGGCAAGGATATTCTATGTACCGTAATGAAAGCCTGCGGCGAGGAGTGCGTCATTGCCACCAAAAACAATACAGCTCTTGATAAGTAAGATGAGTCGCTCACAGGAAAATATGTGTTATTCACCTAATACTGGAAGAGTACAGATGTAATGAAGTAATATCAATAAAATGATTCTACAATACAAACGTTTGTTTTCAATTAATTACATACATGTATGTTTTTAGTTCATAGCTACGATTGTTATTTGAACAATACCGATATATGTATACTGTGCTCAAACACGTGGCTTTGCTGATTTCTAAATGATCACAAGATATAAAAATGATCAAATTGTAATTTGATTTATTTAGATACATGTTCATACATGCGTAATGTATGCAGATATGCACAAAAATATATGTATTCAAGTTTGTTTATACCATCCATAAGTTTGTATGTTTCACTTCATTAATTGAAATATACAACTTTTTGCGAATGTCGATTTTGAATTGACTTCTTCCTACATATGTATATGTATGTATATGGGGGTGCAAGCAAGTGCATACACAAGTCCGAATACACGTTGTTGTTATATATATATATATGTTTATATATGTATACATTTACACATAGTGTCTGATCATCACACACACATACAAAAAAGCATATATTCTTGTATGGGAGCATACAAGGAGTACAATGTATGTAAATATATTTTGCAGTTTCCAGCACTAAAGAAAAAACATGACAAAAAACACAACTGGTTCCTAATTTTTTTGTAATCTAAGAGGAATATTAAGTATTCCACTTTGTACTTCTCAAAATTTGAACAGATCTTAAAGCAAAACTAGAAATTTTGTTTATGTTAATTTTTTTTCAACTATTAAGCGTAAGAGTAACTAAAATACCCCATTTTTCCACCATTCTTTGGAACAGGGTATACATCCATTAAACAGATACAGCTGTTAAATTGCACTCTTCATTTGGCTTTACGATTGCTATTATTCGAAATATTTTTAATTTTAGTTTTTGTATTTTAATTGCACATCATTTTCTTTTTAACAAATGAGTGTATAATATGATAACGTTTTGTTTTAAAAATTGTCGTGTAAAACACTGATAAATATATGTTAAAAATTGACCCAATTATATGCCAGTACACAAACTAAAAAAATATAAAAAACTATGGTTCAACTAATTTTCTAAACGAAAATTTCTTAAGGTATTTGTCTTTATGTGGACAGGTTTAACTTTGTACTTGCACAAAAAAATTCATATTTTACTGATTTAATTGCGATGACATCGTTTGTTTTTCTACATAACAAGACACAAGAACGCAACAAAGCATTAGTAGTAAGCTGAAAACGTAATAATATATAAAGAGATAATTTTAATTTTATTTAATAGAAAAAGTTTTCCACGAGCACATCTTAGATATAATATTTTAATATTCTGACGATTTTAGATGTAGCTCAAAATTGAACAAACATAAATATGGTACCGATAAACAGAACAAGCTCTTAAACTTAGAAAAGCCGAATAGTAAGTTTCCTAACAATACGCCTTGAGTTAAACACAATGCAAATTATAATATAGAATCTTTAAACTACAATAATATACAACCAATTATTTTTTTCATGTTCAATTCAAACATTTCTAAAATGTTTGCATATTGGACGATGGAATAGGTAATGTTTTTCAATATTCTTCATAATGTGAAATAAAAGAATATTTATACTGAATATTAAAGATAGCTCCATAGAATTAAAAACTGCAACATTTTTATTGTCCGAAAATTAATTTTTGGTGTCACTAATACCACACTCGTGATTGTTAAAATATCGTAAAAAATTGGAGTTCTCCCAATAAAATGGTATATTTGTAAACTCAACATGCGGCCACACTATAAAAGTTATGTATTCACATTCTGACGGCAAGGATTAGCTGCTACAATATATCGTCAGTAGGTCGAAAAATGTTCGCGTTACGTGCCGCCTCCAAAGTTGATAAAAATTTGCTACCACTTCTGGGGCAATTGTGTAAGTTATAAAGTGTTTTAAAGCAATGCTATTTAATCAATAATTTGAGTATACATTTAAAAATATTAAAATTTTGGTCAAAAAGCCGTCATAGTATCTCACAGATTGAACATAACCTTACTTTCTTTTCCTAGAGAAGTAGAAACGATTGCATAATAATTAATATTTTGTTTTAACTGTCTTTAAAATTTTAGATATAAAGATCAGTAATCTTTAAAAATTAATTTTATTTATTCTATTAATGTTTGTATTTTATTTTCTTACGTAAGTTTGACAAGTTTTTGATAGCGTATTTGATTATCATTTTTATTGATACAAATTACAATGTTTGGCAAATCAAAAAAATATTTTTTCAATTAAACTAAAAAATAATGAATTAACTAACCTAATTATGTATACATACTAAAACTGCATAATTAAGAAATACCCTTACATCTGTGACGTAATCTTCTTATGCAAAACAAAATTGTATATCCATTAATAATTTCTCTTATTTAATTATCCAATACGGCCAACACACAGCTCGTGGCCATGCAGCAAAGGCAGCTAAAGTAGCAGCCGGAGCCAATGGCAAAATTGTGGCTGTCATTGGTGCTGTCGTTGACGTTCAGTTTGATGAGAATTTGCCACCTATTCTGAACGCTTTGGAAGTCGACAATCGTTCGCCGCGATTGGTGCTGGAAGTTGCTCAACATTTGGGCGAGAATACCGTCCGCACCATTGCTATGGACGGCACTGAGGGCTTAGTACGTGGACAAAAGGTTCTCGATACTGGGTATCCAATTAGAATTCCAGTTGGTGCCGAAACTTTGGGGCGTATTATCAATGTAATCGGTAAGTATAAACTGGTATTCATACATGCCAAAGTACTAGGTTTGAGCATTATATTATTGTATTATGATAGAATAAGTAAATAATGCTACATTATCCTGATATATACAAGTCGCTCAAAAAAGTAGCAACTTATTCAAATAGCACAATTAAAAGGAAGTTACAGGTGATTTTAACTGTTTCGTGACTATTTAACCGTTTTGCTCATCTCTACTACGCAATGCATGCAATATTTAAATCAAGTCACTATTTAAATTTAAATTCAATAAATTCCGAAGGTGAACCAATTGATGAGCGTGGTCCAATTCCAACTGATAAGACGGCGCCAATTCACGCAGAAGCTCCCGAATTCGTTGAGATGTCTGTTGAGCAGGAGATTTTGGTTACTGGTATCAAGGTGGTCGATCTTTTGGCCCCTTATGCCAAGGGCGGCAAGATTGGACTTTTTGGAGGAGCAGGTGTTGGCAAAACCGTACTCATCATGGAGCTGATCAACAATGTGGCGAAAGCTCATGGTGGTTACTCTGTGTTTGCTGGGGTCGGCGAGCGCACCCGAGAGGGGAACGATTTGTACAACGAGATGATTGAGTCTGGTGTCATTTCGCTTAAGGATAAGACATCGAAGGTCGCTCTCGTCTATGGACAAATGAATGAACCTCCCGGCGCACGTGCACGTGTTGCGTTGACTGGTTTAACGGTTGCTGAATATTTCCGTGATCAGGAGGGACAAGATGTGCTGCTGTTCATTGACAATATTTTCCGTTTCACGCAGGCTGGTTCGGAAGTGTCTGCTTTGTTGGGTCGCATTCCATCAGCTGTCGGTTATCAGCCCACACTAGCAACTGATATGGGTTCTATGCAGGAGCGTATTACCACAACGAAGAAGGGTTCCATTACTTCGGTACAGGCTATTTATGTGCCAGCTGATGATTTAACTGATCCAGCTCCAGCAACAACTTTCGCCCATTTAGATGCCACCACTGTGTTATCGCGTGCTATTGCCGAATTGGGAATTTACCCTGCTGTCGATCCTTTAGATTCTACATCGCGTATTATGGATCCTAACATCATCGGGCAGGAGCATTATAATGTTGCACGCGGTGTACAAAAGATTCTACAAGATTACAAATCGCTGCAGGATATTATTGCCATTTTGGGCATGGACGAATTATCGGAGGAGGACAAACTGACAGTGGCACGCGCCCGCAAGATTCAACGTTTCTTGTCGCAGCCATTCCAAGTCGCTGAAGTCTTCACTGGCCATGCTGGCAAGCTGGTCCCATTGGAGCAAACCATTAAGGGTTTCTCGCAGATTTTGGCTGGCGAATATGATCATTTGCCCGAAGTTGCGTTTTACATGGTCGGTCCCATCGAAGAAGTTGTAGAAAAGGCCGATCGTCTCGCCAAGGAAGCAGCTTAAAATGAAGCAACCCTTTCGATGGAGTAATGTTCATTTGAATTAAGCACTAAAATTGTCAGCGAAATTAGAAAACTTTTATCCTTGAAGGACACAATAAAAAATAATTGAACCAAGCCAATCTTTAATATATTTTCTTATTTAATCTTAACTAAGTAATGGTTTCCTAAAATCAACCAATGAGAAACAATTGGTGGTTAGCCATTTACTTATTTCATAGAAACCAATTGGGGAGACTGTCGTAATAAATCGATCTGAGTGCGATCTGCAGGTATTTCGATCGAGTAGTGTTTCTACCCAAAATGGTCTTAAAATGTATGGATGCAAAGTCAAAAGGTTATGGCTGTATAATGTGGACTAATTGAGCTTATAATTACATTATTTAAAATTAACCATTTTACCGTTATTTAACATTTTGTTTGCGATATATCGATTAACCCTTTTTCCTCTCTTCTCTGGCCTTTATTTTGTATACCGTTCTTTGTTAAGTGCCATTGCTTTATCCCATTATGTGTTATAATGATTTTTTTTGTAAATTAGAAAATACGAAGTTATAAATATTGATTTTAAGAATTTATTTCTGTTTGTTAAGTTAATATTTGTATTGCAAATACATTTTATAGATTTTATTTTAGATACATCAAACACATCAAGTATTTGTAAATAATATTACATTTTCCCATCATACGCCATAAATATAAAAATTCGTTTTTTTTTAAATTAGAAGTATAGAATTTTAAATATCGATTTTGAGAATTTACTATAGTTTTTTGTGTTATTTTTATTGAAAATACGTTTGAAAATTTTTTTTAATGACATCGACTACAGCAATTGTAAATGAATTAGGCAATCGCTAATTTTATGTGCTTTTTTGGTTTTGATTTTTGGGACACAATTCTGACGAATACTGTGCTTTTGTGTTCTTAACAAATGTTTCATTGACCCGCCGAATTAGAATGATTATTTTGTAAAGTTAAATCTTACAATTATAAGTATACCTCATAAGTAGGCTTGATATTAGTAAGAAAAACATTATAACTATAAAATTTTACTTTATTAATTTGTTTTATTCATGTTTATTTGTTATTTGTATTTGTATTAAGCATTTGTTGATGTTCATTTCTAGTTTGTAAATACGAATTTAGTGAAAGCACTTTCTCGATACTTAAGAGTCTTAAAAAAAGGTTATCTATAATGCATACGTATTTCATAAAAATGAACATTAAATGAAACGAAAACATAGTTGTGACTTCCCGAGTATTTATATACACATTTTAATAATTGCAAACGTACGTACGTAAATATTGTATTGTATATGGACTTAATTATTCTATGCGTATTCTTTGAGTAACATAATTGAGGTCACAGCATGTAAACAAATTTATGGAATTGAAATATAAATACAACATTTCTTTCACATTTACTAAAGAATATAGCAAATATTTGTAGAGTAATTAAATAGATTTTTTGTGTGGCATAGAAAAGGAAACATTCTATTTAAAATTTTTAAATTTTTGCTGTTGTAAATTCGAGTGCTACTTCTATAAATGTGTGTTATTTATTTGGGGTACAAATGACTTGACTGTTTTGTTTTGGAAATTTATTGACACTCACAGTTTCCACACATATCATAATATACATACATAGCATATGTAATTAGATTTACATAGCAATTTTGTTGACTTAGACTAATCCTCGGCAAAAAATAAACAAATCAAATTAAAAGGGTGCGTAAATTGTAATGATTCACCATATTTTATATTGTTTTTTTTTTTGCATATCTTTGCACTATTAAAGTTGTTTCCTTCAAAATATTTGTAGTATCAAATTTGAATAAAACTTGAAAGAATTACATATGATAATAACAATGTTGTGATTATAATAAAACTTGTATTTAACTTTTTTTTTTTTTTGCTTGGTTACATACATTAATTTTTTTTTATTATTTACGTATGTATATATTTATACATATATAAAAAGAGTAATATATTTATTGATTTATCCGCATTGATATCTTAGGTAAGAGGCGGAATTCAATGCAGCCTGTGTAGTGGGCTAATTTTCCCTCTACTTAAGATACTTCATTTGTATTGTTGATTTTGTCCGATACCAATAATTTGTTAATGAAATGTATTAATGTTGTGTTTTGTTAACAAATAGGTAGAGTTCTGATTTTTATTTTGTTTTTTTTATAATTTTTCGAAAATGTTTCTATTTTATTTACGAGTAAATAACGTAAGGTTCTGCTAGAGTGGCTTAATGTCATTCATAATATAATCATTAATGAATATATTATTGTGTGTTGTATCTATGTGTTGCCTCCTTGTAATGATTTTCGAGTTCTGTCTTCCTATCTGCCCTTTATAGTATCTGAAGTGTAAATTGTTAATAATATGTAAATATTTGTTTATGGTGTCATTAAATACAAAAGTCTGAAATATACATGTTATGAATTCCTATACACATGCTGTCTGCACATACATACATATGAATGTTATTTAACTTCAACTTGATAACGTAATGTATGTTATGTATTCAGACGGTTGCAATGTTGGAATAACAGAAACGAATTTGTTTTAAACAGGATTTTTGTGGTTGTTTTAATTATTTATAAGTAGGTTATTGAATTACTCTGTTTCTGCGTATGTTAATTTTTGTTAGGGCTTGGAAAATTTTTCTAGATTAGTTGTCATTAGCCATTTGAAGTCATTGTCAAATATTTTCTGGACATTTTTTATAATCATAATTATTTTATCCAAAATTTTACTTCAACCTCTCTTTTCTAAAAAAAAAATCAAAATTGTCTATTGAAAGTGGATATTGCGTATTTATGAATGGTTACGCGGGGCGGGGGAAAAATAAGATTTTATGTTGACTTACATTATTCACCCCTCCAATATATTTATATTAATATTTTGTGTTATTAGGGACTAACACCAAAAATGTTGATAGCTGTACATTGCGACAATTCTCTATGAGTGCTGTTTAAATTTTGGTATAGTTCATAACATTTATTATGTTAAGGAGTCAATTTCGCATATATCCTTATTTACTTCCAAGCATATTCCATTTAATTCACGTATCTATTTCTGTGGCAAAAAATCAAATGTCGTTGCCCCACTAATTTTTCCCGAAGCACTTCGATGAAAATGGACATTTTGCCATTTGTTGTCACGTCGATGCCAAACGCGTGTCTCTTCCGACTGATGAGTGTGTGCATGTCCTTGCCTTTATAAAAAATGGGAAAAGTAAATGTGCTGGTTGAAGTTGTCTCTAAAGTTGATTTATACAACTTAAAATAAATTACAAACTATAAGCTGAATTAAATGAATGATAAGTGACAGTTTAAATTTAAATTTATAACTTACTTGTCGATATATTGAGTGAGCCTTACATAGGCAATGCAAGCCGCTTCCTCTCCCAATAAGTGAACATGGGGATTTAATATTGTAGTGTTTATAGCCTTACAATTTTTACCAAGCACTATTTAACAAAATAAAGTCAAATATGGTTTTTTTAATATTATATCCTCGAGGCTTACCATTTTCGAAATAAAATTTGTGAAAATCAATTCCTTCGACTAAATTGCCTAATGCTTCTGGTTCGAAAGCCGTCAGATGTGGATCACATATTTTACTAAAGAATTAAAAATAGAAATAACAATCTTGATATCAAAAAATATTGTACAATTATTAAAAACATAAAACCTACGTGTATCCATCGAAGTCACCGCTGTTGATTGCCTCAATTAGCTGTTCTGTGATTTTGATAATTTCTTGTCGTCTGGCTGCTTTAAATCAAGTAATGGTCAATGGTTAATCATCATAATTTCGTCAATTGTAGTGAAAATGTTGCACATAGATTACAATATATGAATTTGTCATTTACGATAGAGTAGAATGAGAATTACATTTGAACGATCCAGCCAACGCACCAATGAAAGAGCGCAACAGAAAAATTAAAAACTTATAAACCAACAAAATTAAAAATGTTGTTTAAGTATATATTTATATTTATATTTATATTTATATTTATATTTATATTTATATTTATATTTATATTTATATTTATATTTATATTTATATTTATATTTATATTTATATTTATATTTATATTTATATTTATATTTATATTTATATTTATATTTATATTTATATTTATATTTATATTTATATTTATATTTATATTTATATTTATATTTATATTTATATTTATATTTATATTTATAGTTACTTTTAGAAGCTAGAGGTACCACAGTTGTCATTCACTACTCTTTACATGTATGTCCTACGATTTTGGCCACACTTCTTTTTGATCTTTTAAATCATACAAACAATTTACCTAGTATAGGGTAGAAAAACTCCCTTAAAGGTCATGCATTTTTCGAAGAAAATAGATAAGGCCTTTGTATTCAAATTAGTTATAATAATTACTTTTTCATAAATAATAATTAACATTACAGAGTAAATTAATTGAAGCCGATTATTGAAAAGAAGCATGCGACAGATTGATTAAATTGTGCACATCAGAATTTATATTATATATTTGTAAGTACTGAAGTTATGCTTTTAAATGACTTTCCATACATACCTGAAGAGCACTGTGAATTTCCTGAGATTTGCTGGCAAGATTTTGCAGGACACACTATCCTTATTTCTAAAACCACACATACATACATACATACGTACATATATAATATATAAATATATATATTTATATACATATACATAAATTTTAAATGTATTTTGTAATAAAAATGTACGTGGCAATGAAAATAAAATGAATTAACTAATATTTTAATTATTTTTAAATGTTGTATGCTGTTAGAGCAACTATAACGTTGACGTTGAATGCAATATCGAATTGACAGAATCAGCTAGAGTGATGAATGCAAACTTGTGCCTGTGTATGATCACATATTTATGTTCAACCTAAAGATCTTAAAATTGTAATTCCTTTAAATTATAAATGTTTGAAAATCAACGATACAATAAAAATACAGGACGGCGGATTATATTCTTAACCCAGTTTAATATTTAAATTGGGCACTCATCTAGCTAAATATTCATTCACATTCTTTAAATATACAAGTAATTTGTTGTATGTTGTTTGCACCATTTTCATTTGAACAAGTTAAGCAATACATACGACTACTCGTAGCTGCATTTAATCGATCCATAATCAATTAGAAAATATGTTATTCGTATTGCAACAGATCAAAGCGACCAAAAACTGAGAGAGAAAGAGAGAGAGGTAATATTAGCAGGTGTTCATTTTGTCACCCATGATGAAAACCGAATACGGAAATGAAAAAAAAAATTCCACAAAAAAAGGCCAACCTTAAATATTTTTGTCTTTTTTTTGCCCAAAAGTTAAGAAGCAGAATGTTAAGCAAAAATTTAAAGACCATTTAAAAGCGGTCGTTAACAAGAGTTAATTTTTCATTCGTATTTTTACAGATTGCTATTCAGAAAAACCCCTGCTACTGACCTTTTCACATTTTCTCTCTTTCCCTTTCTTCTCTGGCTTGTTCGAATTTTGATGTTGAAAATGGAATAATGTTGTACAGTAGAATGCCGATAATTGCATCTATACTTTATTGCAATTCCAGCATAGTTGTTTCCTTTTTAATTTTTTTAATTTTTATAAAAAAATGGGTGTGCGATTATCGATATTACTGTATTTGGAAATGTGATTTTGATGGGACTTATATAGAAGAAACAAGTTTTGTTAATTGCTCTAATGGTAAGCAGTCTAATGATAAAATCACTAAATCTAGCATCAAAAAAGTTAAACATATTAAGACTATTCATTTTTTAATTTTAATTTAATAAGCTTTAACATTACCTATAATTTGATCAAGTGACGAGAAATCGTCAGTAAAACCGTTGAATTGTTATCTCGGCACCAATTTACAAAATTTACTAAATTAACTAGTTAGGTTTTTTCATTTTTTTTCTGTAATTTATTTTGTAGTCACTATAAATTTTACGATTGATATAATTATTTGGGTAATCATTAGGAGGAACTAGAAAAGGGCTGCTTAGATCCTCAAGTGTATACACAAAAAGGTATAGGGAATAACTGCTGTTAATGTAATTCCATTTTATCCCATTGTAAGCAGCTCCCAAGCTGAAATTAAAATCAAAACCATAATAACGACTATTCTATTAAGGCTAATCGTGAAATAAAATACATATCAGACCCTCAAGAAATTAAACCTAATATATTTCAAATGTTATAAATTGATCAATTAACAACTACATGTTCTGTTTCAAGGATGTTCGTGTGACAGATCAAATGAAATCAATATAATGTGTTTGATAAAATAAAAAACAATACCAAAACAAATTGAATTACAGATGATAGATGAACATTACCTTCTGGATCTTTTGATATGACTGTAGTACTGCGATCAACAATTCCTTTTTTATCTTCTAAAAAAAAAAACAAATAAATTTCATAATTGACAATGCAATAGTGTTGTGATTTGAATTGTAATTTTATGAGAAGATAGTTTCGAAATCGGCACATTTGAAGTGAAAAAGAATTCATAGTGAAATCTCGTTTTTTTTAAACGTTTAGCAAAGTGCAACATAATTTTTTTTTAGATCATTGTGCTTGTATTAATTTAAAAAATAAATAGAATAGTATATTTGCAAGATGAAAACAAAATATAGTGTTTTTTTTACAACTGATTTTTTTTTTAGAAAAACAATTATTAGTAGTATATTATTTTGCCCAATATGATTAAATCTGGATCCGGAATTACTTATACATATAATGAACGGACTAATTAAGAACTATTTTATATATGAATCATTTTCAGTATCCTTTTAAAAAAATTTAAATTTTTTAATATAATTAATTAATCCTCATTTTATAAACCCAAAACGCGGTTAAATTAACTTTGTGAAATTATTTGCATTAGAAGGTGCCCAGAATTATGTATACGGACGCAACATTAATAGTCAAATTTAATTTGGTATGTATGTCAGATGGTTATATATTTATGTTATGTTTTTATTTGCCAATTTTTTGTTTTTATATCTACAAAGATTGTGTTCAACCGTTTATTTAAGTATCACAGTTGTAATTATAGTTGATCGAATATTGAGTTTACAATCTACAAAATTGTTGACCCAACTATAGTAGCATGTGTATGCGTGCAATCATTCTATTCAAAGCATTAATCGGTATAATGAGGACACATAATTTTTAGTGATTTGAAAAACACAAAAGATGAAAGAATAATAAAATGATTGAAATAAAAAAAAGCATTTTACAAAATAATATACGACAACTAGAACCGACATTAAAATGAAAAATAAGGGCCATGCAAAAAAGAGACGTTATTAAAAAAAATGTACAAATTTTAACATATATATTTTCCAATAAAAAATCATTATCTATAAAACATTAGATCATGTTTTGATCGTTTAATCACTCAATTTAATGACTCCCAATGTATATGAATAATCAACCGCATAATTTCTTCCTATCAAATTTTAAGTACAAACATTTTCTTCAGTTTCACTACTGACAAAACCAATAAAAGTATATCAAATCAATAATTATTACACAAAGCAATTTCGTCTTACCCTTAACATCATCATCCTCTAGAGTCGTGCTAGATGAATCAGTTGATTCCTTCACCTGTGATCCATCCCCTTTTTTGGTAATCATGCTTCTGCCTTTATACAATATAAAATTTTGTGTGTAAACAGATAATACTTTGATAGATATTATAAACATACTAGAAAAATTCCTAGTGGCCAACATTGTTGTTAGTATAGCGCCTTTAAGTTTACGACGTGCGTTGAATTTTTTAAGACAATCAACCGTTTCCTGGCGATGTACTACAGAAGCCACACGTTCCCTTTGCTATCGATTTAAATAATTTAATCTTTGGAAATTTACATTTATTTTTAAATTATGATTACATACACATATCCACGGGTGTTTCAAGGCCTCAGCTGCAGTGATTCGCTTATTTGGATTAACGGTGAGCATTTGATTGATTAAATTTTTAGCTTCTGGTGTAACAGTGTCCCACTCAGGCGATGGGTACTAAGTTGAAAAAAATTAAAGACAAGCATTGTAACATTAAAGAAAATAAAAAATTCGTGAAAAACAAAGTGAAATGCAAACATTTTATTAATCATTGACTCGTATTAATTTTTTTTTTGTAACTAAAAATATTAAAAGTTAAATTAAATTCAACATTATTGGCTCTAAAAATCGCTTCCGTAGCCCGAAAAAAATTGACGTAAAGTATTTTTTTTTGTATAATATCAAGTTGGTCCTCCAATACGTCATAAAAAACAGAATGGTTGTCAAACGGGAAATACACCTAAATTTCCTTCATGCGTCTAAATTGCATTTCGTGAATCAATATACCAATATTTGGAGCAAATGGATCCTATCGCTAGTCTCTTTTATACATTCATCATTAACAATAAAATATTATAATTAATACAACAAAGACCATAATACGACATTTAAAATAAATTTCTTACATCGTAGGCTCCTGCCTTAATTTGTGAATATAATCGATGTTGATCCTCATCCCAAAATGGCGGATAGCCCACAAGCAAAATGTAAAGAATGACACCTATGTATATTAAAGTGTGTATTGTTTAACTGTAGCTAATAATTTTTATTGTTAGTATTTAATATGTTTAGCTTACCGCATGCCCATATATCTACCGATTTGCCATAAGGCTCCTTTTTCAATACTTCAGGTGATAGATAACCCGGAGTACCGGCAAATCCAAACCATGCCTGATGATCGCCTTGTACTTCAATGGCTAGACCAAAGTCAGCGAGTTTCACAGCTGCACCCTTTGCCTTACTAGCTAATAGTAAATTCTCTGGCTTGAGATCTCGATGCACCACACCATTCTGGTGGCAGTGATTAACCGATTCCAATATTTGTTGAATACAATGTGATGCATCAGCCTCTGAATAAAATTCACGTGCTACAATATCTTCGAATAGCTCACCACCAGTTACACTGTAAAATGTATTTGTCATTGTCAAGTTGATTTAATTTTTGGTTGATCGGTGTATTTTCAATCCGAAACTATTTAACTATTTTGATTTAATTGGCAAATAATTAAGTGTTCAAGTTTGCATATGTAACATATGTACAGATTGTCAAATAACACTTTCAATACAACGAGAAAAGGATGAACTATGAATCTCAGTAAACAATAGTCGAGTCATTGTTTTTTTATGCTACTTAAAATGCTATCTTATTAAACTTTCATTAGCAGAAATAATATGATGTTACTTACAGGTCAAAAACGAGATAGTGATAGTTTTCCTCCTGTATACTGTCATGTAATCGAACTGAAAATGATTTGAAAATCACAAGACAACTTTCAATTTGTATGTATGTATTACCAGGATTCGAACTTATATGTATTATGCAGGATTCGATCGAAAATGCAAATCGATGTCACATTTTGATTGAAAAAAAAAATAAAATTTGTACAAATTTACTAAATCTAGCACATCCTGTAGTATTTGAATTAATAGTAATAATTAATAATAGATTAACATACCAATATTAGGATGGTGTAATTTTCGACATATACGAGCCTCCCGCTCCAATTTCTGAAAATCTGTTTTGAGAATTTAAAAATTGATCAATTCAATAGAATGTAATATATTATTTATTTATATATATATTATGAATGCAATAGATTCTCACCTCTTGCAGTTAGCTTTTTAGTATTGATAATCTTTGCGGCAAACTCAAATCCCGTTGACTTTTGGACACATCGTTTAACTATCGAAAAGGCGCCCCTAAAACACAATGTTACGATGAAAAATCTGCGTTTTTGTGCGCGTTTACAGTATGTACATACTTTCCAAGCTCTTCCTTAATATCATAGTTATCGGAGAAACGCGTACAGGCTGCTGGAGCAGCCATCGCGATGGCACACTTGAGAAAATCTATTGTGTGTGTTACTTACAAATTGAGATGCACTCAAACGACTAGATAATCGAAATCTTTTGTTGTCCTTTACTTTTTGATTTGTTAAAATCAGTTTTGAATATAATCTCCACAGGACATTAAAATGCAATGCTTCTGTTGATAATAAAAAAGGAAAAGTAACATACAATAAATTCAATATTACATACCACTAATGAAACGATGTACAAAAAAATCGATGTCTTTGTTGTGACGATTATAAGACAGCTGATTATTCTTGCTTTCTGTTAGCGAGATATTGACTAATTAAGATCACACGGAATATTTCAATAATCAAAGATCAGAGCTTGTTGAAAATTGATTTTACAAGTAAACGTGATTTAGTATTAAATCGATTTTCCTCACATATGGCATATTACGGTCACACCATGTAATAGTATTTTGTGTATTTTCAATTGTTAGCGAGAAAAAATACAATTTTGTCAAGATTGCATTTATTTCAAATAAACATATGTATACACATAAAATATATAACATATATTTATTTTTGTGTCATTGCAAGAAGTACGCATACGTATGTATGTGTATATTTATCTATGGATGTATATGTACATACGTACTCATTAACATACATATGTATATGTATTTTGGTATTTTTCACTCATTCGAGCAACAAACACTTCACTCAAGCAGTTAATCTGTTAATCACATTTTGGAACACAAATGATGAAACTTCATTGAATTTCTTTACTGAACGCTTGAAATTTATATTGGATTGAACTACTATTCCTTTATTAACCAAATACTCCATTTTTTATTTAACCTTTACCAGCAATGATTCTACTGGAAGTCAGCCAAGTATACAAATATTTAGCAGTATTCGAACATCAATATTTCAGTATGTGTGTGTTTAGTCGTTTTAAAAATTTGTTTTATTAGAATTAATATTTAAATATTTCTTTAAAACATATATATGATTGCAGCCATAAAACTATATTTGTAGATTATCATGTTATGCAAGTCAAAAGGAACTAAAATGAATCGCTTATTGACAGGGACATAAGGAATTAGAACCCAACTTGTTGCAAACGGTCATATACATATGTACGTATGCATAAATATTCATGTATATGTACATACATATATGTGTAGATATACGTAGATATTCATATTAATATGCAATTGCACATGTAATAGATACATATTTCACCTACATAACTAATTACTGGATGTCCTCCCTCTGGTAGGCATAAAATGTGTAAGCATAAGTATACATATGTATGTATGTACACGTTTATGTAGATAAATACATAGATACACGTAACGTATGTATGTATATATCGATGGGTTTACATGCAAACAAAGTTTACTCTCTCTCTTCCATATTCCATTTTCGCCGCGCATGCATGTACATACATACTTTCCATCGTTATTCCAATTGTCTGTAACATGTCTGTTACGGGCGACGGAGGAGACATCGCAATTGAAAAACGTATAAAGCATAAGTATGCAGGTGCATACATAGTATGTATGTTTAAGTAAGTAGGGAGCATAGCGATGTATACTTCAGCTTCTTTAACTTGCTAATGAAATAGAACAATTGTTCATATATATATATATATATATATATGTATATATATATACATATGTATGTGTGTTGTGAACATACTGAGGTACAAACATATGGACATAAAAAGGACACGAGATTTACTAATCTAATATGATCCGGAACAACATTTATGAACATATACATATATATGTATATATATATATATATATATATATATATATATATATATAATAAATTCAAAGTTCGTCGCTCTTGTAATTATGTCGATGCTCGACACTACTCCTGCATTTGTTCCGATTTAATATCAACAGAATTTTGTTAAGGCATATTCAAACATGCGCATATCTATGCGCTAAAACATATGTATATAGTATTTGAAATTTATTTATCCTACTTGATACGAATGAACATTTAATTTGAAATATATAGATGCTTTATTTACTTATAATTCCAGATATTTATTTGTTGAATACTATATTTATATATGAATCTATATTTGCAATACGTATGATGTACATATTATTTATACATAGGCATACATTTATAGCCAAGAGGCATGAATGTGTATATACGCATACATATGTACGTAATTATGTGTGCGCTGACAGTTGTATTTATGTATGTGGCTGGATGCTATATTTGTATTTGAATATTTTTTTTTAATTCTGTAGAAAATTGCACAGTTATACCGTTAAAAGAAACATAAAAATGTGCTGGAGTTTTTATTTAGGATATATATATTTTTAAGTGTATAAATTATATATATCTATATATATGCACTTATATACACATACATATGTATCTATCCGTATAAAAATATAACCGAAAAATTGATGTATCTAATAATTTGAAATTCACACATTTAATTATATATTATATCCATACAAATTTACAAATAATCGTACATATGTATGTACAAGGAATGGTGTGTATCCATATACATATACGTATATATTTCCATAAAATTTCTGTTACACTATTTCACGTATATACATATACATATAAATGCTAAAGAAAACCAGACCACACGCGACTTATGTAGTATGGCAGAACGTCCGTTTGTTAGGAAAGCGAATTCAATACTGATAGCTTTTATACCAAGTCGGCATCAGGAGTATACTACCATATCGGTGCATATCTACATATATATACATACATACATAACTATATAGTACATTTCTGTATCTCACAATATTCTAAGACCATACGCTCTGCGTTGACATTGGAATTATGAGTTGCGAATGCAGTGGTTGTCCTCTAGTCCCGAGAGAAAGTCTCCACCTTTTTAACGCATGCCTAAGGCAAAAGCTTTTTCCATTTTCAAAATACGTTAGGTTATAAAATTTTAATCGCAATAATCGATAGCACTTTCAATGCAGTGGTGGTTCTGACCATAAATTCAACCAGCGTATAAAAAAGCCAAAATAGAGTAATAGACATTTTTAAGGGGGAACATAGAAATTTGTTATATTTTTTTTTTTAAATTAAGAGAAGCATCAATTCGGATGGGTGGAGCGAAAAAGGTTTTATTGTTTTCGCGAAAAAAATCGGAATCAATCATAATTTTGATCTCTTTTGAAATTTGTATAATATTAAAAATATATATATATTGGTTGGTTTTTTTAATTAATTTTAAAAAATATTGTTATTTTGATGAAAAAATTACAATTAAAATTATGGTTCGATTTCATTAATATATGTGTATGTCACAGGACATAAAAATTATATTCAAAAATAAGTGATACAAATTTTTTGCTGAATAAAAAAAAATCGAATAAAAACCTGCACTTATATTTTTAAAATGAAGTGTACCCAAACTGTGAGTTGAGGCAATTGTTTTATAGTATATTTTTTTATAAGAAAATAGTATATTTTGATTTTCAACTCACGGTCACGTTGATTTGTAATTAAAAAGTGGTAATAATGTCTATTTATCTTGTGAAGGGAGGGATTATCGTTGGTTAGAAATTGGAAGATTTGAAGGAAAAAGTTTAGATATAAATAACATCACATGCTTAGTTACTGATTTTTTTTCTTAATTTACAATAGGGGCTTACCCGTCTGACCAAAGGTATTGCTTGACGCGGCTTTTGAGCGATGAACACCTTAGAAGAGCAATTAAGGCAATTGGGAGTGAATAGTAAATGCGAAGACGAATGTGTGCGGACGGGAAAAGTAGCGGCTTTAGTGGATAATTTGCAGCAAAAAGGGAGTACTGTGCAATGCAGTGTGCATAAAAAGATAATAAGTAAAACAGCACCAAACATTCCACCCAAACCATGTCGAAAATCATTTGAAATGCCCCAGGTGACAAAATAATAAATTATTTTATGTATGTATTTTTCGCAATATTCATATTATTGTATATTTAATTACTAGGTACCCCTCAGCAAACAAGTTACGGATACTCGGGAACCATTGTATTCTCAGCCACTACAGAGCATAGAATTGATTACAAATAATAAAATTGCAAAAGCATCAATACTTTTGCCCAAACAGCCAATATATGCTACTCAAAATGGCGAGATATTGGAGAGTAATATATCGACATTGGACAATCCAGCGGTGTTGGAACAGCAACTGGAAGCTCTGGCGTATCATAAGCTTCAGATGGAAAAAAGAGGTCTCTTGAGATTCCAAGTGCCAACAAAGTGCAAACCAGTCACAAAAATTCCAAGCTTGTCATCAACATCTCTCAGTGTCAAGAAAACAACCCCAGACAATATACCAAAATCGATAAAAACTCCGTCAGAATTTGGTGACACCATACTCTATTCTAATATTCAATCAACATCAGCTCATAAAAGTAAGTCGGAAATGTAATTGTTTTTGTATTTATTAGTGGTATTTTTTTTTTTATAAGTAAGTAGATATGATGATTATATGTATGCTGTAAAGCATCATATGATGATTAAATAACTGCCCCTTTAATACCTTAACGATGATAGTTAAGAAGCTGGAATCTTTCTGCCGGCTACGGCAACAACAAAAGTTCTATTGAATTAAAAAAATATAAATTTTTTTATTGTTTCCGTGACTAAGTCAAATTTCAGTTATGCAGTAATCTAGATTGACTGGCTATGCTGATGACTGTTATGACTGATGTCATCGAGTGTAGTAATGTTAAGTAGATATTTTTTAGCTATGTATAAATGTTTTAGGATATTTGTATTGTTATGTGATTTCGATATCCATGAGAGTGCATTACATAAATGATCATAGCATTACTGCTACCAACAGTGCTATGAAAGTTGTTAAGAGTTAGATTTCCTCTTGATCTCGGATGTTTCAACTGTTACTGTATTGCAATATGACTAAAAATTCATAATGAAGATATGTTTGAGTGGCATTATCTCAATTTATAATAGTTTGCTTATTAGAAATAATTGTATTATTTAGGGTTTTGAATAGCACAAAAAAAAGTATGAAGGGAAATTGGAATTGTGTAGAATGTAGAATGATATAACTATGCCTCCACGAGATGCATACAACAGACAATAGGAAACATCTCTAAACGCATAGAAATTCATTTTTAGTTCAGGTTCCATAGCCGTGTGGTTATAGCCCTGTCCACCGTTTGTATTAACACCTAATTCGTTATGCGATTTGATGGAAGTTATTCAAGAAACAGATTCGTATGGGAAAACCCATAGGCAGATGCACTCATTTTGTTCCTGGTGAGCAATGTGAATATGTACAGTATATTTTATACTTTGTGAGATATATACTTTTTCAGATATAATGGAATATCAATATATAAAACATACAAGCAATAAATATTAAAATTACTTTTCCTTAAATTTTTAGTATTCAAACAGGATAGCGGGTGTTTATTTTTTCAATATTAAAAATTATAACGAAACGATATAATAAATTCTACACATCCCAAACAAATTTCACATAATTTTTTAAATTTATCTCAATCTATATAAAGGACAAAATTTCTAAATTACTAGGATTTTCAAATTGAAGCTTCTGAAGTTTGAAATATTTGTCAAAATTGTGTATTGGAGGTATTATATTAGGTATGGAAGCAGTCGATTGTCAAAGTGATCGTACAGTGATCACATCACACAGATACAGAATTGCAGAAATGGTTGTCGGTGTGTGTGCTTTTAAAACTTTTTGGGTGGGACAAAGCTGTTGTTGCCCCTTAAACAAGTAAGAAAGTTACAGTCGAGTGTGCTCGACTGTGATATACCCGATACCCAGCTCATATTCACCATATTCCACCACATCCTAAATATCGCATAAAGTATAAAATATACAAAGCACGGTCACATTGTTCACCAGAAAAAAACCACATGCAGCTGCCTATGGATTTTCCCATACAAAACTGTTTTTTGAATGACTTCCAAATTTGTCATCCGATCGCGACCAAATTCTCGGAAATCATCGAGACTGTATTTATCTTTGTATGTATCAAAACTAGAGACTATCATTAAAATTGTGCTAAAAAATATTTTTTTTCGATTATAAGCGGCGTGGCAAAAATCAAAAATAAACTTGATCTGCGTAGGACATATACCAATACTGGTACCAAGTTTGGAATCTCTAACTCTTATAGTCTCTGAGATCTAGATGTTCATACAGAGAGACAGACAGACGGACAGACTAACATGGCTATATCGACTCGGCTGGTGACCCTGACCAAGAATATATATACTTTATGGGGTCGGAAATGCTTCCTTCTGTCTGTTACATACATTTCCTGAAGTCACAAAGCTATAATACCCTTTTACCCTATGGGTAGCGGGTATAAAAATATATATCGAAATTATGGAATCTGTTTCATTGCGAATTATTTAAAATCAACTTTGTCTTTTTTAATAATATATTTTTTGGTTTTTAGTGTTAAGAATTTTGACACATAATAGTGTAATAGTATAAAGAAATACAAATGCAACACGGAAGAAACTAGCTACATATATTTAATTCAAATTAAGCACGTCTGTGATTTATTTATCAAGCTTTATGACTTATATGAGATAACTAAAATTGCATATGTGTTATAGCCTTGGATTCAGCCCATTCAATTATTAGCAAATTACCTGGACAACTCTCAATCTGCACTGCGTCTTTGTCAAGAAAGGATATTGATGATGAATTACTCCCACCTTCAAGTCCGGTGAGCTCTTCATACAGCGAACTTCGAAGAGCAAATGATGTCTTTCATAAAACAACAGTAGAATTACAAGAAAGTACTGCAATTAAATTGCCAGTAACTGATTACGAAAATTGTGTAACTCAATGTGCACAGAATACAACTTCTAAGGTAAGTAGTTAATTTTTGCCACATTCTAAAAACACATTTGTATATATGTATATACGGCTTAACGGCTGCTTAGTCACTCAACTTGTATATAAATGAACATAAAAATGCATATTATTTACTATTAATTTTTTTTTCATATTTTTGGGGATTATACCTGCCATTTTCCAACCCTCAAATCGAAAAATAAAGAGCTTAAGTGTTCAAGAAATAGTACATACAATATAGCTTATATTGTCATTAAAAATTCGGTTGCAATCATATATTATTTATATGTTCTCCACAACAGCGCCAACGACATGAAGCCAGTGCGACAAAGTTTGATTACAGTTTGTTGCACCTGATATTTGGGACATCATATATAAAAGCCATACTTCAAACCTATGTTAGCGAATGAAAAATATACTAAAATGTAAAAAAGACTCAATATCACAATAGGTTTTGCACGGATACTTAAAAAGTATTTTCGAAAGGGAAAACTATGGAGACTCGCTTGCAATTTGTGATCGGATAGAGGATCTATTAAGCAACTATCAACGATAAACGGAGCTTTACATCGTTAGCATAACTTAATAATATAACACATGGCAGTTCATCAATTAACAATTAAAATACGAAGCGGTCAAAATGAGAGCCGCCTTGAGGCACTCTGGAAGCTACTTTAACCGACTTCGGTTGTTAAAGTACTCTTTTTTGGTCTTGAAGTCTCAAAAAAGAAGCATCTCTGACCCCATAAAGTATATACATATATTCTTAGTCAGATAGAGATTCCAAACTTGGTACCAGTGTTGGTGTATGTCCTACGCAGATCAAGTTTATTTTAGATTATTATTTTGCCACGCCCCTTTCCGCCCCTACCAAATGAAAGAAAAAAAGATTAACCAGCGCAATTTTGAAGATAGAGTCTCGAATTTCGGTTCATATGAAGATAATAACCGTCTCAATGATTACGGAGAGTTTGGTCGCGATCGGAGGAAAAACTTATTCAAGAGACAGTTTTGTACGGGAAAATCCATTGGCAGCTGCAAGTGGTTGGTTTCCGGTGAACAATGTGACCGTGCATGGTACATTTTATATTTTATGCGATATTTGGGATGTGATAGAATATGAATGTACTAAATATACCAAATATACACAAAAATACCGAAAATACTTTGTGGTATATTTTTGTATATTTTAGCTGAGTAGCGGGTATCTCATCGAGCACACTCGACAGTAGCTTTCTGACTTGTATTATTGTCGTTGTTGCGCATATCTGTGAATGTTTTGGTGAAATTTGTTCTTTGTATTGTTAAAAAGTGCACTTGTAGATGGAACTGAGAAAATCGCTTCTTAGCCCTCATTTACGTTATTTACTTTAATTTATTGTAAAGGTATTAGCCTATTAAGTATTAGAGTGGTAGCTTGAAAGCAGTCAGCTTTATATGTATAGATTTTTCAGAAAAGGATATAGCCACAGATTAAGGAACATATAATGAGGAAGGATCATTCCAATTTAAAAATGTAAGAAAATAATATCTAAAAATTCATGTGTCGTGAAATTCAAAGTGAATTCTAAGCCATAATAAATTAACCGGATAACATAGCAGACGAATAATTATTTTTAAATCTAGATATTTATTAAGTTTTATTTGCAAATAAATAAATAACAATAATTTGTAATCAGTTTTTTTATAATTATAAACAAATTCGAGGAACTTGCTAAATAAATAAATACTTAAACTTCGTTTCAGCTTCCACAGAAGGAGCTTTTTATTATTTTCTTTCATATAACCGTTATTTTCTATCATAATATAATTAAAAGCTGTCTAACTTGTTCCATTTTCAGTATTATAACAAAACATCTACGGAATACTATGGCTATGGTGGACTGTCTCAGGTACATTAAATTATTTTGACTGTATGTTTTTATACCCGTTACTCATAGGTTTGAAGGGTATTATAACTTTGTTGCAACAGGTAATGCATTATATTAGCTGAAAAAATAATCTCCGCATGTACTTATATACTTAATGATCGTCGATATTGCTATGTCCGCCTATCAATAGCTCAATTATTTCATAATGAGGTTGCAATGGGATAAAAAACTGAATAGTCATTCAAGAAACCAATTGTGTACTCTTTTAAATTTTTTTGGCATAATTTTTTTTGGCATATTTGAATTTATTTGATACATTTTACTTTCTACTGTGAGATAAGGTCTTTTAAAAATGCTGTTTCAAACCAGGTAGTAATAGGCTTTAAGACATTTACTCTAGACTGTATGCTTTGATGTTATATTGCCCTTGGTGTCATTACCAAAAAAAAAAAATATCTTGTTGTCACCGATATTACGAAATATATGCATGCATATATTAAACAGCATATTTAAGAAATGTGAATTAGTAATGTCTGTTTGTCCATCTGACTCTCTGTTTGTGTGGTGTGGATTTGAGTGACTATAAGACCTATGAACTCAAAATATTCTATGTGAGGTCCTATGATTAATACCTAGATCACGTATAAAAAAAACAAGTAAGAAAGCTACAGTCAAGTGTGCCCGACTGTGATATACCCGCTACCCAGCTCAAATATACTAAAACATACCAAAAATACTTTTTGGTATTCATATTTCATCACATCCTAAATATCGCATACCAAGCACGGTCACATTGTTCATCAGAAACAAGCCACGTGCAGCTGCCTATGGATTTTCCCATACAAAACTGTTTCTTGAATAACTTCCGCTTTCATCCGATCGCGACCTTATTCTCGGAAATCATCGAGACTGTCTTTATCTTTGTATGTACCAAAACTCGAGACTCTATCCTTAATAGTAAATCGTTTTTTTCGATTTTAAGGGGCGGAAAGGGGCGTGGCAAAAATACAAAATAAACTTGATCTGCGTAGGACATACACCAATACTGGAACCAAGTTTGGAATCTTTAGCTCTTATAGTCTCTGAGATCTAGATGTTCATACAGAGAGACAGACAGACGGACATGGCTATATCGACTCGGCTGGTGACCCTGACCAAGAATATATATACTTTATGGGGTCGGAAATGCTTCCTTCTGCCTGTTACATACATTTCCTGAAGTCACAAAGCTATAATACCCTTCTACCCTATGGGTAGCGGGTATAAACATTAACGAGTGTAATTTTAATGCTAAATGCTTAAAAATGTAATTATTTAAGAAATGATTTTGTGTGGGAAATTCATATGAAGCTACACGTGCTGTTACTTTTACCAAATATGTAAAAAATACTTTTCGATATAACTTTGTATATTTAAACTGAATATCAGATATCCCACAGTCGAGCATACTCGACTGTAGTTTTTTAACTTGTTTTTCGCAAATTGTTCAATCTTAATTAATCATCGATATCATAATTTGAAGTTTTGATTCTTGTCTTATGTTCTAGACTTCTTCTACCTATGATTCGATATACGAGCCTATTAATCCGCGCTTATCCACCGATGTACAGACACGAGGTAGTTTTAGTACATATGCCAATGTTAATCAAAGCAATTTTCCATCGACTAGTAGGATATGTGGAGATAAATCTTTTAGCACAAATTGTGAAAACACAGTTTCAATTTCAACTGAACGACAATCGCTTAACGACGAATCAATTAAGCCAAGTAGCAACACGAACTATACAAAAAGGAAGACAATTATTGATAATCATCGCCACTACCATTTAACATCAATTAATTCAGTAGACGAAGTGGAGAATTATGGTACGTATATCTATCATCAAATTCTTTGTAAAGTCGAGACAATATCATATCTTCCACATCAATTTTGTACTCAAGTAAGTCAAGTCCAGGTTGAATTTTTAGTTTAGATTAAAATGACTAGTCAGAACTTTAAACAAATTTCATCATTTTATTTTGTTTGTCCATGTTCAGCAGAAGAACTGTGAGCGCTTTTATTATGTTTGACAATAAAAGTTTTTGTTTACATTACTAATTAAATATGTTTATTTTTTCTTGTTTTTAAGTGTGTAGCTATGCATTATTTTCAAAAATAAAATGAGCCGACTTTTTTTTTAAATGGAAGACTTTTCATTCTCTTGATCGAGTGGGTATTCTTAAAAACTCAGTGGTCCAATATCGTGACCCACAGTTATTTATTTAATTCGAATTGGGTTCCTTGTTCAGTTTGGTCGGTTTTGTATATCTATACATATATGAATATTTTTATTTTTTTTATTTTTAGGGCGTTGCTTTAAATGCGGGCATCGTATTTTGTGTGAAAGCAGCGGATGTACGGCAATGGATCAAATTTATCACATTTCATGTTTTACATGCACTGAATGTCAAATCAACCTGCAAGGCAAACCCTTTTATGCTTTAGAAGGTAATCCGTTTTGTGAATATGATTATTTGCAAACTCTGGAGAAGTGTTCGGTTTGCTTGAAACCAATTTTGGAGCGCATTTTGAGGGCCACTGGCAAACCGTATCACCCACAGTGCTTCACTTGTGTCGTATGTGGCAACAGCTTGGATGGTAAGAGAAATTCAATTTAAAACACTTTTTATAAATTTTTTTTCATTTAAATCACAATTTTTCCCATATTCAATTTTGACATACAAATGTTTGTTTAGATAAATTAGTGTTAAAGTTGCAGTATTTTTTACACCCGCTACTCATAGGTTTAAAAGGGTATTATTATTTTATGGCATGTAAAATGCCGATAGTATATATTTTTTTAATCAGCAGTGATAACCGAAACGTCCGTTTGTCCGTCCAAACTAAATTTTGCAACAATAATCGTGTCCTACATTGATAAAGTTAATTTTAAACGTTGGCCACGTCCCTTTCGCCCCTTAAAATCCAATAAAAAAAGGGCTGGAGTTTTAAATTTCACACATAATAATATTTATAGAATAGGTTTTTTTTTGTATTTAATTTTTATTTACAATCTATCTATCTAAAGACAATAAGATAATAAGTACATAGTATATCGATGGGAATGACAGAGGTTTTTACATGTAGCGGATATTTCCCAGATAATGTTAGTTACCACTCCTTGGGTGGCCTAAATGGAGATCAAGGGGGTGGTGTCTTTTCAGACGTCGGTGATGCTGGCTATTGTCAAGTAGGTTAACGGTCTGGATGATCAATGATTTAGGTGCTATTGGATGAAAAACATGAAAGTTATACAAGAACCCATTTTGTATGGGAAAATTCAAACGCAGTTAGCCGTACTAAATTGCCTTGTCGGTCAATGTTACTGTGGTATATTTTATTACTTATGAGCTATTATGACAGACTCGAATATCGATATTCCAAATGTATTTCGACATATATTAGGACATTATAGAATATTGAAACGGGGTAGGGGTATTTTGTAGCAGACTTGACTGTACATTTATGACATGTGAATTATGATATTGATAAGTTCTCAAAAATACTGATCAATTATATAAACGTTTTTAATTTGTTCATCGATTGAATGTAATCTGCGTATTTATAGCTATTCCATTTACGGTTGATGCCACTAATCAGAACTATTGTATTGCTGATTTTCACAAGTAAGTGGCAACGTATTTATTTTTTGTGTACCTACAATTTTATTTTTATTTATTCTAAAAACATAGGAAATTTGCACCAAGATGTTGTGTATGTAAGGAGCCAATTTTGCCAGAATCCGGCCAAGAAGAAACTGTTCGTGTCGTTGCCTTAGATCGAAGCTTTCACTTGGAATGTTACAAATGCGAGGTCAATATAAATTTAAAATAACTAATAAACTAAACTAAATTAATAATTAATATTTGAAATTTCTCTCTAACATAGGATTGCGGCCTGTTATTATCTTCCGAGTCAGATGGTCGAGGATGTTATCCACTAGATGATCATGTTTTGTGTAAAAGTTGCAATGCTCGTCGCGTTCAGGTCTTGACAAATCATATGACTTAAGATTTGAGTATATTTGCAAAAAATTGTATTTTTTTATACCTGCTATCCATAGGGTAGAAGGGTAACTTTGTGACTTCAGGAAATGTATGTAACAGGCAGAAGGAAACATTTCCGACCCCATAAAGTATATACACTGCGTTTCACTTGAATAGCACACAAAATTTTTCATAATTAATTGTAGATCTCTCAGCAATTGCTTATTCGTCTCCTTATCTTCTCTCTTCCAACAAAAATTGGAAGCCTGGAAATGTACCATTGAAATTTACCGTAATTTTCTTTTCAACTTGCTTCAATAGCTTTCACTTTTTTTGTTTCACTTGAATAGCACATTTTAGATTTAGTGTCATTTCAGCATCCGAAGATATTGAATCATAAACGTTTTTTGATTAATTTGTGAATTTTAAACATAATTTAATCATTTTCTGCAATTATGGGTCGCGGAATGTCACTATGTCACACAGAACAGATCGAAATACAAAGTTATATTGATTGTGACCTTTCTGAAGCTAATATAGCGAAAAAAATTGGAAGAAGCAGAAAAGTCGTATACAATTTCATCAAGAACAAACAAAACTATGGAAAAAATATGAAAGGTCGCAAAAGTAGTGTTCTTAGCGACACAGATAAGCGTGCGATTCTGCGGGAAGCCTCAAATTCTCATGACTCCGTGAGCAAGATAAGAGCAAAAGCGGGTGTTAACGCGAGCCAAACTACTGTTTGGCGAGTTATTTTGAAAGCTAAACATCTTCAACGTTTGAAACTTAAAAAAAAAAACCACCGCTTAACCCCAAACGCAAGGAAGCGCGGTTGACCTTTTGCCGCGTCAATATGTCATGGTGCAACGAGTTGAAGCGCGTAGTTTTTTCTGATGAAAAAAAGTTCAATTTGGAGGGACCAGATGGCTATAATTATTATTTTCATGACATGAGGAAAGAGACGCATCAATTGGAGCGTTTACATAGTCGAGTAGGCGGAGTTATGGTTTGGGGAGCCATATCTTACTATGGGACTTGTGAACTCCAATTTTTATCCTCAAACATGAATGCAAAAGCGTATCTAAACGTCCTTGAAAAAGCTTTTCCACCATTGGAGAATTTTTTGAATCACTTGCCTTGGACATTCCAGCACGACAATGCCCCAATACATACTGAACGGGTAGTAAAATCGTTTTTAAAAGATCAAAATGTTGAAACTCTTAAATGGCCACCATACTCGCCGGATCTGAATATAATTGAAAATGTTTGGGGATGGCTGGCCAGAAAGGTTTATGAATCTGGCAAACAATTTTCAACAAAAGAAGAGTTAATTGACGCCATTCAGAGGGCCTGGGCTACAATATCCCTAGACTACATTAAAAGTCTATATGATCCGCTGCCCAACAGGATCTACGAGGTGATACGAGGGGGGGCTCAACCCATTATTAAATTAACAAATATGTATATATATATTACATTTCCTAATAATTAAGTTCGTTAAATATACTTAAAAAAAAAAATGTGCTATTCATGTGAAACAAAATTGTTATGGAGTTTTTTAAGTTAAGTTTTTTGGTTAACTTTTATTAATTGTTTATTTAATTAAAGTTTTGTTACTTTTCTTATATTTAAAATTGATTACACTATAAATAGAAAATTAAACATCAGCGAGTTTTCTTTTTGGTTAAGAGATTTCAAGATTTAAAATTGCATATAAAAGTGTGCTATTCAAGTGAAACGCAGTGTATATTCATGGTCAGGGTCACCAGCCGAGTCGATATAGCCATGTCCGTCTGTGCCTCTGTCTGTATGAACACCTAGATCTCAGAAACTATAAGAGATAGAGCTTCCAAACTTGGTACCAGTTTTGGTGTATATCCTACGCAGATCACAATTTTAAAGATAGATTGTCGAGTTTTGGTACATACAAAGACATACAGTCCCGATAATTCCCGAGAATTTGGTCGTGATCGGATGAAAAACTTGGAAGTTATTCAAGAAACAGTTTTGTATGGGAAAATCCATAGGCAGCTGCACGTGGCTTGTTTATGGTGGACAATGTGACCGTGCATGGTATAATTTATACTTTATACGATATTTAAGATGTGATGGAATATGAATGTTCAAATATACCAAATATACCAAAAAAAAAACATTTCGGTATATTTTAGTATATTTGAGCTGGGTAGCGGTTATATCACAGTCGAGCACACTCGACTGTAGCTCTCTGACTTGTTTAAATTAAGATATTTAATTCTCTGACATAATTGAAAATAAAATAAATAAATTATTATTTCCAAATGATTTGCTCGTTAATATCTTTATTCGTGTACATTTTAAAAACCAATTAATTGAACATTTGTGTTTCTCTTAATTAACAAAATCAGAATTATAAAATAATAATCAATTTATAATATCGATCTGAGTTCTTTTCACGCACTCTTCGACTTTTTATTTGGCACAAAGTTAGTCGATTTGATTGCGCACTTGTGTTGACCAAATAATCCAGCTACGGGTACACATCGACAATCACTGACGGTTTCAGTCTTGAACAACGTATCAGCGATGGATGAAATAACTTGGTTAAGTACCTTCTTTTGTTCCTGTGTGTTCAGTTTGTCAAAGTTTTGTGTGGTAAATGCCCAGCCCCCATTGTTGAGTACAAAATCAATGCCCATATCATTATCAAACTGTAATTTGGATCGTTTCTTGTTATCCTTGCCATCCAAAGTTGCCACTAAGCGGGCATTAAATCCTGTAGTATATATTGTTTGTTAATCTGTTGTCTTTTGCATCTTTGAATTAAAAACTTACCAACTAATTTTTCAACAGGTACACCTTCCAACGCAAGTCCCTTAATAGGCGCTATCAAATGAAGTTGAGCGCCATCAAACTTGGTCAAACTTCCAGTTATGTGAGCTCGAACGAGTTTCCACTACAAGAAACGGACAGTAGTAAAATGAGCTATTTTAATATTTTATACTTGCGGTAAAATAGGATGATGCATTCAAGCTGTTGTCCCATGGTAAATAAAACTTTCAATTTAAAAAGTGCTTACCCAATTATTGTACTCTAAGGAGTCACTGCGAATTCCAATAATGCTTTTTGCCGCTCCGGCGCGGAATGGATACTCCAATGCCAAGCTGAATGCATTTTCGTCGGATTGTGGCACAATCGTTTTGACAAATCGTTCAAGTAACTTGTAAATTTCCAGCACTCTTTTATCCGTGATGATTTGCTCAACACAATTGTCGCAGAAGTTTTTGGGTCCATTTACCTGAACATTTGCTACATTGGCCTTATAGTTAATCTTACCATTATCGCTGGTGAGCAGCGATGGATAACGCTTTGATTCATCAAATACAATGACACTAACTTGCACATCGGCAAATCCACGGCTTTTCAACGCATCACGAATCTCTATTATAGTCGGCGCAACAAGATTGGATAAAACCTTTGGCGTTACATTTATATCGACGACAAAAACTAAATCAGCTTTGTTTGTCGGCGTTTTTACTGTGAATTCTTCGCCTAACTCACGTTGCCCCACAGTTCCAGAGCACTTGAGACAACGCGGCGGCAGAAGAACTAAGCGTTTCAGTTGACTTAGAGCCGATCCGTAGGCTAAGGCAAAAGTACAGGCAACCGATTCCTTATCCTTCTCGGCAGCGCCTTGAACTGCGATGTCGCAGCCCTTGCGATAGGGACGAGCATCCAATTGTAAGTAATTAAGCGCCAGTGTAGATTCAATGCCAAATATCTCATTACATATTTCATTGTGCACTACTTGTTCGCCTTTCCAATTTACTGGATTGCATTTGCCAACACCATAATCATTGCCAAATGTTGCAGAATCACCTGCAATTGTGCCATCAATTAGCATATAATCATCATAGGGCTCGGCATTGCCATTGCCAAGCAAGCCCCGTGTTTTGCTCGTATAGAAACCGTCAACAATGACGTGACAAACTCTCAAGTCTATCGTGCATGTGACTGTTACGCCGTACTCGGAGTGCAGATATGTGCCGTAGAATTTACGCCATGCATGAACGCCTGGAATATGTTGAGGATACTCAACGGATTTGCCATTAACTTTAAGTGCCACCGTATCGCTAACTTCAACAAAGTTACCATCCCGGTCGATTAATGTGATCGCCTTTAGCTTGCTATCGGTGCCTAGTTGAGCGACTACTGTGAAATTGTTATCTACACTATCCTGAGCAAGTATATAGCGACAATTGCCGGGATATGTGTAGCTGTGACCATCAAAGGTAAACACATGCTGTCCATCTACAAGCTGGCCATGCAAGTCAAACTTCTGGAAGGCAACCGAATATAACCAAGTGGCATACAAATTTTTGTTGAAAGTGTTTTCCCATTTCTCATTGAGAATGGTATTAATCACGCTCGAACGGAATGATAAAATGGTTGGCAGGTTCGCTACCTTATCTAGCCATTGTGGCAAGGCGGAGGAAGTCCAACTATCCAAATCAACGGTTAAGCCACTCACGGGCGCATTGTTCTCCAGAGACAACCATATAGAACGTAGCGATTTGATAAACAGCTTAGATAATTCCTCAAGTAATTGCTCTTCGTTTATAGGTTCTTGCTTCAATTTCGCCTCAAGATATGTTTGCAATTTTTGCAAAAATTCCTCGGTCTCTGGTGTCTGTGGTAAAATGTGCAATTGTGTAAATATATTGCTCAATACTTCTAATATTTTTTCAATCAATTTAAATTGCTTAATCTTGTCAACAATTTCATTGCGTATAGCTTCCAATGTGGGTAATTTACTTAAATATTCCTTAAGTTCAATGAGGATATCTTCAGCGCCATGAACAATTGATTGTATTAATTCTTTCACTGCTTCGCTGACTGGTTTTAGTGATTCGTGGAACAATTTTGCGTAATTCTTCAACAGGGGTCCATATTTGTCGAGCCACGCAGCCACAGTTTTGAAAACTTTTGTATATACATTGACGACTTCTTCACGAAGTTTCTCCAGAATTTTGGTTGCCGATGCAACAAATTGTTCCCATGCTTTCAATATTGAATTCTTCCATAATTCGTGCAATTTTTCAAGTACCTCTTCAACTGCCTTGTAAAGTTCTTCGTAATACTTGGTAAACGTTTTCCAAACTTCATTACTAAATGTGTTTAATTTTTCAATAAGTTTCCGCCTTGAAAATAAAAGGAAAACTCATTATGAATATATATGTACATATACATATGCATAAACTTATATGTACATATACCTATACACATATACATATACATATACATATACATATACATATACATTTACATATACATATACGTATACATATACATATACATATACATATACATGTACATGTACATATACATATACATACACATATACATATACATATACATATACATATACATATACATATACATATACATATAAATATACATATACATATACATATACATATACATATACATATACATATACATATACATATACATATACATATACATATACATATACATATACATATACATGTACATGACCATGTACATATACATATACATATACATATACATATACATATACATATACATATACATATACATATACATATACATATACATATACATATACATATACATATACATATACATATACATATACATATACATATACATATACATATACATATACATATACATATACATATACATATACATATACATATGCATGTATACATAATTGGTTACTTACGTGCTTTCTATGATAGGTGCCAGCGTTGGATCGACTTCCAATTCATGGATTACAATTTTTATTTGCTTTTCATAATCGCTAAAAAGTTTGTCAAAATCTGGTTTACTCTCTTTTACTAATTTCAGCTTCTCATCACAATCGCTGCGAACCTTATCAAGCTGTGTCTTTAATTTCTCCGTAGTCTCCGTCGTTTCTTTTTTCAATTCAGCTTCTAGAGTATTCTGCATTTGTAAAACAAAATTCATGAGTACAATTTAATGAAATAAAACAGAAACGCAAATACAAAAGGGACAAATGAGCTACGACTAGTTTAAAACAGTGAAAATCGTATAGTGTCGCACTGTAAACCAAAATCAACTGACTTCATAAGATACATTTAATTGTAGGGGATTTTGCAATAGTTTATTGTCACTGATATTAAATTTTCTATGTGTAAAAACGGTTATTACAGCTTTATTTAAATATATTTGGGAATTAATTTCTGATTCCATAAATTGTATATATGTTTGATCAGAATAAATAGCTGAATCGATTTTAGACGTAAGGTCTACTTGAAATGAAAATATGAATTCTGAATGACCATTCAGAAATTGAACGTGTGCACTTACATCTAATTTTATTTGCAAAATGTTTAATATATTTAAGTTTTTAACTTTGAAAATAAATAAAAATTTAATAAAGAAAAGTGCGGTTTAACTTACCACAAATGTTTTGAAATCATCTTCATTGACTTTGTAGTTGGCTTGCAGAAAATTGGCTGCATCGAGAGCAACGCGCCCGCTTGATACTGATTTGCCATGATCTGTGGTGACATCAAATTTGAATTCCTTTCCAAGTTTTATTTCAGCAATCGCGATTATCAAATTTTGTCGGGTCAATGAGATCTTGCCCCAGTTTGGCTGCAATTCGGTAAACATTTCGAAAGGTTTCTGTCCGGCAACGGCTTGCAGTTTTGAATTTATTTTTGCTGAATATTTCTTCCAATCTAGATCAGCTTTCACTGCAATTATTTGGTTGTTGAAAGCATTTACTATAAGATCAAGGTGGTCTTTATTTGCTAAGATATTAGCACCCACATTCATCTCCAAATTATTGCTCTTCAGTTCTGCAGATGCCGTGAACTCCTTCTCATCAACATTTAGTGCAGTGTGTACATTGCTCTCATATTGAAATTTCAGACCTGATGAATAAATTTTCTGATTTGATGTGATATCAAAGCTGCCAATACTATTTTGTTGAGCTTGAGCATTACGTATCTGACTTGAGGCAATTATTTTCTGATCGGGTGACTTAAACAAGTCGAAAATAAATTCACTGTTCACAAAGCGCTTGATGCGATCTGCATCAATAGTTCCAGAGATAGTTAAAGGTCTGATGGTTGGATGCTCTGCTTTGATTTGAAACCTAGAATTAAAGGCAATTTCCTCAACACCAGATATATCTAAAACACCGGAGAGACGCGCAACGTCATTAGGTCGCTGCAATTTATCAATATAAAACGCAGCTGATTGCTCATAGTGACCAAATATCTTGCCATCTGTTGGTGACTTCTGTGTGCTTTCAAAGAGAATTTGTCGCTTCGGTAAAGTCAATCGAAGCATGGAGCCAGTGGGTAAAATGTTAACATTTAATTGATATTTGAGATTGTTTCCAGAGATGTGACCATCAAGACTGTATTGATGTTTAAAGCCCTGACGTTTACTCTTCGACTTCCATTCCAGCTCATATGGATAACCAATTTCACGAAGATCCATCAGCACAAGTATTCCATGTTCAGACGTATCCAATTGCTTCTCATTAACAATCAAGGTAGACTGCGCTTGAATGTTCATGCACTGTCGCTTTTCTTCGCATGTGGATATTTTGAGATTGAACTCTTTGTTGGTGAGCTTAAGTGTGGCAACCACATTTGTGAGTCCAATGTTGCCATTCAAGCTATAGGAAGCTCCGACCTCTTGCTCGGTACTAAGGGCAAAGTGTTGACGGGTCAACTTAAAGTTACTCGAAACGGTTTTACCCTGCTTTTGGAACTGGCCCTGTCCTTCAATAATTGCTCTATTTTGGTCTTTCTTTAGATTGTAGGTGGCCGTACCCGATATTAAAACACTCTGAGCATTCTTCACAATAAGTTTGATGGATTTGTTTTGTGCCTTTATATCCAATTCATAGTTGTCAATCTGCAGTTTCTTTGAATTCCAGTTGCCTAAGATGTAAAAGTCATCAATACTTGTGTACGACGTTTCGAGGATCAGCTTGAAGTCCATGTCAGCCAAGTGCTGTATATCAATATTCAGTTTTGATTTACGCTCCCCCAAAATCTCAATTGTGGTCACTATTACTATGGGCTGAACTTTGGGAAGTTTGATATGCAGTTCCAAGCCCTTTTTATGAGGAGCCCCAAACCATTTGGACTCCACTTCGTATTTTCTAGTTGCGTCCTTAACCTCCAAGCGCATTACATATGTATCTTCGGCTAACTTGAACGATTGTACGTTGACCTCTAAGTTCTTGATTGACTCATAACTACTATCTAGTTTCCATTCTACTGCTACGGTTTTCGAATTTTGAGCTACGTTTACATCGATCTGATGCTTTACATATTTGTCTCCATATTGGGCATTGAAGCTGTTGATCCACTTGCGGGAACTGTCCAATTCGCCCTTTTCCTCATTTTGGTAGCTACCATTGAATTTTAAAGGAGCAGCCAGGTAATTGCTCTGTGCATCAAAAGTGTAGCTGCCTTGCTGCGTCGATCCTTTCCAAATGGTATTAACACGTGTGAAATGTCCATCGCCTGTCTTAGCATTTCCTTCGAATTCAAGAATATAGGCTCCATTACCTCCTTCAATTGGTCTCAATAGTTTTCCACGGCTGTTGAGTTCAAAGCTTCGAAATTTCGTTTGTGGTGCCTGAAGATTAGCCTGTACCTCATAGGTAGTTGGAATACCATCCCCTGGTTGTTTCACCTGAATATTGCCATTGAAATTCGCTGAGATACGATCACCAATTTTAAAAGAGATGCGTCCAATTCCATGTTGTGCGCTATATTCATCAATAACAAACGACAAGTCGATGGGTAATAGATCATCCACCAAGTTCCCCTGCACAGATAGACCAGCTTCTATAGATTTAGAGTTGCCTTTGCTTTTTAGATTTTGCTTTACATGGCTATTTAGCTCGGCTTTTTTCCCATTGAATGCGGTTAAGACTATCTGGGTATTTAATGATAGTTCCTTTGTTTTGGTGTTCAATGTATCTAGCGTACTCTTCCATGACATAGAACGTTTTTCACCATTCCCAGGTTGCTGTTCATTGAGTTGTATAGTTGCCGTGCCCTGAGTGATATGAGTCTTGGAATTTGTGGTGATATGCCGATTGAGGCTTCCATCATAAACGTGTCCATCGGGAGCAAGAAATGTGAATGCGCCTTGAATATCACCATTGCTGCGCCAATCACCCTTCAAAGCGCCGTTTACCTCAATGGACGCACTCTTGTTACCCGACTCGAGAAGTGTTTTTGTAGAAAATTTCAATTTATCAACGACATTTTCGGTTTTGAAATGCAGTTTTTTGTCTCCATCGATTGTTACTGTCGTATCAATATCGAATTTCGGCGATAATATTTGAAATTTGGAGTCGATTTCAAATTTATGCTTGGGCTCAACCTTTTGCGTCTCTATTGTTGCTGCGAGCTCACCTTTGCCATTCTTTGCTATTTTTAAATCGCCTTTAGCTGTTAACTGGTTTTTAAGCACAAGATTGAATTTGGCCGCAGAGATTTTGTCTAGTGGATGTTGTGTTTCCGTTGTCATTTTTATGAGTTCAACGTTGTCGCGAGCTACACGGAATTCGCTATTGGTTTTCTCTGGAGTTCCCATAATTTTCAGTAGCCATTGAAGGGCTTTTTCTTTAGTACGGAATTGTGCACTGCCTTGTAAATCAATATGGATGTCTTGTGCCGTATAGCGTTGTCCAAGTTCACCCTTGACTGTGATTGATGTGCCCCAGGATGAAGTAAGGCTATTATCCACTATTAACAGATTACCACTAGCATCGCATTTAGAAACAATGTTAAGTGAATGTTTATTTAGTTTTGCCGTCGCCAACAATTCAAAGTCGCGCACTGTTCTCTGATTCGATTGATATTTAACATTTAGAGATGCCACATGATTTTGATCTCGAATTGCTACAGCATTGAGTTCTAATTTATTCACATCGAAATTCGTGTCGACTTTCACGGAACCATATTGCTTATTTTGATGGTCAATTTGCAAGTCCGACGAAAATTGCGACGAAGTCAATGTGTTTGAGTTATCGCTCTTCACGAACTTAAATACCGATGTACTTTTCACAGTCCAAGTGAATGCTTGTCCAATCAACTGTAAGTCATAGGCGTTATTACCAATTTTTACTTGCACTGAGCTGCCGTAAATATTATTTGCTGTTCGCTCATTGTTCACGAAGAGACCCGCTTCATATTGACTTTTATCGAATTTAAAATTGCTCTTTACCAAATACGATTCCTCTCCTGGAGCAATACGCAGTTCTGTATTTAAAGCATTCGGGGCAGTGTCAGTCCATCCATTTATCACAATACGTTCATTACTTGGGCTTAATAGCAGAAAATTTTGGAAATTATAGCGTATCTGTTTGTCGCCCGTTTTTTGTACAGTAATTTTGCCATCGGCACGATAACCATTTATGTTGTTTATGATACCATTTTTATCATGAATTTCAATGAGAGGCTTGTATTCGTTGCCATTTTTGGTGAATCCTATTTTGCTCTTCTTTACATCTTTATCCTGCTCGTACTGACCGTAAACGACCAATTCTTTATTATCGTTCGTGATACCAGCCTCAACACCGAGATGATATTGGGGATTATCAAGAGCGAGACGGACATAAGTTTTTGGTTTTGTTCCCAGCTCGAATGCTACACTTGTATCATGCGACACTTTTGATCCGGGAGTGCTATACTCCAGTTTCCACTGGTGGCTGCCTGTTGGGAGTGTCGATTGTGTTCCCTTGAAATTGAATTTACGCTCACTTTTTGAGTAAATGTTTATCTTGAATGGCTTCGATAGGTGGAAATCATCAAAATGTCCCAAATTCTTTCCACTCTCACTAAAATCTTTAAGACTCGATGAACTAGCCACACAGAGATTAAAGCCAAGGATTTCCAGTTGACTAAAACAAAATTCGGTATTAATTGATGTCGTTTTCTGTTTTTTGCTTGAGGTCTTTAGTGGCACCGATTTGAATTGTTTATCATTTTCGGCAACGAAAAACTCTGCATTTGCCTGCACATTAATAAGTTCCAGTTTTTCGCGAGGTAAATCAATATTCACATTGAATCCTTCACCATTATTGATCAAGGATACTGTCACATCACTGCCAGTTGCTGAATGTGCTGTGGATACGACGCGAAGTCCTGTCGACAGCGCCTGTGTGTTGAAGCCCAGCTGGACATTCAGATTTACATCAATACTGGGGACAAGTTTGAAACGATATTTGGATCGCTGCCAATTTTGCTCGAGAATATCATTAACATCGACATTAATGGCAAAGTCAATTTTATTTGCCGCAAATCCTTGGGCGCCGAACTCTAGTGGCACACCCAATCCCGTGGGATAACTCAATTCTGCATCAAGAAACAAATGGTGCGAAGTAAATTGTTTTTCAAATGATGACAATTCCTTTTTGACCTTATCAAATGCATCCGAAAAATATTTGATAATGTCATCCAAAGTGCTTGGTATATTATCCCCGAGGCTCAAGAAAGCGAGCTCAGAACCGAATAGCTTCACGGATAGATCCAAGCTCAAGTCTTGAACATTCTTAGTGCCATATGTCTTATATTTCTTTGCAATTTTTGAAGCATCATCGGCGATTGAACGCTTGGAACGACCTGCAGCTCCACCAGCTGCCTGAGCATTGCTGGCTTCAATTAGCTTGACAATCTCATCGAAATCTTTATTTAACAAACCTTTCGGACCCACATAGTACTCCAAAAGATTCTCAAGGTTCTCCTGCCGCACGTTTCCTTCAATCACATTAAAACTGGTGCCGAAGATTTCTGCTGATACATTCAACCTTGCAGATCTTGGCAGAAAACCGTGTTGTGAATAGATGAGCTTGTAATCCGTGCTGGCACTTGCACCTATAGCGTCAAGTCTGTGGGAATAACCTTGGTTGAAACTGTAACGCCTGTAATCCTGTGAGAACTGTTTCGTTACACGTATATTTCCGAGATGGTAACGCTGTTGCTCGCGGGATACATCCGTAGAATCGCGTATTGTCTTCAGACTCGATGAAATGAAGCTGCCTACTTGGTAGACTTTTTCGGAATTGACAATCTCCGAGATTTGATTGGCAAGCTCAGCAGTTGGACAATTAGTCAATGTCACATATGCCTCAATTCGGAGCTCCGAATCCTCATTAGCATTCTTCAAGAGCTCTAGTGTTTTGGAGTTTAAAGCTTCATTACATTTGGAGGTGGAAAAGGCTTGGAGAGCTGCAACCCTTATGCGATTTGACCGTCCAGGAGAAATACATTCTGTCAAAGCTGGAATCAGATTATTGACCAGTATATGACTATTTCCGATACCTTTAAGTACATAGACAATACGCTCTTCATCTTTTTTGGTGCTTGGTTTGCAGTGCTTCAGACCGTCGAAAAACTTCTTGGAAATGCCTTCTATATCTGACGGTTCACAATTATTTTTCGAACAGAACTTGGAGATCAGATTGCCAATAACCAAATAAAGTTCCTTTGGGGCATTAGGCAGTAGCTGAAGAGCAGCCTGTGTGACGGTTTCTTTGTCCACAGACTCGATCAGGTTTAACGATAATATCGCCAACAATTTCTCATTCTCGTTAAACTTGGTCAACTGCTTTAAAATTGCTTTAGCTGACTCTGCTGTATTTGTACGGAATAGAGCATCCAGATAGACCTTGCGTGCTAAAGCCTTATTGGGATATGGGACAGCAGCCAAATCCAATATGGTATCCGTATCCGAATAGCGTAGTAATCGGATTAGCTCAATAAATTTTATAGCAGTGTCCTTCTTCACATAATCATTGGTCGAATCAATAAGATCGGAAAGTGTTACCTTTAGAGCAGCTATATTCTTGGCTGCATACGTTCCGTATTTCTGGAACATAATACTAACTCTGCGATTTTCGGTAGTTGGAGATGGCGTTGCTCCTGGTGTGCCAGTGGCACCATTTTTGAGTCTAAGGCTGCTAACAACCTTGGCACTCACATCCAAATTACCTTTGGCATTGCCAGCAAACTTATAATTCTCTACAAGCTGCACATGCTCGACGACACCTTGTTGCAGTCTTAACTCTTTACTATAGTCCGCTTGAAGTAACGAAGTTGATTTAATGCCAGCCTGCGCATTCACTACACCCGAAAAAAGACCAGAATTGAGCTGCTCACGATAGGCGCATTGATTAAGATCACGTACTTTTGTTATCGACTCCCCACCATTTGTTCGCTTTGAACTTGTTGTATAGGTAGGACATTGTCCAAATACATCGACTTCTGATATTGATTCTTTATCACTTCCCACTTGCAACAATGAAATGATGGCTCTTTTCATATTCAGTGAGTACTCAGTGTCAGTGGCATCGCTACAAATCTCTGGCAGCAATTGGCCACTGGCCCATGAGAAATGTACTGGCTTTTGTATATTTCCCACCAGTTTCTTTTCTAACGATTGCTTAGTGTTAATCACCCTAACGGGACCAACTTGCAGTGTATAATCGCAGTTGCCATTGGCAAACACTTTTGCTGTACCAATAACCTTAAGACTAGTATCATCAGCTTCGCTTATAACGCCTGAACTTAATCCCACTGTAAGGATACTTTCAAATTCATACTCGTAGAAATTTCCGGGTGTATAGTTTAACAATCCATCGTCATCTAAATGAATAAAAAAAATGTTAATTATTTTCGCTATGAAAAATTAAATTTTTAAAACAATTAATATTTAATACGTATTTAACCTTCATTGTTTAAGACATAAACAATAACAATTTGGTTCCATTGACCAAGTTTATATTTAATTAGTTTTCTTTGTAGTATAAAGTTATAATCCAATCAGACATGAGTGTGTAAGGAGGAGGAGATTTACTTAAGTTTGAGAAACTACTTACGTTTGAAACATCCTTTTTTACAGCTAGCGTCTGGAATTATAAAAAAAATGAATAATTATTAAAACTTTGCGATCTTGCTTGCTTTGTGCTTGAAATCTCCTTAAAATATATATATAAATATATAATCTTTAATATATAAGCAAAACAAAAGCCGCAATTTAATTTTACGATAACTGAGTTAATTTTCTGCAAATTATTCTTCCTTTTTGTCAAGAGTGCTGGGTTCAAAATCTATTCGGTTCGGTATAAAATGGGTTATTTTGCACATAGTAAGTAATAAATATTAAACAAGTAAGAATATTTATACTTTATGGGTACTTATATGTACTTTATGCTTATCTTATAACAGTTAGATATTTTTCCTAGAATTACAAAGTTATGATAATCTTCTACCCTATGGGTAGCAGACATAATAAACTATTAGACTCTAAATTATAAAACAATCTGAATTGAAAATCCTATTTTATTTGGAATGTAATTTATTTTGTATATTGTTATAAGAATTTTCGTCTAGATTTCTGGAAAGTATTTTCATGTGGAAGGAATGTATTAAGTTAGGCTGATTGATGTAATATACCTTTTTTCAAATTTAGTATTCATCGAATTTTATTTAGTATTACTTGCTTTATATATAATGTGTATATTTAAATTTTGCAAATGTGAAAGTTTTAAGAATTTTGATTTAGTTCAAATATTTAAAATTATAACACAATAAAAGGATTTGAGTAACTCATTATAACATACCTGCATTTATTACAGTTGTTAATAGCAGACTGATGAGGATACCACATCTCACTCCAGGAGTAACCATCCTTGTCCGACCTTTGGGTTAGCCTGAGGCAAAATTATACTTATATTGAATTATTTAACTACCGATTATCTTTAGTGAATGCGAATGCATTTCATTAATGTAAGTGGAATTTGTCTGTGTTGACCCAAATTCTTGAATTTTCAATTTAAACATTTTTTTAAAATAAAATTTTAAAATGGAATATTTTGATTTATTGTTGAATTTCTACTTAAAAATATTTTATTTAATTATTGTTCAATTTGATCTGTAGATTTAAATTAAGCCGTATTTTTCGTTTTATAGTTTGACAATTTAATTATTTTGATCGTTCATTGAATTATATAATAAAAGCCAATTAAACTGACAATATTTCAAAACGATTGTAAACAATTCAACACAACAGATTTGATTCATATTAAAACACAGAAAACTGACAATATTTCAAAACGATTGTAAACAATTTGACACATCAGGTTTACTTTGTAGTAAAACACAGAAAGGCACAGACAAGCAGGTTTGATACATAGATTAGTAAGGCACACTAAGGATTTAGACTTTTTGTTGACCATTCTACCTTATCACAACCGAATAATTCACTCCAATTGGATTAATTCGAACATACACAAAAGAGGCGCAAGCGGAAAACCGGCGCGATACGAATCCGACGACAACTGACTTCGAAATAAAGCGCGTTTTCCATTTAGACACCATTTAAGTACATCGCTTACTTTGTGAGCTTGTCAGCTTAGAAGCGTTACATATACGAATACAATACACTCCACATGCACACCCACACCCACATAAGATACAAATAAATATTAACACGATTACTTACATATACATATGTATATTGTGGCAAAAGCGAGGGATGTATGAGTGATGTTCGCATTAGGGGCCTTTAATTTTTCTAAACTCCCAGCTCGCTCTTATGCGGTCAACGTTGCTCTCATGCAGAGATATGTCAATGCGATGAGTGTACAAATATTGTCATAATCAGAAGACAGACAGTCACACAGACCAGATTTAAGATTTCAGATTTTGGACCCCACTCATTATTTACCGGCATAATAAAATAAAGATTTCGGTACGTGTTCAATACAAATGCCTTAAATGCGTAATTAATACATCATGTGTTTTATACAATCGTTTATATTGTAAATCATTTAAATATAAGCCGGAGGCTGGAAAACATTTCGTATTACATAGCGTTGTTAGTTAGTCAAAACAAGACAAGCTTATCGTGACTGTGTACGCAGACAAAAACTAAAGACGCTGAATAAATGCTTATCATTATTTGTGCATGCTAGGACGAGTGTGATAAAATGTTTAGGGTGGATTTTTAGTAGGATTAAATTTTCAGTTTCAAAATATTAAAGTTTTATCTCTTTGAAAGATGAATATATTTGATTAGTGCAAAATAAGAAATGTATGTAATATGAAAGAAAGTTCCTCCGATCACTTAAGGTGCATAAATATATATAATCAGCACCCACAGATGGGCCGATCTTTACATGTATTTTTTAACATCTAGATTCCAAAGAAGAATAAAAGCTGGAGTAACCTAGCTTAGTAACTACACTCACAAAGGTTCAACGGAAATTCCAGCCGCCCGAATAGAGGAAAAAAGAAAAACGATCTTATCTACTATTAAAATACGTAATAAAAGTTTTCAAATTGACATACTATGTAGGTGGTCCTTGGTATAAAAATTGTATAATACAATAGAGTATACGCTACACATGAACTGGCTGCATTTAATGCCTCCTGATAAGAAACAACTTTAATCTTTAATTCAAAGTTGTTTGAAAGCAAAAACGAGGTTCACGTCTCGATAAGCACACAAAATGTCTCATCGTTCATCTGCGACAGAAAAAATTACAGTTCACAAAAATATTGTTTGGTTAAGTGTTATAAATGAAAGATTTATAATATTTATTGAATCATCATAATCATCACGTAATATACATGTTAATTATAAATGTTAATGAACAGCACAAGAAATACAAAATTTATATTATATCATCTATAAACATATATAATAATCTGTTGATTTTTCTTATATCAAGCTAAATATGTATTAAATTTCATGAAACACATCTTAATCTTAAGGCTTTGTTAAAATTTACTGTTTAAGATTCATATCCCTTAATTAATGACGGTAATCTCAAAAAAGGGTTGATCTTATGACAGATATTCAACTAAGGTATTTAATGTCAGTCTAAGTTTGATTACTATACACAACATTCTGCTTCCAGCAGCAAATAAAGCAACATAGCAAAATTCCTTAATGTAAATCCTTCTATCCAACACTGTTTCAAAACCTATCTGGATCTAAATTGTTTGGAAAATAGTTTACAGAATAGAATCATAATTGGAGCTTATGATGTATATATTCCTCTCCTAAACGAAATGATAGCACCACCTACACTGACGAGCAAAACTGTAACACGAGTTCATTGTTTCAACTTTAAAGGTCTGTATCTTTTTTTCTAATGCATGCATTTTGAAGATCTTAGTCTTGTTTTGTAGGTTATATCAATTTAATACTAATAAGTAAAATTAAAAGCCATTTAATATCAGTTAAAGAAAATGACACGCCAAACTGTAAAAAAAGTCAAATGTTACAGTTTTGCACTCGCAATGGCAAAGCTTTGCTTTTTAGTTCTAAAGCTTAGTTAACCGTTAAAGTTCAATTGTTTACATTTTACTCGCTGAGCTTTGATCTTTTAAAGTCACATGGTAATTGAATTTGTTATGGATAGCGAAAAAAGTAAGAAAATTCTTGATTTACTGGAAGCTGGTGAATCTGTCAGAAAAGTGGCTAACAGATTCGGTGTTAGCCATATGACTGTGTAGCGACTCAAAAAACACAGTTTAGGAAACATTCCAATCAATCCAGGAGGTCGACCAAGAGTTTTCAGTGAACATGACACACGCCACGTCGCTAACTTGGTAACAGGTAATCCTGAGATCATATCAATCAAAGCGGCGTCAATGCTTAATTTGAATGCCAGTGCTTGGACAGTTCGCCGAAGTCTCAACAAATTGGGTCTTAAAGCTAAAGAAATGAAAAAAAAAAAACATTTCCAACTCATAATGACTCATAATGCTGCGTCAAAATTTTGCTGTAGCATACACAAATTGGACAATAGCGGATTGGGATACTGTAAGTCAATGCTACCAGTGTCTAAAAATGTAAACAATTCCAAAATATTTTTGTTTCCAAGGTTATATGGTCGGATGAAACAAAAATTAATCGCTTCGAGTCAGATGGACGCTCTTGGTATTGGCCTAGAGATTCTACGATCCAGTCACCAAGAAATGTGCGACAAACCGTCAAGCACGGTGGCGGCGTCATCATGGTTTGGGGGTGCATTAATTCAAATGGAGTTGGTCCCCTGGTGTTAATCGATGGAATAATGCGGAAGGAGCAATATCAAGCCATATTAAAAGAAAATCTTCCGAAGGTTATTGGGAATATGGGTCTTTCTGCCGAAAAATGCGTTTTTCAGCAAGACAACGACCCGAAGCACACCTCCATATTGGTGAAAAATTGGATTTCAAAGCAGAAATTTGAATGTATGAAGTGGCCACCACAATCTCCCGACATGAATCCAATTGAAAACTTGTGGAGTCATGTGAAATCGCAACTGGCGAAATATGCAGTTCCTCCAAGTGGAATGAAGGAGTTTTGGGAACGGACACAGGACGTATGGAATGTATGTTGTTAAGGTACTCTACAGTTTTCTTACAGATTCTACACTTAATAAAAAAAGAAAAAAAAAACCACCTATGGATACGAAACAAATAAAAGAAACAATGAGCTTGCTGCACTTAACGTCGCACAACATCGCCTGTAGAACAAACGGCGCAAAAATTAAAAATGCCATGCATATGTCCGAATTTGTTTATTAGAAAGTTTTCCAACCTAAATATTTTAAGATTTTTCACTTTGAATATAAAAAGCATTTGAAATTGTCAAAATTCGCATACATACAAATAACACAAAAATTTAAGTATTAAACCATTTTCAGTACTTTAGATAGTTTATCACGAAACACAGGCAATAAATCGGTTTTATTTATATTCATTAATGTAATCACTATACATACATATACATATAAGATAAGAAATAAAACTATTGTTCGCTTTGGTTTTGACCACGTAAATTGCACTTGTAAAAAAAAATTATTAACAACTTTGTATAGAATCACATTAGTACTGAAATTTTCGTTGATTATGGTTTGGATTTTGTGGTTATAATTGAATTCTATATATAATTCTACATATATTCTTGAGTAACAGCCAAGACGATATAAGTATGATAGGTCTTCATCTGTTATTTTTATACCCGCTACCCATAGGGTAGAAGGGTATTATAGCTGTGTGACTTCAGGAAATGTAAGTAATAGGCAGAAGGAAGCATTTTCGACCTCATAAAGTATATATATTCTTGGTCAGGGTCACGAGCCGAGTCGATATAGCCATGTCCGTCTGTCCGTTTGTGTGTCTGTCTGTATGAACACCTAGATCTCAGAGACTTTAAGTGCTAGAGATTCCAAACTTGGTACCAGTATTGGTGTATGTCCTACGCAGATCAAGTTTGTCTTAGATTTTTGCCACGCCCCTTTCCGCCCCCTTAAATCGAAAAAACGATTTACTAGCGGAATTTTAAAGAAAGTCTCGAGTTTTGGTACATAAAAAGATATTAACAGTGTCCATGATTCCCGAGAATTTGGTCGCGATCGGATGAAAAACTTGGAAGTTATTATAGAAACAGTTTTGTATGGGAAAATCCATGGACAGCTGCACGTGGCTTATTTCTGGTGGACAATGTGACCGTGCATGGTATATACTTTATGCGATATTTAGCATGTTCTGGAATATGAATGTATAAATATACCAAATATACCACAAATACCAAAAATAATTTTTATATTAGTATATTTGAGGTGGGTAGCGGGTATATCACAGTCGAGCACACTCGACTGTAGCTTTCTGACTTGTTCAACATTGAATATGAAGATCTCGGAAACATTAAGCTTTTATAGAATTCAAGTCACTTTTGTTTTAGATTTGACCTCTCCCCCCCAGCAAGTCAAAACAAGTCAGAAAGCTACAGTCGAGTGCATCATTAGCAAGTAGCAAGAATTTGCATTGAACATATGTCTGAACCTTCACCAATGTCGCTTATAAGTACAGTGTTATTCATTCTTTTGCTCGTTAACTTATTAGCTTATTTCACTTTTAATAGGGTGTGCTCTGCCCCTGGGTTTGGATGTTCGTCGTAAACAATAATCGCTGCAGACGTTTGTCTATAATTTTTCGTTGATCAAATCTATCCACTTTGACAGTAAGCCGTCTTTGGTTTACTGCTGAACATATTCGACAATATAACAGCTGGCGTCTCTACACCTTCATATCTTTAAATAAATAATTCACAGAATTCCAGCCACTTTATTACATTGTATCAGATTTGAGAAAGCCATTAAGATTCTCCTCCTTCCAAAGAGTTACTTAACACCATGACGAGAGCGCTGCCCTCCAATATGTTCTCTGCCTTGATTATATAAACGATTTTACACCAATCAGCCCCATCTATATTCGCCGTATCGGGACAAAACTTTGAAAGCGTTACTTTACTACTGGCTTACGTCGCTGTTCTGGTAATCTGCATCGATTTAATTAAGTCCCGAAAAGATTTGTTTTACGCTTCAAATAATGCACTCCACTGAGAGTTTGGTAAGTTTTGTGGCGAGGCCAATCCCACTTCTTATTTCGGAACATAAGGTGTAGGCACCGGAGTTGTTGGTTCATCTTCTTCTACCATGATCACTAAGATAGACTATAGTACAGCAAACCGCCTGCAATTTTCTTTGACGCGTGTTCAGAAGCCGACCGACTTGCAAGCCATTGCTCTCTCTTCACCAGTTCTCTATTTCACCACTGCAAAACTTTTTCATCATCACAATTACCTTCTCTTTATTGCATCATCCAAAGAACTGCAGGCGCCATGCCTGGTTGAATGATTGTCCGACATATACAACATTGAAAATCTAACTATTCTGTTTGATTCCTCTGTCTTCATGTATAATAAAATGGATACATTTATAGATTTTTTAATGGTTATAAGCATTGCAACACAAAACTACTTTTTTTTTTAAGAAAAAGAAATCTCACTGTAATTTACTATCGCTAATTGTTTTCCAATGTCTTACTAAAATTATCCATGGCCGATAGTTCAAAATCCTCCGTTAATTTTACGCGCTGATTACGCCTCTGCACGAGTATAATGCTTCTTGAGATAATTGACTGACTGACATTATATGGGGGCATTCTGAAAATTTACGTACAGCTGCTGATCTTAGCGCGGTTGGACATAATACCATCCGGCAGTAGAATTTGCATTACATAACAATAAATAAACACATCGTTAATCAGCAAATTATTATATTATCGTATCATATGTTTGGAACTATTCACCAGCATCACACAACCATTCCAAAAAAATTAGATACAAGTGTAAAACTTTCGCGTTAATACATACTTACTAAAGTTATAGAAACTAAGAAATAGTATAATTGTATGGATTTAAGTAGTATATATTATTTTTATTATTTTGAACATCTCGATTCTTATTAAATTAGTTATTTTATTTCTATGTGTGCATATTTAAATTTAATTATGAGTAAATGAAAATAATTTTATAGATTCATACAAATTTTCATAACATGGAAACAAAGAGATACCTTCTTTTTATTTATTAAACAGATACATTCTGCCTATTTATTAACATACGTCTATAATATAATTTGAATATAATTGAAGTAAATATTATTATTGGGCAAAAGTTTTAGAAGTTACAATTAGGTCATACTTTACTTGATTTTAAGTTGTGGGACGCTTTTTTCTTTATTCTATCTAGTAGATGAATGCATTTCATTCATTATTTGCATTGCTTTTTTCTGCCATAAAATGTATCGCAAATTCTAGTCCAAGGCGTAGAAAAACCTTGGTCAGAGGTTTGCAAAATGGAAGTTTCGTTTCCTCGAGGGAACGATAAATAAATATTGATATATTGAGATATTCTATATATTTCGAGAAAGATGTTAAATATGAAGATCAGGGGTTTGGACAGCATATTGATTAATTGTTTACAATAAACGCTAAATAATAATTCGTTCATGTCGGTCCTTAAATTTATTCTATTCTAAATCAACAATACTCCATAATTGGCTAGGCAATTAATTTCGATCGAAGAGTAATCTTGATCTAGATCTTACAACTCAAGTTGTCAATACATAAAAAAAAAAAAATAAAAAAGACGAGTTAGAATTTTGTTTCTTTGATATAGAATCAACTTAAAACGATGTTTAAATTGCAAAACAAACAAACAAATACGTTTCTGTAAAAACTGCATACTACTTCACTTTTCTATTAAAATTTATTTAATGTTGTTTACATTGTTGAATATATTATAAAATAAAATGTAAAAAGTCCCATAAATTTATATTATACGACAATTTGATTATTAAATAAATTAAACATATTTAAAATGACTGAGTGACTCACTGAACTCACTGAATCAAATCATAGCCCTAACCATAACAGCTAAGAAGATGAAATTATCATACAAGAGTAGGTTTTAAAATTCCCATTTTCTTAAATTACGCATCAATATTGGTAATAATTACGAAAAAAACCCTTTGATATTAAAAAAAGTAATAATATGTGGGGTATATTGGCAATCGATTGATGTTTGAAACCTGGCGGCGGCATTCGTGACAATAATTGTTTTCTTTCTATTATTTTTAGGGAACCTATATAAATGAAACCGAAGCGTTGAATGTTTCGATATAGGTGCGGGAGTCTTACATATTACTCATCGGGGGCTGCAGCGAGCACAGGCGACAAATTACATCATTTTATTTTTTTTCAATTTATATATGTTTGTAGTTTGAACAATTTGTCAATAGCATAATGAAAAACTACATTCAATTAAAACACAATTTCAATATAAATAAAAACTTCCTATAATATGTTCAACTGGCAAATTTGCTTGTAAATTTCTGTATGGCTATAAAAAATAGTTGGTTACTTATATAGATAATTATTGTAGTTTTATTTATTAAATAAAACAGTTTGTAATACTTAAGTATATATTTTAGTTGTTGTATTTTTGTATGTAGGCACTTATGTAAACGTAAATGAGTTGTACTTGTAAATCCAAAAATTATTAATTTTACTTAACTCCACCTTTATCTTTTCTTGTTTAATGCAATCGAATACAATACACATAATTAGTAAATTTACATGAATTCAACCCTTTTAGTATTTTTAACACTCATGTTAAATTGGTTAATAATTCTTATGTACTTATGTTCAAAAAAAAACTTTATGTAAAACTCATATTATTTAAAGCGATAGAAATTTTGATACCAACTTTGGTAAATTAGTTATGTTTTTATTACAAAAGATTTAATTTCGAAATAATTAGCATATTGATTGAAGAAGACGTAAAATTTAACTGTCTAACACTGGATTAAAACTACCCATAAGGTAGACCAAAATGTATAAAACAGGCAGAATGGAACATTTCTGATCTGAGAAGTAATGGTTAATATTCTTTCTGTTGGTATGAGCACTTAGATCTCAAGAACCATGGGCTATTAAATTTCTGCTTACATTGTCACCAAACTATGTTAATATTGTCCCCAAAATTTGGTCAATCTATAGTCTCTGAGATCTAGAAAGTTTGATGGATATGGCCTTATCGCCTTGGCGGTTGACATCAATGAAGAATATATATTTTGTAGTATATATTTTAATTGGCCATAAGTTATAATACCCATCTAGTCGAAGGTACACATATTAAAAATTATAATATGTAAGTTTTTACAAAGAGTATTTGGTTCTGGGTCGTTTGTCTGTAATCGATGTAAAATAAATAAATATATGAACATAATTTAGTTTGAAATGTCGTATTGTAATAAATTATAGACATTTAATTTGATGATAGTTTATATAAAGTCATTTCATTATTATCTGTCAGAAAATATGGACGTACAATTCAACATTACGTGATTCACCTTCTCAATATTGTTTAACTACTAACATTTTTAATGACACACTTTTAAGGACAGCCACATTCGTCAACGACCATTTTAGGTAAGTCACGTTTAATGATACCCTCGTCGCCATAGTAGATCAAGGACATACTCGAAAACTTGATTGGTGCACAACAGGGTTTCATTCCATTCAACAGTCCCATTTTTCGATATTCTTCGATAAAGTGTGTATGAAATGTTTGAAATGTATCCGGAGTTCGAAATGGTCCAGTACATTCGCCACGGCAATAATTAGCGAAATACCCACGGGGTGCTATGATCCAATCATCCCAGCCAAGCGCCTTAAATGATACGTAGAACGATTCCTTACAGCACTGTCCATTTGTGGTACTACCCCCGCAATCCACAGCACGTCTTCTGACACGCCTGGGTTTAGTCGATTCGGTATGGAGCACAAGAAATGGACGGTTTGGATTCACATTATTCACCGATCTCATCTTCTTTGGGACTGTTTGGGCAGACGACGACCTTTGGAACAAGTGCAAAGAATATTGACTGCCGCATCCTGTGCAATCGATAAGCAGACGTAAATTCTTATTGTTGTGGTCACTGTACCACTTGCGAATGGTTTCGGTCACATCAAACCGTTGCCAACCCAAACTATTGGTTCCAACTTCAAATGAGGCTTGGAATATCAATGATTGATCGACTACCTAACATCAAAATGAGAACTTTTCATTTGAATTGCCAAGCTCGTTAAAAAATACAAAATGACTTACCTTTTCAGTGACATTAATATTATCAGTCATACGGAATATCCATATTTTGATTCGTTTTGAAGGAGCATTTTCACTGTAATTGCCCTTGCTCTTTCGCTTCATCTCCAATATTTTTTGCACCTGCAAATTAATTCCAGATGTTGGTGTATCCTTATAATTGTCGTGCTTCTCAATCCGTATATGCATTTGTGCACTTCGAATATATAGTTTCTGTTTTGACAACCAAGTTTTTTGTGGAGTAAACTCCACAATACGGTACTGACGATATTGTGTTCCTGCAAATATATCATTAATATAATTAGCCTTATATTGTTTGAGTTGGGAGTCTCATTTTTTTATTCATCCAAGGCATTACCCATTTTAGAACTTAGACCTTTGGTTTGCAGTAAGGGGTATCCGACTGTATTTGACTGTGGCGTACCGAATATAAATTCACCACCTTTAATAATGAAGGCGTGCCCAAAGACGCCGGGGAAAGGCAAGTATCTGCCATATCCTATACTCCATCAATTCTCTGACAATTATAGCTATCGACTAGCGGAAAAAGTTACTTCCCAGGGAGAAGCTTAGTGCAATCTAACACAGCTTGATCAGCTTGATCATGCCATTTGTAGACGTTGAAATGTTAGCTTTCGAGAATCCCACAGAGTGGGAGGTTCAAGGAAGACTACCACCGCCCTAGCATAAATCAAATGAAGCATGAAGCCAAAAGCAACAACGCTGTGATTAGCAGACTAATGACTAGGCTGAATCTTCGGTGTAAGCATTTGAAGAGCTTTTATCATTATGGGGCAGGTCACTAAATTTCTTTGCTTAGCTTAATTACTAAACTGTTATCTAGTGATAGTGCAATTCAAAAATTTTACATCGACACCATCGTTGCAGCAACCGTATACTACATTGGTGAGCACGGGAACTGACCTTGTGCTGTCGTAGAAATTGCGTATGTGCTAGGTTCGCAACATTATTGGACAGTACAGATAAAAAATAACAAAGTGATTACCTGTTTAAGATTTTATCCACGTAATGACTTTACGGTCTTCTATATAGAGTGTTTCTTTACTTAAAGATTGTAAAAAGATAGTTGTTAAAACAAGAGAGATCATACTGACAACAAAACCCGTAACTATTCAGCCATTATTATTGAAGAACACTTTTTAAGTGAATAATATAAGCCTTATGATAAAGTATGTTTAGATATGCATATAACATTCTCGGAAATGAGGGTATAGGCTCCTTCAAAGGTATGTGTTTACGACTGTAGCTTTAATACTTGCTTTAACATTTCGTGATGTTCATCGCTTTTCATCTCATCAATATTATAGGTACCCAACATTGGAATCACTACCTCTAAAATTACGTATGTTAATCGTGTGTGTTGACATACACGAGTATTGCTACCAAGTTTTGATTCTGTAGCAATTGTAGTCTATGAGATCTCGATGTTCTATATTGCCTGGGCTGTTAATGCTGATTAAGGACATATACTTATTTTATTATATATACATTATAACATTGTGCGCACAAGAAATATAATTGACCGATGGAAACACCATAGAATAATAATAATAGAATAATCTATGTATTCTATGGTTAGTGATGGAAGCATCTTCAATCCTTTAAGGTATTTATATTATTAATAAATATCAACTGCCGAATTGATTGATGTGTTGTAAGTCGCCTATCTTGGGTGACACACACTTTCGCCCACAATTCATGAAAATCCAGAACTAATCAAAATATTTATTGCAAATTGCCTATAACTTGAGAAATTCTTTATGTATAATTCAGTATACAATCTATGTAATCTGTACATACGGTGTAATTATCATATTTGAGGTTATAAAAATCCTATAAACATAATTTTTGTATCGGCATTAACAACCGAGCTGATCTATCTGTCCAGGTATAAGGGAAACAAAGAGACATCTTGGAAAGAATTAAATATACCGTACACCATACACATTGCAAAGTGCAACTTGTAAGCTTCTGCACTTGCATATGGACTTCTAAGTTTTTTGAATCGGATCGCAACGAAATTTTCCAATGCTCTTTTTTCAAGTTTTATATTTTGTCTACTAATATACGCTCTTTGCGATTTGTTCTCGCAGTTTTAATACAAAGTCGCTTTAAAAGGTTCACTTAATAAATAAATTGTTCTTAATAATTAATTGAATTTAGACCTATAGATAACGGGTTTAATAACTCAAATGATTTAAACTGCTTTTTACCCTCCCATTTTAAATTTTTTACACCGTCTGGTGTTCTTGCTTCACACCTTGGAACAATAGTGAAAGTACTTCAACGCACATCAACAGTCTACGATAAGCACTCAGACGGCAGGCTTACAATACTTCTATGCTTATTCACAGACGGTAACAGACAGTCAGCAGTTAGGGTTAGGTTGCATATCATGGTGGGGTTTTGCTGCAGGCTAAACGCAAGAGGCCGTACATTTACATGACTCCGAAAAGTGAATTCGAAGTTCCTGCAATGCGAAATTGCAGTTCATACAACGACGCGATGATAGAATTTAATCATCATTGTGTAAGTTCCAGTACCCCTTTTTCAATAATTTATGCAAGTCTTTGCATACCACTAACGTTTCATTCGATTCTTGCCTACTAACATTATCTTACATTGCAAGGATTATTCGTCTTTCTCTCATATACAAACAGTAGTCTAACTTCCCACAAATAAACATTACGATACTCATGAGAGCTGGCACACAATTACTCGTACTTTTCTTCATTGTTTGGTAGGGTTGCACTAATAGTAGTAATAGGTACAGTATTATTGTCATCTGTCTCAAGGTACAATACGTTCGAGTTAGGAAATGCCAATGTATAGTACCTGCTATTAACAAATAGCTAAATAGCTATTGGTGCATATTTTATTAAATTTACTTATTAAATTAATTATTATTATGTACAATAAATTAATAATTTATAATAAATTAATAATATTATTTTTCATTAATTAATATTATTATGTAATAGTAGAATGACGTATACACACTAAAAAATCTATGCAATCCCTTATATTGCATTATAGTTTTATATTGACATTCATTACTTTACTATGCAGCTTCACATAAAATATTATTCTTTTACAATAGTGATATTGTCTAAATTGTCCATCCGACGATAGAAAATTAAATTTACATACCATAACCACTAACCAAAATTAACAATAAAAGCCCTTGTAATCATAACGAGGATCAAGAGTATTTTAAATTTTCATATATTAATATCTATATTCCAAAGCAAATTTGGCTATCATCTTGGTTTTTATATGGCAGCTAGTCAGTACATAACATTTTATAAATAATAAAAAGAATTTGTTATTGTTGGCTTACCTTCCTCTGCAAATGTGATAATCTCTTGAGTATTACCAAAGAAGTCTTCACGTTCAAATCCGAATGCATCTTGGTCGCGTAAATCCATTGACAAAGACTCGTGATTCAAATTCGCCTCTTCCGGTATATAATTTGTGTAAGGCTGTGTGTCGTCGTTCTTATTATTTAAATTACGATCTTTCTGTTGTGGATGAATCTGTTGTCCGTCATTGTTATTTTTAAAATAAATTGGATCAAACTTCTGTTGTACGTTGGTGTTGTCAGATTTAGTGCTAACACTATCACTACTACGATTTATATTTAAGAGATATGTCGGTTTATTGTAAGCATTTGCCTTTTTGTTAATCTTTTTATCCTGCCTGTTCCGCTGCTCATTAGTATTTTTAATTGCTTCTGCTTGTGTCTTTGTGTTAAGTGAATTATGTGTTGCCCAATTCGTTGTTTTATAATTTCTCCGTCGCGATTGTCTGACATTATTTTTATGACTAATAGGATACTCAAAGTATGAATTTGGAGTATAATTGGTATTATTCTTCGTCGATAAATGTCGCAATTTTGGATGTCTTTTATTGACTAGTGGACTAATGCTGATAATCTCAAATGGATCATCAATTTGGCCGCCATCCGCTCGATTTATCGTTTCCCAGATAAATTGCTTTGGTAACGGATGCGATACATTTGGCTTCTGACTGAATCCAAGTTTGCTGAGTATCTGTCGTTTGATAGACTCCAAACGCACGCGATCGCTGAGCACAATATTGTTAATATGATGCTGGTGATCATTATTATTATATTTAAATATGTAATTATTATTATTATTGTTATTATTATTTTTATTTTTATTATTATTATTATTATTATTATTATTATTATTATTATTATTATTATTATTATTATTATTATTATTATTATTATTATTATTATTATTATTATTATTATTATTATTATTATTATTATTATTATTATTATTATTATTATTATTATTATTATTATTATTATTATTATTATTATTATTATTATTATTATTATTGTAATCATAACTTTTCTTATTATGGATTGTTTTTATTTTGTTGATGTGATTGTAGTTGTTGTTATTGTACATGTTATTGTTATTGTTGTAGTCTATGTGAGGGTTATCTGTGTAAATGTGATAAGTGTAAAATGTAAAATTATGTAAGTATCGTAACCAAGAACAACATACTAACACTTATACCTATGCAGCGGTTTCATATTTCTACTTCTGCGATCATATTTTCAACACTTCCCCAATATATTTCTTGAATAACTTCCAAATTTTCTATCGATCCTCAACCAGTGATTACCAAGTGTATAGTTATTATTATGTGTATCAAAATTACGTTAACAGTTTCTTTCAATTTGTCGACCATCACCGAGTTGATTCTCTAGCACTTATAGTCTTTGAGATCTAAGTTTACGTTCATAAAGAAAGACAGACGTACAAAAAGACATAGCTAAATCGTCTCTACTGTTCAACCTGGGAAAGAATTTATGTACTTTGTGTGTTTGGAAATCCATTTTGCCCGTTACATACATTCCCTAGTGGCAATGAAACACCATGAACTTGAAAATTGGTTCTAATATTCGGTCCCGTCAATCAGTCAGGAAAAACTAATGAGAAAGCTTTGAAACTTAAATATTTAAATTACGATTGTTTCTCGATTTTTTGCGATATTTATATCATTAGATATTTATATAATTTTAGTTTATTTAGTACACACAATAATAATTATAGCCGTAATGATTCCTAAAAGTTTATTTGTGATCAGATGAAAAACGGAAAAGTCATGTGCAGGTGCATGGACTAATTTGGCTCTGGAACGTAATTTAATTTAAAATTACCATTACATTATTTGGTATATTTTAACGATCAAGTAGATCTTAAATAGTTCGATAAGTGTTGAGTTTTTATTCAAAATGGGTAGCGGATACCCCACAGTCAAATACCCTCGGATGTTGTCCACTGATTTGTTAAAGGTTAAAGTTCGTAAATATTCTATTTTCTTAAGTTGTAGGAAATCTTTTTATGGAAGTGATGTTATAAAACTCTTAAAATTTTAAAATTTGATGCACGGAAAGCTACTTTATTAAAAATAAATATTTGAGTCATTTTCTTGCAAATAATTTAAATTTCGCAATCTTGCAACGCTACGCAAATACGCAGGATAAAATTAGGATACGTTAATCAAATGCACTAAATTCATAAAAAATGTCGTTTAATGAATGGACGTTTATTTTTTTCTGATCGTGTGTTTTGCTGTTGTAGAATTCAATATTATTAAATGGAATGTTATATCAATAAAATTGGTATTTGTGCATCATATTCTGTCATCGATTATTTTACTATTTATTTTCAACAGGCAATTGATAACAAGTAAGAAAGCTACAGTCGAATGTGCTCGACTGTGATATACCCGCTACCCACCTCAAATATACTAATATATACCAAAACGTATTTTTGGTATATTTGGTATATTTGTACATTCATATTCCATTACATCCATCACATATCGCGTAAAGTATAAAATATACCATGCACGGTCACATTGTTCACTAGAAACAAGCCACGTGCAGCTTCCTGAAGTCACAAAGCTATAATACCCTTCTACCCTATGGGTAGCGGGTATAATAATATTTAATAATTCAAATATTTACATTAATATCTTTTTTATACCCACTACCCATAGGGTAGAAGGGTATTATAGCTTTGTGACTTCAGTAAATGTACGAACCAGGCAGAAGGAAGCATTTCCGACCTCATAAAGTATATACACTTGGTCAGGGTCACCAGCCGAGTCGATATAGCCATGTCCGTCTGTCCGTTTGTGTGTCTGTCTGTATGAACACCTAGATCTCAGAGACTATAAGAGCTAGAGATATCAAACTTGGTACCAGTATTGGTGTATGTCCTACGCAGATCAAGTTTATTTTAGATTTTTGCCATCCCCCATCCCGCCCCCTTAAATCGAAAAAAAAACGATTTACTAGTGCAATTTTAAAGGTAGAGTCTCCAGTTTTGGTACATATGAAGATAATAGCAGTCTTGATGATTCCCGAGATTCGGTCGCGATCGGATGAAAAACTTGGAAGTTATTCAGAAAAGAGTTTTGTATGGGAAAATCCATAGGCAGCTGCACATGGAGTGAGCAATGTGACCGTGCATGGTATATTTTATACTTTTTTTTTTTTGGGATGTGATGGAATATGAATGTACAAATATACCAAATATACCAAAAATACCAAAAATACTTTTCGGTATATTTGTGTATATTTGAGCTGGGTAGCGGGTATATCACAGTCGAGCACACTCGACTGTATCTTTCTTACTTGTTTATATTAAAATGAGTGAACTGAGACAAAATCAAACATTTACTATCGCTGAATTGATTCTATATCACTAGTAAATTATAACTCTAGAAAGAAACAATTTTTAGGATTTGCGTACGTTTTTTAGCGTTTTTTGATACAATGTTATTGCCGGTCCAAATCATTAGGGTTCGGAGAGAGAACGTTTATTTTCAAACCTAAATATAACTTTCAATCAAATTTGATTTGCTTAAACGTGCATTGTAAATGCACTTTGAGATTAATTCTGAAGTTTTTATAATTTTCTTTCATTTAATTTAATTTTGGCACCAAGTATTTTTCCTCCCCTTTTAGTACCTAGTATAATTAATATAAAGGCGGCAACTATGAAAATATATGTGGTTAACAAAAATGTGTTGAACGACTAACCTTTATCAGCGTAAATGCCCGCCATCTCAAGTTGACAAAGCGTACACGCTTTTGGCATTATTGCAAGATTCGATACATATCCGTTACTGTTGACATTGATTGTATTGCAATTAATTAGTTTTACCTCCAGCCAGAAAAGACCAATTAACAGCCAAACAAAGTTTGTACGATTGCGATTTGGCTTAAAGCAATGTCGTGGCAATGTGGCAACCGAATAGGAATGCGTTAATGTCCACGATGAAATTAATTCATTGAGAGCTACAACAGACGCAGGCATATTTTCAGCAGGAGGCTTCGGTAGATTAGTATTTGGAGGCACATGACATTGATAGCATCGATTCATATTCAGATTATTATGTTGTTGATGCTGTCGTTTTCGATTGTGGCTTGCTGCGTGCTTGCTGTTGCCAATGTTATTATTATTATTGTTGTGCCTGCGTCTTCGACGCCGACGCCTGCGCCTGCGTTGGCGCTTGCGGTTGTTGTAAAACATTTTACATAAATTGTTCGACTTTAATTGCTGATCGTTGGCAATATCATAGCATATATGTGCATGTCGACATTGATCTTTCAATTCTTTTCTGAGATCTAAGCACTGACTACTTGCGCCGTTATTGTTGCTTGGTGATGCCTTCGATGCACTATGCAGGCTACCAATAATTGTCACTCCCAGTGAATACTTGTTTTTATTATGCAGCAACAAACAGCGCTCTATTATCCTAATAATTTTGACTAACCAATGATAAATAATTGCAATGATAATAGCTAGCACTACACATATACCACCTTGCGATTCCTTGTGCAGAGGCTTTGGGGTTAAAGATGTTCCATGATGCAGACTGCTACAACACATGTTGAGACTTAGTTCGTTGTTGCAATAACTGCAACAGCAACATACGACGGTACAACATCCCTGACGACAGCAGAAACATGAGCAATTGAAATAACATTTGTTGCTACTATTACAGCTACTGCCGGTGTTAGTTCGACATCCGAATGGCGCCTGCTGTTGTGGCGCAAAGTCAAAAATCATTTTCATATTCAGAAGCCACTACATCTTTCTTTCTTCTAGCAATTTCCCAATCTTCTTTGTAATACTCCACATTTACTTCATATAGCGCCACTTATGATTTCATCTTATTACTGCAAGTACATTCAAAAGACAAAGAATTTGTGAACAATTAAAATAAATATATTTTCATAAATATGTTCATATTAAATACAAGCGCAAAAGCTACATTTAAGTGACGTCGCATTGAGTTACCACTAACAGGCAAAAGAAATCATCTCCGACCCCATAAAGTATATATATTTTTGGTCAGGGTCACCAGCCGAGTCGATATAGCCAGGTTTGTCTGTCCGTCTGTACGTCTGTCTGTATGAACATCTAGATCTCAGAGACTGTAAGAGCTAGAGAATCCAAATTTGGTACCAGTATTGGTATATGTCTTACGCAGATCAAGTTTATTTAGATTTTGGCCACGCCCCTTTCCCTCGCCCATTGCATTTCGCAATTTTTAAGCTAGACTCTCGAATTTTGGTATAGACGACGGTTATTACAGTCTTGACGATTCCCGAGAATTCGACCGCGGTCGGATAAAAGGAAGTTATTCAAGAAACAGCTTTGTTTGTTTCTGGTGGACAATGTGGCCGTACATTGTAGCTTTCTGAGTTGTTAATAATAAAAGTAAAAAGCGACTTAATATCATCAAAATAAATAAAGATATACCGAATAGAATCAGATGTTTTCAAGGCCGAAATCCTTTCATTTGCCTGTTACATACATTTCCCGATTGATTTAAGTTATAGTAAAGAAAAACAGAGAAAAACCTAACAGGATAATAGGATATTTTAAACACGTTTTATGCATAACAATAATTGTTGTCCCAGAGACTTAGCACTATAATTATTTTAATTGTGAAATTAATTTAAAATTAATTACTTTATGTATTATTATTATGCTTGTTAGTAAACAATATATTTAATTATACTATATTTTTATATATTCAGATATTAAAGAATGATAGGTGGGTAATATTAAAATGGTATGCTAGGATACACATGCTGTTTTCTTAGCTCTGAGATGCTGGGTTGGCTAAAGTGAGAAAGTAAAGAAAAAAAACAATTGTACAGTCGTTTTCCCAAGAGCAGTTTGGTTTGCCCACCATTGGTTTAAAATTAAAAATTTTCGAAAATTCAATAAAATGTATTTTAATTGTTCAACGGAAATCCGTAAATAATCGTTTGCCCAGATATTTAAAATTAAAAATTTTGTAATTTTTCAGCCCAAAAATGTTTGAAAATCTCAAAACTTCTAACGATTTTTCAATTCAAATCTCAAAGAAAACATGCTCTGAGAAGCTGGGTTGGGTAAAGGTATTTTAAAATAAAACATTTGCAATCTTTTGCCCACTTCATAAAATTTTAAAATTTATCAAAAAAATTTTTTTCAATTCAAATCTCAAAGAAAACATGCTCTGAGAAGCTGGGTTGGGTAAAGTGACATATTTTAAAGTAAATCATAAGCAATCTTTTGCCCACCTCATAAAAATTTAAAATTTATCAAAATAAAAATCTGGGCTAACGATGCGCAAACGATTGCACACGTTTTTAAATATCTCACTTTACCCAACCCAGCTTCTCGAAGTTTCTTTTCTTTCATAAGCATATAATTTTACAAATACTTTAATTAATTTCTGTGTATATTTTTGGTATATTTGGTATATTGATATTGGATTCTCTAGCTCTTACAGTCTCTGAGATCTAGGTGTTCATACAGACAGACGTACAGACGGACAGACGAATCGGCTGATGACCCTGACCAAGAATATATATACTTTATCGGGTCGGAGATGTTTCCTTCTGCTTGCTTCAACCCTATGGGTAGCGGGTATAAAGAGATATATAAATATCTATATTTTCATTAATTCTAAGGCAAGTCTCTCCCTTGGCTGTTCACACAAAATATGACGTAAGTATGTACATACTATGACCATCTGTAAATGCTAATACGTACATATATATGCACATACAGATGAACACATAAAAAATTTGTAACTACTTCAGGCCAGAAGGATGCGACGAGACGACGCCAACCAGACATACACGACACAATACAAATGTCAGCTTGCGTGTGTAGTGGTAGAAGAGCATGAAAACAAAGCAAAGCAGTCCATCCCAATTTCCAAGACATTAAGAGTTTTCAAGCTTTTTTAATATTCCAATACAGAATTGTATTTTTTTCAGCAAATAAAAATATTAAAACTATGGCGTACAAAAACTTTATTCATCTGAAATTAGTATGTGACTGTTTCCTGAAAAATCATAGTTAAGGCAGACCTTTTACTCGTTTTATTTAGAAGAATAACATAAATAATAATTGATTAAGTTAAACGATTCCTAAACCTCTTGCCATAAACCATATTATATTACTATCGCTATAAATTGTTAAAAACATTTCTGCCATTTGTTAAACCATAGCAGTTAGCAGTAGCCTGTTCTTACTAATATTATTTTTTGTAGGATATTGAACTAAAGCCGTTTAATACACATCACAATACATTATATATTGTATATTAATTTACGTTGACATTTGCATTATACTGAATTTATTAGACAATTGAGTGCTATCCAATTTGTTGTAGAATTAACTAATAAGCGAAAGCTGTTTTTTCTAATTTTAAATTTTTCTACGTATGTAAACAGTAATTGTATGTTTTTATCTACATGTTTAAATTAAAAATATATAATAATAAATAAACATATAAAAAGTTACACATGTATATTTATATATATATTCAAGGTGACTATTAAATAAAATTGTATTTAAAAGAGTGATTTTTACATGCAAAATTATTTCACATATTTATACTTTTATCACCTTGCTTGTATTAAGTTTTGATAATTTAGTTATAACATAGAAGAGCACTTCACTTTCACACAAACCGTTAAACGATTCACAATTTGCGATGCGATTTCGCGTATATCCTGTTCGACGTTAACGGGCTAAATGAAAATTAAGTAACGAAAATACGCTAACAAATAAACGAGCTCTATTGGTCTTTAAGTCGCTAGCAGCTGATATGAAATACTCCAACTTCAACTCACGAACTCTCCTAATTTGAAATAGACAATGCAGAGTAACTTCGATTTCATATTTTTATATTATTTTAAATACTGGATTCCTTTCCACTATTATATTAAAAAAATGTTTGCTTCCGATACTTAATTCCGATGCTAATTAAATAAGATTTTTCTTGTCTTTTATATCAGCTGATATAAATACTGCAATGACAAAAACTAGTTGCTACATACCCAGGCTGAACATCTGGTCACATAGAATTCGTCCAAATTAAAAAAACTTTGAGAAAACATATGTCCATCAATTTTTTTGGCTGAAGTTGATAAGTATGAAAATACTTATCAAATTCAGACTGAGTCTTATTAGAAATTCTTAGTTCTATTTATAAAAATAGTAACCATAAAATTAAACGTAAGTCGTGCAGCCCTCTTTAACGGCGTACAAAATCGAGAATCGAGATGTTATCGGTTCACATTTATCGTTAGCACCACTTAAAAATTGCCATTCTCTTCAACATTAAAGGAATATCAAACTTCAAATGGCGGTTATTTCAAAATGTATTATTTATTGTTTGCTTGACAGTAATATACTACCAATATATATTGTACAATATTTAATTGGATATAAAAGTAAGTATAATGTTTAAAAAATATATGAGGACTTGTACCTTTTGGACTTTTGAAATTTGCAAGCACATGGATGATGTAAAGGTCGTAAATATTGGAAGGTTTTTAAAGTATAAATTTGAGCAGGCCAATGTATATGTGAAACTCACCTCATATTCATTCACATAAACTAGACAATAATTGTGAACCAAGAGTTGAAGTCAGAGTCAGAAATTTTGCTGGCCCCCATAATGTGCGCTTGAGTTTTTGTCTTTGTGTTAGTGTCATGAGGAATTACGGTTCGCTGCTTCATTTCCTACAAATATATACGAGTACGATCACAAACACAAATGCACGCCAGGCAAACATTTGTACATGTATACATATATGTATGCAGAAGTGAGGCCTTTGTAATATATTTTATGTCATATTCATCAAACTAACTTACAACATTTCTACATTGAAATTGAAATTATGCAACTTGTGAAATCGAAATATTAGACTATTTAGGTAAAATCAAAATTGATTATTTGAAATTTCGAACTTAACATTTTACGAATTCTATTTTCATATATAGGAAATAATATAATACATATTGTAGATATGAATGTAATAGAGAATATTGTATATGAATGTAAAATTCTCTGAAATTTTGATTTTCCTTTGTACTATATGACTATTTTTTTAATTGTTTTCTCTGCAATAAAACTGTAGTTCGAACGAATGGTTATTAAGTGAAGCACACTCTAGAAATACACTATCTATCGCCAATGTATACGTTCAGATACTTTTAAAAATTAATTTAGATTGAAAAAATGTAACTTTACTATAGTGTAAAACTTTTATATATATTTTTACATGGTCGTTTGGGTTTTCTTTTATTAAATATTGCTTTTATAATAACGATTTATATACAAAAATTAAGTGTGATTGGATTTGATGATTCTTCCAGACCCCCGTTAATCTTTTGTGCTGACCCGATGAGAATGTATTTAATCCCCATAAATAATATGTCCCAAATTTATTTAAAAATTACAATAGTATGTTACAGAGAGCATAATATGATGACGACCATACTCGTACTATAGCAAAAACAACATTGAAAAAAAAGCAACAGTCAAAGACAAAAAAAAAGGTAAAAAGAAACGGCAGAAAAGCTGTCTCGGTTGGCTTGTAGACCGTGAAAAGCCACGAGCCACGATTGAAATACCGAATTTCATACCTAAAACATATGAATACTGATTGTTCAAATGAAAGACCCAGTGCTATAGAGATTCGTTCAACACAGAGATTCCAATGTACAATATACACTTATTTACATATCAGTAGATATTTATATATGATTACTTGAAAGTTTTCTATATCTTATAAAAAAAAATACTTTATATTTCATGTATGAATTAAAGATACATTTTTTTTAGAAAAATTGTAAAATAGATACATTTGGAACGTGGTTTAAATTATTTTTGATTAAATTTATATTAATAAATTAGTAAAATAAAAATAACATGGACAAAAGAATATTATATTTTATGAAGAGGCTGCAAATTTTTAAAGTATAGAAGGATGAAACAACTTTTGTTAATTAAAAAATGTTGCTTTATTTTCAATACACAATAATATAATTAACTGTACAAAGAAGAAAAGTCTGGTTGAAAACCATTTTGTTCAGTGTACTTAAATGTGGAGCATTGAACTCAGTGCCTGTTGCCTGTTGTACGATAGTGAGTTCTGTAATTCGTATTTTTGCCTACCAGTTGATTGCAGTGCAACAAGGAGAATAGGGACGGAAAAAAGAACTCGGCAATAAAACGTGTAGGCATGGCATCGCATGGGGTGGTTTTTTGATCATCGCGTCACGGTTCTACCTATAAATGAATATATAAAAACAGGTGTTTCGTACATAACACGCGGGAAATTGTTAGAGCACAGAGGAACTCACTATTAAAAGAGAAGTTAGATCACGGGAAATACGAATTCAAACTGTAATTTGAATACTGTACTTGCTTATAAACATTGGTATTTATTAAATTTTGTTTTATGTGACAACAAATTTGCTCTCAGTATTCCATATCTTAAGATTCAGAGAAGTTGAATAGTTCCTATGGATTCATGTGAAAAGTTTTGACAATTTCCACTTTAATTATTTTATTTCTCACAGTAGGGCGACTATATGAGCTCTAGGATGCTATGGTTCAGTGATCAACTTCCAATCCCAACCCCTCTGTGCTTATATGTTCGTTCTACTCTTGTGTTGTGGTTTGCAACGGTAGTCTGCCATCCATCTGCTTGGCACGCGCCGTCTTACAAATCTTACAAGCATAGGTATGCGTGCAGATAGAGAGAGAAAGAGAGAGAGATAGGCTCAATAGATCCACTTACTCACATGCATTTATGGCAACACACTCAGTTGCAGGCACATATGTATGTATATACACATATATATGTGTATGTACATATATGTATATGTATCTCAGCTCCCTTTTGACGTGTACCGTATCTGTACATACGCTGAAAGCAATGCAAATTAATGGTTCTAATTTTAAAAGTTATTTAAAACTTTGAAAACCTCTTCAAAACCAAAGTTTTACTGTATCATGTTGGAATTTAAGGCTGATCATGATCACGTACACATACAAACTACAGTCGAGTGTGCTCACCCTCAAACTATTTTGAAAAAAAATAAGACATTGACATTGTGAAAGCGGATTGATCAATAAAATATATCAAGCATTATATGTTCTTATGTTAGCTCAAAATATATGATAGTGTTCATACGAACGAATATATAGACAGATTTGATCACGATCGAACACACTATAAGATAACTTATAATGCCAGTTCTTATGCCAATATGTATATTTCAAATATATAACAAGCACCTAATGTACTTATCTAAACATAGATATATGTATATATGTGAATATGTATATTTTTACGAGTATACGTTCGTTTGTTATGAGTTTGTTACCAAAAAAAACAAAACCATAAGCTGTCTAAGCACACATACATAAATCGAACCTCTGTTGATCTCTGCAAAAAGCTAAAGTAAAAAAAAACCCTCATACAGCAGACACGAGTAACTCCAACCCCTCCCGTTTAGTCAACAGTCACTAACTTGAGTGAAAATGCAGACGATCAACCAACCGTAACCAGCCATCGGCACTCAGCCTAGGTTATTGAGAATAACTCACACCCATGGACCCTCACACACTCATACTTACAAGCTAAACCAGCTCATTCGCTAATTTGAGTGAGAGCGCGGCTTGGCAGCTTCGGCTTCGGTCTTCTATTCGAGCGACACCACGAAACAGTTTTTCCTGAGATCTCTTTGAGTACGGTCTAACCGATCCACCTGGCAAAGGCACCTGTTACGAGATTACGGGGGCTATTTATTAAGAGGCAAGTGTGTGGCGCGCGAAACTTGTACACTCTTGCCCGCTCGTAACTGCTTTGTCGCTGCAACGTAAAAGTGTGATACTTTTAGATTCATGCATTGAAATAACCAACAATTAAAACAAACGTAGTTTACGTATGCACTTGCAGATTTACATATGTTGTATAATCAAAGAAAATTATTTGTGTGTGTTTTGTGGTCGTATTTGTTGCCCCCTGTGAATTACAATAACTGCAGATCAGAGATCTAGCTCAGAGTTGGCGATTCCATGAATTGATCACAAATGCTTAAATATTTTCATATTTCGATCAGGTAAGTAATATTCAAATTGTTAGAAAGGTCGAATCCTCATTTATGAAATATAATTTCTCTAAAACTTAGCATGTTCCAATAAGAGTTTCAAACTCAGTATAAAAATAATTTGAATTAATTCTTTAAGATTAAAAAAGTAACTCATTTAGTACTCTTCTTATTTACATATATAAATGTTTGTATGTTTCTATTGCAAAAAGAAAAAAAAAACATAATTTACCCCACGCTACTGACCTTGAGCTTATTTTTTTCTGTTTTTGTCGAGACTATAAGTCTGAGTCTCGAGACGTAGGCATTATTCAACGCGAGTGTGTGAAAATATCTTTGTATTTTCCCACTTTTATTTTTCATTCAAATTGAATGAAGAATTACGCGGCTAAAACACATACTAACAAAAAGAAAATACTAAGAAGGTTGTTCGCTAGCCTTGACTTCTATCCGTGAGTTAAAAATATTGTGTTTGAATAGTGTCATCGTTCGGCAATCTTAGGAAAATATTGACATCTTCCCAAAAGAACATAATATACTTTTATAATTACATCATAACATTTAAAACGACCCAATAGCCACGACCCTCTTTCCGTCCGTTTAAACATTTAGATTAAGAAACAATAAAGCTCACAATGCTATAATAATTCCGGAATATTTGTTTGCTACACAAATTTATTTCTTGACAAATTTATTTCATAGACATAGGACATACACTGTCCCCAAGTTTGGTATCTCAAACTCCTAATGTTAGACAGACTGTCGACTGCTGATCATGATCAAGACTTTTTAATTTTTTTATGTGATCGAAGATGCTTTCGTCTGAGTTTTACATACGTTTTCTGCTCTTGCTCCTGCCCGAACATTTAAAATATTTGCGGCACAAGTCTGATGCAGCTTTATAATTTTTGAATCCTATGTCAAGTCCACTATTTGGGATATAACCGGTCTAACATTAATGTCGGATTTGGCGTAATTGAGTTATAATTTAAAAGCTTACACAACTTAATTTATACACATATATATATATAATTCATGGACCAACTCAAATTACAAAGAAAATATATTTTTAATTTTTGGTTAGAAGCTAACTCTCTATAGTGCTTTTTAAAAACTTTAGACAACTTAATATTGGATTCCTGATCTCTATGAAATGCGATATCAGATATGAATTGTCATCTATACCTTTCTCTTGCATTATTATATGAATTAAATTAGTTTCACAAAATAAATATGCTCTTGTATCACAAAATCTATCAGGGGAGGAACGAAACAATAAACTGTATTGCATCAGATAAACCCCATAGACACATGCATAAGAATTCGTATACATATACGTATAGTAAAGGCGGCTGAGGCACTCTACACTTGACTCTTAGATTGACCCTCCAAAGGAAAAGGCGAACACTAAAAAGGTCAATTATGAGAAAAGAACAGGTGAATAAGTAATATCGCGAGAGAGCGCGCGCGCTCAACTTTGCCTTTTAATATTTAACACAGCTCGTGAGTGTCCCTGAACGGCAAGGGATGAAGCGGCTTCCCACAAATAAGCGGGAAAATTTCTGCATAAGTGCATGTGTATGTTGCATGTTGTGTATTTTGATCCCAGGTAGACTGATATCAACCGGTTGCTATTGTTCTTGAAAATAAAATAAACAACAACCTGTAAATACTTGTTGTCTAAGCCTAAACTAATTCATGTCCCCCGGAATGATAGACAAATTATTGGTCGAAAACGCTGTACATATTATTGTATATACTGAACTAATATAATTTTAATTATTTTTTTTTGTATTGAGAAAATTATAAGAATAACTAAATAAATCTCTCGATGTCACAATCAGTAAAACTAAAATTTTACCAATCTTACCATCTTGTTTTCTTTTAGTCGAGAAGATGTTCAAATGGACACTTTCCTTCTGGAAATTTTTTTTCACCTTTTAGTTAGCTCAGATAACTTGTAACTTAATGGAAACATATTTACAAAAAAATTTTATCATATTGTTTGTTCTTTAATAAAATTGTTGTATATGATACTTACAAAACAATAGTTAAGTATTTCGGAAAAAGTTTCAGATATAAATAACATTATATTTAAAAGCCAGCAAAATCTATGCGCATTAATATTATAATAATATTCATTTTTTGTCACGTGCTTCCTTCCAATCACTTGTCAAGAGAACTCTAATTAAAAAATTTGTCCGAATAATTTAAGTTACATTATCTAGCTTTAATATACTTTAATATATATTTGGTATATTTGTATTCCATTTCATTAAATTAAATACTTATTTCATCCGATCGCAGCTAATATTATTATTTTTTGTTTTTGTTTGCGGAGCTGCTACTTTCACACTTTGCATCGGAGCTTCGAGTTATATTAATAAAGTGCTTTCGGTTCTTGTGTACTTTATTGCAGGTATTGATGATATGCTTATAATGGAAATGCAGACGTCGCCTCATCTTAGCCACGGGCTAACTACACAATCGCCGGTTTTAGTGCACCACCAGCATCACTTTACTCATCAATCCCAGCCCCTTTTAGCACTGCAGCATACGAACCCACAACCGCATTCGCAATCGCATCTGCATCGACATCAATTGATGCAGCAGCACCACGAGCTGTCGCAGCAGCATATAAATGCAACATCAACAACATTACCCACAATATCAATACCATCAATAGGAAATACAACAGCTGCTGAAGAGAGCATTGGCACTCATCCACAGCACAATCATCATCAAAACGTGAATAACCTAGTCTATAGCAACTCAAACTCAACGCAAATCGATGACAAATCAAAAGGTAAATCCTTGTTTTAAACTTATGATTATAAATTCAAAATAATTAAGCTTATTATTAAATGCTAACATAACTTAACTACGTTACTGTTACTTAGAACTTTATTATCCTAAAAATAACTTAATATATAGTTTTTAAATATTTTTGTTAAGAAATTAATTTTTAATTTCAAATTACTATCAAAACTATCAAACAAAATAATAATAGGTATTTATTTATGAAACTATTGCATTCAAAAGATACAACTAAGAACAATCAATTTGGAACTGCCTCTGACCTCTTCCATTTTACAGTGGTTTGTAATATCATTAAATTAATTTTAAACCAGTCAGAAAGCTACAGTCGAGTGTGCTCGACTGTGAAATGCCTGCTACCCAAAAATAATGTTTGGTATATTTTAGTACATTTGGTATATTGATATTCCATCACGTATAAAGCATAAAATATAAAATATACCATGAACGGTCACATTGTCCACAAGAAAGAAACCACATGTAGCTAGCTGCCTATGGATTTTCCCATATAAAACTTGAATAACTTCCAAGTGTTTCATACGAGCGCGACCAAATTCGGGAGTTATCAAAATTTGAGAGTATAGCTTCAAAATTGCGCTTGGCCACCAATACTGATACCAAGTTTGGATTCTCTAGCTCTTATAGATTTAAGTGTTCATACAGACAGACAGACAGATCGACTCGGCTGGTGACCCTGGCCAAGAATATATATATCTTATCGGGTTGGAGATGCTTCCTTCTGCCTGTTAAATAAATTTTCTGGAGTCACAAAGTTATAATACCCTGCTACCCTGTGCGTAGCGGGTATAATGAATCAAAAATATATCAGATGAAGAAAGAATTTACTCATTTTTACAGAGCAACAAAAATCTTCTACAATAAAAGCCACTTTGCAACAAATAACAACAAACAAAAATAAATTTCAATCCAATAAATTGTGACGTAATAAAAAAGACTTTCTGTCAAGCCAAGCCAACTAAATGCAATAGATACAAAAATACGATTCACAATGAGCTGCAAAAATATATACGTACATATATGCATTTGCATTTGCAATCACTTTTGCAAAAGATTCAATGCAGCAGCATCATGTAATATAAGTATACTGATCTGTTTGTTATATTTTCCCTGTGTTGTCTGGGATACCAAAATGAGGATAGCTTTGAGTTTGGACTCAAAGAACAATAGCTTAAATTCAAGAGCAGGTGGAGGGGTTAACCAAAAGAAAACAAGTGGTCAACGATTCTTCGCTTTATTTCCGGTTTGGTGAGCCAGTTTGATGTTCAGTTTTTTTTCCGTTTAAATTGACTTTGAGAGTCGGTAATCCTTTTATTACCTAGAAAAAATGAATTCACACTAATAAAATTCTTATGTATACATATATTTACAATCATACTTACTGACAATCCTAAACATAGTTTTTAGAGTCTGTGTTAGACATAGATTATTAGTTTTGCGATTTGCCAATATTTAGGGTTTATTTTTTAAAATTTTTTTATTTGTTTAAATATTTATATTTTAGTAAGTCTATGTGCAATTTTTTGTATTAAATCATACATTTTTGTATTACATACATTTTTTTATTATATCACCAAATAATAATATTATTTTAACTAAACATTTTATTTTTTAAGAATCATTAAAATTAATATTTCATATATCAAATGGTCCTTTTAAATACATATAATTTTAATATGTACGTATGTAGAAAGATATTATAACTCAGTGTCAATAGACAATGTGTGTGTCAACATGTATATATACATATGTAAATAAACAAAATATACCAACAGAATATTTGTTATAATTACCATCAATCTTGACATATATGAGTCCTATAAATTAACACACAGCTATAATTCGACATGATTAGTATTAAAATTTATCCACACATTCTGGTATACTATTTCTATCAGTGTAGAGCGATCAATACTTCTTCGTTGCTCATTTTCCTTTTTTGATTAAATTCATTGAATGCCTCAGTTTGCTTTAGTCACGTATATAGTATACACAATGTTGGCTCCTCCGATATGTTCTCTAGCCATGTATCATATATTTAAACGAATAAGACAAAGAGAATATCAAATACACTACTACTGCACTAACTTTAAAAATAATTCTACCCAATATGTAGTTATTATAGAAATGAATTTGATTGTTGTAAATTAAAAATATAACATTTTAATTACAAGTTAAGTAAGATTATCTTATTTTGCTGATTTAACATGCATAAAGGAATTGTATTCGTTAGATGAGAATAAGAACTTCAATACTTCTATTTAATTACACTTGATTATTTTTATTCATTTTGCAGTTAGAAAATTTAACGACTACTCAATTGCAACACACTCGACCCAAGAGTCTTCAAATCCAGTTGGAAGTGCATTTTTAGGACAATCACAAGGTGCTGTTGAATGGATAACGGTGATGAATGATGTCCAAAACAATACAGGTATGACATAATTATTATAATAATGCTTTTTATTTAATGTTGTTGCCATCAAATTCCAGAGGACTCTCATAGCTCACAAGGCAGTATTTCTGGAGATGGTAAGTGCATTGGGTGATTTTTTTTGGTTTACTCATAATAATCGCTGAATTCTATTACAAGGGAAGTAAAACATGTTGAAATGTATTATCCAGATATACATTTTTTATTAATTTATATCATTTTTGGGTGTTTTTATGACCTTTGTTTATATCATATCAACAATATGGTATTATCTTCCACAAAGGAAGCGATACAGTATTCGTGTGATTTGACTAAGGCCTTCTCCGAAAATCTATAGATAAACTAAAAACATCTGTAATTCGTAAGTAAGAGTCTCAAAACTTGGTAGTAAAGCGTAAAAAATATACCAAATATGATCAGAAAAGAAAAATTGTTTCTTGATTAACTTCAAAATTATTTTTCTATCGCAAAGAAACTTTTGGGTATCATTAAGATAAAGACTTTATCTAATTTTCGTTTATTAGAATTCCTCCAGTAACTTAGATTTCTAAGAGCTAGAGTGTATGTCCTATACAGATCAAGTTTGTTTTCGATATGATTTGAGTTATTCACCTCCTCAAATGAAAACAAATGAAAAATTTGTGATTGCATGAAAAACGTGGAAGATTCCCGGCATTGTATATGTAATTAAAATTGATGAAATACCGATAAATTAAATTAAAAAAAAATATTACACATATTGTTTGTTATATTTTTGCATATTCACTTGACTATAGCCTTGAATTTTTAAAACTAAAATTTACTTAAATTAGATCAAGTTTATATTGCTTTTTAATCAGATTATTGTTCCAGTTATGCTTTCAAGTTTAGTAATTGTTGTAGAATACTGGTATAAAATACTAGTCATCTGATATATTGAAGTGACTAAAGTTCCTCAAACCAAGCGTTCATTGTGGTTTTCTTATGTTTTAGTTGAGTAAAAATTGCAACCACAAAAGACGTTTTTTTTTTTTTGCATCGTCAGTTAAATTTTAATGTTAACATTGCTTGTGTTTGATTTGCTTCAATTGAATTTAAATTGTGACTGAGAACCATGGTGGTGAAAGGTTTCCATATCCGTTCTCTGCGAATTGCGGCATTGCTATTGTATTTGTATAGAGCTCGACTAAAAGGAAGGTATACATTTCATGCTTTAAACTCGACTCCATAGTACTGGGTTATTCAATGGTTAATGCCAAGAGTCACATGCTGACCAAGTCTATAACCACAATGCACTTGATCACCATTAACATGTGGTTCTTTAGTGAATGAAAGCACATATTTTTTCCTTCTTTCTGATAACCGGAAACGTGGGAATCAAAGCAACTTGATTTAGGTTAGCAAAATACTTTTCAGCCTACGGATAAAGTTACAAACAGAAATCCAAAGGTCTACTACAGTGTATCTTCCAGGGACAAATTAGTTTTCCCACAAGATGTTATGGAAGATTAAGTTACGCAATCAATACAATGTTTGTTATTAACTTTCTTTCACTTCCATTTTCAAAGAATTTTATACATATTCAGCAAAATAATATTAAATAATTTTGCAAATATTCAAATTCATTAATATAAAGCTCGGCAACTGCAAGATCTACTTAATATTATTTGACCTCTTTTAAACAACAAAATACTTTAAGTTCAGCTTACAATTTGTTGTATAACATTTAAAGTGTAAACATTTAAATAATTTTATTAAAGAGTTGACTTTAGATTGCAAATCTCGAGCCAACAAGATTAATGCCATGGCTACAGAGGCCTTAGGCTAAACATTTAAATTAAGTTTAAACTTTTACTCCAATTTCGGTGTCAGTTTGTAGCTGTCCTGCACTCAAGGTAGAATTGATGAACAGAGTAGTGACTTCTAGATTTTATATTTGAACCTATTGTTGTTCTACCAAATATTATTAATAACGTTTAATGTTCTATAGTAAAATAATGATGAAACTGGATAACTAGTTATTATATATATATATATATATATATATATATATATATATATATATATATATATATATTCTTATTGTCTGATTAAAAATTATTTTTATTCTCATATTAACATGAGTAATAATATAATAAATTTGAAGACATATTTTCCATCTGACCTTTGATATCCCTACACAATTGCCAACATCCAAATTCCCAATGGTATGCTAAACAGTTATTACAAAAAAAGATAAATATGAAGCAGTACGTGCACGTCTCTTTCGTATTCCATTGTTAATTTGCAATTGACAAATCGTTTTTAACGTCTGTGTTGACTTTTCGGCAAATATCCTTGGGGAATTCTTTTAATTATTATTTGGATGAAACTCTTACATTTTCAGAATTACATTTAAAATTACAATCTTAGCTTTGGGATCTTCTAACAAAGAATTAATTTTTTAATTGCAATAATCATCACATAATTCATGTTAATGTTCTATTTAAGAATTGATTATGCATTTACAAAATCACTTCTACGGCTTTCAATTTCCCAAATGCAATCTTTGATAATGTACGGACATTGTAGCATGTGTTAAATTTTTGAAAACTAAACTGAATACTATTTTTTTAATAATGTAGAATAAAGGAACAGGTTACTCTCAATCATGATATAATAAATATGATTTATCATTGTCCGTCAAATCTATGGAACTCATAAATTATAAAAGCTGAATATTATAAGCAACTAATAATCCCGAAAATCCGCACTTACTCACAGTTCTATTAATTTTGCCAAACATTTTATAACCTCTTTAATATATGAGAGTGGTCACTTTAAATATTGAGCTTCGTTTTGCTCATAGAATTTCTTATTGTATGAGAAATGATAGAGATTTTTTAAGTCACATATAATCGTATGTATGTTGTTATTATATATATCCTCAATCAAGGAAGATGTTGTAAAGCCATTTAGAGAACGCGCCTGTGACTCTCTCCCATTAACACGACGAAATTTCAATCTGAGTGTGTTTGTGTTTGTGAACGTAAATGTCTATGTGTGTGTGTGATAGATCCGCTGGTTAATACTTTTGGCGGTAACACTTATATCCTCTTTATATTACAACAACTTGTTGTGATTGTCATACACTGAATAAAAACAAGCCCAATGATAAGAAAGCTGCAATAAAGTTACGGAGAGCGGCCGCAGCAGCAGCAGCAGCACTTGCTTAAACGTCACTTCGGCAACGAAACGTAAGTGTGACAAAGAGCGAATGAGACGGTTATACATATAATGGGTAGCAATGAGATGTGAGAGTGAGAGTAAGAGTGTGACTGCTAGAGGGCTGGATGAATGAAAACTGCTTGAGTGGTAGAAGCGAACAACGGCAGCAACGACCAGGCCGCAACAACCGCTGCGATTGGTGGTGAGTAAATCTTTGTCTAGATGCCGATTGGCGGAAATTCCATTGCGTACTTATTGCGTTTATGCTCGCTCTCCACATGCACATGTGTTTCCTCCCAGAGAGAGGCATTCAGTTGTATGTATGTGCGTCACATTGGCAAATGTGAGCTGAATAAGGCGAGATATAAAACTTACTTACTGTAACCAGCTCAATATGGTAAAGCAATGCCTGCAGTCAATAAACAATTATACGAATTTATTTAATTCATTTAAAATGATATGAAGTATAAAAAGGGATACCGCGACGCTCTCTTTCTCTCACCGTAAATCTAACGTAAATGCAAAGAACATTTAGCGCCAATCCAAAAGGACGTCAGAATTAACCACAACGCAACCTCTGAATATAACCACAATCCCAAAGTTTGCACACACGCGCACGTACACACACACAACCACACACACACACTCACACACACACATGCGCACACATATACAGACACACAACTAGCAGCATCAGCAGTAAGTTCACAATTACCCATCACAGTAAGAGCATAGAAAGCAAATAACTACACTGTGTGGCCGTCTCTCTGTTCGCTTTAGTTCGTCTTCATTGGCCCTTGCCGTAGCTGTGCGGATTCGGGCAATTGTCGGGAATCGTGAGTCGTGAAGTATGCGCTGCTGTTGTGGTTGGGCGGGTGTGGTGCGGTGCGGTAGCGAAACAAGGACCAAGGACACGCGCAGCTCACACAGTCACGCACACACATGAGGCACGCACAAACAGATAGGAATAAGAAACAAACCGTGCGCAGGATCTCTGCGGCTAGCAACAAACAGCCCGGAAAAAAAACCCTGAAATATTTCACGGCACTCAAAAAGAAAAATCAAAAAGGGAGAATTTATAATAAGTATATCCTCGGCGGCAACACCGACAACAAAATTTAAAAAAAAGTGTAAAAAACCTAGAAACCCAAAATTGGCTCGCGTTGGCAAGATTGCACATGGACAAGAATAGAACATCGCCAAACGTCGCGTCGCAGTCAAAAATATCAGAACGCAGAATGTGTATTACGGATGCGGCATTTTTAAACACAATGTGCTATACACAATTGTAGTTGTCTACTTGACCGTTACTAGCGTTACAATTACAAATTAGCTTAGTTGCGATTTCAACCAGTTCGTCGGGAATATACAACAATTATTATTCGTGTTTGTTGGCTTTTTCGTGTCATGTTCACAGTGCAATAATCTATCTTTGAAAATATTTCTATTGTGCATACTATAAAAAGTGTATAAATGCATATAGATACAAAAAGCATTGATGTGATCATATGTATACATATATGTACATACATATAGACACATAAGTCCACACATACGTATGTAAATACATACATATACAATCAACGTTCATAGTCAACACGATCTTGACTAGAAAAGGTGCATCTACTATGGATCTTTCGACGGCATACCGTTACAATCAAAACATGATGGAATATTACACATGTAAATACAGCAATAATTCTAAATTTCTCTATTCAAATTGTTAGTTGCCTAATTAGTCGCAAATATTTAGTCGATGGGGTAATAAATCTTTTAATGACAGTCAGAATTATTATAATTAAATACCAAATGGAAATGTAAATAATATGCAAAAGATGTCATTACCGATATATATGTATATGTGCATACATAATACATAATACATAATACATAATACATAATACATAATACATAATACATAATACATAATACATAATACATAATACATAATACATAATACATAATACATAATACATAATACATAATACATAATACATAATACATAATACATAATACATAATACATAATACATAATACATAATACATAATACATAATACATAATACATAATACATAATACATAATACATAATACATAATACATAATACATAATACATAATACATAATACATAATACATAATACATAATACATAATACATAATACATAATACATAATACATAATACATAATACATAATACATAATACATAATACATAATACATAATACATAATACATAATACATAATACATAATACATAATACATAATACATAATACATAATACATAATACATAATACATAATACATAATACATAATACATAATACATAATACATAATACATAATACATAATACATAATACATAATACATAATACATAATACATAATACATAATACATAATACATAATACATAATACATAATACATAATACATAATACATAATACATAATACATAATACATAATACATAATACATAATACATAATACATAATACATAATACATAATACATAATACATAATACATAATACATAATACATAATACATAATACATAATACATAATACATAATACATAATACATAATACATAATACATAATACATAATACATAATACATAATACATAATACATAATACATAATACATAATACATAATACATAATACATAATACATAATACTACGTACACAAATATTCTTCTTTAAATCTTTAGATCTTACAGTCTCTGAAATGTTGACCTCCAAAATTGCAAACAAAAAACCCAGTAGATCTCAATTCGAACATAAGGTATCTTCTACTGGGGAGACACATTATAATTTCCGACAGCCTTATGTGTGCACAGTGGGATATATAAATTGATGCATTGGACATTAACGACTCCTTTGTCTGGCATTAGCAGAAAAACGAGTGTCATTTCATGAAGTGTCTATTGAAAGTCAATAGATATTTGGGAGCACCCAAACACAATAGATCGGATCGACACATATAATTTGCTTCCTAGCTCTGAATACTAGCCCTGTATCCTCTTTCTGTAGCATGAGTCTATTATCATTCTCGAGTTTTCACATTTCTATAAGTTTCTATTGTTGTTTAGTTTGATTTTTTTGTTATTCTCCACAATGCCTTCAACTCAGAGACGGATTTAGTCATCTTGCGAATCGTCGGTTTTTAACAATTGTTTCCATGCAGAATATTAGTTAAACCCAAGTGTTTTTACTCGTTACCCATAGAATGTATGTATCAAAAGGAAATGTATATGACACGAGTTTTAAAATCCATAAAGTATTTATATTCTTAGATTTAGTCGAATAAAAGCACAATAATTCCTATTGGGTTTTAAAAGTTTGGGTACCATCGGATGAATAACTTTGAATTATTCATGAAACAATTTTGTATGGCTCATCTAATTGTTTCTTATTCTTTTTATATATATATATATATAAATATATATATTTTTGTAACAATTGTTTTTGTTTCACGACATATTTTTTTCCATATAAGTTATATATATTAAATCAAATAAAACTATTAAAGTGTTTTATTATCACGATATCGGTGTTCACTACGAGTTCATTTCAAAGATGAAGAATACAGACCAACACAAACACTAATACTATTTTTATAGAAAACACGCTGAATAAATACAAATAAAATTTAAAAATTTTGAACATTTTGAATCATATTTTCGTATTGAAAAACTTTCCAACGAAACATTTCAGATTCCCTTAGTGTCAAGAATTATGCATATATATTAATATAGTGAGGGAACGATCTACTTAATTAGTGGTTTAATATAAAGGGCATAAAGCACAAGTTTGGAAAATTAAATGATGTGTAGAAGTTGACAGCATAGCAGTCAGTATTCAAGTAGAATAATATGTTTGTCATTAGGTCTTTATTCTGCCATCAGCTAAGCGATGTTCTTCGACTTTTTATTTGCATGACATCCCCCGCTGAGCAAACAATTTAAATCATTTCGTTTTATATCCAATCGCGTAATATCATGTGTGAATCGAAAAATAAAGGTTATCTTCTAAAATTGTTATATTATAAATAAAAACATTGTATAACATACTTAGAATTTTAGTTAAACAAGCAACAACCGTTAAATGGACCTACCTAACGACCAAATTTAAATTTTCGTTTGATTTAATACCTTTTGCTTACTGTAAATGTATTCGACTGTAAAATACCCGATGCGAACCTAAGCTATTGCTCAAGTAGCGGCAGGCTGAAAGATTCCAACAAAATTATTTATTTTTGGATTATATCTTTCTTTTACTTTAGTCCCATCGACTTCTCTAGTCTGAGTACTACGATGGAAATGTAATTAACAGACAGATGGAAGCTTCAACAGCCAAGTCGATATAGACATGCCAGTCTGTCTGTAAGAAAATCTAGATCACGTAGACTAATAGAGACAGAGAAAGAGATAGACAGATCAAGTTTGTTTTAGATTTTAGCCACGCGACTTTGTGACTCGATGAATCAAAGAAAACGAAAACAATTTTTAAGCTAGTCAGGAATTTTGATATATTTAACAATAGCTATAGTCTTGATAATCCCCGAAAATTCGGTCGCGATCGGATTAAAAGTTGGGAGTTATACAAGGAACAGTTTTGTATGGAAAAATCCATGTTTCTGACAATCAAAGTGACCATCTAAGTTATATTTTATACTTTATGAGATATTAAACGTAATGGTATATCAATATACCAAAAATACGAAATATATATATTTAAATATATTCAGACTAGATATCGGATTTTTCAAAGTCGAGCACACTCAACTGTAGTTTTCTGACTTTTTATATCCGCTATGGTAGAAGGGTATTATAACTTTGTGACTCCAGAAAAAGTATTGTCACAGGCAGATGGAAGCATCTTCTACACCATAAAGTATATATATTCTTCCGCCTGTCCGACTATCCGTCTGTCTGAATGAACACCTAATCTCAGAGACTATAAAAGCTAGAGTACCATTATTGGTGTATGCCAGATGAAATTTATTTTAGATTTTTGTCACGCCCCTTTTCTTTTGAAGATAGAGTTGAATAAAGTCGAGCCAACAATATTTTTTGGTATATTTTAGTATATTCCAGCTGGGTAACGGGTATATCACAGCGAGCACAATCGACTGGAGCTTTCTAACTACACTTTATTACACAGTTTTTTTTCACAACTTATTAAAATTATCGCTAAGAGTATATTTATTGTAATCGCCAAAATTATGGCATCCAAAATTTGAAATACATTTGATCTATGTAATGATAGACCAACATTATTAATAATTGTTGCTATTTGTTTATGTTCGTTTTATTACAATTGTAAAATATAAGTAAGATAGGTAATGCAAAATGCCATTCTTTTCTAATTCACACCACAATCAAGGATATTTCGAAATTTCAAATTCTTATTTTTCTCAATTTGATTTTATTTTGAAAGTTCTTTGTCTTTAGTTAAGTACATTCAAGTATTTAGAAATTCTTTGCTTTCTTAACGATGATTTGACTTGATGATAGACTACACACGTGAATATATGTAATATGCTATGTACATAACTACGTATGATTTTAGTACAAGAAAAATTTCTCTATAATGACAACTACAATTTAAATATTTCATCTTTAGGTCACGGCGGCGTTAATCAACTAGGAGGTGTTTTTGTTAATGGCCGACCTTTACCTGATGTTGTGCGACAAAGAATTGTTGAACTAGCCCACAACGGAGTGCGCCCATGTGACATCTCTCGGCAGCTGAGGGTAAGCCATGGCTGCGTTTCTAAGATTTTGTCAAGGTGAGAAATATAAGCTATACAAAACTATCCAGCCAAATAAACAACCATGATAAGTTGATCAATAACGGGAAATGTTAACTATACTTACAAAAAATTTCAAACAAATAAAAATCCGCACATATTGTTAAGGTGTTCCTCTCATGATCAGAATATATGATAAGCCTTGCTACCACGAAATTTGTTTCGGTTATTTAATTGAAACACTCATAGAATAATTGTTCTTCAATTTTAGAACAACATCTAGTTGTCCTATTAAACATTCTATTGAAAATTACTTCAATTGCAGATATTATGAGACTGGAAGCTTTAAAGCCGGTGTCATTGGAGGTTCAAAGCCCAAAGTAGCCACCCCGCCAGTAGTTGATGCGATTGCTAACTATAAACGGGAGAATCCCACTATGTTTGCATGGGAGATTCGTGATCGATTACTCGCAGAAGGAATATGTTCACAAGATAACGTTCCTAGCGTATCATCTATTAACCGGTAAGTCAATAATAATGACGTATAAATCAATCAAATTATTTTGAATATTTCTTATACACAGCCTATCGACATTCAATATTAGCTTAATAAAGAAATAAATTCAAATTAATGACCAATTGAAACAAAATTAATTTAAATATATTTAATGTAATCAATAGATATTATTAAATTATTTTATTCCATTCTTAATTGACTTTAATTTATTTATGTACTTTGTTCGAGCCGCTGAGATATATTTGATTGATCAGATATCATATTGATACCTTTTTAACTAGTATTTCTATTAAAATGTCACGTGAAGCCGACAATTTTAAGTTTGAATAGAATTTAATAAATTGCGAAATGAAAAGGAATATATTGGAATCTCCCAAAAAAAGGCCACAAAAAAATTGTATTGGTTTGAATATTTTAATCGACCCATCTGTGTATCTGTCGTTCGTACTAACTCAGAGCGTATGAGAGTTAGGAGAAGTAAACTCGCGTCTGATTATTGATTATAATTTTGTGTTAATATGATTTAATATATGATGATTACATACGTATTTAGATGGGTGCTAGGATCGAAAACTTAAGAATTTTACTTTTTGATACAGCGATATGGTAACGGTACAAAAATGATGTCAATGGCAATGTTTGCTTGCTGTCATGTCACTTCCGCATCCGGTCGATGGGTGCGGCCCCAACAGAGCACCCGGTCTGTCTGTTTGTTGCCAAAAGTAGCAAGCACAATGCTAATAAAAATATCTAAGTAGTTTTTAGCGTTAATAATTGCGGCACAATGCTTGACACACGACCACCACAAAAGTGAGTTTCCTTTTCGAGTTCCGGCGTCATTGCCATCATCATCTCCATGGATTTCTCATGTCGCTTACGGCACGAGCTTATAATGTACGTACTTCCTTGTTGACCATAATTCATTTTATTTTGGCATTTGATGATGCCAGTAGGCGGCAGCTGCTCAGTGAATACCATAAATTAGCTGCACACAATTTCAACGGCGCGAATGTTGTTGGTGACTAAAATGCCCGCCTGAAAGTATGCTGCACTTGTTCGCACACTCCATTCCAATTCATCTCCCTCCCACCCCCGTGACAAACGTAGCACACACACAACATTTCGCCGCAACGGTACGCATCGCCTTAACAGGGGATTTAAATATGACCACTCTCAAACGTACACACTCGCACACAATCTACACGTGCAGCCATTCAAAATCAATTCGCTGTGAATTACGTTGACGAAGGCGATGACGACGATGGACGATGTATATGCAAAGCCAAAGGGAGATGTGTGATGAGTAATTTCAGGGAATAATGAGCATAAGCTTGCCCCAAAACGACAATGTGATTCAGTGACACAGTGCAGCGATGAATCACTCTCGTTCAATTACATGTGAATGTGACATACCAACCGACGCGTCGGTTGAAAAACTAACAAGTTCACTGTATAATAGAAAGCTTCTAGCGTTCAAATCCCAAGAGTGAGTGGCACTTACAATGTGACTTTTTGCCACCTAGCACTCAATCGTCCCTTTTGCTGCTGTAGCGGCAAAACCAGCAAGTTAAATAAACAACACAAAACACCACCAAAAGTATCTATGTATATTGCAGTAGCATCCTTAACATATGTTCCAATTGTGTTCACTGTCCAAAATACCGAAAGTACCCACTTTTAACCCAATGTGATTGTTTCTTCTATTTGCTTTCTTTTTTTTTTGCTTTCTTTTTGAACAGCATAATTTGATTTGATTCCACTTGAATTGTTGCCAACCCTCTTCCATAATTTAAATATTGTAGTTGGTATGTTAGTTTTATCAAGAAGTCATTACATTTTAGATGAAGATGTCCAACAATATTGCCTAAAACTATATTTTTATTATTTGATCATATTGTACAGTTTTTTTTATTGATTTGATACGATATCGCATAATTTAATCCATAAGAAAATGTAATATATGAGAACGGAACACCCAATTTTAATTCGATTTTAATTGATAGCTATAACCTCTGTACAGTCTAATAAATTTCATAAAGCACACTTACATAATATATATAAAAACGTACGAGTAAAGCTTAATTTTTACTCGATCTCTGACTAACATCATGCCGATTACACTTCTGAGTAGGCAATCGAATATGTCCTCGATGTAAAATTTTGCTAGTTACTTTTTAACGAAGTTAATTTTTTTGAAATCTGTCTCATATATTCTCCAGAATCGTTCGAAATAAAGCTGCAGAAAAGGCAAAACACGTACACCATCACCAACAACATCAAATACCGCAAAGTCTAAGCAGTAACCACAACGCTAGTGAAAGTCTCGATAGTAACACAGAGGCAGTAAGTGAGCAGCAGTCGACTTTGACATCTGGAGTCACAACTGCGAGCAACAGTTCCAGCATCAGCACTAACAATGGCAACAGTAATAATAACAACACTGCAACATCAGTCATCGCTCATACAGCATCTACCTCGGGTTCCGGATCGTTATCAGCACCCGTCAATGCTGTTAGCCAAGAAATAGTTAACGCCAGCAGGAATTCGACGAATACCTCCAATGCCACGAGTGAACAAGTTTCAGACCAGCGATCATCTGGCTCTGGATCCGTATATAGTATAAATGGCATATTAGGTCTGCAACATGGACATCATCTGCACAGCGTCAACAACAGCCATACAACCAGTAGCAACATATCGGATCCAAATTGCAAACGAAAAAGAATCGAAGTACACGGTAAGAAATATAACAAGTCTAAGATTTGTATCGAAGCTAAAGGTAAATCATGTCATATACATTTTTCAAAAGCCAGCATAATATTGCTAAACATTGCCCAATTCATTTACTTTGATCTCTTTAAATGCTCGTTAATATGGCTTTGTGCCATCAGAAAACATAAAAATTATGGTTAAAATTCACGTAATTCATATGTATATACATATGTGATTGTCGACACCGGCGCGAATATTTATTTTTTGCAGCATAAAATATTTTGCTAAAATCAAACCCCCTGGTCAATTAAAAAAACACCCAGAGTTAACCTCTAAAGTAGGTAAGATGTTTGTGGTGTTGGTGATGGTTATGGGCAAATAAAATTGAGTAATATAGAAACCAGAAAAATTTTGTGAAAGCATCGAGGGCGACACTTGTCGTTTTCAATAATCGCCCACTAATGGCAATTCTGAGCGAAATTCACACCCCTTACCCGTTGCGCGGTGCTTACCCAGATTGCCCGAGTTGTCACAGGCAGACAGTCCAGAGCACACGCCAACTAGTGCACTTGATGCTATACACTACGATGATTTTTCATTAAGAATGCCCCCTCACAAGTCAAAGCCTCCTCATGCTCTTTAGCCAGCCACCAGTGTAGCAATAAAAAGAGCAATAAGCCCACTCCTGAAATTTATACTATTCCAGACCTTTGTCATCATGCATCCTTTTCTAATGCGCATGCCTCGCTTCATTTCGTTTCGTTTTCAGAGAGATTGTTTATCGATTCCCTTAGGAATACCTTGTACCTTTGAGTGTTTGAATTTGTGGCAAATTTGTTCAAATGACTTCGATTTACGGTAGCTGAGAGGACTGTCAAATCTCATCCTGCATGCCTGGTCAAATGTTGTTAAGGGTTGTAAATGTGGAATGTGGGCGTGTGTATTTGGTTCCATCCTTATTTTACTACGCAATGGCGAGATATTGTAGTTGAACTTCGCATTTGTGTCATCTGTCAATGGTTATGTTTCCACAGATGTGTTTAAAAAAAAAGATTCCAAAAATTAGGGTGCGTAATGTTAAAATATCGAATAATTTAAGTACCATACGGCTAAAAATCATATTCTTAAGACAAAAAGCATGCTGAGCATATAGATTTTCAAATATGAAGAGATAAATTAATAAGATTAAGAGAGAGATAATTATCGAAATAAACTTTGAACGCATAACATCGTGCAATAAGACAGTTTCTAACAATTCCGGATCTAGCTAACTTATATCTAATGCACTATATGGTTCGTATTTGTCTTTGACTCAGTCTAATTTGCAAAAAAAAAATAACCATGACAACAAATATACCAGTTTCGTTATACGTTAAAGCAATGAGGTTCATATTTCAGAAGATTTAATTCTTGTTTAAATTCAAAATGATTTTGATTCCAAATTCGAAACAATGTGATCTTTAGTTGTTGTTATATATTATATAGTATCTAATTTTTATTAGATCTAATTTTCTAATGCAGTATAAAGGACCATGAAAAGTATCAACGGAAAGATCAGCTGCTTAACTCCTGCAAGAGGCACCCCTAACTGAAAAAAATTTAAATTGCAAGATGGGCATTTAATATATTTTTATATGATCTTCAAAATAAGGTGGACCTCGTTATAGGGTTTAAAAGCGTTACCCATTTTTCAGGCTAGCAGAAGGCTATAACTTTAACACATAGTTTAATAAAAATATGAATTGGAATTTCATAAATACATTACTTTTAAAGATCGATCGAGACCTTCAAAGACAGAACTTAAGAGCCATCGTCCACTCATACCAAGCAATTTCTTCGTAATTCTTCAAAGTTATAGCCATGTGGCACTTTAATTAAATCAAGAGGAGGTCTCAAAGCAGATGGTGCTGTCCTCTTGTTTGAGATGCAACAGCTAAGCTAATACTTCGATTGTTGCGAATTTTAACCAATAAAAAATGCAAACCTTCCTAAATATCTCCTACATTTCAAAATGCAGTGCAGTGGCCTGTGGATTTTCCCATACAAAACTTGCTTTTTGAATAACTTCCAAGTTTTTGATCCGATTACAAACAAATTCTCGAGAATCATCAAGACTCTAATTATCGTTGTATATACCATAATTCGAGTCTCTATTTTTAAAATTGCACTTGCAAATGGTTTTTATTGTCGAATTTAGGAGGCAGAAAGGGGCGTGGCAAAAATCTAAAATAAACTTCATCTGTTTGGGACATATCGACTGTTGACTTGATTGTTGACGCTGACCAAGAATATATGTACTTTATGGGGTCGGAGATGCATCCTTCTGCCTGTTATATACATTTTATGGAGTCACAAAGTTGTAATACCCTTCTACTCTATTCGAATATTTCTATATTTTCACAGTAAACACTGCTCATCGACAATGTTTCTATATAACATACATATAACAAGCAGTAACAAAAACGACATTGCTAATTTTACAATTTCTTTAAAACACCAACTGTTCAGATCTTCGGATCAAACACAGAAAAACACTATCTTAATCGCAGCGTCTTCATTAAGCTCTACTCTAACTGATATAATTTTGAACCAAACAACAAATTTTGATACAAGTGTTCAAGCGTTATTAATTATTGGCTTTTATTACGTTTGACTATAAATACATTAACCCTATCATCTATTTACACAGAAGCAATGCATGAATGTAACCGATATATGGATATATATATCAAAAAGTTCAGGAATCTCAATAGATTTTTAAATAGAAAAATATGATTTTGAAGAAATACTAACGTTAGCAGTTTAATGTCTCAGTCAATTACAATAATCACTTTCTTTATATAGATATGATAATATGTATATCCCCATATTTGTGGTATTCCGGTTAACAGGGATGAGTTCAATCCAATCCAAAAATCCACTTAAACGACACGTGCCGTACGACATCGTAGAACTTTCCACTCAACAAACCCCTTTAAAAGCCATGAGCAGTAATTTAATTAACTTTAATATAGGAATAAGTATAATAAGTGTGTAAGGAGAGGGTTGCTCGCAATAAAAGAGAGTAGAGACTAACAGAAAATGTGCACTTAAAATGAAAACAAAGTTTTATATTATGGACACTTTTCGCAAAAACTAAAAACATTTCTCATAGTCTGTAAAATGAAAATAATGGGCAAATTTATTTAAAACATAGAAGAAGCCGTCAACGATCCTATAAAGTAAATAGCCGTGTGACATCGATCGTAGAGATTATAAGAAAGTGTTCTGATTACTAATTTGTGTCACGTAGTCAGCGTATAATATTTATCATTCACTGTCACTATCCAATAAGTAGTTTCTAATACAAAATTGTTTCGTTATTGACTTCCGAGTTTTTCTTCTCATTACACAACCCTTTCAGAGATTATTAAGACAATAGTTATTAAGTAAAACAAACTTAATTTACGTACGACCAGTATTTTTTCGAAGTTTGGGATCTCTAGCTCTTTTAGATGTCTGTTTATACTGACAGTTGGAAATACGAATATTTCTATATAGTCTCAGCTGTTGGCCCTAAGTAAGAATATATATTATGTATAGGGTCGGAGATGCCTGTTACATACATTTTCTGGAGGCTCATATTTATGTAATTCTACCATATGGGGTTATAAAAATGTATCTACATATATAACAAGTCAGAAAGATACAGTCGAGTGTGCTCGATAGATACCCGCTCGAATATACTAAAATATACCAAAATATATATAGTTGGTATTTTTGCTTTATTAATATTCGACACCGTGCACGGTCACATTGTTCACCAGAAACAAATTACGTGTAGCCGCCTATGTATTTTCCCAATCGAATTTTTTTTTGAATAACTTTTAAGCTTTTCATCCAATTGCAAACGAATTCTCGGGAATCAAGTGTGCAATTATTGTTGTATATATAACAATTCGACACTCTATCTTCAAAATTGCGATAGCAAATCGTTTTTTTTTCAATTTTAGGGGCTGAGCCAACATCTAAAATAAACTTGATTTGCTTGGGACATACAACAATACTGGTACCAAGTTTTGTATCTCTAGCTTATAAGAGCTAGAGCTGAGATCTAGGTGTTCATACTGACAGACAGACAAACGGACAAATGGACAGACGGACAGATATGGGTAGCGGCAATAAAAATGCAACGTGGGCAAAGCGACAAGTTAATCTAACTGGCGGTTAAATATTATTTTATATTTTTTATCACATTTATTTAGATGAGAATCGTGATGTAAATATGCATGCTGAAGATGATGCGAAGCGGCAGCGGATAGCCTACGGAGGAGACCAGGTATATCCAAACGTAAGTTGTTTCAACAGTTTTTAGTTTAGCTAATGGTATCCATTTGGGTTTATCTAACCTTTGTCTATTTAGATATGGTCTGGCAAATGGTGTATTAAGGATGAGCACAAGTTACTCTCTGAACTGGGCAATTTAACAACGATCAATGGCAACGGGACGCCTACTTATTATGATGCGCCCCCCAATGCATTTCCCTCCAGCTCAATCTCATGTGCAAATCCGAGTGTCGGGAGCACAATCGGAAATGACTCGCCTATGCTGTATGATAGTATAGCAACTATATCTCAGAACCAAAGCACCTTATATACACCGCCCATCGGACCCTCAATCGGTAAATTGATAAGTAGTAAAAGTAATTTTATGTATCAGCGTGATTGTTTATATTCGCCACTGAATATTATAACTAACATGTACCCGCTATCGACTTGTATCAAATAGATTTGCGTTTCATCAGTGCCAACAGCGGAGACCATTTAGATGTGTCCGTCTGTGCTTAAAAGAGTCTGACCCACAGACCGTCAGCATGAAAACCTATATTTTAGATACTTTCAAGTCAAAAACTATACATTTTGTGGCGTCACACCACTTATGAAAGTTCTTCTTTACTTCTTTGTTATATTTTGACAAATATGGTCGTCAAAAATAGTTTTGCGAGACTAAAAAGGATATTGTATATTTTAATGGTTTACGATTAAGAAACACGCTGACTATAATACTGTTGCAATACAATTTTTAAAGTATTGCAGTTCATTTATACATTACATGCAATTGATTTGAAGTCTATATTTTTAATTTATTAATTTCATGCTTTTTTACTTTTATTTTGTTTATATCTACAATGCATGTGCATCGACCCAATAAACTTTAACTTTAGGGAGTAATTCATTGACGCCCCTAGTGCCAATAAGCTTACAAGATATGAAATTTAGTGCAAGTATACAGGATCAGACTATTTCACCCTTTTACACAGGTAAGAACACGACATGAAACATGTAAAAAACGGTTAGGAAATATATATTTATCAGTTTTGTTTTATTTTTTCCCCAATTTTTTGTCTGCACAACGAAATATTTTTATAAATAAACAATGAACCCATATCAGCACCAAAAAAAAAAGATTCTCCTGGTTTGCACACTTAAAATTCTTTTCGAATGCAATGTTTAACGTTTTAGCACCGACTACGAAGCTATTGTATCCTCAGTTCTTTCAGATGTGAGAATTTCAATTAAAATATACAAAACTAATTTTTTATTAACTTACAAGGAAGTATGTTTAATAAGAATCCAAACTTAAACTACTTAACGAGTATTAACGGCGTACGTATGTCGACGCTAGAGAACTTACAACTGTTCTTTATTTTACTTATTTTTTTACTAATAACATATATTCACCTAACGTGAAATTTGTTTGAAGTTAGCGGTTTAGTGTGTGGACGGCCTATGCCTTATGCTTTTATTAAGAATTTGTTAGATAGTGGTGGTGGTTTTCTTAGCTCATTCTTATGCTCAGACCGGTGAATGAATTGGAGATCTAAATGGTTTGGTGAGGTTGGTAAACATATTGTTAAACGCAACGCAGTCAATTCCCTGTTCACGATTCTATTCGCGATATTATACTAACTTATCACCAGTGGAGTTCTTTCAATATATTATGTGTTATTGGTTGGACAGCATGATGATAAAATACAAACTGATGCTACCAATTATATCAATTTATAGACTTCATATCGAATATGTGCATAATTTGTCCGTTCCAATTTATTTCATTAATTTGATAATTGTTGATTGTTTTCTCTTAACCCTGCCGTTTTTATGCTCGTCTTTATACCCGCTGCACATAGGGTTGAAGGGTATTATAATTTCGTGACTCCATGAAATGTATGACACAAGCAGATAAAAGCATCTCCAACCCCATAAAGTATATATATTCTTGGTCAGGGTCACCAGTCGAGCCGATATAACCAAGTCCGTCTGTCTGTCTATCTGTATGAACACCTAGATCTCAGAGACAATAAGAGCTAGAAATTCCAAACTTGGTACCAGTATTGGTGTATGTCCTACGGAGATACAGTTTATTTTAGATTTTTGCCACGCCCCTTTCCGTCCCTTAAAATCGATAATCGATTTACAAGCGTAAATTTGAAGAGTCTCGAACTTCGGTCTTGATTATTCCCGAGAATTTGGTCACTATCGGATAAAAACTTGGAAGTTATGCAAGAAACAGTTAAATCCATAGGCGAGTGCACGCAGTTTAGTAACTGTACTTTCTGACTTGTTATACTGAGATATTGGTTGGTGATCTTACCTTTTTTCGCTTTAAATCAGAAAATATTTATCAATCATATTACAATTCATGCTACCAAGCACAGTATGCAAAGCTGACATTAAATTTACACATAAAAATAATTCGATGATAAGCTCGAAATTTTTAAAATTAATTATGGTAGTCGAAGCCATTGTTGAACCCATCTTTAAATGAAGGCTCCAATAATCAGATAATCAGCACTCCAAAATTTGAACCAGGACAGATTTGTTTGCGATCGGATGAAGTTATTCAAGAAAATTGGATAATCCATAGGCAAATAACTCCAAGTGCTTTATTTCTGGTAGACAATGTGACCAAGTACTATATTTGTATGCACGCCATGAAAAATTTTGAACGTAGTGGAATATAAATATACCGACATGTTTTAAAACGTTATTGTTCTGATTAATTGCTGAAAAACGCTTAATACTTTCATTAGAAAGTGTGTTAGAAATGTGTTAAGATTTGAAAATATTTTCCAATGTATAAAAGACTAAGGGTTTAGTGAATATAGCTGTAGTAACTGCAGAAGTATTAAGTAATATGCCTGCCAACCATTGTTTCTTATTGTAGCATTTTGAAATATAATAAAACTTTACTTTGTTTTTATTTATTGTTATTTTTATTATTTTATTACACCCGCTACCCATATGGTATAACTTTGTGACTCCAGGAAATGTACATAACAGGCAGAAGGAAGCATCTCCACCCCATAAAGTATATATATTCTTGGTCAGGGTCACCATCATTCGAGCCAAGTCCGTCTGTCTATCTATCTGTATGAACACCTTGATCTCAGAGACTATACGAGCTAGAGATAGTATCTCTACTTAACTCACCTTCCCGAAAAATCGAAAAAAACGATTTACAAGCGTAATTTTAAAGATAGTGTCTCAAATTTTAGAATATAGAAAGATAATAGAAAGAATTTGTTTCAGATGACCAATGTGACCGTGCATATTATATTTTATACTTGTTGCGATATTTAGGATATGATAGAATATGAATGTACCAAATATACCAAAAATACCAAAACAAATTTTTGGTTTATTTTTTAGTGTATTCCAACTGGGTATCTTTCTAGTCGATCAGAGTTGGCTGTAGCTTTCTTACTTGTTTATTTTTTTTTTTTTTTGAGTCCATTGTTTAAAAATTAAATCGCATGTCGGTAAACAATTGAAATACCCAGTTGAAGAACCGGTACATAAAATGTAAAAAGATTAACGATACATCGATATTTAAGCACCATTTTAAAAGTAATAAGTAATATACATACATACAATGGTTTTAACAATTAGCAATAGCCATCGAAAGTGGTAATTATTCAACGATAACAAACTTGGATAACGATAGAAACTCTACGACAATGCGAGTTAATGATGCGAGTGCTGTCAATTGTAATAATTCACCAAGCATTCCACAAATATCGACTTCAATTGGAATTGTAGTTGAGGAAAACGATCATCAATTAATAAAAGACTCCATCGATGAAGATTTGGCCAGAGATGAAATTTCTAACAATAAGAACCAACTTGGGAATGATCTTGGAAAACATCGCATTGACATAAGCCATATCGAACATGATCATGTAGCGATACCTCATCTGGTGAATGCTGAACATGCTGAGGATCAACAACGACATCAACACGGCAGCACAAATCGCAATGCCTCACCATCTGTAATACTCCTACACCCACAGTCCAACACGAACACGAATACTTCTTCTGCGGGCGAAACACGATCCGAAGTCGCGGTCGATTCAATTAGCAACAATAATACCTCGATTTATAATACGCCTACAATGCTTCCAAGTTTTAGTCACTACTCAGCAGGCAAGTGCTACTAGTACAACTACTAAGTTCACAAACTTTTCCAATTCGACATCCACGTCGCAATCTGTCTCATGATAATTTTACGTGGTGGTGGCGCTTTCTTTATACATCAACTAATTTAATTTCATATACATCAGTTTTAATATATTATATACATTAATTTATTTCTCGAAAACGAATACGTGCAATAATTTCCATTTTCAATTTATTCAATTTCTTTTTTGTGAGAATTTCAAAATAGAAGTTTTTCTTTACACTGCCCAGTGCTAAAACCGTTTTTATACTGTACAAGATTAGTCGATGACTCATTTTTATGAGCGCTAGAAGGATATTCTAACTTAGTGACACCAGAAAATCTGTGTTACAGGCAGAAGGAAGCATATCCGATCCAATAGAGTATATATTCTCAGTATCGACCACCGCGACGATATAGCTATAGATTTTTGCCACACCCCTAAAATCGAAAAAAAAATAATAACAAGATCAATTTTAAAGCTAGGGTCTCAAATTTTGATGCACATAATAATAACTATTGTCTTGGTATTCGAAAATTCACAAAAGCACGTGCTGCCGTGCTTTGTTCATGCGTTGGGTATCTCGCAGTCGAGCTCACTCGACTGTAGCTATCTTGTTTGTTCTATTGCAGGAAAGTTACAAAATATTTATGTTGCATTAAAAACAGTAATGCCCTCGACTATGATAAATCCACTATCATTTTTGTCGTTATAACGAAATTCTAAACTTCTGAGGTCGGATGCCTCCTGTTGGTTTTAACTATTTTATTCATTGAGTGAGTAAGTGGTTGTAAAAAAAAAGTTTATTATGAAATTTGGCAGTTTTAGCGCAGTCTGTGGTACTAATTAAGTAATAATTTATTCAAAGCTGTTGGTCTGATCTTTAAAATAAATACACCCTCTGTTTTCAGCATGTGGCCCCGTAGTTCCGAGCTCAGATTACACCTATAATCCTGCCTATACACAATATGGCGGTGCTTATGGATCATATAGTTACGGCGCTGGTAACGGCTTAATCAGTAAGTTGCTATAACTGGAAAATTTTAACCACTTTAATGTATATTTATATATGTTGTTATTTTTTTAATTACAGACTCATCATACTATTATGAATGTGGGCAAAATCAAGCGGTCCTTAACCAAGATTTGCGCTCACCTCTTGCAGCAACGAGAGCTAACTCATTAGCTTCAGCCGCATCGCCAACTGGTAGCGCATGCACAAAATCCGAAACATCAGATATATTTCTTGTTTAAGTCTTTTAGGATATACAACACCAACTTCCAGTACATTTCGTCATGCCAGCGCAGGCAGTCGAAAAACATCAGGGATGTTCTATAAAGTACTACAACTACATTGAAAGGTATAAAGGCTCATAGCTATTCGCAAACCGGTTAAAGTATTTTCATTATTTCAAAACTGAAATATAAAATATAGTAATTGTTTTAAATTCATACCCTTCGATGCCGACCTTAAACTAACCATCATTCTTATCAACGATCTTACTTAAATAGAAGGAGAATACTCACAGAGAAATATAAACTAACAACTACTTTTTCATGACGAAGAACTGAACTCAGCAGACATATTCTCATACAATATATACTTTGCATTTAACAACTTTTAACGAGCAAGAATCTATGTACATTACATGTATATTATACAATATACACTATTATTCAAAAAGCTTGCACACTCAAAAAAGAAACTCAACTTCATAATATTAATCATAATCAATCTTAATATTGTAAAATTATATATATTATATAAAGCATAGGTGTATAGCATTAAAACCAAATCTCCACAAAGGAAAATTTTAACCAAAAATAAACAAAAATTAAAGTTTTTTGAAAACTTACCAAATACATTAGGGAAATAACTCAAAAATCCAACAGTAAACAAATTGTACATAGTGATAGTATGCAATTTAGTATAACACTTATGCTGTCGGTCGTATTCAGTTAGATGTGTAATTAGTACATAAAATATAAATTCACTTTTGAACATATACATATATGTATGTGGGCATACGATCGCGGTCATTATCTGTTCCCATTTAAAATAAGATATTTCATCTTATTCTACAGTTTAAAGAAACGCTCATTAAGAAATTGAATACAATGGAAATATCAATAGAATTGCTTAGAAAACGAATACATTTCAAAAATCTTAAATTTAATTATATTCAATTATTTATATTCGGATACACTTACACAACTATTTATGTATTTATAATAATTATAATTAATTATATAAGAATTTAATGTAAGACTTCGCCTGTGCATCGAATTGTATGTAATTTGTATTTAAATGAACGTATACTCCATTATACAGCCGATAATTTATAAGAAAGCCTATACCAAATTCTGTATAAATACTATATATTTCATAATTTGTAACACAGACATATAAACAATTGCATATAAAATGTAAACAACAAAAATAATTACAAATAAAATGATAATGTGTTTTGATATATGTATGTTCCGATATTCATTCAACAATACTTCGATTTAAAAATTCCATTAGTCTGTAATCTTAATAATGGTTGTGTATAACAGATGGCGCTAACTTTGTCACTTGCCGCTGATTTAATAGCGCCCTCCATTGCTTGCTATTGTTAATGGTTAGATTAGACTAAAACCAAGAAATTAATATTCAGCAACGTTGCTGTTGCTAACAGTTGCTGTATATATAAAGCTTTCTACAACTTAACAGTTTCATCCTTTTTGTTTAACCACTAACCATAGAATACATAGATGTGTCAACTTCTCATAGCGAAGTGGTTTCATTTTCAACAGCGTTATTGTAACCCCAGAGAAGCAGAGCGCTGCGATTAGAACCCCAGAGCGTTCAGCTCATTTCGAAATTCGAAGCTCGAATCGAGCGCACAGCGAACATCACAAACTCTGTTTAGTCTTAGATCAACAGCGGAACGACGAGCATGGATATATTTCTTTGCTCTCTGCTCTCGTTTCCATGTATGCGTATGTTATGCCCATGCTTGCGCACATTAATGTGTATACTTATGAAAATTTGCAACAGCGCAAGTCGTTTTTCTTATTTCGAGATGAAAGCCTCAAGACTTATATTTCTTGTACCATACATGCTGACAACTTACCGGAATTCGCAAAGAATGCGATTTGGTGTTTCGGTAGTTCATCACTTTTGCGTGTGTCGTGTTCGATGCCTGGTTCGATCGTCGTTTTTTCAAACGCTTTTTTTTTAATTTAATTTTTTTTGAAAATTTTTATTATTATTAATTATTAGAAAAAAAATATAAAAAAATGTATTATTATTATTGTTCCCTAGATACCGATGAAGTGAACACACTTCACTTTATAATCGGAAACTAATTTGAGGTGCATTTAATAAGATTATTGTACATATATAATACATTTTCTAATAATGTGTTCTCCAAGTGTTTTTATGGGTGGATCATCGATATATATATACTTTCTGGGATCGGAAATCAATTATTTTCTTTTCCACCATGTTATAATACCCTCTCTACCCTCCCGTACATTTATCCAATAGCCTCATGGTTATGTTTCGGATTCCTTATGGTATATACATACATACACACAAATGTACATAGTGAAGAATATCCGCAACAGGATGATTCAACCATTCAAAATTTTTGAAAGAGCAAATCTTTACATAAGGCCTTTGTAATGCAATGTAAATGGAGGTGCGTTTGTCGTGTAAATATGTATGCGCCTTTGAAATGGAAATGCTTACATGACGACAGCTGTTAATACTTTAAACTTGGGAATGAAACATAGGATATAAAAGTCAAAAATTCACAAGCACAATCCGCTTCACAATAATGTAGCCAGAGTGAATCAAAGACCAGAATTAAAATTGCAACATTTTTAAAGTTTGTTTTGTTCTACTCGCGTATGCCTTTTATTTAATGCATAATATATTTGTAAGTATGTACATTCTGTATTTAATTGAGTGCAACTAAATGAGCGATGACCAATGTAGCAACTTTAATTGTGTGGGTGTCGTTTCGTCATGTGGCGTGTGTATATATAACTGTGTTTATATGTGTGCATGCATATGTTGTGTATGTATACTAGCATGAGTCTGATTAAATTTTGCTGCTGTTGCTGTTGAATGTTGACGATTGAGTAAGCATTTGCTTTCGGGTATTTCAGTCAGTCAGTCGATTCTGAATTGCTGGTGTATAACAGGTTTCCTCATGGATAGATATCCGCCTGTTATTAGTTTGCTGTTCGCTGCATTCGCACGTGTAAATAAACAAACAAAATGAATGCGTAGGATTTGTTAAAGTGAAACACAAGATTTTAATAAAAAAAATTACAATCGGGCATGTTAAACTACACTTTGATCTTCCGTTAATTATCAGTTTGAGTGGAGTCTGTTTCAACACAAATATTTACGGATACGTGCTCAACTAGTTAATATACATATATATTTTTATAAACACATGCAGATATTTCTAACAAGTATAATTGACGCACACAGATAAATAACTATTGAAAAATCGGTCCAGTTTAACAAATATATAAAACTTGTGTAAGCCATTTTTGGGGCCATGTGGTATAAAAATGCCAATACGGAATGAACCTGCCGAAGCAATTAAAACTATTTGGAATGACAATAATTTAAATATCAGACCAATACATAATGACCAACTACGATATGGGCTCGTTCAAGGAATACAGGAACATATATATTCCTTCAAAACAGCTCATAGGTATCAGTCCAAATATTATATTGTATTAAATCTATTTAAAGTTAATACTCATAAAACTAATAAAGAGTTAACGGAACAACAACATGAACAACAACAACGAGAACTTGCAATGGAAGAATTACATCGAAGTCGTTCACATGTTATGTATTTATTGTATAAATTAGCGCAAATATGTCTTGTCATTATTTTACTATTGCCATTCCTAACTATGCATAAATCATTGATACAACAAACCAATGCTCAATATGGAATAGAGCCAATATCATTATCAATTGTAAGGTCCAATTCAATTCCACACATTTTCAAAACTAATCAGAACAAAAATATGGATGTTTTAAATACTAAAGATATTGGCAAAAAAATTATTCGTCAACATATACGTAAAACAATTCGAAAAAATCCCCTAAAATTGTACGAGTACGATAACAGCCATTCACAGGGTAACGAATATAGTCTGATAATTTTAAGTAAATCTTCTAATCATTTCTATACTGGAGTTGCTAATAATACAAGTAATAAGTTATTAAGTACAAATTATAAAACCATATTGTATACAACTCAAAGCTCAAAATTATCAAACGCCTCTAACGATTACTTCATCTCCAAGAACCGAACTAAGCGATATATTAATGCTAAAAACGGTGCGCAGCCAATACATAAAACTATAAATAGAAAAGAAGAAGCTAACATCCAAATATTGAAATTGACATCTGGTGAATACAAACATAATCGCACAAACTATAATCAAGAGAAACTTACTAAACTGGTTATGAACGGACTTGGATTAAAAAAACTGCCGGATATGAAAAAGGTGAGAAAATTAATTGAAACCATCAAAATATAGTAAAAGTATTCTCTGTTTTAAACAGTGTGTCTTTATTTAGAGAACACTGAATTTAAAAAAATTACAAAAGCAAATTAAAAAACTGATACACGTGCATTTGATTTTAACAATAAAATAAGTTTTCAGGTAACTTTAAAAGGTATTATCCGATCGCTAAGAATTGAAATTGAAGCATCATATTTAATTTGCAGTCAACAATACTACTCAAAATCTTAGACGGATGTGACAATTTTATTTTAATTGCCACAATATTTGTGACTGTTAACCTTTGTACTTATTAAACTTTTTCGTTTCCGTTCGATAATATTGCAGAGAATTCTCTCAAATAGATGATTTGATTAATATGTGTGTACTAAAATAATGAATAAATATATATCATTTTATTTTATACATCAAACTCATTTATATCAACGCTATATTTTTTAAGATAATTTGTTTTTCACCATTGATTTGTGAAAATCTATTGTTGATTTATTTAGTTAATTTCGTATTTATGTATTTATTATTACAGGTAAATATAAGCCAATTAGAATACTCAAGGAAATATATCGAATACTTAGAGCGCCTAAGGAAAAATAATTTACGGAAAAACATTGACGATAATGACATGGAGACAAATGCTTCAACAAGTCTACAGATATTTAGCATTGTAACAAATAAGTTTAAGGATATCACACGAAAGCGAAGTCAAAAAAATAATCGCTTGATAAGATCAACAGAGCTCATAAAGAATGTACACAGTCGTAGTTATAATGAGAGCAATTTACATGAAAGCGAAAAGACTAACATTCTTTTACACTTTCCTTTAATGATAAATGCTGCCCAATTTAAATATGAGCAAATCAATGAGGCTAATGTGAGGCTAATGATTCTATATAATCCAGCGTTGGCTGTACAGTCAAGGTCAATATCATTAGAAGAAGCAGATTCCAGAGCATTTCGACGGAAAATCAATAATAAATATGAAAACCTTGTACAAAATGGAAAAGACTGTAAAAACGAGCATAACAAGTATGGAAAATTACAACCAATTTCAAAACCAATTAATCGTAAAAGAAAAAAACACGTATTAAATTTAAAAGTTTATCAATTGTTAAGTCTGAATAAACGTCAAAAACTAGACGCCCGCAAAATTGAATTTGATAATTCGAATTATAGTGGCACGAATGGTGATGAAACGTACAGTCAATGGGTAGAATTTGATGTGACCGTTGCAGTTCGATCCTGGCTGAATAAGACACGTGAAAATCTTGGCATTGAAATACAATGCGATAAATGTAGAAGAATTGGAGCAAGGATATTAAGTGAAGTGTCTACAATAATCGATAAATCAACATCTAATCTCCATGACAAATTACACCTCACGCCGGTGTTAAACATTATAGGTCACATTGGTCAAACACATAGTGAAGAAGCAACTCATCCCCAAATTTCAGACTTGAAATGGAACAATCAAAGTCAAGATGGCTATTACTACCACCGCTATGGTGTAAGCCAAGGTTCCACCCAAAAATTACAAAATAATTGCTATCGTGCACATCAGCGATGTTGTCGTCATCATTTAGATGTTGATTTCAAGAACATTAAGGGTTTCGAGTTTATCATACAGCCAAAAAGTTTCGATGCAGGATATTGCAAAGGTCGATGTCCTCCACGGCATAATCCAGCACATCATCATGCACTCCTACAGAGTTTAATGTGGCAGCAAGATCACAATCGAGTGCCTCGACCTTGCTGTGTCCCTTCAAAACTCACCGAAATTGAGATATTACATGTGGACGAAGACCATAGTGATAAGCTGAAAATATCGACATGGAGCAACATGCAAGTACTAGATTGTGCTTGCTCTTAAAATCTAAACTAAAGTGGACAATTTGGCACCCCCTTCTCTGAAATTAACTATAATAGACTAATAAATAGAATTTATTTTAATCAAATGCAGTTCGAAAATCCAATAGAGTAAACCTCCAAAATAAAATGTTTACCTGATAGCCATTATGTATTTGTTCCAAAAATTATATATCAACAAATTTTGTTTTATTTTAATATTTTAATGAGGAATGCAAACAGATTAGGGAATACCATCTATATAAATACATAAAGTATATATGGTGGTTGGTAACACAACTGCAACACCTAGAATCAACCCTCCTTTACAATAAACTAATAACGTAGATGCACATAAACAAGCGAGTTTTCATAATTTAATGCCATCTACAAGCTCAATAACTTCTTGACTTCAATTTACTAAAGCTATAGTCAGTCGAATGTACTCGTTGTGAGATATCCATCACCCACCCAGTTTAAATAATCAACAAAAATATATGTACCAGAAAATGTATTTTGTATATTGAAATTCCGTTACCTTAAAAATACCTCGTAAAGTATAAAACATACCACACCCGATCATCAAGAGAATAGTTTTTATTGTGGTTACCGAAATTGGATTGTTCAGTGTTGGAACTTTAAAATAACGATTCCATTTCGATATTAGGGACGTGACAAAAAATCTGATCTGAAAAACCTTATCTGCGTCGTACACGAATACTGATACCAAGGTTGACATCTATAATTTTTACATTTTCTGAGATCAATGTATGCGTTTATATAGACTGAGGGACAGACGGCTGCTGGGCAAACTGTCAAGTTGTATAAAAATTACAAAACCAAGAATGTACACAAAAGTCGAAGGTCTTAATCAATAACAGACGAATTGACCTAACCAAGCTCTAAGTAAAAAATGATTTTTAACAGATTACTTCATGTTTTCATTGTATTAAGTCTTTTTTTTATGAAATTTTATTGAAGATTTTTAAGTATATTCAAAATAATTAATTTACCAATTACTAAGAAAATCAAAGCCTTTTGGAATTTCAACTTCTTCACGCAATAATTTACATTTTTCGGCATATTGGCATTTAGTGCCATTTGTAAATATTTTTCCAGTAGACTCAGTTAAACTACTTAATCGTATTGGATTCGATTCCAATTTAGTTAAAAGATTTGTTTGATCATCATCGCCAAAATAGGTGAATTCCATAATAGTATTATTTTGATTCAATCCTAGGTTAGGTGTGTTTTCCAATTTATGGTTATGACAATTATAATCTATTTTGCTTTTAACAATTATACCCGCTTCATTGTCTACATCAATTCTCGATGTATTGATTAGCTCATCGTTCATACCACTCACATAAGTATTGGTGTTGCTAGAAATTACAGATAGATTTATTTGGGATTTGGTTTTATAACTGAATGGAAATGAATGCTCATCGCGATAGTCGCCAATGTTGTCGTCGTGGATAATCTTTAATCCTATTTTTTGGTTATTAAATGTACTTAAGAATTTGTTATCATATTTGTAGTAATTGCTAAGTTTTTGGCATTTCGGTGATTTTTTGTTCGCATTTTCGATTAGTCCACAAACAGTTTTAAAATTTTGTGAACTTAATTTAGTTTGATTATATTTTAAAGCTATTTCGGGTTTCATCATAGTATCATTCAGTATATCATCTTGCTCAGTTGAATTTAACGTATACCAGATATGATCATAAGTCGACTTTACTTCACTTATATCAAAAGCAATCTTTTGAGCTAGTGGATTGAGATTGGCGAAATACCTTTTTATTTGCTCGGTTGTGGCCATTTTGTTGATGCTGAAAAAACACGTAATTTTATAAGTATATGTTTTTTGCAAATGCAATTAAAATTAGTATTACAAATGTAAATAAAAAGCTCCTTTAGTAAATCGTCCTTTGATGAGTGCCATAATTGAATACTTTTCTTCCACTTTTTTAGATAAGTACTTTTTTTTTGTTTTCTGCCAATTTCTATGATTTCATATTATCTGTCGCTGATTTTTTTAAATTATATTATTATTTTGAAGGCGCAACTCAATCTGTTAAATCTTCTAAGATTTTCAGCGTGATCATATATATTGTTCTATACCAAATTTTGGCATATCAAAGTTAATAAAAACCGTCTCGGTGTAGATTCTGTTAAGGACACAGCCACCAAATAGATTATTTAGTTTATAAAGAAATCACTTTTTAATGTAAATTTAAAGTACGAAATAAAGGATCTTATTACAAACACAAACTCTTTTCTTATGAAGTTCCATAATGTTAAAAATAACCCCACCATCGGAGTTAGTTATTCTTACACAGCAATGCGGGAAAAAGCACGCGTTCAAAAATATAAAATGCTAACGAATAGATAACTATATCTAAAAATAAATAAATGTGCGGATCAAATAAAAACAATTCAGAAAGCTACAGTCGAGTGTGCTCGACTATGATATACCCGCTACCCAGCTCAAATATACTAAAATATACCATGCACAGTCACATTGTTCACCAGAAGCAAGCCACGTGCAGCTGCCTATGGATTTTCCCATACAAAACTATTTCTTGAATAACTTCCAAGTTTTTCATCCGATCGCGACCAAATTCTCGGGGACCATCGACACTGTTATTATCTATGTCCAAAACACGAGACTCTATCTTTAAAATTGCGCTAGTAAATCGTTTTTTTCGATTTTAGGGGGCGGAAAAAAATCTAAGGTATACTTGATCTGCGTAAGACATATGCACCAATTCTTGTACCAAGTTTGGAATCTCTAGCTTTTATAGTCTCTGAGATCTAGATGTTCATACAGAAAGACAGACAGACGGACATGGCTATATCGACTCGGCTGGTTACCCTGATCAAGAATATATATTCTTTATGGGGTCGAAGATGCTTTCTTCTTCATTTCCTGAAGTCACAAAGGTATAATACCCTTCTACCCTATAGGTAGCGGGTATAATGATAAAGTACATGTCGAGACTTAAGGAAAGCTATTAATTTACACGAAGTTAATACAAAATATGATGATTTAGGATAAAAATGTCTGTTCTAATTCCAAGAGAATTAACTTTTTTTACGTGCAGTTTTTGTAACTATTGTTACTATATTGTTATTGGAATTGCCACTATAAATTAAATTTCACATATAACTAACTACATATGTGAGAAAAAATTACTTTGAAAGAAATGTGGGGCAACAACTAACATTTTCTGTTGGATTAGCTGCGCACAATTTTAATATAATTTTAAGTGTTTTTACAGTAACGCAAGCAAGAATTTTGCTCTTATTTTGACTTACTGTCTACTTCCACAATGTTAAGCGAATTTGTTTTTCTTCTCAACTCAAATGTGACCAAGTGTAAGTATAAAAAAAAGGCTCGACCATTGACATACAGATGGCAGGGATGAAAATCTCATTGTATCATTTTATTGAATTTAATAATTTGATTCTTGGAAATTTTAGATTAAATAAAAATCCAAATTAATGAAGTATTATTTTTATTAAAAATTTTTATCTATTATTAATCGAGTAACTCGACTACTTTTTTTATATGTAACACACATCGATACTTGCATATGAAGTACTGAATCTAACTCAAGTCCCTTAATATCATTTCCACAGTAAGTACGTTGGTGTTGAGTATTTTCTGGCACAATTACAGTAAGAAATTCGGCGTCAGTCCTTTGGAAGATTGAGTCAATTTAAATGAACTTGCACAATTATAAAAATATTTATATGTATATATATATATTTTTTTTTTTTTTTGATACTATTACTATTAAACTAAACAAACATAAATACAGATTACCATCTATGATTCAAAGTTTTACATTACAGCTGCATATATACATTACAATATTATGTGTACTTACTACTACAGTTGATACAAATTTGTATTTTTAATTTAAAAGTTCAATTTAAAGCAATGAAACAAATTTAAAGATGATTAGAAACCAACACAAAAGCAGTAATTATATATTTTGTAAAAGCAACGAATCGCATTTGGGAACCATGATGTAGGCCTTCTACTGTTGCGAACACACTTATTGACTATATTGTTTCATAGGTGGTTAACAACGCAGCATCGACAGGCTCCAAACAGCTAGGACAAGTTAGACTTCGCATCAGCCAGTCGTCAATGCAATGTACATGATAAATATGCATACAAGGCAAATAGCGAACAGCCTCATCCACGCAAAACTCTACCATACAAATGACGCACTCACGTGCCTTTTTCGCGTTGCCATCATACGTGCCAATTGGTAAGTGCTGTACAAGTCCAATGCGCTTCGCTATTTTAATCTGATCTTCCATTTGGTTGATCGCTTCGGGCGATTGATTAACAGAAGACGATGCGGGATAGAAAACTTGTGGCAATGGTTCATTCTACAAAACGTATAGATATTATTATACCTGTGTTCTCTTTATTTATTGTAAATGTGTAATTGGCACTAACTTGCCTGATATATTGAAAGAGTGCCATTCGGTTCCTGTATGCTAATACCATCGTTATTGCCTCGCAGTAATGAAATGTCGTCCGAACCACTTATCTTTAAGCAATTGCCCATTGTTTGTATCTTGATTGAACAAAGAAAATAAATGGAATTTTTATTAATTCTCATATGTTTTCATATAAAATCGCATTCAAAATCAAATTTAAAGTTAGTTCATTTTGTTATATTATGTTAAATTATAGAAACACCTAAAAAAATATATTAAAAGCGATTCTGAGCAAAGCACAATAAAATAATTTTCAATAAGACAAAATTTCAGAAACGCATTACCTTTCTTACTTGTTTACGAATACGAACTGCAGCTCTTCAAAAGTCCATTATGGACTAAATCCGTTTGATTAAAAAATGTATGACTCTGAATGTAAGTTTACTAAATATTTTCACAAAATGATAATTTTTAACAGTTGAGTAAAAATAACACAATGTATATTTTGTATGACTTCAGATTAAGCGTGTATGAACATATGTTCATATATCTATGTATGCATATATGTATGTGCTTTTGTATGCGCTGTTACTTTAATATAGGAATCTACATGATATGCATGTACGACTAATTCGAACTCAAATCTGTTAGCATATTAACAAACCCTCAAGTTTACAAATTTTCTATTTTTACTCAATTAATTTTGACTCAGTACTTTCATATTAAGCAAGAAACTAATTAGTTTTTTTTGCAAAAGTTATATTATCGATAGATTTACCGATAACGATTGTTATATTTTGGTAACGATTGTGTATGTGTTGACTGAGTTAGATTTTGTTAGATTAAAATCAATTCAATAATCCGACTTTTTGAAATGTTAACAACTGAAATTTCAAATAATGTTAAAGCAAATTGCAAATATTATTAGTAAAAAATAATGTGACCAAATACTGTTTAAGTTGAAAATATTTTTGTGTTACCAACGAAATCGAAGCTCCGAATTCTCTAAATGTAACCTCTCAGAGTAGTATTAAAAGCAAATTAGTTGAGTTGGCAAGTTATAAACAAAACAAAAGAGAAAAGGGATCATGACTGAAGAGACAACAATCCTTATTTTATTGGTGATTGTTATGCTAGTTGGATCCTATCTGGCTGGAAGCATACCCTTAGTCATGCGTTTAAGTGAGGTATACAAATACAATTACTTTGAACACAAATAATTTGAAGATTAAATACACGAGCTCAATTAATTTGCAAATGCAGGAAAAGCTAAAGTGCGTGACGGTATTGGGAGCTGGTTTATTGGTGGGCACAGCATTATCAGTTATAATACCAGAGGGTATACGTTCATTATACATGGATCGCAATAGAGCACTTGCAATTGATGCAGACAAGATGATGGTAACAGGGATCCACACCCAACAATTGGATTATTCACGAACAATTGGCTTGTCACTTGTGTTGGGATTTGTTTTCATGATGCTTGTGGATCAAGTTTCCCAACGACAAACAAGAAATACAAATAATGGCAATGAGCATGATAAGAATATTACAGCAACACTCGGTTTGGTGGTGCACGCTGCAGGTGATTTCTGATTTTCCTTTTTTATATTTACATTTATACATTTTTTTTTCATTTAGCCGATGGAGTTGCGTTAGGTGCCGCAGCAACAACCAGTCACCAAGATGTTGAAATTATTGTATTTTTGGCAATTATGCTACATAAGGCGCCTGCAGCTTTTGGTTTAGTTAGCTTCTTGTTGCATGCTAAAATTGAACGGCAACAAATACGCAAGCATCTTGGTATCTTCTCATTATCGGCGCCAGTACTAACGCTTCTGACATACTTTGGAATTGGCCAGGAACAAAAAGAGACACTAAATTCAGTGAATGCCACAGGAATTGCAATGCTCTTTTCGGCTGGCACCTTTTTATATGTTGCCACAGTGCACGTTTTACCCGAATTAATGCAAAGAGAACAGAGTAGTCCTGCTCAATCAAATCTTTTTGATTACCATCTCTTAGAAGAATCTCGAGAGGCGGCAGCTTCAAATGAGATGAAAGTCAATGGCACAGTTCAATCGCAGTCTCATAATCATAATAAAGGTCTACGCTTTGCTGAATTAATTGTAATGATATGTGGTGCACTACTTCCATTAATTATAACATTTAGTCATCAGCATTAGTGTACTATATACTTTTTACTATCATATACATTCAAATGGTAATATTTTGTAATACGAACTATTCCTCTCTTAATTATGTAAATAATATTTAGGGCTTATGCGCAATATAAATGTTGTTAGTGAAAATAATATCGTCAATACTATGTCAACTACTATATGTACGTGTAAAGGTACAAATAATTTATACATACAAATGTAAATATATGTACAAAAATATTTGTGTTTTGAAAATCATTTAGTATTAAACTAGTGCTAGGAGGCGTTGAAATGGGAATAAATATATATTATATATTTAACTGATTTGTGATCTGAGGGTTCACACATAGAATAATATTAACTATATCTTAAATCTAATTTCTTCAGTTTTTCACACGTTCTTTTTAAAAATAACATTTGATAACATTTCCAATCGAATATTCATAATCGACCTATTTTAACTTAATATTATTTTTTTTTTAATTCTATAAAAAGTCACCTATAAAAAGTATACGCTATAAATTTGAAAATATCGACTACCAATTTTCGGAATATTTTTGAAGTTAAGCATTGCCATATCGAGGTGAAACAAAAGCTCAGCTAACCAGCCTATTATAAGCTCATAAATAGGCCTTCATTGATTCTAGTTTTTTACATTTTGGCTGCTAAAGTTTATTTACAAACCATACAAAAAAAAAGTAAGTACTAATATAAAATATCGTGTTTCGAATAATTTCTTTAAAGATTGAATGGAATACAAAACAAGAAAGCTACAGTCGAGTGTGCACGACTGTGATATACCCGCTACCCAGCTAAAATTTACTAAAATATACCGAAAACTATTTTTGGTATATTTGTACATTCATATTCCATCACATCCTAAATATCGCATAAAGTATAAAATATACCAAGCACGGTCACATTGTTCACCAGAAACAAGCCACGTGCAGATGCCTATGGATTTTCTCAAACTTTCTAAAATAACTTCCATGTTTTCATCCGATCGCGATCAAATTCTTGGGAATCATTGAGACTGTCTTTATCTTTGTATGTACCAAAACTCGAGACTCTATCTTTAAACTTTTGGGACTCCAGGAAATGTCTGTAACAGGAGGAAGAAAGCATGTCCGACCCCATAAAGTATATATATTCTTGCTCAGGGTCACCACCTGAGTCGATATTGCTATACCCGTCTGTATGAACAGCTAGATCTTAGAGACTATAAGAGATAGAGATACACTGGTACCAAGTTTGGTATGTCCTACACACATCAAGTTTATTTTTGAATTCTGCAATGAAATATACCATAAAAAGTGACTGTGTCCACCAGAAAAATAGCACGTGAAGCTAGCTGGCCAAGGTTGTCCCATACACAATTGTTTCTTGAATAACTTTCAAGTTTTTCATCCGATTGCAATAAATCAAATCTCTAGCTTACGCTTGTTGACCGATTTTAGGGGCAAAAAAGAGACCAAAACGAAAACAAATGTTATATGTGTCCAAGTAAAAGGCAGCGTAATACGTGTACTGCAGAGATGTAGTATTATTATGGCAGTTTTCGCCAGGTAGGGGACGATCGGCCGCTTGAAACCATCTCCATCTCTCTTCCCGAATGCGTTCCAACAATAAATATTTACTTGAAATGAACTCATTTCACCTTTCTGTAAGTTAGCCCTCTCTCCATTAAAGATAGATCATGTGCTAAAATCGGTAAGTCCTCAGGATCGTTTGACATTGGACTTAGGGGTCTGGAATTGGGACGAGTCAATTGAGTCAATGAGCACTCGCTCGCCAATGTATCTCTTAAGATAGGGATGGATGCGTATGGTGGGTTAGGGTTAAAGTACCATGTAATCCCTTTACTGTTAAGGGGCTACGCGAAGAATAACGTTTACGACTCTTTGTCGGTTTGTAGCTTTCTGTTAGTTTCAATGAATTTGGTCCCACGATCACAATAGATGTCAAAGCCTGTCTGCCAATAAATCAGAACATACATATGTTGCTAAAGCAAATTTCTATGCTTTGTCTAGTGCAAGCTTCTACTTGACGCAAATAACCAGAAATGGTGCCGACCTTATGTAACTAGTGACGGTAGAGCAGTAACATTCATCAATGCATCCCTTCGATTGCTTTTCCATAGTATGCGTTGACATTGTGTGTCGTCGTCCTCGATACATCGATATACCATCGTTCTTGAATAAATATTTTTATGACTGGTGTGGAGTTTCGGTCCCATGGCCATGGTATCGTTTTATGCATGACCGTTGCATTGAACCACCAAAGAGACTGATACCGTGATTGTCAACGACGGCCTTTTTATAACTGGGTAGTTAGGCAAGTAGCATTGGGTAACATCCCCCGAAGCACTATGTGCGCCTAGACTACAAGCTACATAAACGTTTTGCTACGGACTGGTATAATGGTTAGTATAGGTAGACGAAGCTGGTAGACAATCGCCTTTCGTCCTGCGTCCTTTCTTTAATTGACCATTTTGAAGTTACGTCATAAACAACTGAGTTCGTGGGATCATGGTCATAATGAACGTGGATTGTATGTGCTCACGTGTATTTGTCTGGCCCGAAATTATATATCACAACTGCGTGTTTTAAGCAGCAGGTGGAGTGTTCCTCATGCGCCTTGCTTACCCTCGGTGAAACATTAGCGATGTCTTTATACTTAACCTTGCAGCTGGTCAAATTTCATACAATTGCGTCGACTTAGACAGTTAAAGCATAGTCGATTAGTCGATGCTTAGCTACCGACTGTGGTCTGCCACCCGTGATTGAAAACATTGCAGCTGCGGACAGGATGATCTTCCTTACCATAAATGATACAACTGCTTGCTTGTCGAGAGCTATAAATCGTTTCGACTGTACTTCTGTTTGCTTGAGTCACAAGCCTGCTTTTAACTACGCAAATATGACATAATTGATCTCGGTAATGGACATCGAGAAACTTACAAAGTTCGACGAACGTTAGCAAGTCTTGCGTCAAGAAAAGTGATTTTTGCCATTCCAACGGGACACTCCTAGGCAGTTTCTTAACCATATAATAGATTAGAACCAATTATGCATAACAAGTTCCCACATGATCGGAAGTGTGGTAGTTGCTGTTCGAATACATCCATGTGGGGATGAAAACACAACATGCTAATTGTCACATAAGCATTTTCCATGTCATTTGATAATTTGACTCTTGGAGAGATACTTACTGTATATCCCGCGCAGCAACCTCTTCTTAAATGCTGGTCAGTCTATGAATTTGTCGCTAAATGTTGGTGTTCTCACAATATGAGCTTGAGATAAACATTTTTTCAATTTTTTCTTTGAACACTTTGAACTGGAATATTAAAGTGAAATTGCCATCATGTAATAATAGACTATTTAAATCTAATTAACTGAAATTAATATCTCAACTAAATTTGACTATATCATCTAAACTAATCCGTAGTTAAACTCCTATTCCCCTTCTTTTATATACCATTTTATGTTGTCATTAAAAATTCAACTTAAGTAATAATTATCAAATAATCATTCACAGCTTTACGCACGTATATAGTATCCAACGTCCTATCCCAACAAAAAATTAAGATATATGCATGTGAATGTACAACATTTGTAATGTTTGCCTAAGCAATACTATGTTGAATTTAATTTCTTGTTATTGATGTTAGCGAAAGGGAATTATTTTTACATGCCCATTTTTACATCTTTATTTCTATGCTTCTCACAGATATTCACGTACCAGGTTCAGCCTGATAAACTCCATAATTGATTCACAGAAGCTGTTCAACCCAGGTATTCAACCGGTAATTTCCAATTGTATATACATATATGACCCGGTAACAGCATGGAGCATTTTCCGGAGACATATCATGCCCCCACTGAGGACGTCTGGTAACTAATTAGATTCGATTTCTCTAATATACAAACGGGTAATTCATATTTTTATCTTATACTAAATCAAACTCGGATCATTTTTGCATTACATTTTGGGCACGCAATTTGATGAAAATTTTGGAAGGTATTTAGGAAACGTGCACATGCTGATTGCACAATGAATTTTGAACTTATTGGAATATCGACACATCAAATATTTTAGTATATGTTAGGAACAATGAATAGATTTTCACAACTTTCACGTACACCTCAGAATTTTTATACCCGCAGATCAAGTTTATTTTAGATTTTTGCCACGATCTTTTCCGCCCCCTAAAATCGAAAAGAACAATTTACTAGAGCAATTTTGAAGATAGACTCTCGAGTTTTGACACATACGAAGATAATAACAGTCTCGATGATTCCCAGCACGTGACTTGTTTCTGGTAAACAATGTGACCGTGCATGGTATATTTTATTCTTCATGCGATATTTAGGATGTAATGAAATATGAATGTACAAATATACCAAATACAAAAAAATAATTTTGGTATATTTTAGTATATTTGAGCTGGGTAGCGGGTATATCACAGTCGAGCACACTCGAATGTAGCTTTCTTACTTGTTTTTAATTCTCAGAGAAATCTCTTGAGAAATTATGGAAAAATTAGAACATAGCGTATTAGAGATAATAATAACAGGATAATTTAAATATAAGAAATTCGGAATCTGATCATATAGTCAATTAAACAGTTAATTTCCAATTATTCATTTATTCGTTATATGTAGTAATTATATTTATAACTTGTGTTTTGACATTTTTTTATACACTTACATACATCTGTATGTTAATCAATTACATGAGTCAACGCATATACATAAATTGTAGCGCAGAAACTATTATATAAGCTTATGCGAATTATTAAATATCGGACAAAGTGTGCATTCGATCTAAGCTTTTAGTAAAATAACCCAATTAAATTTTCTACCTATCATATTATATACGACGGGTAAGCATACATTAAAGCACAAGTCGTTTTTTTCTGTCACGATTTTTTGTGTATAATGTATTTGATATTAAAATTAGGATAAGTAATTCTCACTATTTTAACAGAGTAGAGATAGAGAGTGTGGCGTACAGGATATCTCCAATAAAGGCGCTTATTTCTTTCGTTCGTTAACCTCAGAAATTTGCCAAATTCGAAACTCGTTTGCCCACCCTTAGTTTAATGTACATATGTTAGTATGTAGACGTAATGCCTATTACCGTAAGCAAGCACCTACATATGTCGAATCCTATGTAGGTGGGTGATTTTACGAATATTTATATATTAAATGTAAAGAATTTTAATTTGTTTTTTTTCAATTGTTATAAATATATTAATGCACGTATTGAATGTGTCCATGTATTTATGAATTCGAATACACATACATTTAAGTAGAATAGCAAATATGTATGTATGTAATTATATGTAGACATTGTGAGTTAGTGAGTATGTGTGTGGGTATATGTAAGAGTTTGATAGCTTTTAGACTGCAGTTTCAGTGTGGCTGTGGGATGATAACCGCTCTACATCTATTTCAGGTATGGTCAGCTCATCTGGTATATTATCGGCATACTCAATGGAAGATGTCTCCGAAAGGCGTTTGCTTAACGAAGTCTGCTTGCGCAGCACCTCAGCCAACGAAGTGTTGGTATGTTCACCGTATCGAGCGTCAAGACCTTGTCGAAAGGCATTTACCACACGTATCTGTCACAAGTTAAATAGAATGAAAAAAAAAACACGAAGACATTGACAAGATGGACGGAAAACAGCAACAGTAATATAAATACAACTACACTTTATTTAATGTCAACTTAAAAATACAAATGCAAACAAATAGTAATAAATCTCAACACAGCATGAATACATATGTTTGTATTTATATATGTATGTACGATAATATATAAGTATGTTAACATATGTGCATTCCGATCACATATACAAGGCCGTCACACACAAAAATGATTTAATTAGCTTCACATAAATATATATTGATAATGAACCAAAATTATTAAAGTTTGTTTAGTACCATTTATATTGTTATATTGTTTATTTTTTTAGTACCCCAAATATGAAATAGTGCGATATATATGAAAATATAGACAAGAAATCAAAATAATCATGAAGCAAAAGGATAAAAAATTAGATTATTTTACGTGTTGCTACTAACAATATATTTTTATATTATGCTGATAGTATACAACTTAAAATTATTAGGGCTAATAGGACTAATAGAATACATTAAATGATAAATCTAAAGAATTATTCAGTATTTATATTTACGTAAGAGACTAGTAATATGAGATTCTACTAAATTTATATTGATTACTAAAAAAAGAATTTGAAATTGGAGTTCAAAATATCGTATGAGAAAATCATGCAGGAAGTAAATTGTATGCATTTGCACTAAAAGTAAAAAATGTAACTTACTATTAGTCCACAACTACTTAAAAAAGAGTGAGTTGCAATATAGAAATAGCTTTGTGGAGACGCACAACTGCGAATTTGTTTTTATACGTATTATTTGCTGCCAAAAACAAATCTAATTTAAAAATTACAAATTAATATATCTACCATTTAAATTGAATACACTCAAAAAGAGCTCGATACTTTGTCTACACTTTTACAGGTTTATTGCTGCTTTCAGTCGGCCTAATTTAATTTCCCTCTTTTACTATACACATATGTCTAATTTGTTTAAAACCTACAGACAATATTTTTTAAATATATGCCACACTTTTTGAAATAGTTAGTTTGTTTGCTATATAGGCATAATTTTTTGAAATTTCCAAAATTAAAGAAAAAAGTAAAAATAAGCAACATAAAAACAGGGTTAACGTGCAATTTGGGTTTCTAAAGGAGATTCGAAACACTACGTATATAAGTAATTAATTAAATTATGATCTACAGTCGAATTCGGTTATTTTTGGGCCTTTCAACGAAATTTTAAGGATTTGTTTAGTGTACTAAACTGCAGTGCATAAATTTGCCATACGATTTCGACTGTACATGTTTCAAGCATTGAAGAGCGCATATTTCAAAATAAGTTTGATTATTCGAATTTATGGGAGTACTTGTCTTAGAATAGTAAAATTTTGTAAGTAAAATGAAGAAAAGGCTTACAGCTTGATCAGTGTTGCTCTTGCTATAGGGAACCGGAATCAACCGTTCTTGCAACTCTCCGCCTATTACCTTTAAAATTGGAAAGAGAAAATAAAATAGAAAATAATAAGAGGGAAGAGAAATACAGGTGAAAGTCAGTTAAATGTGAAATGCATTTTTAAAATTGCTACATAGATTAGATTCAAATATATTTACATAATATGTAGTAAGCAAGTTAAAACATCCATATATTTTAATTTATGGATCTCAGAAAATTATTTTAATTTAATAAACCTAGTTTTGTTTTATCGTATATAAGATACAATTAATTTTAACTTTTTTCAACGGCATTTATTTAATTCGAATTATATCTCTATTACAAAATGAAAATTGAGAAAATAAGCTACAGCCGACTCAGCCCGACTGTAAGATACCCGGAATCGGAAATGGCAATACGATGACAATTTAATACAAACATTAGGATTTTGTGAAGAAAATATTTTACCAGAACAAGCTTTTTTTTAGCCACATGCCAGACGGCGGATGGACGGACGGCTTTTTTGTGATAAAAATAACATGATTTTGTAGCTTACCGGGTACAGGGTATAAAAATATAGTGTGCATTATTGTACATACATACGTAGTAAAATAACTATGCATGAAAAGAAATTGGTATTAGCAGGATAGGATATTAGGTATTTAGGTATGCTAAAAATGGATCAAAAATAAATCAAATAAATGTATATGTAATGCATGGCGCTTGTCGTTTTGGACATATATATATATATATATATATATGTATGTGTATGAAACTATAAGCAACTAATTGCAATTGCATTTCGTTACAAATAATTGAAATTATTGTTATTATTCTTATCCTACTATGTGTATGAATGTTATGCGTTTAATATTGAATCACCGAAATGTATACGTGTGTATGTACATTGTTTACGCCGATAATATTGAATACATTTGATTGTCGTGTGTCTGTCTATATGCAAAGTTTTTATGTATGTGTACATAGATACATAAATATTTTACATAGGAAAGTATGTACGTATGAGTTTACATGTGTGTACGATTACCAATTTGCCAAAAGAACCAATAGTCACTAAAGTATTCCGAAAGGCATGTGCAGCTTTCTTTGCATGCACCTATGTGTTGTAAACGGTGACAAATTTCAATTATCTAATAAGTCTGTTAATGCCTACACGTCTGTGCAGCTGTGAATGTGTACTTATTTTATCTCTCGCAATTCTTATGTATTTTTTCGATGTTTTGAACTAATTAACAATATTCCAACTGTTTTCTTTTTATAACATACGCGTGTACTGCTACTGTACAGCATTTTAGCTACGATAATGTGCAACATTAAAAAATAACAACCATTGTAAATTCTTAATACACTCAACTAAAAATATTGAACTAGAGCCACTTACATAATAACAAATTTTGATTGATGTAGATATTTATATAGCGCGTAAATACATTTTTTGGTTCGTGATTGTGTAGCCACTCTTAACCATACCCTTATTATTTATTAGTGATTATTCAGCGCTTTAAAATTTTATTTTTGCAATTTGATTCATTTTATTTTTATTACAGAAGGTTACAAAAGATAGCATACTTCCCAAAAATGGTGACATACATACATACAATATGTAAGGTACATACATATGTATATACAGACTTGCAATAGAGTTTAGACATAATGTATACAGACTCGCGCTTAGGCAGACACTTTAGCTATTGGCCTTACCACTAAAATCAATACGCAACATATGCATCAGGCGAATAATGATGCAAAATTCTTATTTGTTTGTTTTATATAGTTAGTAATACGAGTACCACAATTATAAATAGTAAATTTTAATACAAAAAATATAAGATTAAAAATATAAAAAATCATGCAATTAAATAACATTTGCTAAGCGTTAGATTGTAGATATATTATTACAGTACATTATTATCGGAATACAGCAAACGGCCACCTTCTCTGCATTTCGGTATGTGTGTGTGTATTTTTCTTTTTTTTTTTTTTGTGCATTTTGGGAAATTTAAATTCGTGTTTCGTTATGTCCATTTTGTATCATTTGGTGATTGTTCAACTGCTGCAAGCTGTGAACAACATCAGAAAGGCCAGAATGTTGTAGTTGTTGTTGGGTGGAATGTGGTATGGAGGATGATGGTGCAAATGTGGAAGCGGAGTTAGAGGCAGAGGTGCTGCCGGGGCCGTTTTGCAGATAGCGTTGCTGCTGCTGTGGATCTTCGTCAATGTATGATATATCGACTGGCAGAGTTACATTCGAATCATGCTGCTGATATGGCGGTTGCGTAGGCTGTTGCTGTGGTTGCTTGCTGCTGTTGTAATTGTAATTTGGACTCAGCAAATTTAAATTGTAGAACAGATGAACACCGCTACTGCCGCTAGTCGGTGGCATACCCGTCCGAGGACTACGCAAGCTATGCAAACTGTGTATTGAGCGGCGTTCATTAATATCTTCCAGGGTCGAGCGGAACGCACGAATCACGCGTAACTGAAACGCAAACGAAATTAGACAACAAACGAACAAAAACAAGAACAAATGTAAAAAACAAACGATAAGCATAATTGTTTATAAGTAGCACACTAATAAAACATTTTATATTTGCACATTGCCATTAACCAACATATGTATATGCATGCATATATTTACTACATTGGTATATATACACGCATGTGAATACAAATATATGTTTCTATATACATGTATGTATATATACGCGTATGTACGTGTACGGATTTGTTGTTTCCGATTATTGTATAAGAGATAAACAAATAAAAATTTATTTGTTAAAATCCATTATCTGAATTAATTAGAAAAAATATGTTAATCCTGCTTAACATAGTTGTTAAATCCCTTGTATGAAAAAAAAACGAATAAAAATATTATTGTTCAAACTAAATCCAAGATTTTGTAAGATAATGCAAATCATGAAATCACAAAAATTTGCTAAACCACTTTCTAGCAACATATTTATTAAACCCCATATTTAACTTGCTAACACTGGACATATACACTTGGAAATGGTAACCTATTTATACGGTTTTTAGAAATCAGACAGATGAAGGCAGGAATAGACTGACTTTCATATTAGATTCAATTTGGTTACAGCCTGGAAAGCAGAATATTTGAAAAATAGCAAACATAAAACAAGAAATAGCGTTGAATACCAGCAATATGTATTAACAATTGAATTTGATTGTGACGAATAAGCAAACTGAAAACAAAAAATTGCATTGAATATCAGCCATTAACTTGCATTTAAATGAATTGAAAAAAAAATAATTTAGTTAAGTCTAAATTTTTAGAAAAAATATGTATATACATATATATATATATATATATATATATATGAAACTTAAATTATATCAATTGGATTAACGTATTTCCACTACACTAGACCAGATTTTATTTTCTTATATAGAATACTTTCATACATTTGGATATATACTCATTAAATACCTTTATTAATAATTATTCCTTCTGACTGAATGACCTATATATAGTGTAAACACTACGCAGCTGCATCTTTCACATTTTCGCTTAACAATTTTTTGGGAATTTTCGGTCTGAATGTTAGACGTGTTCTCAGGTTACAGCAATGCGACTCGTATGTTGTTGTAAACCGTGGTTTTTAATTGTGGTCAACTTTGATTTAATATAATTTTAAATTAAAGTATGATGACGAAATTGTACAATCACCTGCTTTATTGATTCTATGGAAATAGTACTAGAGTTTAACTTTGTGTTATTAAATCATTGGCATTGATTGGAGAGGTATGAGGCAATGAGGAAAACGAATGTTATGTTTATTATGACACAACAATAAAAGCTTATCAATGACAATCTGCGAAATATCATTTCGATTATTTTTTTTAAATGCAATTAGTTGTAAAAAATTGGTTATGGCATTCCGAAAACCCTACATGCAGTTATGAAACTTCATTAAACTAATATTCACATCAAATTGCATTCATAGACTTGAAGTTGCGAAATAATCTGGCTAGTATTATACATATACATTTTTTTAGACAAACATTTTACTTTTCTACCATCTGAAACTGCTTTTATTGTTATTAAATGCAGCTATTGTCTTCTCGCGTTTTAGAAAATATATATGTATACAAATTACAAAGAAAACCGATTTGAAATATAATGCGCTCCCATCAACATTCAATTCCTTACGCAAAGGGTAAATTTTTTAGTTTCCCAGAAGTAGATGAAGAACAAACACACGATTAGTACTTGCAAATTTAAAAAAAAATCAAAAAAATGTAGTAGATAGCTATGTCCGACTTCGTGAATGAACACTGATTAAGTGTGTCTTAAATATGTTGTTTACAATCGGTTAATAAACGGAAGTTATTATCGAATCTCTTTTATGGAACATAGATCATATCTGAACAGCAGACAATGTTAGCATTGAAATGATTAGGTCGAATATTTCGGAAATACTTTTAAATTGCACATATAACTTGTTTTGAATGTTATAATATATAACTAAACAATAATAGTATAATATACTGACTGATAAGTGTACATTAAAATATTGATATACAAATTATAAAATGGTATTGCTTTTATGAAAGTGTAACCAATAAGCAAGATATATTTACTGAAAAGGTAATAGGGTATAGAACGACATTGATACTGCACACAAACACTATAACAAACCATACTGGGAAAAAAGGAATGCAAAAGTCATAAAATAAATTGACTAGTGCTAAATATGATTACTTGTACGGCTATTTGAAATTTCAGCTTTGAATAGAGGTGATTATTTATATTACTTTGTTGTAGTTCAATAAAAAATTATAAATTGTAATTTACATACGTTTTAAAGCTCGTTACAAGTATTGTAGATAGTAGTAGTAGTAGTAGTAGAAGTAGGACTATTTGTTGATGTTGTAGAAGATACCTAAGTAATAGGAGTAGTAGTTTTTCATAGTCATGGTAGAAAGTAGAAGTATGTAGCAGTGGAATTTGTAGTAGAGAGAAGACCTGCTGTTGTTGTTTTCGATACATAGGCAATTAGGTGTTTCGGTTTAACTATCCATTTTTTGTTTTTTATCGTTAATATTGTTCGCTATCTGTATATCAATATTTGGTTATAAATCGATCACGATCATGATTGCATGGTGCTAAATATCGAGTATATAATTTTCTTTTCTAACATTTATTGCGGCATACATTTCAACACGTAAATTGAATGTAACTTAATTGAACATTTGAAGTGTATGCAAAAATTACATGTTTTTTTTAAATAATTTTTTTTTATTAATTTTAAATAAAGAAATATGAATCAAAAGACGTCGCTTCTGGATTGATGTACATTATCGTATAATTATTTTCTACATTCATGTAATTAACCTTTTGAATATTATGTTATTAATATATACTATTGCACTTTTTACAATTACATATTAGAATTTATAATTTTATCGATCAAGTTTCAATTATATTATTGTAGCATTTTCATTTGGTGTCTGCTTACAATCTTTTAAATGAAAAACTCGCAAACTTGAAAAATTAACTACATTCACACATTTAACAAACATAATTAATAACAATAGTCTGTAGTCTGCATTTTCGTACAAATTGCCCATTCATACAATTGGTTTTTGGAACAAATATTTTGAGTCACATATTGGTCTATTACGTTTAACACTAACTGCATAATCTAATTATGTAATTCTATACTAATTTGATTTTCATACCGTATAATCCAGTACAGTAAACACATGTCGAAGTTCAGCGTCTCTTTTATTTATATAAATTTTCGAAAATAAATATTTTTAAAGAGGACTTTTTTTATGTACTTCCAACAAGTTCGTAAATAATTGTAACTTAATATTTGTTATAGTGGAAGCACAGAACTTTAAGAACGAAAAAAATTGTCGAATAACTAAACCCACCTCCACCCTTTTTGAAGAAAAACAAAACAGACAATCTAAATACCTTGTCTTGCATAGACTATTTATTTTGTCAAAGTCACAACCTTTTGCACCCAAAAATATTTAAGTTGACATATTTTTTTATATAAATGCCAATGCGAAAGGTAGGATACCAACATATAAAAATCTGTTTCAATGGTTTTCGGTTGTTGACAGCGGTAAATTTAAGTACTCCGATTGGGTAAAAACAATCACACCGGCTTTTCCGGATTTTGTCGCACCAGCAGAAAACATTTTTTTCGACTATCTGAGAACTGCGCTTTAATTCTTGCCATTCTATGATGCGAAAAATAATATTTCTATGCTTCCGTTTAAAAAAAACTGTACATTTAAAGATGACTCAAGTTCCAATACAGCACATATCGATAGGAAATACAGAGGGAAGCATCAGATCGGTGGCAACTGCCGAGATGATATAATTATGTCCGTCCGTCTGTATGCTACCTAGCCCTTAGAGACTATAAGAGCTAAATGTACCAAACTTGCATACTAGCAACTGCGAAAATAATAAATTTATTTTATTTTATCATCCTTTATCATGTTACAAAATTGAAAGAAATAACACAAAAGTTCCTAAGAATACAATAATGTCAAACTATATAATATAAAAAATAAAATCAAAAGTTATTTTTTTCAAAATTACAAGAAAAATATTCGTGGAATTATTTCTTTCCAAATAAAATCATTATATTACTATATATCAATTTGTTCACCATAAACAAACCACTTGCCTATGGATTTTCCCCATACAAAAGTGTTTTTCGAATAACTTCCAAGTTTTTGCATCCGATTGCAACCAAATTCTTCGGGATCGAGACTTTAGTTATCGTTATATATTCCAAAACTAGAGACTCCTACTTTAAAATTGCACTTGCAAACTTTTTTTTTTGATTTTAGGAGCAAGGCCAAAATCGATAGTAAATTTGATCTGCTTAGGACTTACACCAATACTGGTACCAAGTTGGGTATCTCTAGCTTTTATAGTCTCTGAGATCGAGGTGTTCATACAGACAGACTGACATGGCTATATCGACACGGTTGGTGACCCTGACCAAAAATATATAAATATGCCTGTTACATACATTTCCTGAAGTCACAAAGTTATAATACCCCGCTACCCGTAGGATAGTTATAATGAAAAACAAACATCAAGAGACGGACAAATAAATCGATATTATTAATTCACAATTAATTTTTTTTTAGCGTTATTATTACAATTCCCACTACGCTTCCCACTAATAGTAAATTACCAATAAGGTTGCACTATATAGAACACATAGTATTATTTAATTATATGTACTCAGTATAGATATATATGTATTTATATGTCTTCTATCGAATTGAATTTTAAGCATACAAATTTTACGATAACTCAATCCATTTTATCTGCATATACATATTTTATATACAATCATGTTTATAAGTATTGTTACTTGATCTTTCGTATATTTCTAATTATTGTGTTCTTGCTCTTCATTTACCTATGTGTGAATACTATATATTATTACATTTTGAGGAATATTTATCATAATTTCATGATGGCAATTTTGTTGGTACTTATTGTTTTTGTTGTCTATAGGCCATCTATGCTAGTGTGTATATGTATTGAATATAGTATTTTTAGCTGCATGTTAGTTACCATTAAATTAAATATAATGTATAAGAAGTTTTTGATGCTTAATTATTGCATTTTTTGTCAATTACACTTCAGTCTCTCGTATTGGTTCCGCCGGCTTAAAAATTACAAAAATTAATAACAAATATCCAATAATTACTTTTGATTGAAATCGATCGAAATTATGTATTTTTGTTTTTATATGCCACCAAACGCAAATCAATGAAAACCACATAACTCAATTGAATTGCAAGAATAAAAAAATGCTAAACCAAACAAAAAAAATTATAAATTGTGATTGAAATTAATAAATTGAAATGTATTCTTAAATATTTTGAAAACTTGTTAAATGGCCATAATGTATATATTAAAGTAGCAACCGTAGAATTTATTTGAGATTTTTCTAATCTGAATTGAAGCGTAGTTGGACCTGCTCATTTTAATCATTGTAACAAATGAAAAACTGAATATGAGCAATTGTTTGAATTTTTAATTTGATAATTAACTATCAAATATAATTCTTGATCATAAAAATATGACAAGTACGAAAATTGTGATCTATTGGTATACTACTATATCCCAAATAATATTGAAATTCAATTTTCTATATAAATTGGAAACGATGGGAAAAAATTGTACAATTTCTGTTATACTTGGGGATGTTCAGTGAAATTTTGTAATTCCATTATTTAATATTATAAATATTTTATAAATTAAATTCACACCAAATATTGTGTTTCCACCAGTCAAATGAAGCATTTCATTTGGATAGCAGTCTATTGTTGGAACAAATATATATTTAGCTAATTATATAATTGATTTAAGAAAACAGAAAAGCAAATAACAATTTTTACAAAAAAAAACCTGTCAAAAAATAAGAATGGTATGGGGCTCTTTAGATATATTGGTTGTCACCGAAAAAATTATTTTATGGGTAAATTCGAATTCAAGGGTCTATTAGGTATTCTAACGCCCATACTGGAGATTACAATCAAGTTTCATGATGCAAAACACTCTAGTTAAACTTTCGCTTTAAATTCCGAATTCATTAAGAAATTGACGCCTTTGCGATAATACATACGCGCACGCACAAACACATGTTTAAATACATACATAAAAACGAGTATGCAGAGATTGAAAGTACCCTGCGAGTGTAGTTAATACCAAATATTAACTTGCACTTCACTTGCAATTTTAAACAGAATTATAGTACATCAGTTCAAATTCAATAAACACAATATTGAATACAACATGCACTTAAATTAAAAAATGTAATACATGAATTAAGCCAATATTTGTAAAATACCATATGTTTCTAATTGATTTTGTTTATCAATGATATACACAGATGATTACAGGTATCACATACATTATGCAATTTCATCAAAGGAAATCATTTCGAATTTACGAAAATTTGGCGACGACTTTAAAATAATATCTTTCGATTCCATTATATGTGTCTTAATTGATCGATTATATTATTGTATATTTCTAAAGGTATAAATATCTATTTAAATAATTATGTAAATAAGCATCGCTACTACTTGAAAAAAAGAAAGTCAGGAACAAATGAAGCATTAAGCATTAACTTATCGTGAATGGGGTTAGGGGCGAGGAGGATTAAAAGGAAATTGCAGTGTGTGAAATTGAGGCATAACAAAAACATTGTCTATTTGCCAATAAATTAGATTGATATACACTTTTCTTACCGGTACAGAAATCTGGAGTTGAGTTGATTTGCGCGTATTATATGTTATAAATGCATATATATTCATATATATACATAAATAAATATATATATAATTATACGAGTGTTGTTTTTTTAATTCATTTTATACGATTTTCATTTGATATTTTTAAGTTTTTATTTCATATTTTTGTGGAGTTTTGCATCATTTATTCAATCAATCGTTCGAGATTCGATATTGGTTTTAGGCATTTTTGAAAGGAGGACGAAAAATATACGAAATAAGTATTATAAATTTAAATAGGATACAATTTTATTTGTAGTCTTCGTGTATAATTGCCATCAGTTCAGTTAACTGAATGAAGTGCCATTAATTTTTCACTTGTAATACTTTAGTAATACCTAATTATACTCTTCTCAAATCTATTTTTGGTTTAATACAAATAAAAAAATTAGATTTTATTGTTTTCGTTTCTCTATCGGATAAATACAAAATAAATATAAATTGTTTTACAAAATTCAACATAAATGTATTGTGGCAATAGTTACCAGAATGAACTTTTATAAATGACTTTATATGAAAATTTAAAAAAAAAATTGATTTTAAAGAGTAAGTTTTATTCGGCAAACCGAAATTAGTTAATTAATTTTTTTTATTTAAAGGATCTCTATGTTGCTTAGAAATAGATTTATGTTTTTTCGAAGTACAACTCTAGGTCTTTTCAAAACTTTTTTCTATTCTGATCGTATTTAATTTAATTTACAATATATGCATGCAGTGTTGGTACAGGAAAAATAGGAAAAAAATAAAAGCTTTATTAATTAGAATTCGAAACCATTCAACATTAAATGATAAATTATCATTTTTGATAGACAAGTGAATAGATAAGCTAAAACACTTTTAGAATTAGAGGAAAAATTTGACTAGAAAATAAATTTTGGATAAACATTTGAAATCAGGAAAATGCAAAGGAATGTGATTTTAATATACTTATTTTTTTTTGTTATTATGATGATTTAACTAAAAAATTATTATATTTGACAATTATATTAATACCAAATACTTAAGTCAGATAATCACAATTTTTAAATAGTTTTTCGTAACGAATTATTGTTAAACCTAAATTGGACCTTTTTGGTATAACACGCGACAGCAATGTTAGCAATAATACATTATAAGGGTTTACCAAAGTTGATATAGATATCTCATCATAAGTCATTATATATAAGGGGTTGCAATAAAGAATGTTCGCCATAATATTTAACTATCAAATTGTAATTTGATTATATAAGCATTCAAGTAGGATTTAAATTTTTTGATACGTTATCAAAGAACACATTTCTGACAAAGAAACGAAGAACAACAGCAACATCGACAGTTAGACTGAAGATATTATGTATATATGAAAGGATAAAAGACAGGATGAGGCTTTTAAAGGGAAATTCGAGAGAAAAAGAGAGACAGAGCACAATCAGGTGTAAATAGAAATTAAATTTGGGGCAGAAGATGTGTGGCTTTTTTAACTTAAAACTAAATCTTATTTACCTTTTACCTTAACAAGCACTAAATACTTCCAATTTATTCGATCGATTTTAATTTATTTTCATAAAAATTACTATACTGAGTACTAAGGTTTATTTTTTTATAATTTTGGGATATTTACATGACGTTCATAATCTTAAAACACTTATTAACAGCAAAATAGTTAGATTTTGACTTCAATCTATTACTTTGATATATACAAAAGGTATATATGGCGAAAGAATATATAGAAAATAAAAATTTGCCTAAACAAAATTAATTATTGATATAAATTTATTTATTTATTAGTATAAAAGATTTCGGGTTTAAGTTGAAAAATAGAATAGCATAGAATTATAACAATTAATCTATATTCTCTAAATAAGCCCACACAAAAGTCTACTAATTTCACACCTACTTCCTGTAAAAACCTTCATTTTATACTATAGATTTATTGACGAAAAGTCGAATAGGACGAGCGGAACCAATCAAAAGAAATGCTATCACAGTTATCAAAATTGGCTCAACATGATTTCTATACTGAATAAATTAATTATAAAAACATAACAAAATCAATTCATATTAAGTGGATCAAAGAAATATTACATATACATACAGCTAAAAAATGTACAACCAAAAATACATATATATTGTACGTTTTTTAGTTATACAAATATGCAGATACTATAGAACAAATGAAAACACATATTTTAATAAATAAAAATAAAGATAGTGAAAATTATAAATATGTTAAGTAGTTGCTGCATGTGAATCCAATTAGAATAAATATTTGAAATACCTCAAAAGTCAATTGAACTATAATGAAGTGACAGCATTAGATCATCAGTTATAATCTATTTTCGTTCACATGCAGCCAATTGATGCAGTGGTTAACATATTATTGCCTAATGACATATTGTGAATGTTGTGTAAATATTGAAATTAAACATTTAATTCTGAATTGGATTGATCAAAATATATTTAAAATTAATAATTCTGAGATACTTATATCAGGATCTGTGAAAATGATTGACATGGGCGTTTGTTAGTAAATAACAAATACTTTGTGCGCCCACCGATTAAATATATTAATATTGATACTTTTCTGAAAATTAAAATTTAACTCAAAAAGAATTTAAAAATAAAAACAATGATAACTAGTTGTTGTTTACTGTGATAAAGATTGTTTGCGGGCACTCCATGGATGACATGGAAATTTAGGAAAAACAACTTACTTGAGTTTGAAGCCGCGTCAAGCCTCGAATCCATAAAATTTGTCCTGCTCGAGGCTTCTTATCTGAGTCAATAGAATCGAAACGCTCCTCTCCCAAGTTCATTGCATCAGTGTATTCTTCAGGATGACCACGTCCCCATCTAAAAATGTAATTATTTATTAGCTCAATCGGTTAATAATTTTGAAAATAAAAATATCTAATAATATCTACATTTCGGACAATAATAACGCTTTTGTTAATTGATTATAAGTTAATTATACGTCTAATTTAATAACAATAATAAAATTAAATATGTTTGGTTTATTACATGAAAATATCGTAAGAAATATGTTTTGAGAAGCTTATGTTGTTAATGTTATCGTACATTTTCTTATGAAAACTGAGACTCAACATGCTCTTCTACTTGTACTATTTAGTTAATTCATATAGTCAACATTTAAAAATATACCTGGTATATGTGCTAGAATATGTTATTAAATAGTACAGCTGTTGATGGAGTAATTGGGATTACTTACTTGCTTTATTGTAATAATAGTGTAATCAAAAGCTAAGTTTGTTTGTATTTTAAGCGAATAATAGTCTATATAAATTTAATTGTAATTATTACTTTTATTAATCAAAGTTTTATAAACTTATACCTAATATCATTGTGCTTTTTTTCAATCATCAAATTTTAAAGGTATTTGTTAGTATAAAACACCTTAATCAATGTTAGAGTATCAATTAGATATTGTAGCCCAAAAGTGTGCAAAGTTTTCATAATAATAATAAATTTTAGTGTATCAATAATCTATTTGTTATTTGCTATACGACCTTATAATTATAACATGCATGACTATACAAATTGTGCATGCAATAATATTCTAAAATAAACATAAAAAATTTAATTATTTGCGATTCTTTTTGCTTATTTTGCTAATTAATAAAATAAATATTACAATATTTACTCACGATAAGATCTTCGGCAATTTTCGCGTAGGCACAGAAGTGATTAATTGTCCCCAGACCAGTGTACCGATTCCAAAGAATATGCACCATAGCCATTGATCAAGAGACAGTGCTTTTGTTGAAAAAGCCATTTTACCATATTGAATAATGACAACCTGGAATTCTTATTATATTTTTTTTTAGTTCTAGTAATAATACACATGTTGCATACCTGTGAAATCATTGTAAATATCCATATGGTATAAAATATGGGATTGGTGAAAAGGCCTTCGACAACGTTACGTTGCCCATGGATTTTCCGAGCATTGATCTCGTTAAACAGTGTCATCATGACAAATGTATTAAATATTATTGTGAAATGTTGGGTAGGACCAGCGTTTAGATCTTGTCCTCGGCCAGATTCTATATCCAGTATTAAGTCACCTAATTAATTATTTATTTTTATTAATTAAGTTATTTAAAAAAATTGTCATGCTGACTCTAATACTTGGCTTCCTAGACTTACCGACAAAAAGCAATCCAAATATTATTACCAGTTGGTACAGGGCCTGGCCCAAAATATTTTTCATCATTGTGCGGGATATAAGTGGCTTGGTACGACCGTAAGGTTTACGTAGTAATAGATCTGGCGTTGGCACTTCTGTAGCTAAAGCAAGTGAAGCTAGTGTGTCCATAATCAGATTGACCCATAACATTTGCACCGCCTGAAATACATACAATATGTACAAAGCGTCAATTATGAAGTTTTCATGTTAAAATAATAAATTAAAACCTATGCCACATTCCTTGATAAACAAGAACTTCTGGCCTTTTTGTCGATTCAAATGTTGATTTAAAAAATACAGTTAGATAAGGCTAAATTCATTATGTATATTATATTTTTGGAGCCTATAATAGCTAGAGATACCGTACAAGCTAGAGTGTCGAATTTTGCTATATACGATAATTTATCTGCAATCGGATGGAAATCTTGGAAGTTTTTTAAGAAACAGTTTTGTATGGAAAAATCCATAGCCAGCTGCACGTTCTTTTGTTGCTGGTGGAATATTTAATAGATAGATAGATGGTATAGAATATTTTATGCTTTTTGAGATATTTAAGACAATAGAATATTAGTATTCTAAACTATTCTAACTAAAAATATTAAATATACTTTTTGGTATATTCTAACTGGGTAGAGCACAGTCGACTGTAGTTTTTGACTTGTTTTTATTTCAAATTTAAAATAATTGCCAGTTTTTGATTATTTAAAAAAATATATAATAATAGGTGCTGACAACATAATTTCAATTATTTTCCGCAATTTGACGACTTACTTTAAGAGGAGAATCCTGTACGGCACAAGCTCCAATAAATGCAACAATAACAGCAACCACATTGACGGTCAACTGAAATTGTAAGAATTTTGCTATCGAATCATAGACATTCCGACCCCACATAACAGCCTTGACAATGCTACTGAAATTGTCGTCAGTAAGAATGATATCCGAAGCTTCTTTAGCTACATCGGTGCCCGCAATACCCATGGCAAATCCAACATCAGCCTTCTTTAACGCTGGTCCATCGTTGGTGCCATCGCCCGTAACAGCAACAACTTCCCGGTTATCTGTTACCGTACTGTCAATCATTCCTTTAAAAATATAGATATACATATATGTAAAATGTTTGATGCTTATGGTTAATTACAAACCTTTGACTAACGTATATTTATCTGTTGGTGAGGAACGGGCTAAAACTCGTAATTTTGGCCAAACTTTGTCAATCAGATGTTGTTGAATCTAAAAAATATATTTTTCATAAATTTTAAATTTAATTTAGTTATATTTTACCAAAAATTTGTTTTGTTTTTGATACTTTAAAAGAATCAAATGTAGCTAGTATGTTAGTATTTTCCGTATTTTTCTAGAAGGGTGAAATTTTGTGTTTATACATACGAACACACAGATAGACGGCTTCATCTACTGATTACACATAATGTGACAAAAATTTAACTGGTCTAAAAATAACATTTAAATGAATGCTTATTATCTTTACTTACATCGCCATTTGTATCGCGAATGCGCCTATTAAACTCTTTACCTTCCAGAATAAGGAAATCGTCGTTTGGTTTTAAAATGCCACATTTACTAGCAATTGATCGAGCTGTATTTATGTTATCACCAGTTACCATGCGAACCGTGATTCCGGCACGTTGGCACTTGCGAATAGCGTCCGGCACTTCAGGTCGTACAGGATCCTCAATGCCAACAACGCAGAGACATGTTAAATTTGCCATAATATTTTCCTCGTCATCCCAATTCGGTTCTCCATCGATATGAACCTCATTGACAGCCGCTTTTCCAGGCACAAAATCTCGATAAGCAACAGATATTGTGCGCAATCCGTCGCATGCCATTGGCTCAATCACTTCACGTATTAAACGTTCCTGCATGTCACGAGTAAACTTTTCCAATGTACCTTCGTGGCCGTAGATAAATGCACATCTATAAAATAGCAAATAGCCAAGTAATTAATGCTTATACATAGTAAAGCTGTAAAACCATCGATACAATCACGATAATATGGCATAATATTCAGAAAATCCATAATTACAGCCATTAAGAAAGCTGTGCCTGACTGTGAGATACCTATAACTCATTTTAATTAAAAACACAACATATACATAAGTGATCAATAGTAGTATGAAATATAATTACTAAAATGTCAAATAAATTTACCAAAATATACTGAAATAATGTGAAAATGCACTTAAATATATCAAATATAAAACATACCATAGACAGTGTCATTGTAAACGAAAGCATATTCATCCGAATCTATCCTAATTTTCGGGAATAAACAAAACAACCGGTATGCGTCAAATTGTAAGCATAATTATTTAAAACAATAGTGTTTCTATATTCAAGTGCTGCTAAAAATAAAAATTCTATCCTTATAGTTTCTGAGATCTAGTACACTCTTTTATCTTATGGGTGTTTTATTGATAATCCACCACAACTAGCATTATTGTCACGATATATGCGAAATATTAATTATATCAGCAAGTCGTTCATCGGTATCATTGATAGAAGGTTCGATAGTTTTGACAGCCGTATGAATTTAATTGGTTTTCCTACTAACTTTTTCATGATAATTTCAGAAGCACCCTTCGTATATAATCGATAGCCACCGTTGGGTCTGGGTATTACAGTGCCCATACTCTTACGCACAGAGTTGAATGTGTAAACTCGGGTAAACCGATCCTCGGGAATTTCATCGCGAATTGATTGATATTTAACTCCCAAACCTTGAACAAATCCAAGCAGAGCACATTCCGTCTTGTTACCCACTTGAATTGGCAAATCGCCGGGATTTTGACCAGGCTAAAAATATAAAAATAAATATTTATATTTACAATTTTACAAATATTTATAGCTTACCATAATGTTTGAAGTATACGCTGAGTTTACAGATATTCCCATTGTTATTAGGTTGCCCACTTGCTGTGGTATATCGTTGAGTGTCGGTAGCACTTTGCAAAGTTTCTCACATATATACGATTGTACAACGGTCATTCGATTTGTCGTAAGAGTACCAGTTTTATCTGAGCAAATTGCTGTTGCGTTACCCATTGTTTCGCATGCATCCAAATGACGTACCAAGTTATTATCTTTCATCATTTTCTATTGAAGAAAAAATATTGCAAAATGAATCATGTCAAATTGTAAAGCTGTACCTTTTGTCAATAATATTATCAGTCGCATCATTTATTATAATTATTTTCTGCTGTTAGCATAACACAATTTTATTTTCTTGATTCATAACAAGTATAAGTTGAATGCTTGTAATCTTAAAGCAAATAATTCAGCGAATATCAATTGCCTATGCACTCAAACTATTTTAATGAGACATATGTACAGAAAAGCGTTTACGAATTATTTAGTTGACTTATATTTTTGTTTTTGATGAACTTAGTTTTTGCTTTAAAATAAAATAAAATGATATTCTCAATTCTTCGTCTTCGGTAAATTAATTTTATTTTTTGTGGAGACGTTTTGCGTCACACAAAGCACAACACAACATAAAATTGAGAGTCTATACTATTAGTCAGTCAACAAAAAAGCTAAATGTACGATCAAATTGTGCAAACCATATTGAGAACTAAACAAATACAAATGACACATTTGAGGTAATCTAGTTTTGATAAAGTTGATTATTAAATCCATTTAATTGAGTTATACTAACCTTAACCGAATAGGCCAACGATAATGTAACGGCCAGTGGAAGACCTTCTGGGACAGCCACAACTAACACTGTGACACCAATTATTAAATGTTTGACCAAGTTGTTAGCATAGGTATTTTTCCACGGTTTCTCATCGATTACAAACGTCTTAATGCAGAATTGTATAATTAAAATTATGACAGTGAGCACAGCGATTGTGGAACCAGCGTATCCGATTTGTATGGCTAGCTTGGTGAGTTTGGCCTGCAGCACAGACTTTTCTTTTTTGTGTCCAGCCTCAGCGGCTGATGAAGACGATTGCTGCTGAACATGATTCCCATCTGAATCCGATTTAACTGCCTCACTGGCACCAAGAGATTGCGAAGGATGAGATGTTGTTGATTTTGATTGGGCATCACCTATACAGTCCATACATTTTTAATTTAACATTACTGCTTAGTATGCACACATATGATTTTATTCTAATATATAGATATTGTAAAAAAAAAAATATTATGACTATTCAAATACAAATTGCATTTCTATCATTATAGTCCAGTTTCGCCTAACGTAATTAATTAGCGTGTTTAGTTGAATCTATAATTTTTTGATTTTATATTTCCAAAACAGATTTGAATTCGACAAGAATATATAAAGATATATTTTACGTTGGATAGTCATAATTTTCATCGTAATAATCTTTACTTGTTTATAAATGAACATATGTATCACTCAATTATCCACAAAGGCAATCAGTTGGTTGAAGAAGATAATTTGGTGCAAAATAAAACATTGATGTAAAGAATAAATAAAAGAATTTCAATATCAACCAGATGCATACATCAATGCTTTTAGAGCACGAATACCATTGTTAATCGGACAATACTAAAGTTAATACTAAGTATATCTTTAAAACTTTGTGTAAATAATAAAATTTAAAAATATAAATAAGTTTTAATAATTTGGAAATAAACTAAATGCTTAGAAAATGTATATTTAAACTGATTGATTAATTCACCTGTCTGGCTCTTGCTCTTTTGTTTGTTCGCCTTTTTAGCTTCTGAATTATTCAAAATTAATTATTTAAATCGATGTTTCAATTAATGTTTATCATCGTTTAATTTTGTCCATTCGATTTAATTCAGATATTGTGTGTTTGATATTTGGTAGTGGTTTGATTGTTTGGTTTATTGATTTGGTGATATTTTTTATAGGTAGATGAAGGATTTTATAGGTGGGTGTCAATCAATTCACGTCATGCATTTCACGTATGACAATTGGAATATGGAAAAATAAAAACAAAATATAAATGATATAATTAATGATTATTGTCAGTAAGCATAAGCACTTATTATGTAAAGAAAGTATATACATACATATATCTATCTATATTTACTAAATAATTAAAATGATGTATAATGCTATTGATGTCATTGGCTAATAAATTCAACACTTTATTGCTCACTTTAAATTAATTGTTTTTCAAGCAAGAATTTGCCTCAAATAATTCACATTATTAAATTAATTAGCTTAAGCAATTTAAATTTCTCATTTAAAAACATATACATAAAATATTTTAAATATACTACTTTTAAGTATAACTTAGTTTATATGTAATAATATTAATTTCAATAATTAACTTACCCTTTTTCATTTTTTTAATTTCAGCTTCCTGCTCGTCGACAGCGGCACCAAGTAAAGTAAATATAATGCCGGCTTGAGAATTCACACCAACAGCTGTAACAATCATTTTACCACTGCCTTCCATAACATGTGTGCCAGATAGCACCATCGGATCACAATCTGTGCCCTTTTTAACTTGATCAGATTCACCTGTGAGTGACGATTCATCCACCTACACTGACAATAAAAAGTATAAACTCCAATAATTTTTAAAAATATTTACCTTAAGATCATTGCTTTGTATGAGGCAACCATCAGCAGGTAAAAGATCACCGTACTTGATTTGGGCAATATCACCGACAAGAATGTCACCAACTGATATTTGACATACTTCTCCGCCTCGGATTACAGAGAATTTATGCTCGCCCTCAATTCGGCTCTGTAGTCCACGAAATTGGCGCTCTTTGGAGTAATCATTAAAAGCCGTAACAATGACCACAACTATAACCGAGATTAATATAGCCAAACCCTCAATCCAACCATGGTGTTCATCTTCCTCTTCTAATACAGCTGCATTAAGTATACAAAACTTATTCAGTTTGCTAATTCTAAGAAATTGATGATGGACGACTTACGAGCGTCTTCATCGGCAGGTTTATAGAACGACAAACCAAGCGACACTAATGCAGCTACCTCTAAGATAATTAGTGTAACATCTTGCAGAGCCTCCCAGACGAGAGTTAAAAATGTCTTTGGTGGTTTCGGTGGGATGACATTGGAGCCGAACGTTTCTCGCCGATGTTCCTCGTCAGCTTTTGATCCGCTAAGACCTTCATTTGGGGAAGTGTATAGTTTTTTGCACAACTCATGGACACCGCCAAATTCACTGATTTTCGTTACACCTTCCCTACCACGATGCTCCATAAGCTCGCGTAATTGTTTAAGTGATATCCCATATTGTGCCGGTCTTCCATCGATTGTGGCCATTGATTATAATATCTGCAAAGAACGACCAAATAAAACGAGAAATCTTAAAAATGTATATAAATTTCGTTACACATATGTGCGAACAAAAATGTATTTAACGGATAAGAATAAAATAAATGTATGTAGACATGCACTTTGGTACGAGTATATTTTTAAGAATTAAGATTCATAATATTGAAGAATTCCTTCATTTGTATTTAAAATATATGCAGACCTAGAGACTAGCCATTATTTGTAGTCGACTAATAATTGGTTAGTATTATTTACTTACTCTGGTTTTTTAAAAGTAACAAGTCAGAAAGCTACAGTCGAGTGTGCTCGATTGTGAGATACCCGTTCCCAGCTCGAATATACTAAATATATATATATATGTAATAACTCGCAATTTATGGCAATACTATTTTTATGTCGGATACTATTTATTGCTTTAAGACTTTGTATAAGTTACTATTATGCTCTCGTCAACGGCTTCGTTAATACTGAATCTGAATACTTGTTTGTGATTTGTATGAGAGCGGCGATCGCCGTCTCGCTCTACGGAATCATTAGTGTGCTCTCCTTTTCCCATCACACAGGTTGCTACATCTACCAAAAAGTATTTTTGATATTTTCAGGACAATTGGTACACTCATATTCCAACACGTACTAAATATCGCATAACATATAAATATATCATGCACAGTCACATTGTCCACTAGAAATTGTGCAGCTGCCGGATTTTCCCATACAAAACTGATTCTTCAATAACTTCCAAGTTTTTCATCCGATCGAGACCAAATTCTCGGAAATCATCAGGACTGTAATTATCGTCATATATACCAAAAGTGACCGAAACATTTATATGGAATAAGATGGTAACGCAGACATGTAATGCTATTTTAAAATATATATACAAAATAAAATATATATATATACAAAAAAAAATTCACAAACATAGTTATTTATACTTTTGCAAGGACGTAAATAGAAAGGTGAGTACAATTTTTTTACCCGCTGCCAATAGGGTAGTAGTAAAATTGTACCAATCTTGCATATCTATCTAGCTTTTATAGTCCCTGAGAATAGGTATTCATATAGACAGATGGACACGGCTATATCGTCTAGACTATTGGTCTTCACTATTAATGCTTTATAAGCATAGGACTTTCTTTAAACTTTCCAAATCACATTCCCCAACATTTTAATGATAGGTATGAATTTGTAGATGTACATGTATGATGTGTATCCAACATATGTATATAATTAGATACTTTTTCATTTACAATTATTAATTTGTTGTCCTCGTTGCTATACCACGCACGAGCGATTCTATTTCGTGCTCCTATATTGCTTACATTTCTATATAAATATACGCACATATGTGTGTCTGTGTAGTCAGACAAAAATATAAGTAGATATTTCAAAAATAAATCAGCACCGCGCCTGGGAAAAATTTTTCAAGTTTTAAATATACAATAGGATTATAGCAAAGTAAGAAATTGATATTTGATAATATATATTTCCCATAATATATTTTACTACAATGTAAGCTTGTCTAATGAGAAAATTACAGAGTTTAATGTTTTATTATTAAAAATTTGATTAGCCATATTTTAGAATATATATTTGAGTATTTCGATATATTTTAGTTCATTACATGAGGACGCAATTATGCAAATATTCTTCTTGAAATCTCATGAATACAAATTTGAGTCTTTGTTATGTTAATATTATGAATTATCTCTTATGCAGCTGGGTAATATTAATCATGCAACTACTTTGCTAAAAAAAATTTTATTTTCACCTTAAATTATTTTATGTTGATTGTTTGACACTTAGTCAAAGTAGATAAGTGGAGTGAAAAGCCTTCTAAAATGTTAAAAAAAAAATTTATTTGCTAAGTCTATAACGCGCAGAGATATACATCGAAATCATATATTTTCAAGGTCAGCTCATAAATCTATGAGATGAGAATTACACTGTGATTATCATAAATGCACCCAACATATATTCAAAAACAACAAAATAGGTAAATGAAAGAGCATTAGAATAAATGTACTGATAATAGTAACAATTAAACAAATATACCATGCACGGCCACATTGTCCACCAGAAACAAGCCACGTGGAGCTGCCTATGGATTTTCCCATACAAAACTGTTTCTTGAATAACTTCCAAGTTCTTCATACGATCGCGACCAAATTCTCGAGAATCATCGAGACTTTACTTCATATGTAGGAAAACTCGAAACTCTATCTTTAAAATAGCGCTAGTAAATCGTTTTTCGATTTTAGTGGGCAGAAAGGGGCGTGGCAAAAATCTAATCTAATCCGGGTCGATAAAGCCATGTCCGTCTGTCTGTATGAACACCTAGATCTCAGATACTATGAGAGCTAGAGATTACAAACTTTGTACCAGTATTGGTGTATGTCCTACGCAAATCAAGTTTATTTTAGATTTTTGCCACGCAAAATACCAAATATACCGAAAATACCAAAAATACTTGTTGGTATATTTTAGTATATTCGAGCTGGGTAGCGGGTATCTCACAGACAAACATACTCGACTGTAGCTTTCTGACTTGTTATGATTAACAATGCGAAAGATTTAGGATTCGAGACCTGTCTTAAAACACGGACCAAGGAGTCTGATATATGTATGTATGTGCAAGTTATTGGGATATAAACCTAATAGCGTAATTCATTTGACTATTAATGGTATTAGCTTTTTAACTATTTAGAGTGAATTAAAGCGTGTTTATATTCTTGTATAAAATATTTATATTATATATGTAACTGGAAAGTCTATTGAGCAAATATGCTGACACCCGAAAGATGATGTTGATATATTTGATGTATATAGTTCTCTCAACGCACTTATTCGGAAAAATAGAGGTATATACTCCTCCTCCCAATAAACAAAATAAACAATAAACTAGTCGAATGATGATAATCGAGAAAATATATACTTTATAAATCCCTAGATGCCTCCTTCTGCCTGTTGCATACGTTTACATTAAGCTGTAATAGCCTTATTACCTAATTTGTATACGAGCAAGACTAGAATGAAGATAAAAATAGTTCTCCAATCGTAGTTACCTGTTTCTGATCTAAGTTTTCACATAAATTTGTTTAAGATCACCACCTAATTCTCCCTATAAATATCAACGACAATTCAAAATAAACTCTTTTTGTTTTATTTTTATATGTAGGCTGATAGCAAATGTGGTTTTAAACCACTCAAGATAATTTGTAATCGTGCCTGTAGTGGCCAGCAATGACGTCTTTCGATAAGTTAATGACGCAACGGCAATAACATCAAAAAGAGTAGATTACACCGGTTATTCCATTTAAGAATGAGGTTTATGCTATTTAAAAATATTATTTATATATTGTGATATACATAGCTACATCTAAAAATAATATCTGTTTAAAGTAATTATATACATATTGTCTAACGGAATCGTGCCATCTTTTAAATATGTCTTATAAGGATGTTGTTCGCTTATGAAATTGATTTTATAAATGTAGTTCTATGTAGTAGACTGTAGAATATTTGGTTTGCTGACAAATTTTTTTATGGATTTTTCGGATAACAACTTATATTTCACTCAAATTAAAATATGAAAAATGTAGGTTGTAAGATATATTGTAATGTATCTAATATCCGAGACGCAGACCCCCGCAGCTAGTACTTTTAATATTAAAATAAAGTTTAGTTAAATATGAGCATATAATAAGAAATCCAAACATTAAAAAGAATTGTTAAGGAAAGGTTTGGTACAGATCACTCATATACATATACAAAAATCTGCTATTAATTACAAACCACCATTTAATACCATTAAATGTAGATATTATATTATGATGTCACATCTCCGAGCTTATCATTCATTTTGAAAAAAAATGTACATTTTATACAAAAGTAGGACCAGAACAGGAACAAGTATACGATTGAATCCGGTTAACACACACAGGCTATGCAAAGTCATACTAAATTTAATTTGCAAATTTTCCCTAACACGCCGAACAAGTTTAAATAAATAAAAATAATTATCATCTCGCCACGCAGATTTTTAATTCGACTACAAATTACGTCATACCAGGAACAGATTTTTGCACTTACACATCTATAATTACGTGCATATACATATCTGTACGGACATATTTTACAAGAGCTCATGGACATGCGTGTACTTACGAATAATCAGAAGTTTCTATCGCCTTTAGTAATTAATGCAAAAGACCAAAGTTAAATTAAATTATAAGTTGTGGAAGTTTTTCGCATGAATTAGATGTGTATATCAAACTTTATTTAACTTTCACTCTAATGAGTATTTGATGATATCACTCTTGCTCATGCATTCCAACATACAATAGTATGTATATAAATATATAAACAATTATAGACACATGTATGAACATACTTAAGTAATTCACACGTGAACGTTTATCTACGTGTATACAGGTATATGTACATAGGTTATTGTCTTATATGCATGCATCTTTGGCGTACTTGATGTACAAACGTACACATATATATATATGTGGATATGAATATTTTTGTTGCTTTATTTCCCAACATTGATTTATATTCACTAAAATATGTATGTACATAGGGTGTTGCCTTGCCATTAGTAGGCACACATACAGTTCTTAAGTTGATCACGAAATCGCATGCACTTCACGAAATATAATAAAGATTAATAATTAATTGATAATTATATAACTATACATATAACCAATATATATTATCAATTTATAAGAAAATTTTATTGAAGTCTTGTTTACCAGAAAAATTCTTTTCTTATTTTCGCCAGCACAACGGATAACTAGATGGTATACACAAATAAAAACAATGTGCCCAAACTGGCTGAACGATAAAAACGGCACAGCCGATATAATTTTCTAAATACTAAATAGCGAAACACGTTTATATTGTAAAAATGATTTTAATTAATAATTATATTAACAAATGGTATTAGGCCATGTAATTGAATATAACTTATAAATATTAATTTGTAATTAACTAATTACGACCACTCAAAAAGATTTAATGTACCACATATGAAAGGGCAGTGGGATCAAATATCATTGGATTAAGCCCGTAAATAAGTCAAAAATTTCAATGTCAAATACCAATACACGCATTAAATAAGAAAAAATGTTCACCTAATTAACTGCACGCACTAAATTAACTTTGAACACTGTGGTTTCTTTCCAAGCTACCATCTTATTTATAAGTTTTTTTTTTAATATTTTATGTATAAGTTCATGTGTACATTTATTCTTATATCTGGAAGAATAGATAGTCCAAGCTGCATATTTGCGCTGCTTATCGGTCTTTTCGAAAGTTATCTGCCTTTTGTTTAATTTTGTTACGTTAGCAATGCGGCGTTGCTTCCATCTGAGTGATAAGCCGAGACAGCCGACGGCCAACAACCAAATAAAAAATGCCTGTAAACCTACTTAGATGAGTTTATGAATTCATTTTTGAATTTGGATATTATAAAAAATTGTATAGACATAATTCATTTGATTCTGATTCACACTGGTATCTTACATCAAAAATGCTGAATAAGTCAATTGAAGGAGCCCTTTTAATTATGTGCATCTCCTTTATTCATTATGTAAAATTTAAATTTATTCGCCTATCAAGTTTAACTTAACGAAATTGTTCTTGTGCGGTTTAAAAGAGACCAGACGTTTTCAATAATATTTAAATTTGGACTTTGAGGCGGTCAGTTCAAAGCGTTAGAAAATTTACAATCATCCGAGCTTTGTGAAATGGGGCATACATGATTCTCCAATAAGCCTATCTTTTATGATTATTAAAAATCATAGGCAAAGTGGCATGCTTTATTGCCTTGGAAAAACGACGTGAAAATCATGTTCTTTTAAGCGTCTTCGAACAGTGTTCTAACAGATAGTAATTGATGCGTTACTCTTTAGATAATTCGCCGTCAATTACCATCAGATTGAGACTACAGAAAGATGCTTCCTTAATAGAATAAGATCTTTAGTGGACGTTGTTTTTCGTTAAGAATTTATTCTTTTTAAATTTTTCTCGTTTTTAAATCTATTAATTTGTAAAACATGTAATTTTACCCGAGACCTTGAAGTCATTTACTATGTCTTTCCGGATCGCGTTTTAAGCATCGACACAATTTAATAATAAATAAACTTAGTCTTTTTACCCATGGTTTTAAGAAATTTTAACTAATTTATACTGAACTCTGAATAATCAAGCCCATTTACTCAAAAGACATCAGTTATAAGACGAGCTTTAATTTCTTTTCGGAGTTGGAAGATGTAATCAACCACTTCGAATAAATAAGGTGCCGAGAATTCAATAAAATAGCAATTTATACATATACGTTTTTTTTATTATGCTTATTATATTATATTTTTACTCATAGGATAGAAGGATATTATACATATATTTGTGAGTCCAGGAAATGCATGTAACAGGCAGATTAAGTTTGGCCACGCCTCTTTCCGCCCCCTAAAATCGAAAAAAGACGATTTCAAAGTTGTTTATGTTTTGTATGGCAAATCCATAAGCGGCACGTGGTTTGTTTCTGACGTACAATATGGCCGCCGTGCACGGTGTATTTTACTATTTATGAGATGCTTCCTTCCCCAATTAAAATTTTTGCCATCGGTTACGAGACCCATGTCAGGTCCAGAAAATTGTCACCAGCTAAAGTTGTCAAGCTAAGTGTCATCAAGTGACGTCATCGTAGTTCAAAACAAAAAATCCTTTTTTAAAAAAATCACTGTGCAATTAGATCTATTTTTACATGTGTATTTTGTGTATTCGCTGTTTGGCATCTGTCCGTCGTCCATTTGTTTTCGCGGTCTCTACATTTTTTTTCGAACATGTTTAGTTTTGTGCATGACGCTCTACGACTAGTTGATTTTTGTTCTTCGCGAGTTTTATAGTCACATAAATAAAGAAAACCAAAATTGCAATTACTTATATTTTACATTATTACTTATAAAGAAACAATTAAAATAAACATTCTAGAATGAAATTTATCAATTTAATTTCTAGCTTAGAACAGTCTCTGTGACCAGTGACTGGAACTGTCATCGTGAACCTTGAATTTGTAATGTTATCAGAAAATTAACCCGGGAAAAAAAATTTCGCTTTCGATGACATCGTAGCGGACAGCGACAGCGAGGGTTTCACCAATAAAGACATGATTTCCCTGTCCGCATATACGTAAAAACGAAGCGAAAATGACAATGAACGACATCAAAGTCCACGGCACAAGTCACCGGGGCGTATGCTGTGTTGTCTTCGACAGAAATTCAATCGGGAAGTCTCCAAGTTATAATAATCTTCGACCCCGTTGGTACGGTCATGGTTTTCGACAATAAATTGAGCGAATTTTGAGTGTCGCGCGTGTTATCGGTAAATCTACCAAACCACATTTTAAATATTAAATACAAAGATCCCAACAATCAAACTATAAAAAGTATTAAAATTATTGAATATTAAAACCAATTGTTGTTAGAAAAATGAAACATTACTTTTGGCAAAAAATAATTATTTTATTTTATAACAATTTAATAAATATATTTAACTATATTTTAAATATTATTGTAAATAAAAAAGTATATATAAAAATACTGGAATCTCTTCATACCGACTAACATTGGCAGACTTAACATTAATCGATTATTTTAGCATCAGCAAGCAATACAGTGCGTCAGTGCTGGGAACGACATTTGTTCGCTCCGCTAAACCAGTTTTATGTGTGTGCGTTGAAGTCATTTTCTTCGGCTTTTTTTGCACATTGTGTGTGATCTAGGCAGTAAATTTGTTGACTTAAATTGTTATTATCGTAAAAAAATACAGTTTCCAAACCGGTAATAGTATAGTATTGAATAACATACATTGTGTTGTTAGCGTACTTTACATTTTTATGAATGGGCAGCAACCCAAAGAAGTAATGCAGATTTTGTTCAGCGTCTATTTTACAGCATTGCCAGGCCAACACAAATTTGTTGGCATCCATGTATAAATACAGTGTTTTAAGTTATTGTAGTTGGTGTTTATTTATCGTTAATCGAATACATTTTTTATTTATAAAAGTAGCAAACAATTTGGAGAATTGCAGAGAAAATATGCACTCGTGTGTTGATTCTTGCCCAAATTTATATGTTTGATATAAAATAAAAACAAGAAAACCTATCAGCAACAGAAATAAAAATGGAATCGTCGCATTTTGTTGAATCAGACGGCTCGTCAGTTGGATTAGTAGCTGATGAACTTAATGCAGAACAAATAGTGCCAGTGTCCAACTGCTTAACTCGCATGATGGAAGTGGACGATGGGTATAATCAAGCAACTGAATCTCTAGAAAGTGCTACTCAGTCGACAGTGGGTCAGTCAGGTTTTAGGTGGAAGCGTGTCCTAAATCCAACCGGACCACAGCCGCGCCCACGTCATGGCCATCGTGCTATTAATATCAAGGAATTGATGGTCGTTTTCGGTGGTGGTAATGAGGGAATTGTCGACGAGCTACACGTTTACAATACAGGTAATTAGTTAATACTTACGATATATTATAATAAGGTATATGACTTAGCACTACGTTAATTGTTTTGAAATGATTTTTTTTAAGCAATTTCAACTTTAAATTCAATTCGACTATTATATATTATTATTCGTTATTCTTGGAACGAAAACTTTCTGAAAAATTTTTGGTGCAGCTGTGGTTGATACAAGATAATCCTGAAAAAAATATTTGAATGTGTTTAAAAATCGCTAGAATAAAATCTAATATATCTTAGGAGAACGACGGCTAAGCACAGGAGGGTAATAATCAAAGCATTTAATATTTGTGCTTCGTTTTTCTATTTCCAGTTAGCAACCAATGGTATGTTCCGGTTTTAAAAGGTGATGTACCGAATGGTTGTGCTGCTTATGGATTTGTTGTCGAAGGAACACGCATGTTTGTGTTTGGTGGTATGATTGAATATGGCAAGTACTCGAATGAGCTTTATGAGCTGCAGGCAACAAAGTGGGAGTGGCGCAAAATGTATCCGGAATCGCCAGATAATGGTTTGCCGCCATGTCCACGCCTGGGCCACAGTTTTACGATGGTAGGTGAAAAAATATTCCTTTTTGGCGGCTTGGCAAATGAATCAGACGATCCCAAAAATAATATTCCAAAGTAAGTAAATTATTAATTTGGTCATGTAGATATTGCATTTTATGTAAATATAATTTGTATGTAGATATCTTAATGATTTATATATATTGGATACGCGAGGAGTGCACAGTCACAATGGCAAGTGGCTTATTCCCAAGACATTTGGAGACAGTCCTCCGCCACGCGAGTCACATACCGGCATCTCATTTACCAGCAAAGAGTCCAAAAAATTGCGTTTGCTTGTGTACGGCGGAATGAGTGGATGTCGTTTAGGCGATTTATGGCTATTAGATACGGGTAACAAATTTCAATATTAGTAATTTTTATCTCTAATTTAATACGTAACCTTCGGATTTTTTAGCAGTGATAAAATACATTTTGTTATTCATCAGTACATGTAAATCTTACTAACTTATATACAGTTTGGATGAAAAATAAAAGAAATTGATGGATTATAAAAAATCAATTTTTCTGCTTCAATAAAACTTCTATAACCATTAAGTTATACACCATTCTGAATATTCAATCTTTTCATTGTAATGTAGATTCGATGGCGTGGGAAAAGCCAAAGACTAGAGGACTGGCACCACTGCCGCGCTCATTGCATAGTTCAACAATGATTGCCAACAAGATGTATGTGTTTGGCGGTTGGGTACCGTTGGTCATACATGATACGAAAGCAACAACTGAACGTGAATGGAAATGCACAAACACATTAGCTGTTCTTGATTTAGGTATGAATAAATATGAAAATATGTTAATATTAGAATAAATTTAATTTTTACAGATACAATGACCTGGGAGAATGTCACCCTAGACACCGTCGAGGAAAATGTGCCGAGGGCTCGAGCTGGTCATTGCGCTGTCGGCATTCAAAGTCGTTTGTATGTCTGGTCAGGAAGAGATGGTTATCGTAAAGCATGGAACAACCAGGTTAGGGTGAGATGATTTTGACTTCTAAGTAGTTATTTAATTGTTAGTTGTATCCTTTCCTTGAGACACCTACAAGCTAATATTCGACTATGAACCTGCTACCGATTTTATTTAAATAAAAAACAGTGTCTGTTTGAAAGTGGTTCAAAAATATATTACATATTATATTATTTTAAAAATAAACGTACAGTATATACTATAAACAACACTTTGTCAATCAAAGCTGCTACTAGGCGTATACAATTACCACTGTTTGTTGATTCTATTTCAAATGATATAGATTTTTTAAAATAGGAGGAATTTTGTGTAACCTATTCCATTGCGCCACCATTTGCTTTTCCCTATCCACAAAACAAAACACGGCATAAATTGCTATATTAAGATACAAAATCATATATGGTATTTTGGAAATTTATAATTTTATATATTCGTGGATTACGGAAATCTTATCAACTATAAAAGAAAAGGAACGCAACTTTGTTTCTTGTGTGTAATTTGTATACCCGCTAGCCATTGAGTAGAAGGGTATTATGTATGCAGAAGGAAGCATCTCCGACCCCATAAAGTGTATATATTCTTGGTCAAGGTCACTAGCCGAGTCGATATAGCCACGTCCATGTCTGTCTGTATGAACACCTAGATCTCAGAGACTACAAGAGCTAGAGATTTCAAACTTGGTACCAGTATTGGTGTATGTCAAACGCAGATCAAGTTTATTTTAAACGATTTACAAGCGCAATTTCGAAAATTGAGTCTCGCATTTTGGTACATACAAAGATAATAAAAGTCTCGAAGATTTCCGAGAATTTGGCGATTGGATGAAAAACGGTTTTGTATGGGAAAATCTATAGGCAGCTGCACGTGGTTGGTTTCTGGTGAACAATGTGACCGTGCATGGTATATTTTATGCTTTATGCGATATTTGGGATGTGATGGAATAAGTGTGCACCAAATATACCAAAAATAAAATACCAAAAATAATTTTTGGTATATTTCAGTATATTTGAGCTGGGTAGCGGGTATCTCACAGTCGACCACACTCGACTGTAGTACGATTAAAAGTAAACCATTAATTATTAAACAATTTTTCGTTTTAGGTATGTTGTAAAGATCTTTGGTATCTGGAGGTGACAAAGCCTCTGTATGCCGTCAAAGTCGCATTAGTTCGAGCTTCGACGCATGCTTTGGAACTCTCTTGGACAGCAACTACCTTTGCGGCGGCATATGTGTTACAAATTCAAAAGATTGAGCAGGCTATTGGCACGAAGCAAACCAGTCAAAGTCAAAGTCTAATACAGCAAGCAAGCAGTCCACTCACTGCTATTTCTACCGCTGCTTCAACTGCCTCTGATGAAAGTGTACCAGGAGCATCAGTTGCAAAGTCGACAATAAGCCAACCAAATGGTTCCAATGCTAATATCGTAGACCCATCTGTGAAGACAACAATTTCATCAACTTCAACAATGACAAATATTCAACCACAAATATCTATAATAAGCAGCAGTGGCGCTACATCAACATCAATAGTTACTGCTACTAATACGCTACAAAAGTTTCGATCTGGCTCATCTAAAATCACAGCAGGCATACCATCTTTATCAACACCAACAAGTGATACTTCAAATTTGGCTGTGGCACGTGCTGTGACAAGTACAGTTGCTGGCAGTAATATTGTACTAACTGCAACACAAACACCGACAGGCACTAGTGCATTGCGAATTATACCGGGCGGTGTTACTTCAGCAACAGGTCAAGCATTACGTATGTCTTCCTCGACTACATATAGTAGCAGCAGTATTAGTGGTCCAACAACAACAACAATCTTAAAATCCTCTCAGCCAAGTGCCACAGTGCACTTATCGTCGTCGTCTTTATCAACAACAACAACAGTAACAACAACATCAGCTACCTCGCTTGGTGGAAAACAATATTTTTTACAAAAACCACTGACGCTGGCTCCAAATGTCCAATTACAATTTGTGAAGACAAGTAGCGGTGGGATGGCAGTACAAACGCTACCAAAGGTTAATTTTAACATCACTAAAGGTCATGCAAGCCATGGTCAAGCTATATCCATTTGCAATCAACAATTGCCCACGGCTTCCGCACAACTTCAGGTAATTACAGTCTATTTTAAAGTGCAATATATAGAAGGGTATTATAACTTTGTGACTTCAGGAAATGTATGTAACAGGCAGAAGGAAGCATCTCTGACCGCATAAACTATTCTTGGTCAGGGTCACCAGCCGAGTCGATATAGCCATGTCCGTCTGTCTGTCTGTCTGTTTGAACACCTAGATCTCAGAGCTAGAGATTTGAAACTTTGTACCACTATTGGTGTATGTCATACGCAGATCGAGTTTATTTTAGTTTTTTGCGCCTTTCCGTCCCCTAAAATCGAAAAACTATTTACTAGCGCTATTTTAAAGATAGAGTCTTAAGTTTTGGTACATACGAAGATAACAGTCTCGATGATTTTGGTCGACGAGAATTTGGTCGCGATTGGATGAAAAACTTTGAAGTTATTCAAGAAACAGTTTTGTATGGGAAAATCTATAGGCAGCTGCACGTGGCTTGTTGGGTGGGCAATGTGACCGTACATGGTATATTTTATACTTTCATCATATTTTCATCACATTGCGACATTTAGGATGTGATGCAATATGAATGTACAAATATACCAAAATATACGAAAAATACTTTTTGTATATTTGAGCTGGGTATCGGGTATATCACAGTCGAGCACACTCGACTGTAGCATTCCGCCTTGTTTTTTTTTACAATTTATAATTTAGCAGTTAGCAGTTTTTTTTCTAGTTGTATGGCGTGATTTAATATAGTTAGTTAAAGTAGAAATTTACAAAAACTATATATTCAGTGATCCTGTATGAGATCTGTATAGTAAAATAAGATATTGAGATATAAATGCAAGTGGCCAAAACTTAACAAATTTGATTTGCATTAAAGATTACATCTACTAGCAGCAGCATGCCACCGAAAACAATTATGGCAACAGGATCAACAACAGTGGCAACTGCAACAACAAATCCATCAACAATTGGAGGCCATCAAGCAATATTACAGCAGCAACAGCATCAGCAAAAGTCCATTGTATCTGGCAATGTACTGAAACTTGTTTCTCCTCATAGTGTAGCCGGTGGCAAGCTAATTATGAAGAATTCAAACATTTTACAAATGGGCAAAATGACATCTAATATGATGGGCGGTAAACCTGCTTTTGTGATCACAAATAAGCAAGGAGCTCCGATCAGCAATCAACAAATAATTATTGTAACCACTGGGTCAAATATACGCACAGTGCCCGGTTCTGCAGTGATGACCACTGCTGGCAGCAGCTCCAGCTCCATAGCCGGTCACGGTGCGAGCATGGTTAGTTTTGTTGGTTCCACAGGCAGTGCAACGACTGCTTCGGCCATTCCACGTAACGTTTTATCCAGCCCAAGCAATGTGAAAATGGTACGGAATATAGCAGCAGGTGTTGGTACTGCAACTACAACTGGACGACCTATAACGTTGACCCTTCCAACAACATCAGCCGCTGTTGCGTCGTCGGTTGTAAACAAACCTCAGTTGACCCCACATAAATTGCAACAAAAAACAGCAGTTTATATTGGCGGAAAGCCCGTGACTGTTATGAGTACAAATAGCACTGGTATTGGGATCGCATCCTCACCTGTTGGGGCCGGGATTAGCTCCAATAAACTGGTAATGTTACCTGGTGCAGCGGCAACGGCTGCTGCACGAAAAGGATTTGTTAATATTTTTAACACCGGTGCCTCAAACAGTGTAGGTCAAAGGGCTTTGACGCTGGCTACGGCAACGAGAACAGCTGTCACGCCGGCGGCAGCTGTAAAGCCAACGTTTAATATACAATTAACAGAGAAAGATAGTGGTGAATCTGTTAATACGTTGGCTGAATCCACTTATATTGATGCCGATCCAATGGATGATATTATTGAGCAACTCGATGGAGCTGGTGATTTAACTATAGAATCCAAAAAAGCAGCTTCTGAGAATTTGGATAATAACGACAACCATGATGACGACAACGATGATAACGATGCCGCTATAGCGTCGTCAACATCCGTAGCTGTGGGATCAGTTAATACTGTTATGACGTCGACCCACGAAGAAACAGGCATTGCTGATAAGAACATTAAACCGGAAATTATTGATGATATATCTGATGTTAGTAGCACAACAGATGTTCGCAATTCAAATATGATCGATAACATCGTTGCAAATGTAAGTATAATATTTTTTTCAATTTTATTTATATACAATATATTACCATTCCTATACGGATTTCAGACGAAAGAAACAGGAACTATAGCAACTGTTTCAGAATTCAATAAGCCGACCGCATCAGAGACTGAGGCCGCCAATATTTTAACTACTATCAAGTCAGGCGAAATTATAGCTAGTGGATGTGGTCTATTCAAAGATACGACCATATCCACCACAAGCGAAAGTGATGCTGCTCAAATACCACCTGTGGTAATTGGTCTTCACCGACACCCATCAAATGGTATGCTATACACATACATATATCTACTTGCAATTCGTAAGTTGCAGTTTTTATACCCATAAGGTAGAAGGGTATTATAACTTTGTGACTTCAGGAAATGTATGTAACAGGCAGAAGGAAGCATCTCGAGTCGATAAAGCCATGTCCGTCTGTCCGTCTGTCTGTCAGTCTGTATGAACACTTAGATCTCAGAGACTATAAGAGGTAGAGATTCCAAACTTGGCATTAGTATTGGTGCATATCCTACGCTGATCAAGTTTATTTTAGATTTTTGCCACGCTCCTTTCCGTCTCCTAAAATCGAAAAAAACTATTTACTATCACAATTTTAAAGATGGAGTTTTTGTATGGGAAAGTCCATAGGCAGCTGCTTGTTTTTGGTGGACAATGCGACCGTACATGGTATATGTTATACTTTATGCAATATTTAAGATGTGATGGAATATGAATGTACAAATATACCAAATTATATATATTTTGTTGGATGATTTATCACCGAAGAGAAAAATTATATATGTATATAAATCGTGCATCAGCATAATTAGCAGTGTTCGTCTGAATTGTAAATATCTATAAATTTTAATATATTTTGTCCCACAATAGTGTGTGATATGATATTTTTATATTCGCTACGCATAGATGGGTATTATAACATATTGCTATCAGGAAATTTATGTACAGACAGAAGGAAGCATATCCGACTCAATAAAGAATATATATATTTTTAATGTTGATAAAGAAACAGCTGAGACGATATAGACATGTCGGTCTGTCCGAACATGGAGACCTCAGTGACTGTATGAGGTAGAGGAACTTGGTGACAATATTCGTGTGTATCATACGCAGATAATGTTTATTTCAAATCGGTTGCCACACTCCCCAAAATCAACTTATTAATAAATTAATAATTAATAAAGCTAATTTAAAGCTGATGGCTCGTATTTCGGGACATACTATTTTAACTAGTTTTTATAAGCCCTGATCTTTTAAAAATAACATTTTGCATAAATTTCTCCATATTTTCCAATGTGTGTGGTATATTTTATACTCAAAAAAATATAAAAAGTACTTAGTATATTACAACTGGTAAGCGAGTATCTCACAGTTGGGCACACTCGACTGCAGCTTTCTGACCAAAGTACAAATTCAAATTTCAATTAGTCACTTTCATAATTATCATTATTATTACACATGTTTTAAAAAGGTTTCACATTATTTTATTTATTTATTGTAAATATCTTAGTTTTAAGTAGTGGTTAATGTTTAGAGAAATTTGCAGTATAATGTTTGCGCTGTCAAATTTATATTTTGGAGTATATATTAGGCAAAAAATTGTAATCTGACTTTCACTTTTATGGTTGAATGCCAGAATTATTTTATTTTAAATACATATATCTAATCAGTGTATCAATATTTATTGCAGTGGATGATTCCCATTTGGAAGCTTTAGCGTCGGCAGCAGTTCTGCAAGCGGCCACAGCTTCGGCGGAATCAGTTCAGATTCCCAGAAGTATGTTAGATGCAGGATCGACAAGTAGTCAGCATAGCAGCAATAACTATAAGTCCAATGAACAACTGAAAGCATCAAATGAGAATATTGTAAGTAATTATGTTTATACTTATTAGACATCAATCTAATTTTGAATTTTTTTACGCTTGTAAGATGTCCAGTGACGAGAGTGATAAATGGCACACTGTAGGCATATTCAAGGAGCTATCGCACACTGTTACCAGCTATATAGATTACAAGTACTTTAACAGCGCTCTACTTGATAATTTTGATACGGAACATTTACCAGATTTATCGCAACTTCCGCGAATCAGTTTGGATCCAGGCACGGCGTATCGATTTCGGCTTGCTGCACTTAATACATGTGGTCGCGGAGAATGGGGAGAGGTTTGTTTTCCAGTTTATTAATCTTAGTCAATTCTTATTTTTTATTTATATTGTCGTCAAAACTCTTTTAAAGTGTGTAAATGGTCTAGGTCTGGTTTTTGCGTACGCCTCGAAAAAATGAATACCATCACAATCCCGCATTTCAGTTGGTTAAGTAATAATATTTATAAAATAATAAATATAATAGTTCAAAAGCAAACTTTTTATACCCGCTACCAGGGTAGAAGGATATTATAACTTTGTGACTTCAGAAAATGTATGTAACAGGCAGAAGGAAGCATCTCCGACCCCATAAATATATATATGTTTGGTCACGGTCACCAGACGAGTCGATATAGCCATTTCCGTCTGTCCGTCTGTCTGTATGAACACCTAGATCTCAGAGACTATAAGAGCTAAAGATTCCAAACTTGGTACCAGTATTGGTGTAAATCCATAGGCAGCTGCACGTGGCATGGTATATTTTATACTTTATGCGATATTTAGGATGTGATGGAATATGAATAAAAATACCAAAAATACTATTTGGTATATTCGAGCTGGGTAGCGGGTATATCACAGTCGAGCACACTCTACTGTAGTTTTCTGACTTGTTATTAATGAAAAAAAAAAAACATATTTCTTCATATTCAGATTTAATTAAATTAAAATGATTCTTTAAATTTAGTTGCGATAGACAAAACAGCGATATTATTGACAATATCCGCAATATTTTAGCTCTCTTATAGTTTCTGTGTTAGTACATACGAAATTCCCGGCTTTAGATGATGATTTAGACGGTTTAATTTCAAAAATATATTTGCAGATATCGAGCTTCAAGACATGTCTGCCCGGTTTCCCTGGCGCCCCGTCAGCAATCAAGATATCTAAAGATATTAAGGAAGGAGCGCACTTGACATGGGAACCGCCACCAGCGCAAAAAACCAAGGAGATTGTTGAGTACTCGGTTTATCTGGCTGTTAAACCAGCTGCTAGAGATAAGGTCGTCTCACCCCAACTGGCGTTTGTTCGTGTGTATGTTGGTGCTGCTAACCAATGCACAGTGCCTAATGCGTCACTTTCAAATGCCCACGTCGATTGTTCGAACAAGCCAGCGATAATTTTTCGAATTGCTGCACGTAATCAGAAGGGCTATGGCCCAGCAACTCAAGTGAGGTGGCTCCAAGGTAAATATTCATATTTAAATGTGTATTTATTAACTACCAATAAATATGAAATGATGCACCACAGATCCAACAACAACGAAGCTTCAGGGCGCTGCCAGTGCAACCAATCTGAAGAGAACTCAGGAGAAATTATCTGCATCCTCAGCAAGTCCTTTTAGCTCGCCACAAAAACGTGCTCGTGGCTCTGGCATGCAGACCAACGATTAGTGGTCTTTGTTACTGAAATAAATTGTGAATAGGAAAAACAAATGCGATTAATTTTACAAATTGCTTCCAGTAATCAAAGATCACAGCAACAACAGCACGTGAGTTCTGTCGGTCTGAGTTGCATTCTTTTTGAATTAAGTACATTTACAAATTAGTAATAAGTCGGACACATAGTCATAAGTAAATAGTCGCAAAGTAATATGATGAAAATAAAACATTTCTATGAATTCATGAAACTTAAATTTTATGCAACGTATGTGTTTTCTTGGGCTGTCAAATCACAATATAATAAAAAATTAAAATATATTACATTTTTGAAATTATATTTTATCTGTGTAAAATATAATAAATGCAATAAATAATTTGAGATATACTAATAGTAACAGATAGTAATAAAAGCTTTTTACTCAATCCGAAACCTTCATAAATATGAGAGATGCTTGCGCTCTTTCAGGATATACAAAAATGATAATTAAAATATAATTGTGAAGACAGGACACCAAAGCCTGTGCCGAAATCCGTTAGCTTTAGAAAAATAGAAAATGCGAATATTTGGTTTTAAGTTTTAATTACATGTTATATGTACGTACAAGTTTATATACATATTTGAAATCTTTCTTATCAACTACCCATTTTTATTACACAGGATTTCAAAAATTTAAAACAACATGTGCATTTGATTAGATTTGGAAACTACATTACATAATCTTTACTCTACCGCACATATTTATTGTTCTGGCATCAATCTTAGATTTTGTTTTTGTTTAATCCTGTACAAATGGAAGTCTGCAAATTAATAGGTGATGCAATAAATAATGTTGTTGTTAAACTTGTCTACACAAATATATATTCAGTATAGTCGCACACAAATTTACGCTTTGACTTCCTTAGCTTTATCTTTAATATCCAAATTAACATAAATATTCATAATATATTCAGTAACTTTTCATCCTATATAAATCAAGTCAGTGGATTACTTGAGCCGTCAGCGAATCATTTAAAAATCCGATGCCAGTATTCACTACAAGTTATTTGAATTCAATACTCCCAACATTTCATGTGCGCAAAGCTTAGAAATTAATTCGTGTATTGAGTAATGAAGTTAAATAGAAATTTTAGAGATGTTGTTTTGGTATCTACTCGTATGAATACATATCAACCAAATAAATTTAGCGGTTAAAATCAATAACTTAATACAGATTGTTATTTATTGATCATATTATTAAATGATGATTGAATTAACAGATGCTTCTTTATCGAATTTCGATGTACTGAATGCTGTCTACACAAGTTAATGTGGCAAAGCTATTAGGTATCTAGTGCAATGCTAGCATTGTGACTATATTATCGACTGATGATGACGTTTTTTTAATTCAACCATCACAATGACTTCATGAGTGTGATTGATGCTTATGCGACTGCATTTCTGGTAAAGGAGTTGGGGTTGGTGAATGTAGATCTCCATTAACATGATGTTGTTGCGACGTTGTTTCATTTTTAACAACAATCGAAACAGCAGAACTGTGGCTATTTGGACATGTGGTATTTACATTATTCGTTACTGCCACTGAGGCGGCTGCTAAGCGAAAAGCAGCTTCTGTGTGGGATCGTAGTATGGCCTCGGCATGCTGTTGCATCCTTAGCGTCGTTTCCGGATTATGGCTGTGGCCATGCTGGTGGTGGTGTTGCGGCTGATGATGTGACGGTCCCTGATGCGAAGTCGGTGCATAACTCGTTGCTTGAAGTTGGTGGTGAGGCAATTGCTCAATTTGATGCATTCCACCAAGGCCCCCTGAATCAAGGGAGTTGCGCATCATGTTCATCATCACTGATGATGTCGTGTCGGTTTGCATTTGCAAGCTAGGTACATTAATCGTGGGTGAACGTCGACAGTTATTATTCGTACTGCTACTACTGCTGCCAGGATGCGTCTGTTGTTGCCCATCCAGTGACAACAACTGAGGCAGATGAGGTATTTGGTGTTGATTTTGTTGCTGATGATTTTGATGTGCAGCTTGCTGCTGCTGCTGATGGTTTTGTTGCTGCAGGTGTAACTGATGATCTGTGTGCTATAAAATAAATTAAATATATATATATGTACATTTGCATACATTAAATAAATATAGATAAATATTTACAATTTTTGTGTTCTGACAAAGAGGTAGGTGGGTAAAAGAAAAACACAACTTGGTATAATTTGATTATGCAATGATGTGCTATCTGTAATCATGCATTAGGATTACAAATTAAAATAAGAACTTTTTTTGGAATAAAGTCAACTCATTATAATTTATAAGAACTGTAATTAGGAAGAACAATAACACCGCGTTTTCAATATATTTATTTATGTCAAATTATTTATTGGATTAAAGTAGTACTTAAATTATTTATTGTAACGAAATTGCAAAACACTGTTTTTAACAGCAATATATGTTAATATCGCTAACTATCAATAGAAGCTTATATAACTTCGTGCCACCATTAAATGCATATGTTAAACTAAGGAAGGCATTCCTACCACATAAAAGAAAAATAATTGTGCTAAGGCTTTTTTATTATTTGTTTGTTCTTTTGATTTATATAAAAGTTAAATAAGGGCGAAGCGGCAGTCATATGTATACAAAATAAATATGCCATATGAACTTTATGGAATAACGTCCTTTAAAATATCATTTATTTATATATCGTGTTTTGAACAATTATATATCTTATATATTTTGATTTTATATATTTATTTCACATATCGGAGGAGTTGTAAATGTAAGGAAACAAGTTTTTTATATACTATTGTTTTATGAAATCCATCACAATCAAGCAATTTAAATTGTTTACGCATATATGTGAGCTTACCTGTTGCTGATGCGGATTAACGGAATTGTTCATTCGCATGGCGGCTGCTAGGTTAACAACCGCTGCCTGGACAACTGCGCTACCCGAGTTAGCAGTGACAACGGCATCTATAGACTCATCTTGAGACCGTGAACCATGAGACGAGGCAGCTACAGCTGCTGCGGCAGCTGAAGCAGCTGCCATTAGAGACATGCGATTTGCATGTAACTGCTCGGCTTGTTCCATGCTGAATTGACTCGAACTGGGCAAGCGAAGCTCATTTAAATTTAAATTAATTTTACTTGAGTTACAGTCGTTATTGTTGTTCATGCTGTTATTGTTGTTATTCAAATTCGTCATGTTGTTATTATGACTGTTATTTTCATTCTCACTTAAACCTGGATCCGCATCTTGTTCTTGATCTGATGTAGCTGATGAAGACAATCGTCCATTTGACGAGCACTCGGAATTCGCTGAAGGCGATGGGCACAATGAATTTGAACCGCCAGCTCCAGTTATGCCAATATCACTCGATGGCAACATGCTTGCCGAATCTCGCAGTCCAGCTGATGAAGTTAATGAATTTGCCAATAAGGATTCGCGTTCACGCTGTTCTGCTGCCGCTCTCGACTTCAATAGTAAAGATACAAAATGTTGTAAATAATAGCATCTTTTGAATTTAAGAATATTTGCATAAAATGTCTGGTGACTGATTTAAAAATCATATAAAATATGTCCATAAAAAAATTGTCCATCATGAGGTGTGGTCTGGTTAGAAGACTTAAGCGCTAAGGGAACTTTATATAGATATGTATTTGTATATGCATGTGTATATATTTATGATCTAATTCGGATATGTTCTAAACATACAACATGTAGAAGATTAGTATTTTGTACGTGTCATCACTATTCACTATAGCTATTTAGTTTTTCTATTAAATAGTTACCAAAACATATTGTGCAGCGAACTGGTGTTTGGGATCCATTCGCATATGGTCCATATGAGTAAGAAGACCTGCAACGCAAAACATATTCATTTTAATTCAATTTATATCTATAGCCTGTACTTATTTGTATTGTTAACAAAACAAAATATATTCTTAATCAGCAACAACATTTGAAACCTCATAGTTATGTCCATCTGATGTCCAGTATTTGAAGAATATATATATGCTATGAGGTTGGCTATGATTCTTTCTGCTTGGTACATATCAGCATGAAGGTATAATAATATTCATTAGTATATTTACATTAATTATTATATTATATATTCCACATATTGTACTAAGCAGAATCATAAACTTGAGATTTGTCAAAGTATCAATCATAAATAGTTTGCTTATTTGTATCAGTAATCCGAATTAGTTTTTTCACTTAATGTATAATATGCAAAGTGACCGTTTATAGTATTCATTTTTTGGAATTGTATAAACACACAATTGCTTTTGTTTTTAAATACATATTAATTCCAGCAAAATGAGTCCTGATACCAATGTTTGACTGGAGCGAATCTATTTATTTACATTTAAAAACTGTATTAACTGAATGGATTTCGCGATTTGGATTCTAAAATGTAATCCATAAACAATCACACTGGTTGTTTGTACTCGTATGCTCACCGTTCTCATTTGTGAAGACGGCTTGGCACACAGAACATGGCCACATTCGAAGACTACTAGTTAGCTGTGCAGTCTCGGCATGACATGCTAAATGTTTTCGTAGGGATCCTTCGTTGACGTAATGCTTGCCACAAACAGGACATGGATGGTTGGCGGTTCTTCGTTTGCCCAGATAGCTATCATGGAGACTAGTCGTTGATGGCTGACCACAATTCAATTCAGAAGTGCATTGGGCGGCAAGCGCATTGTTGGGTATAGCGTTAGCATTGCTAGCTCCATGAGGCCCATCGTTAAATTGACCAGCTGCAAGTAATAAATAAATATAAATGAATATAACAAATGAATTTATGTACCAATTATATAATTCCACATTTTGAAAGCGTAGTATGGTAATGTCACAATAGAATTAACAAATTGATTAAATATTAAAATTGTTTTAACTCACATGGCTCAATAGGCGGGGGAGTTTTTTCTTTGTGGACATGCTTCATGTGATCCATTAACGCCTCGGTACCAAGGAATAGTTTATGGCATATGGGACATGATGTCGCATTCGGACCACCGATCAGTGCTGCATGTTGCTGCAAGACACCAAGGTGCAGCTGTAGCTCCTGGTAAATTTGACAGTATTGCGATTCATGAACGGTAAATATTCGATCATCATCAAAGAACATGAAAAGAAAACAAAGTTCATATCATTTTGAGCTGGATAAGTTTGTGTGGATATTTTCAGTTTAATGTTGGACTATAAAATGTCTTAAGAGTTTATTTTTTTGGCTAGGCATAAGATCTATTAAACCCACCTTGGAAGTGTGTGTACGCAGGCTTGATTCTGTTGCAAATCCCTTCCCACATATGTTGCAGTGAAATGGACGATTTTTAGCGCGTTCAACCTGGGCATCATGATTTCGCAAATGCTGTTGTAGATTCGAGAGCTGTATGAAAGCTCGCCCACAATCAGGTAAATGACACTTGTATGGACGTTCGCCTGTAACAAATATTATATCATATACGGAATAATGATGAAATTGAGATTGATATAGAAAATATTTATTTCAACATATTGAAATTATTATCTTATTATATATAAATTTAACTGAACCTTTAAAACGAAAATCTAAATACAATATCGCTTTGGCCAAGTTAGTAGGGGTTTAATCTTGAATTATCCTGATCGCCATACAGGATGAATGGTATTCTCACTTTCTGCTACCAGGGTCATTAGCCGCGACGATGTAGCCATATCCGTCTGTCTGCTTGAACACCTAGATCTTAGAGACTATTCAAGCTAGAGATACCAAACTTCGTATCAGTATTCGTGTATGTACTTCGCAAATCAAGCTTGTTTTAGATTTTGGCCACGACCCTTTCTGAACCAAAAATCGAAAACAAAGTTGCACAAGCAAAATTGTATTGCTAAAGACTTGAATTTTTTTATACACATTTTCGGATCGCATGAAAAACTTGTTGTTCTAGTCAATGTAACCGTGTGTAATACATTTTATACGTGAGATATTTTGCATGTAGAGAAATGTCAATATGTTATGTGATATTTTGTATGCAATGGAATGTTAATATAAAAAATATACAAAAAAAACTAACTATCCTTTTTAGTATCTTTTGGTATATTCAAACTGGGTAGCGGGAACCTCATATTTGAACATACTCGGCTATAGTTTTCTAACTTCTTGTTTAACTCCCTCGAAAAGCATTTGAGGTCGTCTATATGCCTATATGCATTACGATGTCTGTTTGACCATTTAGCTATCCGTATTAGTCTTTAAGAATTAGAATTAAACAATTTTTTTAATAACAACATTTGAAAAATTTAAAAAAAAAAAATGTTTATTATAATTAAAAAAAAAACATTTGGAATTTGACAACGGTCTCTTAAATCAAAAAAAAAATGTTTATTATAATTTTAAAGTTAGAATAAATGTCTAAGAAAAACTATGTCAGTTATTTAAGATACAATTTAACCTAAAATAAGCATGAATAACGAAGAATATTTTCACAGATTGACTGCTTTAAAACGAGTCAAAAAAATAGGGAAGATCTAAAATTATTATAGTATAAGGACTAAACATAAATGGAGAGAGATTGAAAGAATGAGACAAGTTGCGTTTCTATCCTTATAATACTTGTTACCGAAAGTTTCAACCAAGCAGGCATCACAATTACGTGTTTCAAATTTAGTTCACAAAATTAATTTCATTTGAACGCGCAATTAAATGAAAAAGTGGAAGGTCAGTGACGTGCAGATACTCGCTCGTCCTGACGCTGTTTTGGTTTTTTAATGGTGAGAGAGGTTCAAAGTAGTGAAAGGACGCGAAAAAGACTAAACCGTTTAAGCTACTTACAGTCACTTTGCATCAGTAAAATGCAAATAAATAGTTACAAACTGCAGACAAGCTGCTTCGAATACTCCAGTTACACTGTTTGGCGGCGACAAAACACTTCACACCTTGCAGTATTTATTTTGGATACCACTCTAAAGTTTTTTAAACGGGAGTATTTTATACTAAGTTAAAAGATTTCGTGATACCATCCCTAAGTAGTCTTGTTAGTTACTGCTACTGCCCAAACTCAAGAGAGTTGTTAGTGTTGCTGTCTACTAGCTTGTGGCCGGTTTTGCTTAATGACCACTCCATTATCCTAGCTGTTGGTCGCCCCATTTAGACTCTTAGAAATCGTTTGCGACAACCCTTAGCCGTTACATAGTCTAATTACTCAATCCAACGTCAGGTAAACGAAATCGAAACCCATTTTTATTCCCATACCTAAAGAGTTTGCAATGAAAGTCAGCTTCGCGCTAACATAATCGTGAAGGTCGTTTGGGTTTGGCAGGATGCCGTTCAGTGCTATTGGTACAAGAAACTGGTTTTTAATTAAAGCCTATTTTATTTCGTTTTGAGGAATAAATTCAAAGAAAAAACTTTAATGAATGAGAAACGAAAAAAAACTTGAATAATTGAAATGTTGCAATCAGGTGTGAATATAATCTACTTCGAAAAAGCGTAAAGATGTTAAAGGAAAGAATATATTTACTATCCAAACAGTAGTACGATAACAAAAATATTCAATGCAGCTAATAACCCTAAAAAAATGTATGAGACGTCCATACTTATTCCTTTTTAATATACCACACTGCTCAAAATAATAGGGTCAAACGCAATTTTCAAACTCTTCCGACCCTAAAAAGATTAAAGTTAATGTACATATGTACATAGATAAAGTATAATATGCATCGACTAGATTTAAACGACTTACACATTGTATGCGTGCATAAATCATAATGTTAAATATGAATTTCCTCACAGTGTATATGAGTTTTTATTTGTTATCCTCTTCTTCTATGGGTATTTTATGCAAAAAAGAGAAAGTCGCAGTTGGCGGGAGAATGTCGCGACGAAAAGCACTCAAAGTTTATTTAATTATCATTGCAATTTTTGTCATTTTTTCATTACCGAGACTTACGATGGGAAAACAAATTCAGATTTAAACAATTGCATACCTATTATTGTTAGACAGACAACATTCGTAATGACGCAACCATGGGATTTGTTTGATATGAATATTAATTTGTTAAATTTAATATTTATATTTTCTTGAATTGATTATTTAGCTCAATGTACATTTCTTTTATTCCATTGACAATTATTAAAGCTTCCCTAAAAACACAACTAACACAACTACAATACACAATTAGACCAATCAATATGAAGAAAAATAGCCTTTATTGTTGTACCACCGAATTTTTCCTGTTTAATTCGAACTTGTTGTTGAATATATACAAACGTCTCTGTGTGTCGTTGAGAGCAAGTGCTGTTGCTGTTCCTATTGAATATCATGAGAAATATCTGCTATGCAAATGGTTGATTTTGTCTTGGAAATTTTAGAAAACTTATTATAACTAAGCTTCTCTCTTTGATATGCGAAGCGTGCATTTATGTCAATGGTGGAAAAAATATGTGGTAATCCTGTGTAATGTACATGTGTGGTTTTCTGGCGACGAAAGAAATCAAATTTTGCTCAGCCTGTTGACGATAAAGCATCGTAATATTTCGTTCAAATATATGAAAAAACATATAAGAAAGCTACTGTCGAGTGTGCTCGACTGTGATATACCCGTTACCCAGCTCAAATATACTAAAATATACCAAAGAGTATTTTTAGTTATTTTTTGGTATATTTGGTATATTTTATACATTCATATTCCATCACATCCTTAATATCGCATAAAGTTTAAAATATACCATGCACGGTCACATTGTCCATCAAAAACAAGTCAAGTGCAGGTGCCTATGGATGTTCCCATACAACACTGTTTCTTGAATAACTTCCAAGTTTTTCATCCGATCGCGACCAAATTCTCGGCGACCAAAATCATCGAGACTATTATTATCTTCGTATCTGAGCTATGGGCGGAAAGGGGCCTGGCAAAAATCTAAAATAAACTTGATCTGCGTAGGACATACACCAATACTGGTACCAAGTTTGGAATCTCTAGCTCTTATAGTCTCTGAGATCTGAGATCTGTTCATACAGACAGACAGACAGACGGACATACTGACAGACGGATATGGCTATATCGACTCGGCGGATGACACTTACCAAGAATATATATACTTTATGGGGTGGGAGATGCTTTCTACTGCCTGTTACATACATTTCCTGAAGTCACAAAGCTATTATACCCCTCTACCCTATGGGTAGCGGATATAAAAAGAATACACATATCGAGCAATAGGCTCTACTCTCAGGCAATTGTCATCGATAAACGACAAATGGGATTTATAGCAAGCTACTATTCGGTTTGCGACTTATGTATCTTACCTAAGTCATTAGTTAGACTGATTATTTTTAGCGTTCTTATTACATGGCCGATTTTTAGCAACTTTATATGGAGCAAATTTCAGCTTCTTGGCGGTTGATGATTAATTTACAAATTCGTATATATGTATATAGAAAACAAATCAGAAATCAGTTGAGTGTACTCAGCTGTGAGATACAAGCTACCCAAAAATATACCAATTATTTTCTTTTGTATTTTTGTCTATTTGGTATATTGGTATTCCATTATATTCAAAATATCACATAGAGCATAAAATACACCACACACGGTCAGATTGTCCATTAATAACAGAGCTTGTGCACTTGCAGTTCCCCATACAAAGTTGTTTTTCAAAAAACATTGATCATCCGAGTGCAACCAAATTTTCAGCGATCTTATTGCGTATGCTATCTCAGAGACTATAAGAGCTACAGATAGCAATACTCGTGTGTATTCGTCCGAGCTCGTGTGTGTCATACACAAATCAGGGCTGTTTTAAATTTAACCACCGAAAAAAAAAATATATATATATATATTAAGAACTGTAATTGTAAAACTGATATCTGATGGTAAAAAAACTGGAATTTATTTAAGAAACAGGTTTGTATTGGAAAATATACCAAATTTTCCATTTGTACTTTTCGGTATTTTATAGTATATAGCGATTAGCGTGTTTCTCACCGTCGTACAATATACTCGACTGTAGCTTTCCACTTTATTTTGCATGTTAATATTGTTTGCAAATACAAATACAAATAAATTTTTATGTTACAAAAAAAGTCAGGAAAACCAAACATATATTTTATGAATGAACATTTTGATGAAGTAGAATCGTTTGTCGTTATTATCGTCATCTTTTTCGATTTGAGGCGGAGGAAGCTGGCGTGGTTAAAGTTTAATACAAACTTATGAGAACGGAGATGCATTCTTCTGCCTCTAAAATACATATTTTTGGTGATACAAAATAAGGAAACCCTTGTACCCTATGGGTTATGGTTGTAAATATTTATATCAAAACGCTTCGCGCCTAATTACCTAACAAACTTTGAATTAATTTGGTTATGGTTTAAGTCTGATTGAATGAGTTAGTTGTCAAATACATTAATTAAAATAAAAACAAACCCTAATACATACGGAAATTTATAGTATTAAGGTTAAGCTGTAATTTTATAAGAGCTTTAGATAGATAGTTCAATTTAAACCAAAGTATTTTACATTTTTTCGAAAATAGATGGAAATAAATGGAATAACTTGATGCAGGTGTTAAAATGGTATTGTGTGCTGTGTATAATCTAGGTTGTAGAATTCTTTCTAGTGCTCTTGAAAATGCAAGTACGTACCGGTGTGAAGGCGCGTGTGCTGCTGAACATGGGATAGCTGCTTAAATCTACGATCACAGTAGGAACACTTGTAGGGCTTCTCACCGGTGTGGACGCGTATATGCTGTACCAATTGATGGTTGCTGGAGAAGCTTTTCATGCACTGCTGACATTGATGTGGTTTTGTATCAGTCCCAACGGTGGATGCTGCGCTGCTGCCGCCCATGTTAGCCGCCGTACTGGTTCCGACCCCAAGGCCGACACGGGGAATTTGCTGTTGGATCTGCTGCATGGCGCTCTTGTGCATAAAAAGCTGCAAAAAACAATAAAATAGTAAGAAGGAAATGAAAAAGAAGCGGTTAGGGAAATTATTTAACAATATACTCAAAGATGGATGTTTGTTTATTTATTTGCAAATAGTGCATATAATATGTAACTGTACATACAGTACTAATCCGTTTATTATATTAATTTTATTTACATTCTTTAATCTATTTCTTCTGGTCTTTGCAAAAAATATGATTATGTATATGTAATAAGTGAACGTGACTGTACGCATGTGAGCATTTGTTATTCAGTTAACATTCAAATTTAATTGATCCAGCGCTATTGAATTTATAATTATTTATCTGAACCAAAAAGGATTAAAGTATTCTACGATTATTTTTCTGAATATGTAACATATGCTTATCATTGAATGAAAAGTTCTTAAAACCCAATTTCGCACACAATAATGGTTATAAAGTACCTTCCCACGACCTTGGTTTGAAAATCTATATATTCGATGAACTATCATACTGAACAGAACTTACCGACAACTCCGATTCCGACTCTGTTTTAGCTTACATTGTCGACTAATTGCTAAAGCAATTCGCCACAATTGTGTTTATATAATTGTATTTTTTATTCGCTTTTGTACAAATATTTTTACCCACTTTTTTTGCAAATATTTTTATAAAACTGTGTACCGTTGCATGTTGTACAAGTCGAAAACAAGTCAGCAAAGCATTTTTTCTTTAATTTTTTTAATGTTAAAAAAAATCTTTATAACCACAATATACTTTTAGCTGTGTTGAAAACTTAAAATAAAATCGAAAAAAGTGTGGACCTTAAGCTTTTGCTGATTTTTATAAATTTCACTAAACTTCAAGTAAAATCGAAAAGTAGAAAACACATTTAATTAATGTGTATATATATATAAAGCAGAATTTAAGATAGGTTGGAAAACCTTTACTTTATATAAATATGGTAACAGAAAAAATGGAAACATACATATGAAGTAATTTCACTGTTGGTCTACCATCTATGGTTATAACGGGTTCAAAGGGGTTCCTAATTTATGCTTATTACGCGTTTTGCTCAATTTGCTGATTAGCAATTTGATTGAGTTATGTTGTATTGGTTTTTTTTAATTTAATTTAATTTAAGATTTCAATATTCCTTAAATATTTTAAGGAGGTCACTAGTTGACATCAAAAAATATAAATAGGTTAGGGAGTTATATATGAGTGTGTCAACCACAGCAATAATAATAATAAAGTCCTACACAGAAAGTGTCAACAAGTTCGAGGTCCCTATACTCTGAGCTTGAATTGTTCATATGAAACTAAGTTGACATCCCTATTTTCCTATCGGGGTTTAAAATGGAAAGCCTTTAAGAAGTAGGCTTTATCTCAGATTTGGAGCACCAAGCATTTTATTAAATACCGCGCCGTTAAATATTTTGATTTTTCCATCGTTAATACAGCTGACGACCCATTGCTTTTTGTTCATCAACCCAATGATAATTAATAAATAATTTCTAAAGAAAAATGCAATGTCCTTAAACTGGGTTTATTAAAGAAAAAGACGGTTATTAGAAAATAGTTAATGGTGCTCGGAATCTAGTGCATAATAATTATTTGGTGAGATATAATGGGCAAATAGAAATCAGAAGCAACTTCAAGTGGCGCCACTCGTCATATTGAATTTTTTTTTGATATTCTATAACAATGCGCGTTGCGGTAATATCACTTGAATCAATATATGTACATAGGATGATCAAAGCTATATGTACCTTGTACCAAATTTGTTCTATATATTCGATAGCAAGAAACGATTTAGGGAAATACACATAAAAGTGGTAGTGTAGGAGTGGGAATTCGACTAAAGTTCGATATCGTGGACCAAGCGAGCCAGGTAGAGTGTAACTAGAAAGTCGGAACCTGAAAGGCCAGTCACAGGCAGAGCTCAGACATGCTGCGAGCGGAGTCGGTGCTCTCTGGTTGGTTGGTAGCTTGGTCCGCAAAATGGTTTTGTTTGCACTTTCGCCGATTCGCTATTGCTGGCTTTCGTTATTTAGCCGAGGCTACACTCTCTGTTCTGCGTTCTATGTCATAGTGCATTTTTTTATTCATTTGGCTGGCACAGGCTGCTACTCCCTTCTGAAATTCCCTACTACTTCTTTTGTTGACGCAGCGCCATAACTACAGGCTGCATTCGCTGTCCACAGTCCACCTACCAAGCTGGCCAACGACGGCGCTGTGAATCGCCCAGCAAATGAGATTGCGATAGTACCACCGTCGTTACGGGTGGAAGAGCACTGTATTTGTTTGAATTTGTGTCGCTGTATGTACGTTTGCAAGTATTTATGTATGTGTGTAACTGTATGCAGGGGTAAAAGATGAACGTAAATGTGTGTGCACGTGCGAGAGCTGGTCAATATTTAGTTGTTGTTGTTGCGTAAGGGGAAATATAGTATGCTGACTTCGCTAGGGGTAAATAGTAGATTTCCATCAAGTCAAGCATACTGCTAGTATCTTTGTATAATGCATGTGTGTGGGTTTAAAAAAATGTAAACTCACTATTCAAAATTAAAATCTTTGAAGTATAAATTATTTTACTATTAATATTTCATTCGCACGGCGTTAACGTGATTTAATTTAGCAAACATCCTGAGGCATACGTAGGCATTTCTTAAAATTAGTTTATACATACATGCATGTAAATTTATGTATGTGAAACTCTTTTTGATAATAATATTTTTTAATATGACTGACGAGATTGTCTAAGTGGCCAGTAATTTCTCGACAATTGCGATTGAGAAAATGAAATAAGACCGAAGAATTTAAAAAGAATATTATTAATTTTGTAGGCCTTTTAAACATCCTCAGTGTACATACGACTGTTATTAATAGAACTGAAGCTTTAGTTTTAACGACAGATAAACGAACGTGATTGCATAATATTCATACACATATGTATATACATATATATATATGTACATATATATATGAATACGAGTAAGAAGGAGGTGCCTTCTTTTCACGTATAGCATTTATATATATGCACATTCAATTTGATGCGAAGAGGCCTTTCTCTGAACAGCCAATCTATTGATACACATTATATCTGAAAATATTTGTTAACTCGTTTCTTTGTTCAATCTAAACTCATGAAACGAAATGTAAATACAAACTAAATTTAAGCAAAAAAGTCTAAAATGAAAAACATATTTAATTATTGTTGAAAAGTGTGAAATAAACATTTATTAATAACAAAAGACTTTGTATTGCGAAGCAAATGTATATTAAACTTATATTAACGCATTTCAAAAATGCTGTTCAATTGAAAGTATAAAAAAAATTAACGTAAGTATTATAAATTGGTATTTACATTATTTGCTTATGCTTTCAATTTCGAAATATGTCCATACCTCAAATATCAACATGTTTATTTATGTATATATACGACTGATATAAGTTAGAACTTAAAAGAACATTACTGGTGAAATACAATAAATGGTAATTTTGATTTTATATATAATTTAAATAACACCATATATTTGTATATAATAATAAAGTGCACAGAAATTGACCGCTCTACTTTTTTAAATTCAGGTGGTGAAAGGGACGTGTCCTAATTGAAATGTATATATGTACATAGATTTCAGAGACTATATGAGCTGGAGATATCTAACTTGATATCAATACTCGTGTATGTCCTAATGTGAAAATGAATGTACCAAATATACCAAAAATGCTTTTTGGTCGAGCACACTCGACTATAGCTTTCTGACTTGTTTTCTTATCTTTTAGTTAGTCATTAGGGTGTCTGGTTTACTGAACCTCATACTCAAAGGGTCGAAGTCGAATATGCATATTTATATCCCTGTATGAATTTAAGAACAATATTGTATGTACATATATGTTGTATGTGCCTGTGTTTTGCAATTTGTTGATTCTTCATCGTGGAAGATTACTATACACAACGGAAGAGATGCCAACTCACTCGTTGCAGGGTTGACCAACATTCTTCAAGGGTTCGTTCACTGATTGCGGCTGCGCTGCTCGATCTGGAGAGTTGAAGCTGTAAAAATATGTAAATGAAAAGAATATCAGAAATTAATAAATTACATATCGACTAAACACCATCATTTCATAATCAAGTTATTATATTAAAAATTTCCGTTAAATTATCATACACATTCGCAAAATATATAAATAAATAATATATTTAGGTTTGCTCGCCCAATTGATAAAGTCCAATATATAAAGTTAAATAAAATCAAGTTAGAAAGATACAGTCGACTGTGCCTGACTGTGATATACCCGTTACTAAGATTAAATATACTAATCTATACCAAATTAAAAAAGTATTTTTGTTTTTGTTTTTATATTTGGTGTATGTGCTTGATATCTCATAAAGTATAAATTATACCATACACGGTCAAATTGTCGACCAGAAAGTAAGTGCATCTGACTACGGAATTTCCCATTCAAAACTGTTTCTCGAATAACTTTTAAATATTTCATGCGATCGCAACCAATTCGGGGATCATCAAGATTGAAAACAAAGCTTATCAAAAGTTATTTTGGGAACGTAATGTCCGAATTATAAAACTGTTATCAAATCTTAAATCATACAAAAATAGCATGATGCTTATACAGACAGACGTAGCTTTATTATCTCGACTAATCTCGGCTAATCCAGAAGTTTTAGTATCAGCTATTAGTAGCATATAAATTCATTAAGAGAAAAATTCAATTGTCTTTAATCATTAGTCTTAACGATTTAAGGCATAGGTTAACCTGTTTATAACCTGTTTTTATAATATGAATAACAATATCAATTCTGAAATTTGAAAAATTTACTTATTTAAATTTGATGATTGTTATTTCATAATAAATACTTTTGCATATCAGAGCTACGACAATAAACAAATCAGACTGAATGATAATAGTTTTATTTGTGATCGCGACCAAATGTATTTAGAAATTGTTCGGATTATTCACGATATCAAAAATATTCTTAATTTGTTTGCTACGTATAAGTTAGAAGATTATTATAACTATGTGACACAAGGAAATGGATTTAACAGGCAAAAGGAAGCATCTCCGACCCCATAAAGTATATTTGCTCTTGTTCAGGGTTAACAGCGGAGACAATATAGACATGTTTGTTTTAGACTTTGAGCACGCTCCTTTTAGCTCACAAAAATGGAAAAAGATGGTTAGAAGCGTATTTTTCATGTAGAGACTTCAATTTGGGTATACACCATAATAGATATTGTCTTGATGAAGGGAGCAGCTCCACGTGCTTTGTTTCTGGTGTACAATGTGGCTGTTATACATTATGAGATATTTTGAATGTAATGGAATATAATATATATATCTTCGCCATTAATTATTTTGTGTTAAAAGCAATAAATTCTCAATTAAATTATTTTATTAAAATATAGGTATTAACTTTTGGATACGAACTAGAACAAAATTAAATTTCAAGATATAAAACTACATTAAAAAGTAAAACAAATATTTTGCTGTCTACATGTGCAGTTGCCATATTCAGTAAATTTATTATAAAATTGTTTCATCTTTTGGTTATTAAGTGGAATTCTCTGAAATTGCATGTTTCTAATTTGTTACCTATCAATTTCGAAGTGAATTTGAGAAAATAGGATGTTTCTTGGAGATAAAATGTAATAACATTTTAAGGAATTGACCTCTGACCTAATAAAGTTTATAAAATTTTAATCAGCTTAATTAAAAAATACACTTTCTTAACATTATTTCAGGGTATCGATAACATATGTATACCAAAGACAATACATATCGTAAAAGATTAAAAAAACACGCAAAAATCTTCTTCAAAATACTTTATGCGATCTCTATACAAGCTTATTTTTTGTCGGATTGCTATAGACAATATTGAAGTTCTACTCTATTTCGGATGAGTATTTTGTGATGGTGTATAATACACAGCAGTAACATTTGTTACAACAAATTTTTTGTACACTAAACTTCAAAATAAAAAACATAATTAGGAAATAATTAACACTTGTCATGAATATGTAGAAGATAGTAAATTTTCAGTACACGTCGAAACCAACTCTGTCTGCATGGGTATAAAGCTGTTTTAATACAAAATTTAGTAAGTGTGTGTTAGTTTACTATATATATTTGTTATTATATATGTATAATAATAAAAATGAATCAAACTTTGGAAAGAAAAAAAAAAAGTTCGACATATCGTGAATTTTGATGGATTTTCAATTCAAAAATCAAATTACATCGTGATCCTTTTCACTGTCAAGTATCATTTCTAAGAATATTTTTTTTTTATTTATAAAATTTTTGCCGTTTTGTCTATCACGAAGTTAACAGAAATGTTTGGAAAAATAAGAAAGCCGAATTTGCATGTAGTTATTATGTTGTTTGCGCGTCTAATATCGAGTTTGTTCCCCGGTTAGTATTGAAAGGTTCCGTCCAGCTTATCGTATTATTACAACATAACTATTTGTTTATTGCAATACACAGCATCTTGTATGTGTATATGGCTATTCTACATACATACATACTTTTGCATATTTCTGTATTTGCATACAAACGACATGTGTGTGTACGAATATGTAAGTACATATGTGTGAATGTATGTTGACGAACTCGTGCTTGGAACGCACCGGAACCGGTCTTTAAATATTGCTCAAATTAATATGGCGTTTCTTTCTCGATTTTTTGTATTTAAATGATTTTCGACTTCGATGTTACGAATTGTATTGTTGTTCAATTTATACTGATGATTAGCATCACTTTGTCCGCGAGAAAAAAACACAACAGCGATAGCTTTTTCATGGAATTTTGATTTTACTTGTAGAGGGACGACGCGGTAGAGCCACAACTCGACAACCTGACAGCCCGATGTCCTTTGGACTTCTGCAGCCAGACGCCTTCGCCTTATCCATAAACGGGATAGCAGTCTAAACGTCTTCTTATTTTATTCTATCGTAATTGTTAGCGGCGTCGTCGTTGTCGTCCTCATCGTCGTCGTCGACGCCAGCTTCTCTGCTTTGACTTTGTAACTAGCGGTAAATATTGCTTCTCTTTCTATTCCATTGCAAGCATTATGGCCCTTCTATTATTGTTTTCTTTAAGAAATTATGCGCGAGTAGCACTCACGAAAAAAAAATCAACTATAAAAAAGGAGACGAAAATTAAGCTTGTGCTCTCTCTGTTCCTCAAGTGCTGCGTGGAGTCGGTTCACGTCGATGGCAGAGGTGGTAGCGGAGAAGACAAAAAGCGTTAGTGTCCGACGCAGGAATAGAAATAACGTGTGTGTATGTGCCGCTGTATGTGGTATGTGTGTGTATGTGTGTGTGTAAGTGTATGTGTATGTGTATGTATGTGCATGTGTATGTGTGTATGTGTGTGTGTGTGTGTCTGTGTCTGCCAGCGTATGTGTGTGTGCATAAAACTAAACTTCGACTCACACTCTAAACACACACCCCACAAATTCCACCCCACCCGCAAGTACACAGTCACACGCACACCATACAACGAAACAAACAACACATACACATACACTAACTCACCGTTCGTCTGTACGGAGGGGAAATAACGAATGTCAAGGGGACACGAAGTGCTTTGAAATAGGGGTTACTTGTGAAACTAAACAAGTTGGAAGCAGTTTTAACAGTTCTTCAGTTCCTTTTCTCTGTCATTAGTTCGCTCGCTTGCTCATGCTGATTTTATCTATCTCTCTCACTCTCTCTCTCCCTTTCTCTTTCTCTTTCTCTTTCCTTGTCGTTGACATGCACGAACAAAACAGAGAAAAGAAACGTAATAGGTATTTAGAAATAGAAAGGGGAGTTGTCTTACCTTTTCTTTGGACCATACCAAAAGTACAATTCAAGAACAAGAAACAGTCATTTATTTGCATGTTTATGAAAATAACTGGAAAGTTGTCAGCAGCTAGAGTGTAATAGACATGGGGACTAAAAGGCCGAAACCCACTGGCCACTGGCCTCGCTGAGTATATTTTATATAAAGGGGAAAAATGCAGAAAACTGTATGGGAAATTAATGAGGGTTTCTCTTTATGATTGTCACCCCTCATTCTCTATCTCTCTCTTAAAACTCGTACTTCCCTTTCTTTTAATAATGCGTGTCTCTCTTTTAATTATTTTCTTTTTGAACGCTTTAAGAGTTGAGTATTTATTCTCTTGGTAACTAACTTTATATCACTTGCACTTGATAATATGTTATAATGGTTTTATAGATTTAGATATATTGGACTAAATTAGTAGCATTCAAAATTGTTTTGGACCTCTCCGTTGGCTTTACAGTAACGTTGATAAATTATAAATAGAAAAATCCCGCTAACGCACAGCTTATGGCGTGTGGAGCCAAAAACTGCAAACGACGATCGTGCAATACATTTTTTCAATTTGTGTTTGAATAATATTGAAACTTTACCTGAATCTCGTTAGCCAACTTTTCATTATTGTACTTAATATCAGGCGTTGAGCAACCTCCAGATGGTGTAATTGAATGCTGTGGTGATTGTTGACCTAGTGATGTGTCCTTATTGACATTAGTTAATGGTGGGGTGCGGCGATCTTGTTGTTGTTGTTCATGCTGATGCTGCTGCTGCTGTTGCTCTACAATGTGAGTAGCTCCAAAGAAGGCGTTGCCACTATATGATTCAGCTTCTGATTGTTGCTGATGAGGATCCGATTGTAGAAGCTGTTGTCCATGTTCTTGCTTTAGTTTCACTTGCAAATTCGATATGGGAAGATGGCTGCTGATTGGGTTGTTGCTAATGTTGCTACTGACGGTATTGATTTGATTATGATTATTGAGCGCTGTAGATTTGAGATGTGCCGCTGCCGCCGCTGCAGCGGCCGCATTAAATAACAATTGATGGTTGGATGTGGTCGTCGTTGGGACAGCAGCTTGTTGTCCTCCAAAACTATTGGATTCGCTGGTAAAACACTGTTGCTCCGCTTGATGTTGGAGTTGCAATTGTTGTTGTTGCTGCTGTTGCTGCCGTTGTGGCTGTGGTTGATCTTGCTGCTGTTGCAGCTGGTTAGCCTGTAATTTGTTGTTCAATGACAGGTGGTTATTATTATTAGTAGTTGTTGCATTAGTCGCAGGGTTGCAATGGTGTTTTTGCTGCTGATTGCCTGACGGTTGCGTACTCAGTTGTGAGTGCGTAAGTGGAAGTTGCTGTTGCTGGTGATGTTGCATTGCTGTGGCAGCATGCAAAGCAAACGGCATTCGGGCCTGCTGCCAAAAATCACTTGAATCCATTTGGAATCAACAGTTTATTGCATATAAATGATGGTCAAGGTTTGCTCTTATATTTCATATCAGGATTCGTTTGCAATAAGGATTCAAATGCAGGCGAATCTTCTTGCTGATTAACTTCAATAGCAATCACTATCTATCCACCTTTTCTGTGGCAACAATAGTTTCATCTGATTCAAGGTGATCGAATCGCTTCGAAGCTCGACCAAATGCGATGGCAACAAATCTGCAATATCATTTTTAAATAAATTGTAAATGTTAGTTTTCAGTTTTCAGCTTTTAGATATGAAGGATTTATAGATTAGAAAACTGCTGCAATACTAACACAAAATTTTTGTCAAAACAAACTATGTATTTTAGAATGAGGATGCCACTTCATATCTAGTATATTTTTGACATGCTAAATTCAATGTATTAGTTTACACAATCGTCAATTTATTAAAGGTTGTTATATCGTTTAATTTTTAAAATATTTATATTTGAATTCTTTTATTTTGCATTTAAATTGTAATTCTAATTTGTTTAATATTAACCAAATTTTTTTTAATTAATTTACTCAAATTAATGAAGGGAATATTCAAAAACTTAAATATTTTCTTTATGTATTTCATTGCTTTCTCAGTTTATTTTTTAAAACACACTCGTTTTAAATAGTTTACGTACTACGCACGCGATTATTTTTCGCTAAGTCGAATATGCAATATTTGATCCATATATAATTTTATGTATCCTATATTATTTTATGATCATTACATTTGGGATCTAATAACTAAATGGATATATTTCTTCACAAAAATGTAAATTTGCTTAGAAAATTGCACACGCTTTCCTTCAAAATTATTTGTTTAGAATAGTAGAGTGACACCTTAGTGTCTCGGTTAAAAGGACCTGGTTGCACGCGAGCCATTGAAAAACTAATTTTGTCGCTGCCACGAAACAAGTATAAATATGACTATCGCTAAGGGTTCAGACCACATCTCGCGTGCTTAGAAATAGAACTTGGCCCAAAAAGGCAAAAACCGCCGCGTAGCATCGCGAGCTGAGCAAAGTAAGTCAAACGTCTTCGTTCTGCAACACTCGCTCGCTCTACGCACCGTCTTCGGGGTCAAAGCAAAACATCTTCGTGTTTTACATTTGGACGCGAATGCTTCATCTTCAGCGTAAACGCCATACAGACTTGGGGCTGCCTGTCGTGACGTTGTGCCATGGCATCCTCTCTTAACTTCCACTTGGTCTAGGACTCTTGCTCTTGCATTTGAGAGTACTTCGCACTTTTAGTTAAAACCACCTCAATCTTCGTAGCAGGCCAGAGTGTATTTGTATTAGCTGAATATCAGAAATAGGCAATAGATATAATACACGGAATAAATATTAGATAATTTCGCACAAAAAACATCCCGACACATATGGTGAAACAAATTCATTAATATCGTAATCCACAATTCGAATTTAAAAATATTTTCTATTGAGTTTATATTTATATTTATGTAACCATTGCATTGCATTAAAAAAATCCTGCTTTAGTGTTACTGTTTTCAATATTCAACCACTGAATAATTATATGAAATATATAAACACAAATTAAGTAAATATTTTAAAATATTGTAACGAAATAATATTTTTTATGGATGCATTGATATTTCTTATTAATTAATATTTTTTTATAGATGCATTGATATTTTGTATTAATCAATTAATTAATAATTATACATGGTAATGAAGTTACAAGTAGTTTCATGCAAACAATATTTATTTCTTTCAAGTCTTACCTACCCAAGATTAATAAATTTTCCAAAACATAGTCATTTGAAATTATTTATTGTTAGTTATTTATTGTATTATGAACTACAAATTACAGTTTACTTTGCTTCGATCCCTCTCGAAATTTTTTTTTTTTAATTTTATTGAAACTAATTTGAACTTAAGGCCAGCATAAGGCACACGTTGTGTTTTTTTAATTTGTAATTATTTATGTTTCCAATTTTTATTATATTGTTATTATTTGGTTTCATATATGTTATTATTTTGATTGTATTTTATTTTTTAATATTTTCAATTTTATATTTGTAATTTTGATATATTTTCGTCTAATTTGTGACATCACAATTTGCAAATTTTATTTTCGTTGAGAATTAGGCCAGAAAAATATCACTCGAATCTAGATATATACCATAAATATGGACTTTCATCTTTTTCTCTCGGATTTATTAATAATATCTAAGATGTAAGCAATAATATATTTTTGTCTTCGTTAATTAGTGTGTTATTTATCTTCACGCCTCGCAATTAGTGCATATTTTAATTTACTAATACTATATTTTCAGAATTTTGCTCAATTAACTGTAAAATATAATCACAAAAGGGTGTGTGCAGGGTAAAAAACCCCTTGTATATCTTAATCATTAGAATAGCTCTTTTTATAATTATATTCAGAGTCACATCACATCTAGAATCTTACCTTGTAGGTATATTAATTTTAGTTTTTATTAATACGTCATAGGAGTTAATGATAGTGAACTATATCTACGAGAATACATATGCATTTATTTATTGTTCTTTTATAATAAACAATATTTGATATATGTATATTTGACGCATTGAAAACGTTCTTAATCTGTCTGGGTGAGTGTGTATGTGTGCTAGCTAAAAGGTATGTGGTATTCAAAACTGTCTGTTCCGGTGTCAGTGTGTGTGCAGTAATCATCAAATGAGAGTATTTTGATGCTGGTCTGTAGGCGTTTTTTTAAAATACTGGAGCTGCTTGAAGTAATCTTGTTTGCCAGCAATTGTTTTTTCTTTATTCTTTTAATATAAATATCATGACTTCCAATTAAATTGTGTTTAACGGTTTAGATTATGGTTATGAGTGGAGTTAATTATTATCGGTATTAGAATATTCTTATTATTATTATCGTTATTATTATTATTGTTATTATTATTATTATTATTATTATTATTATTATTATTATTATTATTGTTTTTTAAATTATTATTATTATTATTTTTTTATTATTATTTTTATTATTATTGTTTTTTAAATTAAATAATTATATCAAAATTTCGTTTATCGTTTTTATATATTTTGTACTTTTGATTTCAATTCTTTAATATTCTGAAGTTTGTTGTGGTTTTTCTTCTCAATAATAAGTTGTTTTTCTTGGCGTTGATGTTACGGTTATCGTTGTAATTCCTTTAATTACATCCAAGTAGGGGTAACGTGTAAACAAAATTTTGTTTTTTTCTTAATTTTATGTTTAATGAACTTGGTCTGCTTAAAATTGATTTTGGTGTAATATTTGAAACATTTATTATATAAAATTGCTTCCGTGCTATTGGTTTAATAAACTGAATGGTGGTTAAGATGACACTGGAGTTCTATTGTTTGTTATTTTGCTTCATGGCTACAAAACTTGTTCGGTCTATTGTTTTTTGTTAAAATTATGATGATCTGGAATGAGAGAATTCAGAAAATTGAAACGAAAATGAACATCGGGGATTGGATTTTTTTTTAGCTATTTCGAACACGCAAATAGTGGTAAGTTCTATTGGGTATCGGTAAACTTTAAGGTTTATAACTGTAAATCGGATAGAAATTGTTTGCGCTTGATTGTTTTCTAATTTCATTGATTTATTTTGCTGTTAGATTTTTTAAATATTGTTTTAATTGTTTGCTTAACACAAGAGCACAAAGTTTATTCACATTTGAGAAATAAAAATGCTCCGCGAGGACTGGACGATCTGCAATCGACTGCTCTACTCCATAGACTAACGTGTTTGTGAATGTAAGGGCAAAATAATTGCACAATAAAAATTGAAGTCGATGATGTTGATGTAGATATAGATTCTACATCCAGGTCGAGATGGGGCATATGTCGGGTAGGTAGGCTTATAATGAGATAAAAAATGTTGTCGATAAACCAAAACGTCAGCGTCTGCGACAGCAGCAGTTGCGGCGACGCCAGCGTCATCAGCGTCAGCAGGCAGGCTACCATCAGCATAATCGGTGTCTACTGACCAGTAACTGACCAATAAAACTACTAATAATAATAACAACAATAACAAATAATAATAATAATAATAATAATAATAATAATAATAATAATAATAATAATAATAACAATAATAATAATAATAATAATAATAATAATAATAATAATAATAATAATAATAATAATAATAATAATAATAATAATAATAATAATAATAATAATAATAATAATAATAATAATAATAATAATAATAATTATAATTATAATAATTATAATAATAACAATTATAATTATAATAAATTCTATTTTTCACCAAGTATTTTATTTTTACCGTGATGTCGAGGTTGTTGGCTATTGTAGCCCATAGTCCAATGATTGCCAGTTAAAACTCTAGGACGCCAAGTGAACGCCTACGCCTATATCTCTCTGCCAACGTCAACGCCGATGCCGCAGTTGGCATCTGTGACAGCAATTGCCGATGCAGTTGTATATTTGGTTGGCGGATGTTTGTTGTTGTTGTTGTGTGCCATGGAGAGGGGACACAAAATTTGTCTGACTCCTTCTGTCTCATTATTCACACGTATGTATATGTATATGTATATGTATATGTATATGTATATGTATATGTATATGTATATGTATATGTATATGTATATGTATATGTATATATATATGTATATGTATATGTATATGTATATGTATATGTATATGTATATGTATATGTATATGTATATGTATATGTATATGTATATGTATATGTATATGTATATGTATATGTATATGTATATGTATATGTATATGTATATGTATATGTATATGTATATGTATATGTATATGTATATGTATATGTATATGTATATGTATATGTATATGTATATGTATATTTATATTTATATTTATATTTATATTTATATTTATATTTATATTTATATTTATATTTATATTTATATTTATATTTATATTTATATTTATATTTATATTTATATTTATATTTATATTTATATTTATATTTATATTTATATTTATATTTATATTTATATTTATTTATATTTATATTTATATTTATATTTATATTTATATTTATATTTATATTTATATTTATATTTATATTTATATTTATATTTATATTTATATTTATATTTATATTTATATTTATATTTATATTTATATTTATATTTATATTTATATTTATATTTATATTTATATTTATATTTATATTTATATTTATATTTATATTTATATTTATATTTATATTTATATTTATATTTATATTTATATTTATATTTATATTTATATTTATATTTATATTTATATTTATATTTATATTTATATTTATATTTATATTTATATTTATATTTATATTTATATTTATATTTATATTTATATTTATATTTATATTTATATTTATATTTATATTTATATTTATATTTATATTTATATTTATATTTATATTTATATTTACATTTATATTTATATTTATATTTATATTTATATTTATATTTATTTATATTTTTGTGAGTTGCATTTATATTTATATTTATATTTATATTTATATTTATATTTATATTTATATTTATATTTATATTTATATTTATATTTATATTTATATTTAGATTTATATTTATATTTATATTTATAATTATATTTATATTTATATTTATATTTATATTTATATTTATATTTATATTTATATTTATATTTATATTTATATTTATATTTATATTTATATTTATATTTATATTTATATTTATATTTATATTTATATTTATATTTATATTTATATTTATATTTATATTTATATTTATATTTATATTTATATTTATATTTATATTTATATTTATATTTATATTTATATTTATATTTATATTTATATTTATATTTATATTTATATTTATATTTATATTTATATTTATATTTTTGTGAGTTGCATTCGGATATTGCTCACTCCTGCACTTACTGCAATTTGTAACATCCCTTAATGCATTACCCCTACGCCTTCCTCGCCAATGCCAACCACCTACGCTGCCCCTTGACTGCAGTTAGGCTGCAGTTCTTGGCTGTTTCTGGACTACCCGTTGTGTGGGCTTCAAGTATTTTTTGTTTCATTCTCACCCGCGTACGTGCTCTCATACTTTGTGTTTCTGTTTCATACTGTTTTCTCTCCCTCCCACTTTTTGCTATCTACTATGTATGTTTATGCAATGTACAACGTCTGTGCGTATATCTAAATGGCTGTGTGTGTGTGTTGCATGCATTTCCGCTGGTCGAAATGGTGTTGCACTATATGTGCATTAAAATACGCTTACGCCATGTGCAATACATAAGTGTGTGTCTGTGGGACTGCGTATGTTTGATGGCATTAAATACGTACATGTATATGTATGAACGTATGCACACATATTCTTACATACTTTATGCTTGTATTAGCGTTTACTCAACATAATTTAAGCGTATACATATTTCAATGTACTTATGACTATATATATGATCATACATAGACATATAGGTCTATGTAAACCATTTAATGCGCTAGTCCAGTGCTACCCCGTCTATCGTCAAAACTGAAAGACGATTGATTTTTTTGCATTTTTGCCCAGACAGCAGTCTGTACAAAACCCATTATTTTATTGATTTGCTTAAGTTGCACATAGAAGTTGCATGAAAATCAATTGCTTTCGCTGATGCCGTCATAGTTCTCTTTCTTCAGTAGTTTCCATTTCTACTGGTAATAAAGCAAATGAAGTCATATCAATAGAACTGGCGAGCTCGAGGGATTAAATGAATTATCAACAAGTAGATAAACTATTAATTGATATATATAATTAACTTTATTAAACTGTTATTATCACAACTTGAATACTTAAAACCATAATTTAACAGAAATAATTTATAAAATAATTTATCAACAAGAAGATAATTATCTTTATTAAACTGTTATTATCACAACTTGAAAACTTAAAACCATAATTTCACAGAAATAATTTATCTGTTTTATTTATTAAAATTGTTTTTTTTTATTAAATTCGGATATAATTGTCAAATTCTATCCGTATATTGTATTACCTTTTTTATTTTCTTTTTTTTTGTCGTCAACTTAACATTTATTTTAACTTGCATTTACTGATTGATGAAATTTATGAGAGTGTTGCCGATAGCTGTCAAGGACAAATTTCCATGTCAAGGTTGGGCTGCGCAGTGATGCATTCCTTTATCGTATCTTATCAAATATATCTAAGTATGGCCGCCCAAAAGAATAACGGGGGTACTGGCTCTCCGAAGCTCGTTGTAGCTGGAACCTGGAATTTCCTTACCATAATATATAAATTCTTTACAAGAACAATATGTTTTTCAAGTTAGTACTTACAGCAATTGCCGATGCAGTTGTATTGTATATGTATATGTATATGTATGTGTATATGTATATGTATATGTATATGCATATGTATATGTATATGTATATGTATATGTATATGTATATGTATATGTATATGTATATGTATATGTATATGTATATGTATATGTATATGTATATGTATATGTATATGTATATGTATATGTATATGTATATGTATATGTATATGTATATGTATATGTATATGCATATGTATATGTATATGTATATGTATATGTATATTAGGGTGTTATTTTTTTGGAAATAAATATTATATCCAATACTATTATTATTATGAATACTAAAAAGCTACATTCCAGAAAACTATTTTTATTTATACACTTATGTGTGTGTAATGTTACATTTTTGAATAAAAATTTAATGCATTTCAAACGATGAACAGAATATTTAGCGTATTCCTACAACAACTTTATAGCACAAGCATTCAACACATACTTGATTTTATGTTCAGTTATACACATATGTACATGTATTAAATAATTATTTATGTATTCGCACTCGTATTATTGTGCTCTTTAATATAGACACATGCCTAAGAATTATATACATATAATTGCACATTATGGTGCAAAGGTCCGTATATATTTATACATATATAAATCTGGTCATGCGAGTGCGTGACCACGGTAATACACACATAATTCACTCATACACAGGTTGTGCATACTCATGCATATAGTGCACACTCGTGTATGTATGATGCAATCGGTTAATATGAAAAGCCGCGCTTCAGATTGAGTTGCATCCTAGTTGAGTACAGTGGATGCTCAGAATAGTAAATTTATTAAATATTTATTAGAATTCAGTTGAAGTTTCTATTTATCGAAATTTTAATAGGGTATTCTTAGGGTTTGGAAAAGGGTTTAAGATTGAATGACTTTTTATACCCGATTCCATAAAGTATATGTTTTCTTGGTATACAGAATTAAATATTTAACGCGGATAGCTGAACTAAGCTTTTTGCAAACACATATGCCTGGTTATCGACATTCACATTCACATTTGAAATCCGATAATTAAATATATATTTACTTTAAACTTGCAAACAAAAACATTATACCTACCACGTCGACACCAATGATTTTTGCCAATGTTACGATTTGTAATTTAAATTTATATTTATCCAACTTGTTTAATTGCTTTAAAAATTACACTGCAGCAGGTTCGGTACGTACACAACTATAAAGACTTATTTTTTGTATGGTTAAGATGAAGACTCGGGTCAATCAGGCTAGTATATGTGCTTATTTACAGTGATTGGTATTACAATTTTATATGAAGAATTTATACAATAAATTATTAATTATATTTTAAATGTTTACGATAAACTTTTAAGTTAATTGCAAAAGGGTACCTTATCAGGAAATTATTATAGATGTTGAAATTACATTAAAGTTGTCATTCTTCATAAAAATTTTACTAAAGGCTATAATTCTACTTACTTACTACTTAGAAATATGTAAGTTTTTTAAATATTTAATTAATTTGGTTGGTTTTAAAAAAATAATTAAATTTTTAAGTATGACGAAGATGACAATAAATTTTCAATTATATATGTATGTATGTATATTTATGTTGTATTATAAAATCTCAGATCAATTGCATGTAAAGAGTAAGCACTGTAAGTGGAAGGAAATCAAAATGGTTCGTCCTGCACTCCCTTATTATAAATAATTTATGCACTTAAATATATTCAAATGTACTTATGTATTTTGTATAATACTTTTAATATGAAAGCATTTGTAAGTATGTATCTCTTTCTATATGTTTATATACTTGCACCCAATTACAAGTACGTTAAAAACACCCTTTGACTATATATTTAGTATATAGATGATAGACCATGAATTGTATGGTCGTTAGCCGCACCTTTTTGTCAATGTAGCTTTTTGCTCCGATTCTCCCTAGGGGTGATGTTAATATTAAGAATTCGTAGCAATTGGAATGTTGTTTATAATATTATACCCATTCTAAAAAAAATATGAAAATGGCCAACTGCAGATATATTGATATTTGAGATTATATTTATATTATTATCCATATTATTCAATGAATTACGATTTAAAATTATTAATTCTAAATTAATAATAATTTATATTTAGAAATTAACATTAATTTTATCAAATAAGTTCACCTTAATAGCTACACTATGACTACAAAACTATATAAAATCTTGTACTTATTTTCGTGTGTTGTAAACATGAAATTCTCAGTTTGACAGATTACTGCGAATGGGACCTCCTACCTGTCTTACTAAACACAACAATATCACGATTACGATTTGCGATAAAGTCCAGATGGTATTCCCTTAGCTACTGACCTAGCAAAGCGCTGATGCGTAAAAAAACGAATACACAACTGTTTCTCATTTAAATTAGTTATGTGGAAAGTGGTCTCCAGTAAAAGAAAACTAGTTTAAGCTTTGCATGGCAGTGTGACCGTTAACAGGATGTACCTTCAGGATTCTTTTAAGAACCCTGTATAACTCAACGTATTCGTTAGTGTTATTCAAATAGAAAAACGCACATGGCACGGAATTTAATATATGCTTGTAAAAAGTCCATATAAATTATTTAGACTACTTTATTACTGTGTACTGTGAATTTTTTTTTATTTTTTCAATTAATTTTAAAAAAATTTGCTAAATTTCCAAAAATATTCTTGTCTTTCACAATATTTCGCAGATTGACTTAACTTTCGTATTTCTAGTATTTTATTGTGCTCAGTAGTTATATATAATTTGTGTTTTTATAAATACGTGTGTTTTTAATACATACAATTAAACCTCACGTCAAATTGCTAGCTTTTCTATCGTTTTCTTCGGACAAGCGCTTGTTTATTAGAAAGCTGGAGGAAATAGAGAGGTTGTATTTCCTCCAGCGTTTTTCATTCAAAGGAACTATAGAGGGACTGCTTTAGCTATCGATATATTATTTTTACAATTATTTCAATAACATTAAATATATAACTTAAATACACATAAAAACGTTTAATGCGAAGGATTCGTCTCCTTGAAAAATATTGATTAGCATTTAAAAAAAGCCTAATTTTCAAATTATGTTGTGTAAAAATTTAGAATTTAAAAAATTGATATACATAAATAAAACATGTTATGGTATTAAAAAACTAACAATAATTAAGTGCCCAGTATCAGTCCCAAACAAAATAGTTGGGACTTTATGTCGTTTGTTATAATACATATACCCTTTATTTTGCTGAACACAAACATATTTTCAAAGTATTCACTTTAAAGCTTTTGTGCTGATAAAATACTGGGTGAAATGAAACATAGCTTGGTGTCATATGGCGTATTATATGTTTCATCTATAATTATCATTTGGGCATAAACATGTACTGAAATGGAACACTTTAATATTTAAATTCTTATTTATTTATTTTGTCTAATACAATTAAAACTCTAACTTTTATAGTCACAAGGCTATAATATATAGATATACCCATGCTCGTCAGTCCTTCTGTATGTCTGCCGGTATGAATACCTAGATCTCAAAGACTGTAAAAGGTAGAAATACCAAACTTTCTTAAATATCTCGTAATTAAATATCAATATACCAAATATACGAAAATTATTTTTTGGCTAGGTTTCTGACTTGTTCCTACTAGGAGAGTGTATTAAAATCCATTACGAATAAGAAAGAAAGTCCTTCAGAAACTAATATTATAATTAAATCATGTTTGAAAAATATACATATAATTTTTGTTTATTATTTAATTTTTCTATGCAAATGTATTTATCCAAATAAAATTGAATAATGTCTTCTTAAAATAAAGTTAAAAAATAAGCTGTTTTTAATATAATACATTTTTACCAGTGTATGTGTATACATTTACAAATGCCATCAGCAGATGTTGCTTGGATGAATGAGGATTTGCATAGTTGCCACATGTCCAATACTAATACAAATGCAAATGATAATGGGAGGCTACCTGACCGATCCTTCGACAGTCAAGGGTACGTCTCTCCCAGTAGATTAATTTATGCATAAAAGGAACAACGAACTTGGACAGAGGACTCAAGCATAAACAACATTATATGGACAGAAATATGGACAGGTACGCACTGAATTATGGCGAGATTAACAGGGTTGTTCCTGATGCTGTGCTTTTTGGTCTCGCTCAGTAAAAGACCAGATTGGAATTTGATCGCTGGCAGCTGGCCTAGTCTAGTTCTAGTCCTCTAACCCTTGTCCATCCCCTGTATATATTCCGTCTGTTGGTGATCCTTGTTTGCACTGACTCGGTAAAATTACAGAGGGTAAAACGCTGACCAAATGAACATTTTTTTATATTATATCATATGGAAAAGTTGACTAAAACTAAAGATTTAAATAATAAACGATTATAAAATACCAGTCTTAGCAAGTGTCACATATTTTTTACAAATCGCAATAAAAACTGTAAATTTGTTACCGTAGTGAGAATGACTATGAATATGTTTGGTTGGGCAGACGGATGGACAGCTAGATAATCGAAACTGACTTAATGGTAAATACATAAATAATTGTGTTAGCAGCATCGAAATAATTCCATTTGAGCAAACTTGTACAAACAAATGAATTGAACATGTTCAGGACCAAAATTATTTTTGGTACAATTTATTTCTAGCTATATTTAATTTTTTGTTGCAAAAATCATCAATCATTTAAAAAAGATGAAAAATACGGCTCGGCTAGAATGGTGTTGTTGTTCTTTCCCGTTTTGCAGGATGGGTCATGTCCAAAAGGTTTGTGTATCTTACGGAATACAAAAAGATACAAATAAAAAAAATTACTTTCGAACAAATTATTTGAAATGAGCAGAAGAAATGTGAAAATGGTGCCTTTTTATATAACTGTGAGTGGGTGAAAACCTCGCAATTGAACTTCGTCATCCCTTCGCAACTTATCTTGTTGGCTGCCAAGACCAAGAAGCATACACCTCACCCCACTACAAAAAACCAACCACACCCAACCCCAATCATTCAAGGCAAAGTTCTCGTCGTCCATACTGTTATCATCTGCAGTAGTTGCCCATTTTTGATTTCTTCTTTTGCTTTTTTCAATGTCTAGATTTTAGGCAAGGCGCATTTCCTTCCGCAGGAATAACAGGGGCATCAAGGAGTAGCTGTGGCGCTTAGCGATGGCCACGCTTCATTTAGTGAACTTTTTGAGGAGAATGGGAGGCAGAGGCAGGCAGTAAAAAACAGGAAGGCACACAAAGATCCTGCGCAAATACAATTTAATTGAGGAGGGAGAGCCGATTGTATGGCACGGCCACAGCCAGGACCAAAACCATGGCCATAAAGTAGGAAAGGGTGATAGAAGGGTAGGATATAGAGGTGCCGGATGTACAGTAGCATAGCTGGTGTTATGGATGACGTGGTTCCGTTTATTTCCAATATCACATTGGACTTTGTCTCCGTCTCCCTCTTACTTTAAGACTTCTTTTTTTTTGTCAACGCTTATTAAAATTTAAAATAAAATTTGATGAAAACAAAATTAAAAATAAAATTATTTTAGATAATAAGTATATTTTCGTTTGGAGTGTGGTTGTCTTTTATCGGGACTGCAACGTGAGAATTTTATAGATATCAGTCATCAATGAAAAGGTTATAAGGTTTATTTATATAACTAATGTCATTTGTTATTCGATATATGCGAAATTTGTTTTAATATTGATATAGACCAATATTTCGTTATCTATATTACAACAAGCATGTAATCATAATATTAATAGATATCAAATTTACCAAATCATATATAATATACTTAGTATATGTCGGCCATGAGAGATTATCAATTGTAATCAGCAATATATAATAAAGTTGTGCATTATAAGTCTATTATTTATATACAATAATTTATTTTAATTTCTTTTCACATCGCTTTTAATATATTGTGCTGCCTGTTTTGTTGACAAAATGCACGCAGATCAAGATTGTTTTATTTCCGGTTAGACTGTGATGATATACATATTAAATATTTTTGCATTGTTTCTTAATAATTCCCGCTACACATAGGGTAGAAGGGTATTATAACTTTGTGACTACAGGAAATGTATGTAACAGGCAGAAAGAAGCGTCGCCGACCCCATAAAGTATATACATATATTCATGGTCAGGGTCACCAGCCAAGTCGATATAGCCTAACCTAGATCTCAGAGACTAGAGATTCCAAACTTTGTGCCAGTATTGGTGTATGTCCTACGCAGATCAAGTTTATTTTAGATTTTTGCTACGCCCACTTCCGTCCCCTAAAATAGATAAAAACGATTTACTAGCGCAATTTTAAAGAATCCCAAGTTGGCACATACGAAGATAATAAGTCTCGCTGATTCCCGAGAATTTGGTTGCGCTCGGATGAAAAACTTGGAGGTTATTCAAGAAACAGTTTGTGGCTTGTTTCTGGTGGACAATGTGACCGTGCATATATATATGGTATATTTTATACTTTATGCGATATTTACGGACGATCTGTTCTGGAATTTATATATATTACTACTTGGTTGGTTACGGATCAAAAATGTAAAAAACAAATATATTGGTGCATATAGAGGTGCTCATAATATGTTTTAAAGTGGTTCAATTATAATATATATGTATAATATATATTGTTGCATTGTCTCTTAACTCTCACTTGTTGTTGGAGAATTCTCTCGGCTTGGGTGATCTGTTATTTTAAATATTTTTACTGTTTTTGGGTAGGTTACTTGAAATAATAATATAAATTATAGAGTGAAACCCTTCCTTTTATTAAATGGATTGTAGTGCCACTTACACTTATATACCCCGCACTTTGCAAAACCCTTTCACGCACTTTTTCCATTACACACATGCACACATAAGCTAACTTTGGACTGGGACTGGGATACATAATGTTAATTACATAGCCTCAAAACGTTTACGCGGTCGCGTTGAGCATTGTACCATAAAAACGCTGACAACGGCTGCGTTCGTTGTCCGTGGTGCGTCTGCTGTTTCGTGTCGCCGAATCACCTCTCTCTGTACCTTCATACATGCTTCTCCATACTTTTATCCCTCGCGTCTGACAACCGTCACCAGTATGAGTGCTTGTTGCTTGCACGAGCACTCTTGAGGGCAGCAAAAGTTGCAGTAAGCCTTGACCGCAGTCTTGCGACTGTCCTTATTTTCATTTTATTTATAATGTTTAAAAATAATCTGCAATTTTCAACTTCCAGTCTTTGATGGAATGTTCATATCAATTGATATTACAAAAAAATTGAATTATTAAAAAAACATGATGTGTTTTTTTTAAATAGCTCCCTTCGAATATTATGTTAATAACTACCACGATTGAATTAAACCATACATTTGAGTAATATGAAAATATCACTGTTAGGTATTTTGAAATTTTTGTATAAATTAATAACAAATTTAATAATTAAATTAATTATGTCATCGCCAACTTAACAGTATTGCCAAGTCACTACACACCTAGATACTTAAATCTTGCTATAAATACAAATTTATTTGTTTTTGTGGAAAAAGGAGTAGCTAGTCTCTCAGAGGGTATTCACTTTTTCATTTAATTATATGGTGGAACACAGAAAGTTATCAAACTTTTATAATTAGGAATCCCTAGACAACTTATTAGTCAATTGGAGTCAACAAAAAAATTAATTTGATATCGAAAATGTTTTGTTCTTATTGATATTTTGCAGTAATTTGAATTTTATTATCAAATTATATACAGTAATTGATAATATAAAATTTAAATAAATTTAAATTAAATTGGAATCTGATACAGAAATATAAAATAATTCACCACATATTCGATTTGACAATAAAGGTGTATTCAATTCTATAGACAAATTAATGTTTGAATTGAGAACCATATATTATGATTTGACTCTTCGCGTACATTTTCTCAACAGCCCCCTTAACCAACTCCCTTCGATTGTCAATGGGTGCGGCAACTTACTATGAGTTCATATGGTAATAGATGTATATAAATAATGGCTCTGCTAATACAATTGTTCATGAATGGTGGATTCAAATCGTATTTATTTTGATTTCGTAAATTTAATTTTTTTTTAATACAATTCTGTCTATTAGATTAAACATGCTTAATTTTTTAAACACGTTTTTTTTTATTATTCGAATGCCAACACATTTTCTTTACACTCCAATTAGATAATACAAGCGCACATAATTGGTTGGGGTTCAGTTTCCAAAACTGTTGCTTAAAGTTTACAATAAAAAATAAGAGAGATTTGACTGCGTGATAAAGAGCAGATAAGAGAGTTTTAGGCGCATGTGTGGTGGTACTTTTCTATAGCGACATCTATCGGCTAGCAGCGATATTGAAGGTCAGCTCTACTGTCTATTTCCACTTTCACGGTTCTATTCTGTTTGAGAAATATATTTTTACGATTAACATTTTATTTTAGTGACATTTTCGGGAAGGAAGACATTTGAATAAAAGAATAAAAGTCAAATAATAACTAGGACAAAAAAGAGTAATACAACTTTAAGTTTATTATTCAATGGTTTTTTGTATGCGTTGCCTACTTGCACGAAATTAGTGTTATATTACATATATCATATAAAAAAGTTGACACGTACAAAAGAACCATAAAAAATCTCTATAAAAAATGTAAGCGAACCTTAGGAATCAAGGCATATAATTGCCGCGATTTGCCACTTTTTAAATTGCTTTTATTCTCACATTTTCTGTTGCAATGGCAATGGAAATGGGATTGACCACTTTGGCATTTAAACAAACATAATATATGCTTTTTTTTCCATAAAAGAGAGCATAAAATACGGTTATGCTACGTTGACGGCACTTGACCACAAAGTCGTGTTAATTAACATGCGGCCCAAAGCAATGCTTGGCTTAGGTCCCAGGCAGACTGCCAATGCCATTCCTGTTCCCATTTCAAGTGCCGTACTTATTCCAACGCACGGTAATATTGCAGCAGCAGCAAAAAAAAGCACCGGACAAAGTGAATATTGCGAGAGTTTACCTCTCGGCTTGTTCGCGCCTGTTGCTTCCGCCCAAGGCCCAAACAAAGACAAAAAAAATGTGGAATATAAAAAATGATACACATTTTTTTAAGTGCCTATATTTTTTCGACATTTTTCGACCTCAATTTGCATTTTTTTAACTTTGCCAAAGTGCCAATGCAAAATGTTCGCGGACCATCTTCTTTTGTTATTATTTTAAAATAGTCAAAAAACCATTAAGGAAAGACAAACCACAGGATATAAATAAGTGTGCAAATCGCATTACCACTAGATAATAAGCATTGGCACTAAATTATAAAACCCAGTTTTGACCCTGGTATTTTTATTGATTGGGAGTGAAACAAAATGATGACAGCCTAAAAGTATGCCTTTAAAAATGAGCAAGTTTGAATGAAAAATTTTAACTGAACTAAACTGAGTTAAATATGATTTGATGGTGCGTGTTTGTTTGCACGATACAATTGAGTTAGTCATTCATTCCCCTCAATATACTGAACGGACATTTTTCCCATTAAGAGCACTTTGACTACTTTGTCACTCTCCCTCTCTTTCTCTCTTTATTACACATGAAATATGTACCACATATGTGGTGCTCTTATCGCAGACACAGAGTAGAAAAATGATTGTTAGCTAGACATATGAATATTTAACTGAATTTCAAATAAATTATAAATGTTAGTATTCCTATCGCTAGCATCTGGATATATTTATTTTTGCTTTAAATTTTTCTATTTATATCCTGTGTAAATCTATGATATCTAAAATCAACGCAGCCTCAAATCTCTTAGTGTCAAGTGCAGATGCATATGGATTCTTCTATAAAAAAATTGTGTCTTGTTTTTTTCAATATTTTTCATTAGATCGTAAAACAAACTTGGGTGTTGAGGCCTGAGTAAGAATAGCATACATGTACAAATGGACATAGATTATTCATGTTACATACATTTCCCTTCAACAATGTGCCCAACATGGTGAATCATTTTACAGTTTTTAAATTCTTAAAACAGCATTGCAAGTCGTAAATGATCTCAATTTGTTTGCGAAATATATATAATTAGGTAACATGTACTTATAGTTCCTTACTAAACAATTGTTTTGAAGCAATAAAAAATTAAAAAAAAGAATTGTAATATAAATAAATGTCAAATTGACTAAAACAAAATAAATACGGTTTCAATACATCATACTAGTTTTATTGTATTAGCATAGCCTTTATATTCACAATATCACCTCTTTACGTCATTACATCTAATTTGAATACGGAAAGGACATTTTTATGGTTTCTACCATTCAACAGTATAACTCTTCCCACATTCCATCCCTGAAATTAAAACACCGCAGCAGCCATTTTGTATGTAAGTCAACCCACCACTTTTTCACTCTTTGGGAGTGTGATATTATTACGGGTATTTATAAATAAATAGAATCAATGTATATTTTCTCGCATTTTGGTGCAGATTTAATTTCAATCCGATACTTTCATATTGATTGCTAAAGTATATACAAATCGTGAGCTAAACTAATGTCATATCTGTATGTATGCATTGCAATAAAAAAATCAATAATTATAGAAAAAACAAGTCAAGAAGATACAGTCAAGTGTGCTGCACTGCGAAATTAACACTACCCGCTCGAATATTCTAAAATAAGTATAAAATATAACATGCGCGGTCACACTGTCCACCAGAAACAAACCATGTGCAGCTATCCATGGATTTTCCCATACAAAAGTGTTCCTGAATAACTACCAAGTTTTTCATCCGATCGCAACCAAATTCTCGAAAATCATCATGTTTTCTGAATTTTTGTGGGCGGAAGGGGGCGTGGCCAAAATCTAAAACAAACTTGATCTGCGTTGGACATTCACCCATACCAAGCTTGGTATCTTTAACTCTTACAGCATATGAGAAGTTGGTGTTCTTTTCGACAGTCAGACATACGAACATGGCTATAACGAATTGTTAACAAATAGTTTTTTTTAATTTTAGGGTGCGACCAAAATGTAAAACAAACTTGATCTGCGTTGGATATACACCAATACTGGTACCTAGTTTGGTATCTGTAGCTCTTATAGCCTCTGACATCCAGTTGCTCATACAGACAGACAGAAATACAGACGAAAATGGGAGAGAATATATATTAACCAGTTGCAATATACTTAAATATAACTTTGTGATATCAGGATATATATTTAAAGCCAGCTTCACCACCAGCCAAGACGATATAAACATGTTCGTCTGTCCATCCGTATATGAACTTTGAGATCTCAGATTATAAAAGCTAGAGAAACCAAATTGATTATAGTACTCGTGTATCTAATGCGCAGATCAAGTCAATTTGAAATCAACGCCACGCCACTTACGCCATGGCTTAGTGAGTACATATGTTTACATATATATACATTATGAGTACGAAAATGCCTGTAACATAAATTTTCTGGAGTCACTGTCATATGGGTATCGTGTATAAATATAACTTACACAATTTTTAATGAGAAGGTACACAAATCAAATTGACTGTGCGCTAGTAAATCGTTTTTTTTTCAATTTTAGGGGGCGGAAAGGGGCGTGGCAAAAATCTAAAATAAACTTGATCTGCGTAGGACATACACCAATACTGGTACCAAGTTTGGAATCTCTAGCTTTTATAGTCTCTGAGATCTAGGTGTTCATACAGACAGACAGACAGACGGGCAGACTGACAGACGGATATGGCTATATCGACTCGGCGGGTGACGCTTACCAAGAATATATATACTTTATGAGGTCGGAGATGCTTTCTACTGCCTGTTACATACATTTCCTGAAGTCACAAAGATATAATACCCCTCTACCCTATGGGTAGCGGGTATAAAAAGAATACTCATATCAAGCAATAGGCTCTACTCTCTAGGCAATTGTCATCGCTGCCATTCACGATAAACGACAAAGTAATGCCGATAAAGTAACATTAAATATGTTGTAGTACATTGTTTGCTGAGTGCATTTTGAAATGTAATTATTGCACTGACTCGTAAGCACAGCTGTGTGGGATTTGAACTGACTGAGAACTACAGCTTATGGGTTTTATAGCAAGCTACTATTCGGTTTGCGACTTATGTATCTTACCTAAGTCAATAGTTAGACTGATTATTTTTAGCGTTCTTATTACATGGCAGATTTTTAGCAACTTTATATGGAGCAAATTTCAGCTTCTTGGAGGTTGATGATTAATTTACAAATTCGTATATATGTATATAGAAAACAAATCAGAAATCAGTTGATTATAAAATATACCAATTATTTTCTTTTGTATTTTTGTCTATTTGGTATATTGGTATTCCATTATATTCAAAATATCACACAGAGTATAAAATACACCACACACGGTCAGATTGTCCACTAATAACAGAGCTTGTGCAGTTGCAGTTCCCCATACAAAATTGTTTTTCAAAAAACATTTTTCATCCGAGTGCAACCAAATTTTCAGCGATCTTATTTGCGTATGCTATCTCAGAGACTATAAGAGCTACAGATAGCAATACTCGTGTGTATTCGTCCGAGCTCGTGTATGTCATACACAAATCAGGGCTGTTTTAAATTTAACCACCGAAAAAAAAAAATATATATATATATTAAGAATTGTAATTGTAAAACTGATGTCTGATGGTAAAAAAACTGGAATTTATTTAAGAAACAGGTTTGTATTGGAAAATATACCAAATTTTCCATTTGTACTTTTCGGTATTTTATAGTATATAGCGATTAGCGTGTTTCTCACCGTCGTACAATATACTCGACTTTAGCTTTCCACTTTATTTTGCATGTTAATATTGTTTGCGAATACAAATACAAATAAATTTTTATGTTACAAAAAAGGTCAGGAAAACCAAACATATATTTTATGAATGAACATTTTGATGAAGTAGAATCGTTTGTCGTTATTATCGTCATCTTTTTCGATTTGAGGCGGAGGAAACTTGCGTGGTTAAAGTTTAATACAAACTTATGAGAACGGAGATGCATTCTTCTGCCTCTAAAATACATATTTTTGGTGATACAAAATAAGGAAACCCTTTTATCCTATGGTTTATGGTTGTAAATATTTATATCAAAACACTTCGCGTGCCTAAATACCTAACAAACTTTAAATTAATTTGGTTATGGTTTAAATCTGATTGAATGAGTTAGTTGTCAAATATATTCATTAATAAAAGGAAAAATTCAACAAAATAAAAACAAATCCTAATACATACGGAAATTTATAGTATTAAGATTAAGCTGTAATTTGATAAGAGCTTTAGATAGATAGTTCAATTTAAACCAAAGTATTTTACATTTTTTTTTCGAAAATAGATGGAAATAAATGGTATAACTTAATGCAGGTGTTAAAATGGTATTGTGTGCTGTGTATAATCTAAGTTGTAGAATTCTTTCTAGTGCTCTTGAAAATGCAAGTACGCACCGGTGTGAAGGCGCGTGTGCTGCTGGACATGGGATAGCTGCTTAAATCTACGATCACAGTAAGAACACTTGTTTTTTTCGATTTAAGGGGGCGGAAAGGGGTGTGGCAAAAATCAAAAATAAACTTGATCTGCGTAGGACATACACCAATACTGCTACCAAGTTTGGAATCTCTAGTTCTTCTCTGAGATCTAGGGGTTCATACAGACAGATGGACAGACGGACATGGCTATATCGACTCGGCTGGTGACCCTGACCAAGAATATATATACTTTATGGCGTCGGAGATGCTTCCTTCTGCCTGTTACATACATTTCCTGAAGTCACAAAGCTATAATACCCTTCTACCCTATGGGTAGCGGGTATAAAAAATGAGATATTTGCAAGTCTTCAAAAAAGCCGAGAAGATAAATTTTACTACATTTAAATAATTAATAAATGAAACAACACCCTTGATATTTTTACATCCCAGTTTCCGTACATGGGACCAGTTTAGTATCAGTATTTTTACCCCTCTAAACTCTCCGACTCAAATTCAATTGTCCAGTATCAAGCACAAGTAAAAAAAATAAATTTATGCAAATTTAGCAGTAAAGAAACTTTTGTCAAATGGAATAAAGCGCATGAAAATTCCCAAAGGGGTTGCTTAGAATATTTAGACTCGAAACCAGCTGAAAAGAGAACAAAAATTTGGGAATAATAATACTAGTTTGACCACAGATATTGTAGCCGGCTGCAAATTTAATTTCAAATCCATATAAAGAATAACTCTTAAAAAACGTGTTTACTTTCCCAGTGGTCAGTCTGTGAGCTTGTTTTTTTAGAAAACCAGTTGGTCTTCCCAATTGCCTAAAAATGTATAGAAAGGAAACCCTATTAAAAAAAACCTTCGAACACGCCGTTCACAGCGCAGCAGGAAAGAAACCATAAACATAAGAAAGTGATGACCGTTGGTCAACTTGAGCTTTGTTCAGACCATCCCTTTTTCAATAAGCATGTGACCTTGGGTGCTCCTTATTCAAGATATTTTAAACTTGGTGTATCCAGGGAGTGAAAAAGAAACTAAAATCCAAACGAATCTCAATTTGGAAGCCGGTATCATTTTTTTCTACGGCAAAATATAGAAAGCCAACGTTGAGATCTTTAAAAATGGGAATCGAGTACCTTAATAAAATATTAAAATTAGATACTTTTTTATAGTAATATTTTACAGTTAGTGATTCTTTTTATTTAATATAATGAATCGAATGAATTGGACATTTTGTTTTAAGTTTCTTCAGCTTCTTTTTGTCCTAAGAGTGTTCTAACACCCACATTTTCGCTCAAAAACGGAATTGTTAACCGTTTTTGTTTAGACAAGAGCAGAAGAGCGTGAACGCTGCGCACATGCCCAGGAGCTACATTACCATACGCACCCATATGATAGTTGCATAGAGCAAACATTTCCAGAGTGCTGAGAGCATCCTTTTACCATACTAAACCACCATCGCTTACCACATGCCATACCTTCATTTTTTCTTGAATATTTTTGCGCAACTTTTCTTCAAGAGCAGAGAACAGCAAAAGTTTTTTCTCTCGATGTTCTTGCCCTTAGTCTTCATCCCATTTATACATATAAGCGCAACTTGGGTTGCTTTGCATTTCACTGTATGTGTAATATATGTGTTAGTGTATACATAAGCTAGAATGCTTATATGTTGTTTTTTAATGAAATACAACCCACTCAAATGGCGGCAGAAGTTTCTAAATACCAAAACGGGCGTCGCAAACACGAAGACGGTAACTTAGCATCCTTGAAGTTGGAAAATGGAATGGAGATTGCGGGTCGGAAACTTATTAGCGTACGGTGCCTCGTGTCCAGGCACTTGCTGTGACTACTCACCCGTAGCTGTAATTTTCGATATTCATTGTGAAAGAGAAAACGAGAGACCGAAATTAGGAGATGGTGACAGAAAGCAAAATAAATAAGTTATAAACATAAAATGCATAAAGAAAAAATTCATTTAATTTATATATAAATTCTATAATATATCAATTGCCTGGTTCTATCTTTGTAGGCATGAAGGTCTGCACGGGAATGTGTCGAACGAATACAAAAAACAAGTGAAAAATCAGATTTGTCAACTTTTGACTGTGAGATACTCGAAAAAAATACCAAAAGTAATTTTAGTAGTTTTGGCTAATCCATATTTAATCACATTCAAAAAATGTCGTTAAAAATTTAATATACTAACACAATTACATTATTCGTCTAAGCTACTAAGCACCCAGCTTTATATCGTTTGTTCTATTTCCCATACCAAAATCTGAGACTGCATTTAAAATTACGATCGTTAATCGTTTTTCTCGATTCAATAAAAAGTTAATCTCTATCTGAGATCTAGGTGTTCACACTGACAGATGGACAGACCGACATGTCTATATCGTCTGGACTGTTGACACTGATCAAAACTATATTTAATTTTTTGGCTCGGCGATGCTTCCTTCAACCTTGTATATATATTTTCTAGTGGCTCAATCGTATAATAAAACTTCTCCAACCCTAAGCGCAGTGGTAAAATGGCCAAGTTATCTGGACTCTCCAAGGTTTTTGACGCACCCATAGTACATATACATTAAATACAAATTGAATACAAATGCCACAAACTCTAAAAGAAAAAAATTACAGTCCCTTCATAATGGACGAATGGTATGGAATATATATGTTCTATCGGGTTCCATCAACCTGTTATATGAGTTATGTTTCGTACATACCCAATATTTCTTTATGCGTAATTTCGAGTTTCTATAGCATTACTTTTCTACAAAAAATTGGGAATAAAACTACTGGTATATTCATTGAATTAATGCAAATATATCTAAGTAAAAATAAATAATAAATTAATATAAATTCATATAAATCTAATATCGGTTCAAAAGAAAAATCAATCTCACAATATATTTTTGCTAACTTAAAGAATCAGTCTATAATTAGTTTAATACAAACTTCCCTCATTGTTTACATAAATATATATATATATTATATATATATATATATATATATATTATATATATATTATATATATATATATATATATATTTATGTTTATCCAAATAAACAATGAGGGACTTAAAGAATCAGTCTACAATTAGTTTAATACAAACTTCCCTCATTGTTTACATAAATATATATATATATTATATATATATTATATATATATATATATATATATATATATATATATTTATGTTTATCGAAATAAACAATGAGGGAAGTTTGTATTAAACTAATTATAGACTGATTCTTTAAGTTAGCAAAATATATTGTGAGATTGATTTTTCTTTTGAACCGATATTAGATTTATATGAATTTATATTTATTTATTATTTATTCTTACTTAGATATATTTGCATTAATTCAATGAATAAACCAGTAGTTTTATTCCCAATTTTTTGTAGAAAAGTAATGCTATAGAAACTCGAAATTACGCATAAAGAAATATTGGGTATGTACGAAACATAACATATATAATATATATATATAATACATGTATATATATATATAATACATGTGTCAATTTTATAGATGAATTTTCTCAATGTATTCAATTTCTTGAAGCCAACTGTACTTTTCATAAAAATGGCCTTCCACGACATTTTCACCTCCCTCTTAAGTGAATAAGTTTGTTCTTTAGTAAATTTGACTTCAGAGTGAGTCGAGTGAGTATGATGTTAACGTCTAATTCTCTCCTCCTGATACTCATGCGTTGGCGTTGCCGGCACTCCAACTCGCATATTAAGAGTGTTTCTCCAACGACGACAATAGCAGCCAGTAGCATGGTTACCACCCCGCCATTTCGACACAACCCAACAACAAGAGAACAGCGCGACTGCAAACAACGATAAGGATTTTCTTTTTATATAATACATATACATATATCCATCTACAAACTCAAATACACAGGCACACACAAGCAAACACACACATACTTAAAGAAAAATATACGTGCACATGTAAAAGCGGAGAAAAACTGGAAAAATAGTTACCCAGTTGAAAGGAATGTGCAAATCCAAGTGGGTATTTCTAAAAAGAAAATATGTACGCAAAGGGAACTTACCGCTGCAAAAAATGCTTTGTGCGGCGGCAAGCAAGAAAAAGGTTCGTGCTCTGAATCTAGAAAGACTGAAAGACTGCTTTTGGGGCGGAGCCATGCTAAGCCAATCCCAGCCTGAATCATCGCAAAGCAGGTCTGAGGCACGAGGATAAGAAAGTAGCATCAACAGCGGGTGTTGTGTACATTACCGCAGCATGTTTTTATTTTTCGAATCACATTTTTTTAACAAAGGAACACCAAGATTTACCTTATCCACTTTAACAATTAGTTGATTTACCTTAACCATTTTAACAGTTAGTTGATTTATGGTCAAATGTAATGTTTTATGATCCTTATAAATATACCTATATGAGCATGCAGTAAGGACTACAAGAACTATAAGGATATATCTATATAACGATTTTAAAGATATACAAATTTATATATTTATCATGCATTTTTATCTATGTTGTAATTTTAAGTTGTAAGTTGATTCTTTTCATTTTTTAATTCAGCTCATATTTCTGCATCCGAAAAGTATGCTTTAACATTTTCTTACCAGTCGGAAGCTTTCTGCCACATCACGCAACAGTACTTTTTGTTTTCAATAGAGGTAATTTTAAAAAATTCCCTTTCATATCAATGACCTTTTATTTGATAGCAACCAAGTTCAGTATATTTTTCAGGTTGAAAAAATAGGAAAAAATGGGGGAAAAGAACAAAAATTCGTTAAAACCGTTCTAAAAATCATCATCAATCAACATTAATCTTCAATCAAGAATCATTTGCTTTTTCATTTCGAAATAAAATTGAACATCTGCATATTTAAGACTTAAAATTGCTTACGTAAGGCGACAAATCTATCCAAAATGGCCATCGGTTGGATTTTCTGTTTTTAAAAAATGGTATTATATATGTATTGAAAATTACGTAAATACGTAAATGAGAATGTAGTCATCTACATATGGATATATATACATATATGGATCACAGAACGAAGCCTTAAAGTAACTAGTTGTTAAATTGACAATACTCATATATACATTCACTTATAAGAAGACATATATATAGAAATGTATAGACACGACATGGAGATATACAGCCAATGTATTAACAAATATAACAGTGAAATTCGTTCTATCTTGTAAAAATTATGTTTTTCAGTAATTTAAATAAAAGATATTTACGTACTTTAAGACAAAGATCCACTTTGACGCACAATGGGTAATACTCAAAGGTTAAAATAGTAGTTTATAGTCTTAACACACGTTAATGTGTGTTTGTATATATATGTATGTATGGATGTATGTATATGCATTAAATATACATATGTATTCTCCAACATTATGGCGGTAACCACATTGTCATGCTAAAACCACCACCAAGAAGAGTCTAATAATATGAGGTGACTGCCTAGATATCTTTGCTGTGACTTTGAACAAAAGTTCGTTCTTCACTAGCAACCCACCCGAATCCCATCAATGGTGTTCCCCTTCTCTGTTTTCGCTACATACTTATTTACAATTTCCTTCGCGCTACGTCATTTTCTATAGACTTACCCCAAGTTTCTGCGCTGTGCTGTTTAACATAATGAGCCACCATCTAGCACTATTGAGGGGTGTTTCACACATACACATACAAATGGAAGAGAATATTATTCAACATTCTCTTGTCTCTAATGTCTTACACACTAGTATATATTACACGGAAAAAAATATATGTTTTTAAGTACATACTCAACGCTGCAATGCTGGTTGTATAAGACATCCAAATTGTTAATTAATAAGTCATAAATGATAAAACATTATATCGTCTGGACTATTAATTGTGAGCAAGAATATTACATGCATTTTACAATTTTCCGTGCAGTGTAAGAAGTTAACCCCGCTGTCCAACAAATGAGGCCCGTCCCTGACCGCCTCGACCCGTGATAGACCAGTCATGCTTGCCTTCATTTATTCGAGTGAGTCTGTCTGTGTGTGCACGTCGTGTGGAAAGCCATATGCTTTGTATATGTGAATGTGTGTGTTTGCGTCTATGTAAGCGAGTGGTGTGAGGTTTTTACAACGTAGGCAATGCGCGACAGCCACGCCCTTTTTACGTAACGAGAACGCTGTTAGCGTATTTTCGTTGATGAAAAAATTGTAGAACATGGGCTACGCCTTTTCTTAGAAACTTTGCATGTATATATATACGTATATATGTGTATACGAATAAATGTATGTACACTCTTTTTATGTATGACGCATGTGAAGCTAGAAATAGGATACGTGCTCATAAAAAATATACTTTCTGGGTAGGACTGTAAAATGCTGAGGGAACTTAAACAATTCCTTTATATTGGGAATGAAAATTCAATAGATATGTGCTTATGAGGTATGTATATATGTGGTATAAAAATTAGAATAAAACATTACAAATGTAATTACCCTTATTTAATAATATTTATAGATATTAAAATTTTACTTAAAACATATGTAAATTAACATAATTTGCCAGTCATTTTCAAGTTTCCGGAACAATAACTAATTAATTTGCGGTCCGCACACATTCTACTATACCAAATATCTTAATGATTATCACAACGAAAATGTACCATAGGGTAGAAAGGTATCATAATTTTCAAGAATTAGAAAAAAAGATATTTACTTTTAAGACATGTATATATGTATATACAGATGTGGTATAAAAATGAGAATATAACAATACAAATGTAAAGACTATTATTTAACAATATTTATAGATATTAACATTTTTGTTAAAACATATGTAAATTAATATATTTTGCCCATCATTTTCAACTCTCCGGAATTATAACTAATTTGCGGTCCACACACATTCTACTATAACAAATATCTTAATTATTATCACAACGAAAATGTACCATAGGGTAGAAAGGTATCATAAGACTAAGAGACACCAAACTAGGTACCAGTATTGGTGCATGCATGATTTTATGATTGTTTTAGATTTTGGCCACACTCGGAAATCGGATGAAAAACTTTGAAGTTATTTAATATACAGTTTCGTATGGGAAAAACCTTCACGTGGTTTGTTTCTGGTGGACAATGTGGTCGCGCATGGCATTTTATACTTTATGAGATATTTTGGACGTGATGGGATATCAATTTACCAAATAAATTAATAACACCGAATATATTACTTTTTGGTGTATTTTTGTATATATGGGTATCAGGCATATCACAGTCAAGCAGACTCGACTGTAGCTTTCTAATTTGTTAATATTATTAGAGTAGAGCAAAAAATACGTGGGGTTTCGTACGTTTTTCGTTAAAAGATTCATTGTTGGACTTTAAAATAACCGAAGATTCAAAGAACAAATACAACAAATTGGAGGTAATTTGCTTTATTATTAACTTTTTTATGCATAAAAACAGTCAATAGTTGCAAATAATAAAATATTCGAAATGTTAAGCGTATTCTTAAGTTTAAGTTTATTGTTAATCACCAATAACAGCAGCAAGATAGTATCTACATATGTAAGTGCACGGGTCCGTGAAATAGATAGGAAATATTTTCCATATAGATCGTTTTAAACATTTTTTTTTATTTGGGCAATCAAACGGCTTTTTTTGCAGTTAGTCACACAAGTACTTATTTTTTATTAAATCCGCAATCTGGACTCCAGCTTTCTCTGACTTCGCCAGAAGTAAATTACATTAACAGGAGCCCTACAGATTGTAAATATGCTAATTAAAAAATTAATTTTGGTGAGCTTTGTGTTTCAAACGATTTAAAGTCGTTTTCTTATCAATTTTTATTTTTTTTTATTTATAGTTTATAATTGGCCTTACTAAAATCTGGTTTCATTGAATGGAAACAACAAAGATAGGGTTGATGGTCAAGTCCACCACCTAATGCGAACAGATAAAGGTGAAATATTTCTTCTTATTGTTGTCAATTTGCACCCAAGAAAAGAACTTGGATTTGTGAGAAAATTTTGTGGACAGACTGGTTTGACCATATTTATTCCTAGGCAATCTATTTGACTTGCAATGGGAGCAAACAGGATATTTTTCTCACAGTTTCTGAGTTGTTGAATAAATGCAGAAAAAATTGTTTTCTTATTTACAATAAATTGAGTCGCGAACTTATGCGATCAAGGAAGACAACAACGACATTAAGGTTTAAAGAAAATTGTGCAGGGCTTCGACATCGCTGCGTGACCGAAGCAAAAGGCGAAGGAAAGGCAATTAGTGGTCGGTGAAGGAGAAGTGCGAGAGGGAGTCATATTCTTAACGCGAGCCGCCAATAAGCGTGTGCCGTTGTCCTTAGCGGATGAACGCCATTGGTGAAAATTATTTACAGTGTTTTTCAACGATTCTATATTTTGGCGACGGCAGCTAACACTTTACTTCGTCCTTTCTCTATCTAAATAGCTGTCTCGCTCTACATTCTCGACCTATCTGTAACTCACTCTTTACTTATTTATGTATTTACGTTGTTAGTAATCTTTAGTAATTCCTTATAAACTTCTTATTTTAACGCTTAAAGCATTTACATACATGATGCAATGTTATAAAATAATGACTATTTATTTGCTTCGAATTTGTATTATCCTGCCTATGGTAGAAATCTAGCGATCTATAGGAAAATCTACAGGTAAAACATGGTTTGTTACCGGTGAACAATGTGACCGCGCATGGTATATATTATACTTTATGAGTCTCCCATAGGGAAGAAAGTTATTATAGCTTTGTGACATCAGGAAATGTATGTAACAGGCAAAAGGAAGCAGCTCCGACCTCATAAAGTATATATATTCTTGGTCAGGGTCGCCGGACGAGTCGATATAGCCATGTCCGTCTGTCCGTCTGTCTGTCTGTCTGTATGAACACCTAGATTTTAGAGACTATAAGAGCTAGAGATTTCAAACTTGGTACCAGTATTGGTGTATGTCCTACTCAGATCAAATTTATTTTAGATTTATTGGCACACCCCTTTCCGCCCCCTAAAATCGAAAAAAAAAACGAGTTTTAAAAATAGAGTCTCGAGTTTTGGCACTTACAAAGATAATAACATTCTCCATGATTCCCGAGAATTTTGTTGCGATCGGATAAAAAACTTGGAAGTTATTCAAGAAACAGTTTTGTATGGAAAAATCCAGCAGCTGCACGTGGCTTGTTTCTGTTGAACAATGTGACCATGGTATATTTTATACTTTTTGCAATATTTAGGATGTGATGGAAAATGAATGTACAAATATACTAAATATACAAAAAATTCTTTTTGGTATATTTTAGTATATTTGAGGTGGGTAGCAGGTATATCACAGTCGAGCACTCTTTCTTTAATAACTTCCAATTTTCATGCATAACGCAGCCAAACTTTAAGGCGTTATTAAGACTATATTTTACATTGTTTGTTTTAAAATTACTCTTTTTAATAGATTTGCAATAAACTTTATATGCGTAGGAGATACACCACTTACACGTCTATACCATTTCGTCTGTCGATGCTTAGTAACAAATTGGGGTCGGATATGTTTTCTTTTACCTGTTTCATACATTTCGTGGAGTCATAAAGTTAGATTAACCTCCATCCTATGATTAGTGGATATACGTATACATATTTTAAGTTGAAAAAATTTTTAAATGATTTTGTATTCATGTAATAAAGAATAAACAAGGCTGGTATGTGTAGCCGCGGGCTCTCGACTCAAGCAACAAGTTGAACAAAATAAAAGTGTTTATGTTCACCAAAGGCAATTATGTTATGATACGCTTATACTTACACTTTCGTATACACACAAAAATATGTGAACGCGTAACAAATTCTATCAAAATTCAGTATAAATTGCGGCTCAACCATTTAATATTTGTATAAATTAATCATATGGCTGTTATTGTATGTATCAAATTACCAAGATTTGGTTTAAAATTTGCTATTAATATTTTCTTTTGAGTAGATTTTTGATATGCGATGGACGCAGCAAAAACCCAAAATATGGCATACCCGGGAACTGACTAAGTTTCTATAGCTTTTTTTTTAGTCAAAAAATTCGGTGTCCATGCGGAATGACAGACGGACGCATAAATGAACATGTATATATCGTCTCGTTGGGGCTGATTAATAATATATAGTCTTTAAGAGCATAGATGATTTAAAGACGTGCACAAAATAATAAATTATTGCAAAGCATGTAAGAAACCAAATAATCGAAAATTTAGTTATTTTAGTATCAGACACACATAGCTATAATACCTTGATTATGAACTCTTATCAAAAATATACATATATGATCAAAAATACTTTTTTCTACATGTATTACCTGTTATAATACCCACAAAAATAATAATTTTTATTATTCTGTATGGCATAAAAGATAACTATAATGAATTCAGGTATGTACACTGCTCGCCACTTGAATAGGACACCCTGTATGCTCCCTTTACATCGACTCATAACTCGAAAACGAAATAGTAAAATAACGGAATTTTTGCATATTATCTGTGAACACACTTTCTTCGCTCTTTCTGGTATATTCCAAGATTTGGAATAGAACCGTTATAAAGTTGTGTTCACTTTTTGTGAGCATTCGTAAAAATAGAATGCAATTTTTGCGCCACTTGAATAGAACATGCATTTTATTTTGTCGGTATCGTTGGCACAAGCACGCGAAATTCAAGTGTCCTATTCAAGTGGTGCAAAATGAAGCCTGCACAATTGGTTACTAATTGTTTAACAATTTTTTTTTTATAATTACAACTTTTGAAAAATATTGTAATTTTTGCAACACTACTAGATTTAAATTAACTTGACTAAAAAAATAAAATTATGTTCCTAGATGGCTGGGCTTGGCAGAAATTAACGTTATTAAGTTTAGTTTAGAGGTGTCCTATTCAAGTGGCGAGCAGTGTATATGCATCTAATTCAATCGCATTTGACGTATCGAAATATTAAATCAGTCATTCAATTTAAATTGAATGGAATGTTAACTAATGGAACTAATGTTAATTAATGGAATTTTCAATTTACCTTAAATATAAACAAGTCAGAAAGCTACAGTCGAGTGTGTTGGACTGTGATATACCCACTACCCAGCTCAAATATACTAAAATATACCAAAAAGTATTTGTGGTATTTTGGGAATATTTCTACAGTCATATTTCATCCTAAATATCGCATAAACTATAAAAAATACCATGTACGGTCACATTGTCCACTAGAAACAAGCCACGTGCAGCTGCCTATGGATTTTCCCATACTATCGTAATCAAATTCGGGAATCATCGAGACTGTCTTTATCTTTGTATGCACCAAAACTCGATACTCTATCTTTAAAATTGTGATATCTGGAATATGGTCACTTTGTGGATGAATTTAGTTCATCTGCAAACCGGAATGAAAACTCATTATTAACCGAAATATAAATGTATTGATTTTCAATAATATTATAGTATTATCGCTGATTTATTATTAATTTATTAATTAATTAATTTTAGAATGTATGTTAAAAATATCATCATGGCTATAACATGGCTTTTACATTTCATAAAAAGGCTATTTATTTTTCTTATCACATTTTTAAGTTCTTTCAAGCATACTAAAAATACCAGCTGCTATGAGTATTGAACACACAGATTCCAATGACGAAATGATAAGCAGTGAGATTAATGAAAATTAACTAAAATAGAATAAATACGAAAAATGAATGCTCAGTAAAGTCTTTTCATATAATTTTACGAATCTCCATCAAATTTGATTAAGTAACATATGTTCGAACTAACAATTCAAATATCTTTTCATAGATGAATCGCAGTAAAATAGTCTTAGGCAAAAGAAGTGTATTAAAAGAATATTGTATGAAAAATCCGTTATGAAACTCCAAAGAAAGTAATGAGAACACTTAAATTTAGATCTCAGATTTATGTCTAATTATATTAAGTCTTAATACCTTTCTTCCCTACTACACGTTGCAGTCAATATCACGTTTTGTTTGTGAGCTTTGACCTTTCCGTCATACGACATTGGCATACGAAATACGAAGTATGTATATACATATTTATTTATCTACGTACTATATATATATTTGAATGTGTACAGTCACGTCTTAGATTAATATACGCTCGCTTTTTCCACTGACACGCACATACTATACATGGTATCACTACTTCGTCAAAGTTAATTTATGTTTAATATATATAATACGGATAGAACATTTTTTTCCCTTTTTTGACTAGTTTTATATTATACATTCCATAATAATACTTGTATATATACATATATAAATACATATATATATGAATAGGTACTACCTATGTATATCCGCATAGCGGAATAACTTCGAAGTAATGGCTACATAAAACACGTAAACATTTGGTAGATACACATAACTGTCATACTGCTCATAACATACATATATGTATTAGTACAAAGCCACCCACACATTTAAATACCAGAGCCATCAACTCCGCGGGATTTCGCTCATTGAACAAAGCGTACCTAGTTCGGTTTACATGCGTATACGCGAATCCAAATGCTGAGAGGAAAAGGAAGGGCATTTCCAGAGACAAACCACCATCAGCATCTTGAGAAACATTTTGGCAAGGCAACGGCGATTTCAGCTGCTGCCTCCATTTTCGACAGCGTACTTTGATTGGTCGTTAAAATCTCGCGTGCTATGCGTTTTCTGTCATGGCTCACGACAACACACTCTAGTTCGTCTGCTCTACCCACCACCCAGCAAACAAGAAGATATTGCAATCAATATCAAGCGCCTCAACCGCTGATGTGAACTGGATGCTGTGCTATGGTGCTATGCTCCGCCTGCTCGATAAATAAACGCTGTGAAATTTCAGTCCCAGTTTCAACAAACGGCTTATAAAATAAAATCAAACAAAATCAAAAATCTAATTACAGACATAACATACATATATGAATATAACACGTATGTACATACATATATTTGTAATTAATTTATTTAAAAATTACTTCAAAAAAAAAAAAAAAGAAGAGATATTTAGGAATAACCATATTCTATTTGTTTTTATCAATAAAAATGTTTAGGTTAAAGCTATTATGAGTTTCGTCTAAGATATTTTTTAATTATAATAATTTTGAAAATTTTAACAAATAAACTTATAAAAAACTCTAACATACTGTTCAGATTTCGACCTATAATTATGTGGATTATTCAAGTTTTTTCAATATTTTGTCATATATTTTATTAATCCGTTCTCCATACACCTCTGAGGTGATAAGATGCGCTCACATTGTTTTTTACTTTATATTTAAAATTATAGACATTCTCGACTGTTGCCTTTGACAAAAAAAAATTATATAGAGAAAGTTTTGGTTGTTTGTAACATAAATGGTATTAACAACATCCATAACGAGGAGTCTGATAAGATATTTTTGATTTTTTTAATAAAATCCGATCACAACTAAATATTCGGGGAACTGTATTCATCCAGTCGCTTTAGTGATTAATGTGAGCGTGTTATTTTATTCTCTACAAGATGTTTTTAGTGTAATAGAATATCAATATACCCAACATATATTTTTATATTTCTGTATATTTTAATGATATATTTTAGAGATCAAGCCTAAAATGATATGTTGTTAATGATATATGTAAGTGTTTTGTTTGTATTCCAAGTGAGTATCGGGTATCTCAGAATGCATTCAGTATGAATTGAACACTTTTAGTTCAAACATCCATCTATGAAATTTTTTCGTTTTTACTATATATCTTAACAAAAAAATATAAAATTTTTACTTTGTTTTCTACTATTTTATTTATAGTTCTTACTTTCGTGATAATTATGCCCGCTACGCACAGGGTAGAACGGTAATACAACTTTGTGACTCTAGGAAATTTATGTAAGAGGCCGAAGGCATGGTCAGCAGCCAGAGTCAATATAGCCATGCTCGTCTGTACGTCTGTCTGTGTAAACACCTAGTTTCAGAGGCTAAAAGAGCTAGAAATACCAAATTTGGTATCAGTATTCGAGTATGTCCGATGCAGGTCAAGTTAATAGATATTGACCACACCCTTTACCGCCTTCTAAAAGCGTAGCTAAAACCCCGAAAATTTGCTATCGGATTAAAAACTTGGAAGTTATTCAATAAAAAATTTTGGTAGAATTAGTTATGCGTTTACAAGTTGTAATATATATATAAAGGTAAGTGTAAGTAAGTATGAGCGTATTATAACATACTATAATTGCGTTTTGTGAACATAATCATTTTTATTTTGTTCAAGTTGTTTAAAAGTGTGCTTGAGTCCAAATCATCCGTCAACAAAATGTATTCTTTATTACAAAAATACAAATCATAAAACAATTTTTTATTATTACTAATCAAACGGTATTACTTCGTGATTCCAATTGACACGACAATAATCTCTTACTAATCATCAACAGTACGTCATACGTTTATTTCACATCTATACCACCCTCATTTCCGCCCCCCTCATAAAGAGAATAGATGAATAAGATTGATAATCCCTAAAAGTTTGTATTCGTTACGCATGAAAATTAGAAGTTATTCAAGATGCAAAAATCTATATGCAGCTCTATGTCCTTTGTTGCTGGTGGACAATGTGCCTGTGTATGGTATATTCTATGATATATTTTGAACATTGTGGAATGTCAATGTACTAAATATACCGCATTTAATAATTTTTTACTTTATTTTTGTATATTAATTTATTATAAAGGAAGTTGGAGTTGCCGCATGCATCAGTCAAGACATAGATGTTATATATATCTATTGATTAATTAAAAAAAAAATAATAAAAAAGGGGAATATAATTTGATATAAAAATAAGCAAAGAAAACATATCAATATGACAACGATAATAAATATTTTATATACGTTTTCATGGTACAACGATTATTGCAAATGTTGCTGCACAATAGAAAGCAGCACAATAGAATGCTAGGACTGACTTACGGTATTTAAGACTTATGTTATTCTATTGATTTGATGGGATTTAGATTTTAAAATGATGTATATACAACACACATACAATACCTTACCTACATAATATGACTGATGCGTCAATACAAGTTCGTCAATTCTGTATTTCATAAAAATATTACTATAATAATATTAATAATTAAATATTTTTGGGGTACCAAGTAGAATTTTCATCCGCAACTGTCATGTTGGTAGCTCGATTATAATTGAGATTCCGTAATAAATTGTAATAAATTGTAAATTAATATAATAATCAAATAATAGAATTTCATAAATTGGTAAAAGGTAGGCGAAAAAATCAAACCAAATAAGTACTTGTCAGTGTTCGTAGATGGCGCCAGCAATTTAAAATGTTGTAGAATAAAGCGCCCTCTACTAAAAATATCTTCAAAGCAGTGATGAAGGGATATTCTGCATCACTCAGTTAAAAAGTGAAATTTTCTCTGGTGTTGACAACTCTTAGGAATTTCATAAAATTTACTTTCTTAATGCTCATTGGCTGCTGATTTTGGCAATTTTCTCTTTTTCCCCTGAATGTCACTTCGTGGCGGTGATTTAATCAATTGCTCAATTCATGTTGGTATTGAGCATCCCTATATACCCACATGGTAGGGTATTTGTCGATGCTAAATCAGATGATTAAGTCCAGATTATTTTATAATAATAATAATTATAAGTTTTATTATTATTATTATTATTAATTTTATTATTATTATTATTATTATTATTATTATTATTATTATTATTATTATTATTATTATTATTGTCATTATTATTATTATTATTATTGTCATTATTATTATTATTATTATTATTTTTATTGTCTTGGACAAGCATTTAACAAATATCTTACATCTAAATAAAGTCAGAACTCTCAGCGGACTCTCAATTATGTTAACATCTTGTTGAAATGACACTCCTTTTGAAAAGGCATTGTTTTAGTTCATTCATTACATGATAAAATAAGAATTAAAAAGAAAACGATTAAGCAATTTTTGTTTATTAGAATGGCATAAAACTTAATTTATAAATCTTAATGCATATTAGCTTATTATTAAAAATAAAAATATATACATATTTAATTTAAAAAAATAAACTAGCTGTAGAAAAACGAAGTGAAATATCTATATACATATATAAAAGCATTTACATACATCATTATGCGCGACTAGTTATATACATATATAATTTATTATAAAATATAGTCATATTTTATTTTATAATAGTCATAATCATCAATCAAATTGTATTCCATTTCTAATAATTAGATTCGCTATGTATTTATACTGTCAAAACTTTTAAAACTTGGAATAAATTAAATGCATTTTATAATAACAAAAAAATACAAAGTTTAAAAAAAAAATTTAATTAACAATTGGCCTGATGTTCGATAAGTAAATAAAATAAACTTGATTACTTAGGACATATAACAGACACCAATTTTTCGTAAATCTATCTGTAAAAGCCTCTATGTGTTCATATAGACAGACTGACAGTCGGACATGGACGTCTCAGCTGTTGATTCTGAGCAAGAATATTGTAAAAAATTTATGGGTTGGGAGATTTTTTCTTCTGCATGTTACATTTTTAGCCTCGTTTCACAAAGTTAAAGTGGAGTAGAAAAAAATTAGATAAAACATAAAAATAAAAGCATTTACATACATCATTATGCGCGACTAGTTATATATACATATATAATTTATTATAAAATATAGTCATATTTTATTTTATAATAGTCATAATCATCAATCAAATTGTATTCCATTTCTAATAATTAGATTCGCTATGTATTAACACTGTCAAAACTTTTAAAACTTTGAATATAATACGAGTACACATGTTTCACCATTTAAGCGTAGACTTAAAAGGATTTTTTTGGAATGTCTTTACAACAAAACGCAAGAGTTAATTTATTAATGAATAAATTAAATGCATTTTATAATAACAAAAAAATACAAAGTTTAAAAAAAAAAATTAATTAACAATTGGCCTGATGTTCGTCGAGTAAATATTTGATCACAGTATATTTTCTCCATTCGATTCAGTCGTCAGGACCATGTTCAAGACACATTCGCATCTATCCATATCCAGACTCCATACCATTGACGTCGATTAAGAGGAGCCTGTGAGGCCAACATTAAGACGTATGAAACGGCATAAGGAAAAATTGTACTTTTTTTTCGGTTACTACCAAAAGCCAACATTAGTGAGGGTGTTACAAGAGAAGAAAAGATGACACACTCAATAGGGTTGGCGATTCAGTTGCTTTGTTTGTTTTGTTGTTGTTTTTCTTTTCGACATCGTTGTCGTCGCGTCGTCATCATCAATGTTTGAAATTAAAATTTCTAATTTTGGCAAAACATGCGCCATATTTATTTCTTTTGATTTTTCTCGCTTCTCCTTTGTCGCCTCGTCCTTGATCTCCTGTCCTGTTCCAGTTTTTCAAAAGATGTGGGCAGGCGTCCTGCGCATACCGACCACCACCAACACTACAACACCATCCCAGGCCATTTTCACTTCCATTCCGCCTCTCAATCCTATTCCATCATTCCCATTCCGCCCCATCCACGTTGCCGCGTTTTGTTTTATTACGCAAGCATTTTCCACCATTAATAGCCGCGAGGCATTAAATTTTTAAATCACCCGCGCGGCTGCTGAGAGGGTGCAGGTCGGGGAAAGGAATGGAGAGTGAGCAATGCCGATGACTCGCGAAGGCAATAGCAATGGCAATGGCAATGGCGATGGAGACGAGGATGACGATGGCGATACTTTAAAGGGGGAGGTGTAACTGAATAAAAAGTATGGACTGAGATGGGCACGAAAAATAGCAAACGGTAATGGTGAAAGAAGTACAGTTGCGCTAGAAAAACCTACTACTATGTTCTTCATTTTCTCATTCTATGGGGCACGATGAAATTCTGAAAATGGAGGTTTGGCTGTTGCTAATAATGAGCAGGTATTGAACTAAGTCACTACCATTACTAGAATTCATTGACCATAATTTGCGGACGAATATGAACCTATAGAAACAAACATGACGCCTGATACATTTAAATATGAATGCACAACATAACAACCAACGAAAATGGATTATAAAGTATATAAATCTAAATTAAAATGTAGACAAAATACTTAATATTATTATTATCTAATTAAAGTATTTTTTTTTCTATGATTCGAAAATAAGCCCCAATTTTTAATCAATAACTCTCATAATCGTTGGTTGAGCTTGTCGCACATAAATATCTTGTATACATTTTGTTTCCAAAGTGCAAACGTGTCTTTAGATTTTATTTACACGTAATGTACATATATTACTGTTAAAACGGCGTCTTAGCTATAAACATGTAATTTAAATTTAATTTGTTTTGTTTTATCACAAAGACATGGTTCACAACAACATTTGTACTAGCCAAAGAAAATCAAATTTTAACAAAGTGTGAAAACTTATTTGACTCATAGTGTGGATATTAATGATTTCATAAGAATACGTCGAAATAAAAAGTAGCCACTTAATCCAATAGAATGTATTAAAATCAACTATTTTTTATTTAACCATTTTAGGGTCTCTAATTACTTACTAACACAGATACAAAGTCAACTAAAGGTGAGTATAACAACTATCAACGTGGTTCCAGATTATTACCACCGGACTGTTAAGTCTGTCAGCTTTAGAAAGTGCAGAATATTGACAGCAGCTGCAATGGCCTAAAACAGCATAAATTTTTGTTGACCCAACTGAACCGGACATATCCCAGACCCGCAGTAAAAGGGGTCACACCTAGAAAACTGGTTTTTTTCGCATCCCTTTCCAAACATCAGCAGCGATAATAAAATGACGAGGAGATGGGACACCAGAAGCGTTGTTCAAGAGGCAGAAACAAGATTTCAAATATGTTTTGTTATATTGTTAAAGCCTAACAACGGACTGGCAACTAACTAGTTGTAGTTAAGGGGTTGGCATTGGAGTTGTCCGATTTCTCCCCTCTTTGCAGTTCGTGTCCTGCATAGGTCATTTGCATGCCGTCCATTCGACCTTCATTGAGTTGTATCAGGGACATGGTCGAATTTCTAAACTGGTCAAACCGGTCAGTCGACACATCACTATTGTCAAATCCTGTACTTGCACTCAAATGTAATAACTCCACAATGATGTCTAGTTGTTGCTCAAAGGGCATATGAGTGTGGATTTTTTATGCTTATTCCTACTCAGAAAGTACTCATTCATTTCTTTCATTTCATCGTACATACATTAGAGTACAAGAGTAAGCAGGATAGCACACAGCGTATAACAGTAGACCATTTTAAATCAATAATATTGCATTTGCAGACAAGAGCAGAATAAAATAGCCTGTCACTAATCTCATATGTAGTACATTGCAAGCTAATGTCCAATCACTCTATGTTTTGCCATCAAGACGATTTGACAAGCAAAAGCAAAAATGTCTATTTACTACAATCATACATCAACTGTGTCGCAAGCGTCAATCCACAAGCCAAATTTATCATTTATTTTAAACTTAAAACTGATTATTGATTGATTGTCAACTATATAAATTCGAAATTAGTGATTTTGTGCTGTCAACATATGTATTAAGAACATATAAATAAATTTTGAAAAGTTTCTCGGTTCAAAAGTTATAAGTTATAGCCATTTTGGAGTGAATATATTGGACCACAACGAACACTTATCAAAACTTTTACCTAGTTAATCTAAAATAATACCCTTCTACCCTATGGGTAGCGGGTATAAATATTTATCCGCAATTTTAAACCTATAATCTATATGTACATATTTAATATTGTAATATTCAAATCGGTGCGATTTTGTTGACGTTATATCCGTTATGTTGGAATCTTATTTTTTAGTTTTCACAAACAAAAAATTAAAAATAGAAATTTTTATTTTAATATGTGTTTAATTAATTGAATGAAAATATTTAAGCCTTGTAAATCATTGTCAAAGTGGAGAACAAGACACCCTCTAATTTTTGTCTATTGTTGTTTTCGTTGGTGTCTTTTTCCTTTTCTCATTTAAAATTCACAAAATACAATCTCAGAAAATATAAACGATAGTTATACAAATAAAAAAAAAACTTTCATACAGGTTCTGCTCTATTTCAGAAAGCAAGTTTATTTTCAATTTTATATAGTACTATGGCATACCACTAACTTTTTCTAATATCAACGAGGCGTGCATTTCTAACTAAAGCGTCTTTACTTGTTTTTTTAATTGGTAAAGACTCATTCAAGAAGAGGGTGAAAAGAGTGTGTGTATGTAACTTCACTCAGCCAACCAACTTGCTTGTTTATAATACTAATACAAACCACCAACGTCCATGCAACCATTTATTCGTTTCGAATGCCAGAGCCAAGGCCATTGTTAAAGTTCGAATTCGAAAATAAGTCCGAACACTGCGCATATGGGCATTTACTCGCACCTAAAAAAAGCCGCTACAATAAAGAGTGGACACCCGGATGATGGGCAGAAGAAAAAGAAGAAGCAATTGCGATAATGCTGAGCTTTTGCAGTTTCATGCTATGTTCATGTATTCTTTTCCCTTTTCTTGTGAAACTTGTTAAAAAAAAGAAATAAATGTCACTGCCCAATGTGATTGTCAGTGAGAACGCATAAACCATTATTTAACAAAAAAATGTGCCCGCAGCGAATCATAATAGTGATTTTATGATGTTAACAACTAACAAGCCCTGTAAAGTAATGTTTAGTCTATCCTCTATAGTGAACATAAAGCCCACAACCCAGCAATAGCATCAGTTAAACGCTATGCTATCTTTTTAATTTATACTTAATAAATATAATGTGAACACACTTACAATAGTCATCTGAATTGGCAGCTTAGAGTTTGTATTATATATGTATGACTTACATATATGTTGTGAGTGTTGGTAGGAAACATTGCTTTAATATTTAGCATAAAACCCTACATCCAGAAATCGTGTTATGTAGTTTTCATACCCACTACTTGGAAATATATGCATCAGGCAGAAGGAATCATCTTCAGATCCCAGATCGTCTGTCTGGATGAACATCAATATGACACATATACACATGTATGTTGAATGTTCAATGTTGGCCTTTTCCATACCCTCAACAAAAAACGATTAACGAGTTAGTATTTCATAATCCATGAGAGTTTGGCTGCGATCAGATGAAAAACTGTGTCCCGCGATATCCCACTTTCAACTGTATACTGTTTTGTTTTGCATGTAATATTTATAATCTACTCTATTATATTAGACGACAAAAACTCAAAGACTATGCCAGAGATTATTGAATAATGCAGATAAACTAATTTTATAAAGGTCTAAGAAAGAATGATTGCGATCGGAGACCTTGCACCTTCTCACAAAAAATATATTAGAAGCCAGTCGCGTGAGCTCTTTTGGACATGGGGAGTAACTTTATTCACCCTAAATTGTTGTATGTCCTGAAAACTAACAGCTCATGTTCGAGTTTACCTTCGAAAGTGAATTTCGTTTTCTTATTTTCTTTGTTAACTATAGCGTCTAAAGAATAACATTACATTAAAAACGGCTATAGACTATGACGTTAATCTTGTACCGAACGATGCTATTTACAAAACATAAAATACGTGACGTATGAATTAATTTTTTTTTGTGAGAGTGACTCTAATTCTGAATAAATGCAAAATTGAGCCAAACAAATAAAAAGAAAAGTGAGAAAGCTACAGTCGAGTGTGCTCGACTGTGATATACCCGCCACCCTGGTCAAATTTACCAAAAAGTATTTGCATGTGACATTGTCCACCAGAAACAGGTGCAAATTTTCCCATACAAAACTGTTTCTAGAATAACTTCCAAGTTTTTCATCCGATCGCGACCAAATTCTCGGCGACCAAAATCATCGAGACTGTTATTATCTTTGTATGTGCCAAAACTCGAGACTATCTTTAAAATTTTTTTTTTTTCGATTTTGGAAGCGGAAAGGGGAGATGCAAAAATCTAAAATAAACTTGATCTGCGTAGGACATACACCAATGCTGGTACCAAGTTTGAGCTAGATAAGCTAGATAAGCTCTTATAGTCTCTGAGATCTAGGTGTTCATATAGACAGACAGACGGATAGACGGACATGGCTATATCGACTCGGCTACTGACCCTAAACAAGAATATATATAATTTATGGGGTTGGAGATGCTTCCTTCTGCCTGTTACATGCATTTCCTAAAGTCACAAAGTTAGAAAACCCTCTACCCTATGGGTAGTGGGTATAATAAATATGCAGAGGTGTTTAAATTATTTTTTTCATATTTAATGGAAGAAATATCATACGTTTACTTAATTATCTTAACACTGATAATAATAAGTATATAAATATATAGGGTATTGGTTTGTGAGATATAAGAATGATATTATACATTTTTGCTTATTTCAATTTAATACAGTGTCAGCACAACAAATACAATATAATGTGAGCTGCAAAAGATTTGATCGCTCTTATTTCAAGTCGCCATTATTCGCATTGTTTTTTCTTAATTTATTTATGCATATGTATGTCATAACCATTTCAATGCAGTTTACCGGACAAAAACTATGCCGCTCTGATGTGATTAGTCGGATTAGATTTCTAAAATTGACAATCTCTTTTGTTCAAATATATTTACGATAAAATGCTGCAATAACAATTATAAAATATCATTACTACATTGGGAGAATGACTCCGAAAGATCAGCTGCTTAGGGAACTAGCAATTATCAACCAGTTACCGTTCATATATCAGCTTAATAGTAAAGTGGAGAATATAATTAATCTTTTCTATCTTTCGTTCATTTGCTGACGAAAAACGCAGGATTTGGTGATAAATTAGGTGGCATTGTAATCATGTTGCCACCACCAACGCTTCCAATTTGTTGCTGGCTTCGAGTGTTTGTCGCATAAAGTTGTTGTTGGAAGCTGTGGTATTGTTGAGCATACTTCAAATCATTCGACGACGGACCGACAAAATTGACACCACTGACATTGTTGCTTCCTCCAGTTGCCATCAGGTTACTGCTATTAGGTGCACCCATTACAGGGTGGGAATGACTTTGTCCCTGTCCCGCAGATGGGCCGCCCGCATTTCCACACATACCTGGGGGCATTCCTGACTTTTGATGCGAGGGTAGCGGTTTACATTGGCCTTGTTGATGTTGACTTGACGCAAACATTGTTGACGCATTTGAACCATTATTAAACAATACAGCTGCCGGATCGTTGTTACACTCCAAGCTATCCGGATTAATGCCTGTAAACTGGATTTGCTGTCGATTGCCAGATGCTGGCATCCGAGTCATCATTCCACCGTGTTGCCGCATACCTCCTTGTGGACGCATACCACGTATTAATGCTGCTTGTCCACTACTCACCACAGCAGACCCTATCTCATCTTCGAGACCAGGCAGTTGATTGCAGTTTTGAAAGAAGTTTACACCGATTCCGTTGCTATTGTTGGAACTATTAAGAATTTTGTTACTGCCCTGCTGTTGTTGTTGATGTAATTGCTGTTGCTGTTCATTGGGTGAGTTAACATTTATGGAGCCAGAAGCAGGTCCCATCATCATTGATCCGACATCATTGCCAATAACATGACCAATTGGTGGACCACCAGCCATTTGAGGATTCGTATAACGCTGAAGAAATTCCAAGCTTGGAGGCATACGAACATTGCTTCCGTTTGCATTTCCATTGCCGTTTCCATTATTATTATTATGTGGACGCACTGGCATATATTGTATAGTGTTAGGAGTGCTAGCCTTCACTTGAATATTTGCATTGAAATTAGGTCCAAAATTGACGGGTGGCATGCGTCCCATCATACGAGCAGCTCCAGCTGGCAATATGCCATGAAATGCTGGACCAGCCATTGCCAGTGTTCCGCCCCCGTTATTGGGCCCAGGACCAGGCCCAGCAGCTGTATTAAATCCACACATCTTTGGATTCAACATGCGTTGACCCATCACAGGATTAAGCATAGCATTCGCTGAATGACAAGAATTGCTATTTTGATTATGATTAATATGATCCATTTCGGCGCCGTCCACTAAGGCAACAGCAGATATCATGCCACTATGCTCCATATTGACGTCTGGAGGTGCAAGCATATTAATCCCGCCGGCGGGACTATTACCCACACCGCCAGATACACAACTTGTCAACTGCTGTGACATCTGTGCCAGCGACGAAATTGGATCAAAATTGTGTGACATTTTTGTGTTTGGAGCTGAACGATTGCTAGCGCTATTTGGATTTAGTGGCATATTATCAGAGCGACGACCAAACTGCTGCATAGATGGACCACAGTTCTGGCGCTAAAGTACATCCAATATTCTGAATTAAAAAAATACATATGTGATGCGAATGGAGACACTTACATTAACATCAAGCGGGTTATTGGGCCCTTTGAAAGAATTGATAACATTGCTTGGACTCCCTTGCAAATGTTGCCCATGCTGAGCATTGAAACTAAGGCCTGGACTGGTTGACGGATACCGGACGTCCATATTATTTTGCTCTATCAGATGATTGCTGCCGGAGTTCAGATTCGCTGCCACATTGCCAGGAGAACGTGTTCGCTGTGGACTAGGCCGTGTGCTTTTTGAATCTACTAAAATTAAATGCAAAACTTATAAACACTTTTTAAAAATTATTATATATCTAGATCTCAGAGACTATAAGAGCTAGAGATACAAAACTTGGTACCAATATTAGTGTATGTCCTAAGCAGATCTAATATATTTCAAATTTTGGCCACGCCCCTAAAATCGAAAAAAAAAGATTTTCAAGTGCAATTTTGGAGATAGAATTTCGAATTTCGAAATTACAGTCTTCATGATTTCTGAGAATTTAGTCGCGATCGGATGAAATCTTGGAAGTTATTCAAGAAACAGTTTTGTATGGGAAAATTCGGCAATATGTTGTTGTCCGTAAGACTAATAAGTGTATTGCGACTAAGTTCGATTTTCTTTTATGTCATTTGAGAACTTAGAGCAGATATATTGCATCAAGGTAGAAAAAAATTGTATATATATGTACAAGTTCAATAAAAATACCTGAATTTGTAGGTGGGTTAAATGATTCAAGATCCTTGGGAGATATGTGAGAAAGTGGCGTAGTCGGATTGCTATTCATATGATTAATAGCACTACGATGACGACTTGACGACGGCGACCCGCTCTCGGATTGGAAGCAGCTTTTAGATGCGGCGGCGGCACTCGAAGATAATGCGCTCGTCGATGACGAATTTACTGTCGGCAATTCCATGCTTGGGGAATTTGTGGGTAATCCTAGCGCTCCACCTGCTGTACGAGGTGATGGCAGGGACAGATTGTTGGGACTTGATGGATTTGGCGATTGTGTTGCAATCGGCACCGAAGCCGATCTCTGTGTGGGATGATATGGAGGTGGCGGTCCTTGAGCAACATTATTGCGTATTGCCTGATTTGATGCATTACCAATTGAGGCACTGCATCCTCCACTAGGCGGTTGCTGCACAGCAGCGACTGTGGCTGCGCCTGAAACTGGTCCTGAACCCGATTGGCGAGAGGGGATCGTTTTACTGCCTTTTAAACGCTCTTCAAAGTAATGTTGCTGCATTTTAGTCCATTCCATTTGGCTCATTTGATTGCCTGCTTGCGATAATGGCAGCCCATCGCTCTTGTCTCCAATACCAACCCCAAGTCCAACGCCACTAACATTCATCATATTATGACAGTTAGAGTTACTGAAGGATGCCATCATTTCAGGCGGGTTTGTCGCTAATAAATTGGCATTTTGTGTTAGATTATTCGCCATTGACGCAGTGCCTCCTCCTGATGGTGCTACTGCTGTCGCTGAAGCTACTGCTCCACACGAAAGATTATTCTTTTGGGGACACCCGACAACCGCACCTATTTCTCCAATGGCATCTGTTGGTAACGGCATAGGCATCAACACATCCTCTGATCCCAATTGTATGTGCTCAGATTTCTGATGTCGCATTTGTTGCGAAGTAGCACCATGTGACATATTCATCATCAGGTTTGCCATGGCAGCTTCATTCTGTAATTTATCATTTTCTGGAAACAAGAATTGATTCATCTTTTTAATTTTGGCCAATTGCTCCTCGCGATGTTGACGTTGTTGTGGAGTTAGATTCTCGTCCGGCACCTTTACGCCCTGTAGCGATATAATATTGTTGTCAGCGCTTAAATTCAGTTCACTGTTAGTGCACTTTCCCAAACTGCCGCTAACAATGCCTACGCCTTCAATGCCTTCCATCAGTTTTAAACCTTGCGACTCTGTCGACGTTTGTCCTGATCCGTCTGAATTATTTCGATTACCTGTTGCATTGCCTGTCTCCCAGCACATGAGATCACTTTCATTGACCAACGCATCGGCTGACGTTGGCTCTGAAGCAAAGTTGTTATTGACTTTATTTGTATTATCAGGCGGACTATTGAAGAGACCCTTAAGCCCACTCAATTTCTGTGGCGGAGGCTGCAGTATTTTTGCAAGATTTACATTTGCATTGGCATTTGAATTAATGTTGGTAGCAGCTGATGACGAGTTTTGTTGCCAGGAGTTCTGCGAACCCGGCATATTACATATACCCAAGCCGCCAAGTGAATTTTGACGCTGCAACTTATTCATTTTCATCGGATTTTTGATAAAAAAATCTTCCAGAAATGATTTTGTTGCTGGCTGTGTGCAATGGTAAGCAATAATCGTCTGATATTGTCCGCTCAGTACCGCTTCGGCACCTTTGTTGGCCAACTGTGTGGAGAACACAAAGATGTGATTCTGTTGCTGCATGTAATCCAAACAATTGCCGCCGACGGTGTTATTATTGTTCGCGAGGAAATTAGTTAGATTGGGCGCACCTTGACAAGGTACACCTGTGCCAGGCAACGGTAATGATACTGAACCAGATCCTGGAGTTACTGATGGATTTGAATGTGTGACTGTTGATTCACTCAATCTCTCCGCATCCACCAAAGTTGGATTGCAAGCACCAATGTCATCGTTATCGAGGCCTAAAGCTGGAGCTGATGTTTGCTTCTCCGCGTTATTCGCATTCATTTCCATTTTAACTAAAAAAATATGTATGATATATGGCAGTTAGTGCATTTACACTTAAAAAGCATAATATGTAGATATAACAATCGAAAATTGTTGCGTGAATTAGATATTTGCGAATAAACAAAAATCTGTCAAATTATTATTGAGTTTAATTATTGTGTTCTAATATAAGAAAAATAGAGGTATACAAGAAATGTCATATCCTTATGTTACAAGTGGCTACCTACATACATTATATATACATATGAAAGCAGAAAACGGAAATTGACATATAAATAAACAGCGTTCTAAATAATACCAGCAATACACTTATGATGTTTTTTCCATATTCACAATATGTCCTTAGCTATAGAATTCTATTTCCTTCTATGTTTTGGTTACTATCACTTTAAAATACTGTTTTTATTGTATATTTATTTAAAAATTAGAAGTCCAATTTGTAATAATTCAGGCGAATTTAAAGTCCTAATTCTTTGATTTTATTGACAGATAACTTGTCAATTTTGATACTTCGACAATTTTCGAAGATTTTGTACCTTCCACTAACATTTTTTTTTTATTGTGTGTATTGTTAACACAGATATTTTTAATTATGACGCTTTGTCTACAATACAGGACTTATATATTACCAAATCGAATTTGTACACACCAGTCGTATCAGATTGATCCAATGTGTTGGTACAAGATGGAGCAATCGATCCAAATCCCACTGGTGACATATTTGGTGAGAATTGTTCTTCTTTCTTCATGTTAACCAAACTTCCAATAATGTCGACAGGTTCTTCTTTCACAGCAGCAACCGATGTAACTTTATTTCCGCCGCTGCCGCTGTTAGATACTGAGTTATTTGTGGCATCAGCACTACCACCTGCGTTTTGACTGACCTTATCCATCGTCGGCATTTGTTGACTTGATGTCGCAGTTGGCGTAACTATTAACAAAATAAAATAATTTTTGTATTTATATTATACATTCGCTACATATATGCTGTCACTTTCAAATTGTACATTTTTTATCAGTGCTTATTTTTCAATCTAACATTAAAATTATCTAAATGATTGTTGGAAATTTGATTTTTGATACGACAAAATATTGGAAGGGTTTGACGAAGCAATTCAGTAGGGATTAACTCAGCGATAGAAGTCTCTCTCTCATATTACTTGAAATTGCTTTCTATTTAAAAAGCCGCGGAGAATGAAAAACTTTTATAAAGCAACTAAAGAATCATATGAATTTCGCGAGTTTTTTTTAATTAAAATTAAAGTCGAGCTTGACCGCATTACCGCTGTTTTCTTCCTTAACGATGTTCGTTGTCTTCTTCATTAGCAGCTCATCTTGATGCAAGTCGGTACTCACAATCTGGGCAAGGCAGGCTGCAATATTGCTGCTATTACTGTTTGTGTTATTTGAATGGTCGCTGTTATTGAGGGACAGTGTTTTAGGCGATGGATTCACGGTACTATTTGTCGAATTGTGCCGAGAACAAGCAACTCCTCCACCTCCTGCCCCTGCCACTCCTCCAGTAGTCGTTTCTGCAGGTTTAGATGAAGCCCCAGCAGTACTACTGTTAATGTTATTGATGTTATTGTTATTAGTCGTATTTAGAGTTTTTGAGGTATGACTTTTCATTGTTCCCCCGTTCTCATCAGCCATAGTTCTCACTGGATTAGTTGTGGTATCTGCAAATGATGAGTCAAATTACAGTTTAGTATATAGCATGCTAAAATGACTTACCTGGTGATATATTGGAAAGTGCTTCGCTTTTTATCTGCACCTGATGTAGTTTGAAGTCTCCAATGTTTTCAGTAGATTTTGATGTTGTTGGCGGCTCTGTATCAGCAGCACTTGTTGGTGATTGGCTAACGCCTACGGTACTTGTGGACAGCATTCTAAACTAACCTACATGTAACGGTTTGACTGCTCCCTTCTTATGTATTTTAATCAGAATATCAACGAGCTTCCATGTTCCCAATGCAGTGGTCCCATTCTTAATGGTATATTTGCTGGCTATGCACATGTATTATGTATATCGCTGTTGTGTCCTTACCCTAAATTTACTCCTTATGCTTCAGTCGCTACTAAGAAAAATCATACGTACTTAACGAACTTGCTTATATACTTACATACATTTATATATCTACATTTATGTACATATATATACACATATGTGTGTATATCTTCAGTATAATAAACACAATCAAATAAAACAACTAAAAAATGATGTATACATACAAAACTCGCATACACCTAAAAAAATGTAACTGTTTGCGAAACAATAACTAACTTGCTTTCTATTAAAAAAACGTGTCCAATAACGGAAGCCCTTGGATAAGCGACTTCAGCTCAACCTCATCATGTTTATTGAATTAGATGCAGACTAAATTTTTTAATTCGATACATTAAATACAAGTCGCAAAGCCACTTGGCAATAGAGGCACAGAATCATCTATGTTATTATCGATACATCGATATCTTCGTCTTTTGTTAACATCGATTTTAATGCAAAGCAACATTGTCATTTGCACCTCGATTTTACAATTCTTTTGGATTACTTATTATTCTATTAAATGCTCTGTTACGAGTTTATAACATTTTTCCTAAATATTTTTCCTGTGTTAAAGCGGTTTTCCCAGATACGCGAGATAAATTCTGCAGAGCGGTAATATGAATTTGCGACCGTTTATTTTCACCTTGGCACAGCAAAATGTTAAATGTTTTCATGGTCACACTGAAACTCTTTGAAAATATTTGTGCTGTTAGTGTTGTTATATTTAATGTATAAAGTAAAAAGTAAATTAATGAATAAAGTAAAAAATATATAAATTGTGGCTCCAAGAAATGTATGCAACAGTCAGATTAAAGCATCTCCGACTCCATTAAGTATATAAATTCTAACTCAGCATCAACAGCCGAGATGTTATAAACATTTTCGCCCTCAATCCGTATGAACATTGAAGTCTCAGAGACTCAAAGAGCTAGCTCTTACTTACAAACAAAACTTGGTAGCAATACTCGTGTTTGTATACAAAAAACCAGATTAATTAAAATCTATGTCAGGCCACTCCGGCTCCCTACAATAAAAAAAAAAAAAAAAAAAAAAAAACAACAATTAAGCACAATTTTGGTAACTACAGATTCAATTCCCCCAAAGGTACAATCGGATGACATACCGATAATACCAAATATACTTTTATTTTAGTATATTACAACTGGTTAGCAGATATATCACTGTCGAGAACACTCGACTACTATATGTCATATATATAAAATTTAATGACAATAATAATTCTCCAAAATCCTGAAAGTATTAAGTGTTTTGGCACAAGCATATAGACTTGATAAATGAAAAATCTAAGCAGAATTTCTTAACTGTTCAATTTATAAGTGATATCAAAGGATTGGTGTGGATTAGCTTAACGTTGCAAGCAAAAAATATTTTATCAAATGACATGTTCATTATTTATTTTTTCATTACCTAGAGGTATTTGTGACTTCTTTAAAAAACATTGCCATAAATATAAGTATTTAAATATACTTGAAAAATGATATGCAGTATTAATCAATTATAACAAAATTGTTATATCGGAGAACTTTTGAAGTTTTAATAAAGTCGATTTTCGTGATGATTTTGTATTGTGTGAAATGCATGAGTGGAATTATAAAATTTCTTATATTGCTTATTGCGCGGTTATGTTCGTTGAACGTCGTTTCAAAAAATTTATACTGTACATGCATAAATTGAATATAACGTAAATTTTCAGCGAATCCACATGATCTGTATATGTTAATATGTATATACATATGTATATGTATACACAAACGTCTCGAGTCCTTGATTATAAAAACATATACATATACATGATACATCCGCACAAATATATATTTAATTAAACAAGTCGGAGTTATATATAGTATGTACATGGAGATTTATACACATATGTTCATTATTGCATTCAATATTTGTACATATATACATACATATGTACATATGTGAATACTTCTTAAATTAATAGAAAACGGGTCGTATTATGTACATTTGGATTACATACTTTAAATATTAATTTTTAACGAATTTATTATGCAAAATAGTTGTTTATTTGTATTGTTTTATTTTTTAAATTTGACTAGATATAGTTACAAATTTACTTAAGATGAGTTTTTTATTGGTTTTGCATCAGCCTCCTTCTACACGTAATCCATATCTAAATAAACTATGTTTTTATTTTGTATGTACATGAGTGTACATTTTGACTACTTATTCAAATAGGGTGCCAGAATTAGACGAATGTAATCAAATTTGATTTTATAGTTAAGCTAAATGTATAAAATTTCTTTTCATCCAATCATATATCAATTAAGAAAAACTTACAAAGAACTTTAAAAAATATAACATATCACAATTATATCAACAAAATCTACTTGAAAATAAGAATTGAAGCGAAACAAAATTAAACATCATGGAAATGCATATTATTGAAAGAAATATAAGGAAAAATAGTCACAGTTAAATCCGACTGTGTTACATATTTGTAAGAGATTTGCAACTTTTGCATTGAATAACATTTTAACATTTTAAGAATAAGGTTCAAATTAATTCATTAAAGCCATCTGAATTTTTAAAAAATATACATTTTCTTTAAATGTTTATAACATATTTTTGTTTGAATTAAAAAAAATTAAGTAGCGAAAAAATATGTAAAAATTATAATATTGCACATTCACAAATCAATTGAAACACACTCAAAAATTTAAAAAATAAACACTAATAACTTATAAATAACTGAAAGTATTAAATTCGGTTAAATAATGATAGCATTGACTTAATGAACCAAAGATTCATTGGGTAACTGTATCATAGTCTCCTTAAAGTATTTTGAGCCAAGACAAATAGAGACAAATTTTTGTGATCTATTATTGCTAGTTAACAGTGGACTATCTGAGTATTTAACTTCATCATCATTACCATCACCTTCTAATTGTTCGCTCAAGTTTATATATTCGATACAATCAACAACACCCAAGCCAGCAATTGATATCGCCGACTGCTGACCTTCAGGAAGTATCTCCAAATCTTGGTTTGGCTCATCCTGTATATCATATTTCGAATTTAATTCGAATTGCTGCTGCTCATCATCATTATTGAAGTTGTTTTCATTATTTATGAATTGAATGTGCTTTGCTTCGACAGATTGATCGCTAATTGTATTGATCCGATGTTCCCGTGAAAGTGTTGAGCTCATCTGTCTCTTGAGGCTTGGTTTGTGTTGGATATTATCGTCAAAAATCACACCGTAATGAGAAAGATTTTGAATGCCAGAAAGAGTGCGAGTGCAGTATGGCCGAGTTAACTTTTCCTGCTCTTGTTTTCTTATGGAGCTTTGCAGCCTTTTGTGGTATGCGGCTTGTCCCATATATTTGCTATTATGTCACAACATGTCGTCTTGATCATCTTCATCGTGTTCATCGACAAGAAAATCGTGGTTTTCTAGATCCAAATCCATTTCGCCATCATCGTCAAAATTGCCAAGTGGTGACATTGCTGTTGTATGAAGATTTTCGTAATGTCCTAGCGATGATTGTTCGAGAATGTTTGTTTCCCTCTCCTCGGACTCGTCTAGCTGATGATTATTATGCATTTGTTGAATATTATTTTTAATGTCATCATCTCGCCACTTATCCATCGATCTTCGACGGGCATTCATAAAAAAATTACCCACAGTTGTGGGCTCAAGTCCAAGTTGGCGCGCAATTGTAACTTGCATCTCCTTTGAAGGCCTCTTTGTTTCCTGAAGTATATGGAAATTAACATCAATAATTATTAATAAGTACATAAATTTCGATTAGGGAAACTTTAATTAAAAACAATAAGAAGAAAAGATAACATTAAACGTCAAAAGTGTTACAAAATTATTGGAATTATATTGTCAAGAGTCATATAACAAAAAAAAAAATCATAACGTATGATAGCAAGAAGAATTGCCTGTTGACCCAACGTTATAATGCCTTGCTACCCAATGGGTATAATTATATACGTTATTATATTCATGTCTTTAAGGTATACATATATATAAGACATATAGTCTAGTGATATATACATACATCGGAAAAAGAAACAATGAGAAAAACTAATTAGATATAGGCTTAATACAGCAGATAATTGTAAAAAATTAAAGCTTCAATGCAAGGTTGCTTGGCTGTACAAGTATATTTGATATTTCCATATATTATTTATTTAATTTATTGGTATTTTATTATGTTCAAAATAACTCATAAAGTTTCAAATTATGTATCCAATTGCAACCAAATTGAGCGATCATCAACACAATAGGAATTATTGTATGGACAACGATTGTTTTTTCGCTTTCATGGAGGGGGAAGGGACTTGGACATACACAATTTTGGTATCTCTAGCTCTTATAGGTCTCTAAAATCTAGGTGTTCATACTGACGGATAGACGAAAAACTGAACATGGATATATCGGCTCGGTTTTTGACCCTCAACAATAATATATGTACTTTATGGGGTCCGAGATGTTTTCTTCTGCCTGCTACATACATTTTCAATAATACCCTTCTACCTTATAGATAGAGGGTATAAAAACATTATTATCATTTTTATTGTATATTTTTATTAGTTTAATGTCTCCCTTTCATTCATATTTGATATTTAGCGACTTGGGTACTATAACCCAATTGTAGTTACCTTAAAAATAGCTTGTAAGGTCCGCCTCTGTAGATCAGTAAATACCAAACGGGGCTTCTTTGGTTGTGGCATTTGTTCAATCTGTGGTTCCTCCTTACGTCGACAGTTTGTAGAGCTGCTATGACCAGTACCACCAGCTGCAGACCCGGAAACCGATACGCAAACGGATACATTCCCCATGCCTGGCAAAAAATGCATATTTTATAACTCTGGCAGAGAGTATGTATGTAACATTTACGCTACCCAATTTGAATATAGTTATAATTAATAATACCGAAAATTATATTTAGTATTTTTTGTTTATTGCGTATATTGACATTCCATGATGTACAAATTATCTTATAGATGAGCGTGTGTTCACATTGTGTGAAAGCACGTGAATAACTTATCCGATCACAATAAAATGGACAGGACGCGTTTAGACTATTAATATTATTGTTCACCCTCGTGGCACAACGTTATATTAACCTCCTAGACTATGGCTGTGATTGAATTGTTAACTTGGCAGTTTTTGAATAAACGATTTTATATGGAAAATTCACGATTTTAGTTGCCTTGGACAATTTGACCGTACATTGTATATTTTAGACCATGAAATAGTTTGAACATTATGGAATATCAATATACCAAATATTATGTATATATAACGGGTATCCCTTTGAAATAGTATATTATAATTTTTAACTGCTAAATTAAAAGCAACTATCGATAGCTGAAAATCATGATGTCATGACGAATTCATCAGAATTTGCGCTCTCAATGAATGAAGCATGCACAAAAACACAAATGTCAAAAAAAATATATTAAAATGAGGCTAATTCAAATACAATTTTTTTATGAAGCCACAAATTGACGAAGTTTGGCGACTAATTGTGCAATTTGACAAGATTGGTCAGATCTACATGGTATATTAAGGTAAATCAACAACTAATAAGGAAGACTTTATATGTATGTATCCGTAGTCAATGTTCGATACTTACTATTTGTAGAAATACTCGGAGTAGGTAGAAACACAGTATTTCCTACCGTTGACGAAGACGGCGATAACGCTGCAGTATTGGATCCCGTTGACGGCACAATATTGCCAGCAGTGCCTATTGAAGCACTGGATGGACGCTGTGGTATCTGCGCGGCGGCCAGACGTAATGCTGACATACGTTGAAATTCTGGCTCTTGCAGCCATTTGAACATACGACGAAATGTCTCACGACCGGACTTGAGTTTCGACCATGGCTTAGGGTTCCGCAATAAATCGGAGAGCGTACCTTGCGAACGGCAAAGTACGCGTTGAGCAAATATAGCCTGTGGTATGCTATAACGCTTTAATTCAGCCGAAATACGCTGTGCAAGTTCTTTGGTGTTTATCTCCTCCATATCATTGATGTTAGCGCCAGTGCGAGAAATGACAGCGCTGCTAGAAGTGGATGTTGCCGACAATTTTGGTTGCTGTTGATGAAGCTGATCACTAAGGGATTCATTCGGTTGATGACGTTGCTGCTGTTGATCTATGCAAACATTTATATTACTGCCGGTTGGAATATTAGCCAGAATAAGACCGTTGTTTGTATTGCATTCGGCGTTCTTGATGCCTGCCTGTATAATTCGTCGCTGTTGTTCCACACCTTGATTTTGATCTTGATCGCAAATACCAACAGAAATTGAAGATGCATCGTTTGGAGGCTGTGGCGGAAGCGGCGAAAGTGCAACAACGACTGGCAATTTAACCGACATATTTGACACAGTTCCGCTATTCATTTGAGGCGGCGAATGTAGTGATATGGACAACACTGAGCCCGCACCGGAAATTGAATGCGGACTTAACAGAGGGGGCTGGGGGCTTTTTTGCAATCGCTGCAATCGTGAGCGCGATTGGGAACTTCGATCGCTTGTTGCTGATGTGGAGGATGTTGCGGCCATAAGCAATTCATGCTCATGGGAGGCAAGTGTTGTGCTATAGGAGGCGGACTCGTAGTCGCTGACAATGCCACCGTCGCCGGTACTAGCCCCAGTTGGAGTGCCAGCTGGTGACAAGCAAATGACGTGCATAGTCTGATGATCTGTTTGTTGATTGTTGTGATTATTGCCAGATGTCCTCAGCGTAGAATCGTGCTGTGGTGAAAGGGCTTCACAAACAGCTACTATTGGTTCAACAGGCGAAGATGATCCAATTATCCCGGTTATGCCATGGCTCGGTGACTGTGCATAACTGTTAGGCGGCGGCGGTGAGATCAGTGATGGCAACTTATCATAAGGTGATGGTGGGTAAGGTGATTGAACACCAGCCAGACCACTTAAACTTAAGTTACCCAGTGATCCGCTCTGTTGTGGAATGGCCAAAGGTAAGCTGGTAAATGAGGTACAATCACTGCTGGAACCATCGGCAGAGCCTCCACCATTTATTCGACAGTTAGTGCTACTGCTATTATTTCCGTTGCCAGATGAAGATGTTCCAGACATATGCCCCGTATAAGCAAATTTATCGGACATTGTCGAGATAGGTGGAAGCGGTTGAATGGGGGTCAACGTTGCATACGATGTCGGGCTAAATGGCGGCGGTGATATGCGATGATTATTATTAACCGAAGTCAAAGTCTGATACGTGCTATGCTCCAGCGAATTGTCGACGCCGCCTAGAGCTAGAGGGGAATCACGTTCATCATCATTATCCTCCTCATCGTCGTCTACTTCTTCCTCTTCGTCATCTACGTCTACATCGACTTGTGTCTGCACAATGACCGACAACGACTCTCTGTGATGATGTCCCAAACAATTCTGTTGATCGATTGCCAACTGAACGGTTCGCTGTGGCAGATGATGCTGCTGATGCTGATCTTGATGATGATGAATAAGACGATGACCATATTGCTGATGCTGCTGCTGTTGATGATTATAATGTTGATGCTGACTTTCCAAAAGCTGTTGATGATGCTGATTTAGTGTAACTTCCTCTACACCATCAGACGATATTTCATCAATGACATTAATATTCGACATTCTGGACGAATCGATTCGAGGATTATTTTGATTATCGGTGCTAATATCGCTGTTTTCACTGCGATGAACAATTACCAGCTTGTGGTCCTCCTCGTCCTTAACACCAACTAATTGTGATGATGCACTCACTGTAAGACCATCCAAACTTAGATCTGTGCCAACAAAATCAACTGGACTACTATTTACGACTAATCGATCATGTCGATGATTTTGGTGTAACGGAAGTAATGTTGATAGCGGTAAAGTTTTTCCGCCCTGTAATTGCAAGGATTGTTGTTGCACTAGCTGATAAGTAGTTTGGACATTGTTATGACTCTGCATGTCATCAATTACCATCACCACAGATCTGGTCTCATCGCCTGGACTACTTATTCGGCAATCATCATGTGCTGTTGCCCCACCAATCAGTTTTCGCATTGTATTGCTTAACACTGCTGGTGTTTCACTTATTGCATTTATATTCGATGAATGTTGCAGATACTTAATGCCCCCTTTCACTACTAGCGTCTCAACACTTTCACACTCACATTCTTGTACATTCTCCCGTCCGCCTGCTCCTCCTTCTCCATCTGCTCGTCCTGGGCCAACTGTTATAAAATCAGTTGTCTCATCAAGTTGATGATGACAAAACGTTTGAGAATCGATTATTTCACTTATCGATTCCATTTCGACAATTCTATTTCCGATTTCACCGTAAATCTCCTAAGGCATACATATATATATATATATATATATATATCCCGACAGATATTCAACAGTAGTCATCAAATGATTTGTAGTACTGGACTCTAAAAGGTAATAATTAATAATAAGCGTTACTATTGCTATTACAATACATTTATAGTACTAACACGAATTTTAGATCGAAATTACTGTTTTTTTATTAAACACCGAATATTAACTACTGACTTTGATAAAATTGTGCTCAACAATAAAATCTCAATTTATCCGATATTATCTATAATTTCCTCATATTTAAAATTATTAATTCTTCTATATGTATATATAATGCTGCACCTTTCGTTATAATTCAGTTATTTTGAGATAAGAGATTATTGCGAAAGTTATTCCTAAACTAAAGAATATAATTCGCAATTAGCATTATTTGCTGAACTGATTTAGCCATTTACACCAAAACTATTTTCCGAATAGTTCCGTATATCTCAGGCATTCTAAGATAATCTGAGTGCTCTTACTTAATGTAGTCGTGAATATTAGTTAGATACTTAACAAAATGTTTGAGGTTCTTTTAAAATCTCAATTGCAATAACAACGATCGACTGGTGATGCAAAACTCATTCAGTCATTCATTTTAAAATCTATCAACAATTTATGTGTATTATTATGTATTTGTTATTATATTTGTCGTCAGCTTGATTTGTTTTTGTCGTTGCCTTGTCATTATAACCAAGTTTTAAGGGTTGATGACGGGTGAGCAGCACCACATGCTACATGCTAATACAGGGCCGTTATTCGAGTCCACGCATATGTACAATACATACATACATACATAATGCACTGCTTAGTAGTACGAGGCATTGGCAGTGGTTACGATACAAACAACATTCAAGTAAATTATTCTTACTCTTTTTGTGTGTGTATATATACATATCCACATAGTATATACAATTATATTTTTTGAGACATCACTATACATTTGTATGTACATATGTGTATTTTTCTTTGTCACTCTTACTCATACAATTAACAAATCTGAGAGCCTTTGCATATGTGTACATAGATTTGTAGCGTTGCGTGTTTATATTATATTTATTACTCTATAGATGGACTTGTATGTATATGTATTGTTAAATATATACATACATACATATACAAAAATTTTCTTTTACGTGTAGGTTACAAAAGGATTGGCTTATAGGTTTCATTTTTAGTTGGTGTTTACCAACGATAATTCTTCAATATTTATACATATGTGCATAGGTCATAGATACTTCACGCCTTAAATTTTAATTTAGGATAAATCCTTAAGAGTCTTTAGATATTCATTGGCTCTTCAATTAATAACTGTCACAGCTAGTGGAGAAATACATATTCTTGGGCTCTTAAATTTGTTATTATTTGCACAACCGGAACGTACGTTAAATTTGAATTTTTCATTCAAAATGAGAGGCAGGGCATAAAGTTTTATGCGATAATACAGTTAAAAGAAGTATAGCTAAATCCAATTGCCAACTCATAGAATTTTACAACGCGTGTCTGTGTCAGCCCACTCCGTCATTTTCGGCCTTTCGCAGAATATACCAAAATGTGAACTAAATAGAAATTAACAGTAATGTATACACACGAACCGTGGTTGAACTAGCGCCAGTGGCAATGTTCTCCATTCTCCATATTTCCGCGTGAGAAGAAAATTTGCAGCCAACAACCCACCGTTACAAGCCTGCGCTGTCATCCCTGATGTTTCCCTCTATTGTCACCCAACCAACCACCCCTAAGTTAATACTGTGTATCTACGTCACAGAGTTGCCACTCATAACACTGTCTCTACATAATATGGCAACGACTGCAAATTTTGAAGATTTAAATGGGTTAGGCCTAAATTAATAATGATTATATGCACAGGCTTACTTACTTCTCTGTACCTTCAATGTCTTCCCGTCTAAGTTTTCTCTACACAATATGGCAACGTTAAATTAAAAGTTGCATAATGAAGGAGGCAGAGCATGCGCGTAGATGCTCTCTCAACAAGAGTGCTAGTATGACAATATATAGAAACGAATGTAAGTATATGTATATGAATATGTAAATGGATATGTATATGTATATGTATATGTATATGTATATGTATATGTAAATGTATATGTATATGTATATGTATATGTATATGTATATGTATATGTATATCTATATGTATATGTATATGTATGTGTATATGTATATGTATATGTTTATGTATATGTATATGTACATCTTTAGATTGCAATTCTTGTATTTATTAATTAACAATAATATGCTCACAACGAATTAATACATGATTTTATCAGTGATTGACTTTGTCTTTTAGTTAACAGAGTTTAAACAGTACATATTAATTGCATGTGCTTTAATAGTTATGTGCCAACTAACAATGATAATTACTATAATTATAATTCAATATCAAGATTTTTCAAGAACATATTGAACATTAGGCTTACACAAAGCCTACAGCTCACATGCTTATTTTTTGACAATATAAGTTTTAATAATAATATCTTCTCTCAACATACACAAATCGACATTTTTACATTGTAATATTATTAAGTTTTTACATAACAATTCATATTGCGTACAATAGTTGTAATATGTTGTCCCAATGCACTTTTTGTACCCATGTTCCATCATTGCTATTTCGAATTTTTAATCAAAAGGCGAATGAAAATTATGGCAACCCTTTCAACAATGATAATTATGTATATGACACAACCCGTAATTAGTGAAGCCGTAGTTGCGTGTAGTAGGCGATTTCGCATGTTTTATTTAAAAAAAAATATATATATATTTTTTAGGGCAGATATGCAAAATTATCAGGTCACAATAATTTTTTAATAATAATTTATAAATTAAAATTTTGGTAGGAATTACTTTGATTTAAATTATCACAATAATAAAGAACGAACAAGTAATATTAACATTAAATCAATGACATTATTGAAATCTAAAATACATGTCTAACTGTCAATATTCACAATTAGAATGGTATGCTTGGTATCGAATTTTGACAATATTTTTGTTAACTATCTAACATCATGAATTTACAAATTACATTTTAATAAATTTTCACGCTTTCACGTCAAACTGAGGATGTAGCATTTCGTCTACTATTAATAGTTAGACTGGATTCTTGCATCATTAGTGACGTCAAGGACAAGTTACTTCTATACACAGCCCTCGGTGATACATTTGAATTCGTTGATAGTAATGTTGAGTTCTCGATACTTGGCATGGATTTATTTTTTAGGCCATTGCAAAACAACGATGTCGGCTCATTTGGAGATCGATCTGGAAGTGGAGGTGGTACTACAGACCCTGAATTGAGTGTTATAAGTCCATCCAAAGAAAAACTATTTGCATTGAGCGAGATGCTACTTTTAAAGTTCTCAATTTCTGGACCAGTTTCACTTTCACAGAGATGTAAATGTGAGTTTAGCAGCTTATGACAGGCTGGGCAAGAGCGACTAGGAGCGTTTTTATCCCGGCGTCTCCATATTTCAGCAGCACATCTACGATAAAAAATCACTCGAAAATAATTTTTTTTTAATTAAGTAGGAGTGGATAGGAGTACGAGTGATGGAAATTATATTTTCTATTTAACCATTATATTAGGAGATATTTATTTTGTCGGCAACTGCAATGATAATCGAGTAATATACACATCTTACTTACGTAGCATGCAGAATATGTGCGCAAGGCAGTGCTTCCAGATTGGTGGGCTGAAGACCAAAGACCTCACCGCAGGCGCCACATTTAAGACCTAAAGCAGCGTCAGTCTGGTCGGCTAACCGAAGGTGTGCATTACACTGATCCTCGTCACCTAGTGCTCGATATATAAGTGCCAATCGACTTCGTATTTTTCGTACCAAAAGCTGAAGTATGAAGTTAACAAAAATGCTTGGTATAAACAAATAAATGTTTATCATAAGTGTTGCATAGTACAACCTTGGCACCAATTGAGCTGGCTACCTCCAGAAGACGAGTGTTGAACTCTAAGGGCCGGCAATTACAAATCTTACTTTGAAGGCGTAAAGTCTCCAAACACCTGGCTGCCCCATCCATTGCTTCCATCTGGGCCATACGGTCGCCTAGAGTTGCCGACGTGCCCATAGCTTGCTCATACTGTCTAAATGCTCGCTATTTGTTAGTTTTACATGCAATACACAATAGATATTAATTCAATTCTTTATTTTTTCAGTTGATAGTCCCATCAGAGGATCAACCCCAAAAGATGACACTAGACATTAAAAAAAAAACGATTTTTCCATAACTTTTCAAATATTAAGAAATTGACAATAATAAAAGTGCCATTGTTTTAAAATAATAATACATACTAAAGTCAATCAAATATAACCACCATTTATTTATATATATACCTACATCGATATCCATCTTTTTACGGTAAATATCGCCCATAACACGCATACTGCGCATATACGTAGCCTGATCTCCGGAAATTAATGAGAGCCTTGTTGCTTCCTATAGATGAAGTCCAATTATACATTAAAGTTATACATTTATGTCATTAAATGTCTATATATATAAATACAGTAAATAAATATGTGCTTATGTACCATGCAATAGTCATGCGCATCACCGAGATCGCCTTGTTTTCGTAATGATGCCGCCATTCGTAATAAAGCTGCTCGATGATGGCACGAATTAAGGTCGCCTAGTTGCAATGATCGCGATAAGTCGTAGGCCTTTGAAGCATATGTTGCACTCTTATCATTATCCTGCAGACGGCCGAAAAGTTCAGATAGAGCCACGTAAACTTGAAGCTCTAACGATGGATCACCAATGGCCGTAGCTATTTTGTGAGCACCTTGCAAGCCCTCCAAAGCTCTGGAAAATCCACCCATTTCGAGGTAAACTCGAGCTACTGTCAAATGTACTTGTCCACTACGACACTTTGTACCCGATTCATTGTAAAGCGAGTGACGAGCGTAGGATAAAGCTCGTTCTAGACCACCCAAACTAGCATGGGCTCGACTCAAATTCAAATAAGTTTCGGCACGCATATTTGGTGAATCAAGTTCTTCCGATATGCCGAGTTGTTGATGACCAAAGTCAATGGCGTCACGGTACTTTCCCCAGTCCATGTGTGCCTGATAAAGATACCCTAACAACTCAAAAGAATCCTCCCGTCGGCAAGTGCCTTTCAATGCACTTCGCCATGTTCGAACAGCGGCTGTTTGATTGTGTTGCTCGTAAAGCCGCAATCCCCGCTCAATCTACAAGTAAAAAATTATTACATATTTTAGTTTATAAATATTTCTAAATTATGGTACGCTAGCCATTATCATGGAACATCACTAGCGTTACCTTTTTATATATACACTGTCATTTTGTTCTTTTTATACCCGCTACCCATAGGGTAGAAGGGTATTATAGCTTTGTGACTTCAGGAATTGTATGTAACAGGCAGAAGGAAGCATTTCCGACCCCATAATGTATATATATTCTTGGTCAGGGTCACCAGCCGAGTCGATATAGCCATGTCCGTCTGTCCGTCTGTCTGTATGAACACCTAGATCTCAGAGACTATAAGAGCTAGAGATATACCAAAAAGTTTAAAATTGCGCTAGTAAATCGTTTTTTTTTTAATTTTAAGAACCTAAGAAGTTAGAAAGCTACAGTCGAGTATGCTCGAGTATGCTCGACCGTGATATTCCCGCTACCCAGCTCAAATATGCTAAAATATATTAAAAAGTATATTTTGTATAATTGGTATATTTGTACATTCATATCTTTAAAATTGCGCAAGTAAATCGATTTTTTTTTCGATATTAGGGGGCGAAAAGGGGCGTGGCAAAAATCTAAAATAAACTTGTTCTGCGTAGGACATACACCAATACTGGTACCAAGTTTGAAATTTCTAGCTCTTATAGTCTCTGAGATCTAGGTGTTCATACAGACAGACGGACATGGCTATATCGACTCGGCTGGTGACCCTGACCAAGAATATATATACTTTATGGGGTCGGAAATGCTTCCTTCTGTCTGTTACATACATTTCCTGAAGTCACAAAGCTATAATACCCTTCTACCCTATGGGTAGCGTGACAAGCAGTGTGAATACGACTTGATCTCTATCATAAATCATAAATATGTTTTTTTTTTTATTAGCAGGAAATAAAGTAACGTAGTATTTTGAAATAAATTCCAATATTTTCATTAATAGTAAACACTTAATTAATAATAACGTAATTATTCTGATAGCGTAAATACATAAAAAATATTTACACACAATCCGCATATTTATATTCACAATTCCAAATAACGTTACATTCGTAATTTAAAATATAAAAACTAAAAATAAAGATTACTTTTGTTTGGAAATAAATTATTAAATATTTCATTTCATTTTTTTTAATTTATCATTTAATATTTTTTGTTTTGTTCAGTTCATGTCTTGTGATTACTGGAATTGAATACTTCATAAAATATTAAATAAAAACATATCCGTAACATACAGATCAATGAAAATAAACATAAATATTTTAGTATTTTTTCATGAAGAAAATGTCCTGTGTCGTTCTCCACACGTAACCTTTATTAACCCATGGCCTTCAAATGATAAAAAACCAATGAAATGTGTACTATATTTATTAAATAAATCCATATATCTACCTTACCTTTCGTTTAGCTATGTATTGACGTAAGCTTCGCTGACAAGCCCAAAAGCAACTGACGACAGTATTGGCTTGCCCAGAACGGGCAAATCCACGGCGTACCCATATCGAACGAGATCCAACATCTTCAGGACTCGACCCATATCCAGCAACTCTCGAGTAATTCTCGTCAAATTGACATAATTCTAAGAAATACATTTTTTTCTGTTAATAAATAAGTCTAAATACTATACTATTTTCTAAACTATATAATGCTATTTTCTATATTATATTTACCAAATGTGAAATTTATGAAAAATAGGCAAAAAGTAAATAAAGGCGCCAAGTAATTACAATCGAGCACTCTCGACTGTCACTTGCTTACTGGATGAAACTCATTATTAACTTTTGTGGTTATCGTTACAATGGAATATATTTAATGCAATTCATATCGTGTTTTTATAATTGTTTTTAAATATTTTGATAATAATATTTAAATTTTACCACTTTCATGAGCAATTACGGCAATATAGCGGAAGCTAATCTTATTTTGAATTGTTGAACTTTTTGACCAAACGGAAAATATGACTAAAGAAATTGATTTAAAAATAAGCAAGAAAGCTTCACACATGAGCAATAAGTTAAGTTAATATGACTTTGATATGATAAAGAACTTGGATGTTTTCCCAAACCAATAATAAATTTCATTCTCTGTTTTTTAACGAAGTATGAAAGTTTATATATATTTTTGAAACAGACCGTTTGATTGTTCCAATAAATAGCGAGATCCATCGGGCGATGCCAGTAAGTGTGTTGCCGATAAATTATGACTTCGTGGAATGCTAATAACAATAAAAATATCATTAATTTATATAACACTGCATTGACTTCTAAACACACCTTAGTAGATCTTTTGATGCAATACTCTCCCATGACATGATTTATGATTTGTTTTTTTCGCCTCGAGGAAGATATTTAGCCAAATATTTGTAGCTGCTTGTTATTTATTGTTAAGATTTTCGTTGTTCGAAAGCTTTTTATAGTAAGTTTGATTAAAATCAATAGGGACTCCAATGTTATGATTGTCATTATTTTTGATTATAATATTAAATTTTAAGAATTCGTTTTTGTCACTTTGGTTGTAGGTTGACTAGTTGAGAGTAATAATAAAATTACTTTTAATTTATTGAACTTTATCCTCTACAGAAAAGCATGTATTTCCTATAACAATCTTAAACACAATTCCTTGTAATTCGAAAGAATAAACCATCAGTACTCATGACCTTGTGCTATTTAAACGTTCTCTTACAAAGGAATACACTTTCAGCCTTGAGACCGTTTTTTTTTATAAACACATACACAAAGTAACGCACTCATTTTCCAAAATATTTAATAATGTAAAAAATTTATTATGTATGTGAGCACAGCAATTAAAATAAAATATTTAGCATTTATTAAGTTATAGACTAAACTGACGATATTAAATGTTTCTGCTATTGCAAAGTCCTTGCTGCATATGAACCTTCTAAACCTTTCACAGGGTGACACTAATTATTTGTATTCACAGTATTTCTCTCCCAAGCAACGGTTATGTTCTCTTTTTAGGGATGACATCCTTGTCCAAGAATATGGAACATGATCTAGTTCAGCAAACTATTTTATTTAATTTAATTCGATATGAAAGCTTTTCTAGCTCTTGTCTGTGATAAAGAAACATCGTTAGATTACATTTTCGTAAAAAATACTAATAAGTACTACTTTCTTGCTCCTTCGGCATTTTCAATTTTTCTGCAGCTATAATTTTCGATTAATTTTAATATGTGTCATGTAATTGCTGTGTCTTTCTTCCAATTTCGCATTTATTAAAGAAAAAATACTATCCTTTAACGGGCCTCTGATAAGTTGAAGATAATGTTTCAAATGTATATTTTAGAATATAAGAATGCGGTCACAGACTTTTTCATGTATAAACCTACATTTATAGCATCCTCAATGAAAACTACAGTTTTTTCTCTATATTGAATGTAATATTTTGTCCCATATGAAATCTCATTAATATAAATTACCCTTATGACTTCTAAATTAAAGCGAGCATTCATTGCATCAGGTGCAGCAATGTACGTGCTATTTTTTCACTATGATATATTTTGATGTATCCTTATATTTATAGTTGTTGGTATATTTAGCATATTTATTTTTGTGAGGTGGCAAATTTAGCATTCTTGTAAAAATAATTGTGCTATTTGTGTCTGAAAAATATATATCTATATATAATAAAATTGATTTATAAAAAATGTAAAAAATATCGTTACTTCTTACTCTTTTAATTTTTCTATTTGCTTGGTATAAACATTCTCGGTATCGTAAATATGGTAGCCACTTGAAAAAAAATTTCCAATCTGAAATTTATTAAAAAAGGTCATATTTTTCTATATACTCTATAAAATATAGTTTCAGAACAACGATAAACATTTTAATTTATTTCCAATCGTTAACGAATAAAATTATATTTCATGACTAACTTAAAATGGCAAAAAATAATGATTTTATTTTTAAATGTAAGAAGGCCCATTTTTCCTGTAGAATTCGGATAATAACACTCTGAATTTATAAAAAAAATAATATAACAAATCTGTACATTTGGGCTGACACCATCCGTTTAATCACTATCTTCACACACACGAACAGATGATGACTGCGTCATCCAGTCATCTATATGCAATGCAGCATTCATTGGAAGATGCAGAGAATTTATGCCAAAGATGCATGGTCATGTCTGAACGAACAATGCGTAGCCTTTACGGTAAATGCATAATATCTAAAATTTTCACACATCATAGATTTTATCGTGGATTAAGGCAAATTCCTATTTTAAGTATATTAAATCCTAAATTAAAATGTAGTTCTCAGCTTTGATTCTCGAACTTTAACACATAACATACACAACATTAACACAGACTTGGCTTTTGGCATTGCAGTGTACTATTAGATACACTGCATCAGATGGGCAAAGAAATGTTAATATTGATTTTAATGTAATAACACATATCTTGTCGGACAACTCTTATTAGCGATATATTGGTATAAAATATGAACTTAAATTAAAGGTGTGTCTAATAGACTGATTAGTCTATTATTTGTGAACTATATTTACTATAATAATAAGAATATAATAAGAATTATACTATACTAATACATAATTCTTCCTCGCTTCGTGCTAAGATACAATAAGGGGGTCGAATGATGCTGCCAATATTTGTAAAAATTTATAGCAAAGATTAATTTTTTTCTTGAAACATATTAACCATTATAAAATATATTTTGTTTTACAATTAAAGACATTTAAATTATTAGACATTAAATGGATTTGGGCAGTAGATTTTGCATCACGTTTACATCGCGACCGAGAACGTCTGCTATAAAAGGAAGAGGCGTTTAGAATAGCAATTCCAAACTGTATATTGCAAAACGACCAGTTGCATAAGTAAAATGCACTTGGCTAAAACTTAATCTTCATCTTGAACGCCGCACGTTTGAACACTCACCGTTGACCACGCACGTGACGCCCATCAGCCAGCCGAAAGCCACAATTTTGGGTACTTGGTATCCAAAGCTATAATGCACCCAAAGATACAGCGAAATCTTAAATCGAGTCGTAAACAAAGAAATAATAATAACTAACGACGCAATTATTCCTATCACTGATATGGACATACTTAGTAACCTTCGATTTTAAAATTACTCTAAAAGGAATACCACTCACTTACTACTATAACGCGAGAACCTGTGGTATAAAAAAATATTGATCCATGAAAGTGCCAACTCAACATCGTGGTTTAATTTGTAAAGCATCGATCAACATCAAGATGGACCCTGTCCCTAAAAACTAAAAATTTGAATACTAAAACAAAAAAGGAGTACTAAGTTTAAAGTTTGTTTTATTTATATTGATTCAGTTGTTCACTCTTTCATGCTATCGTTCGTGATTTCATAATACACATACATATGTAATATCGTTTTTAACCAATTTTACTTATTCTACAGCTTAAATGTTATAAGTACTATATATAAATATGATGTGCTACAATTAAAACCTATAATTTAGTCCTGTTCTTTTATTATACCAATTTCTATAAATTTATACACATAAACCTTTAAATTTTTCAGTTTTCACTTGCATAGAATACTTTACTATATGTTATGTGGCAGCGTTTATTGATATATAATTTTATCAATGTGTATGCAATTCATGTTAGTTTAACTTGCCGTAATGTTTATTAGAGTAAATATTTTGTCATCGCGGCTATGCTAAAAACAGTTTATGATTTTCCAGTGGCTTTTGAATCAATTGATTGGGTTGCGTTATTAAGAAATAACAAAATTATATATAAAAAACATATGCTGAGAGATTTTTAATATTCAATTCGATTTACGTATATTTGAATAGGCACGTGTGTCTTTTAACAACACATTGTCAAAGCGGACTGTATGAATTACGACTCACAAATTTGTACATAATCAGATAGTTGTATTTTATATTGTTTTTAAATTTTCAAGTTCAAGAGTAATCCAGTTTTATGAATTTTTAGCAAAATGTTTTTCTTCCTTGCCACAGTAAAAATCTGTATTTTTGGATTTAAGATAAGTTGTGTCAAACAACAATATATTGAAGTTGATAATAATTTAAGCCAATAAGAATGTGAATTATACCCGATTTTTTTATTGTTAGTTGCAATTTTTTGTATTCAATTAATTTGCAAAAAGCCCACTTTTAATTTATTAGTGTATAGTCGATTTAGTAAACTTATTAAGACTACAATACAATCAGAATTATAGGGGTATTGGAGAGGTTTGCGTCTTTTTTTATGTGAAATGAAACTAATATTAAATAAAAATAGCATGTTATATAATTTATCAGGTTTTGAAAACTATTCAATAGATATAGACTGTCAAATTAAGAGTTTAACGTGATTTTTTATTCTTGTACTTTTGCCACAAAGTTGTTAAAGCCTTATGTAGCTAAGTATTTTCGAAAATTGCAGAGAATAGAACTGGCTAAAAAGATCAATGCAACTAATAACTGTATAATTCAAGATTGGCCTATTAGTTCAATACTTCATTAAAAGACTATTTGAATATAATCATTTGTTTTATGTTTTGAATTTTATTGTGTTGTGGTGTGAGTCGAATCTTATTGTATTGTATTATATGAATAATCTATGAATAATACTATTGTTTACATGTATGCATGTACGTGTGTATGTATGGTAGTGTATGTTTTTTATATGTTTAATAGAGCAAATTGTGTCAGAAGTCTAAACATTTGAAAAAATTAATTGGGCTGCTGGTTTAAGGATGTAAATTCGGTTTAGTCGTATGTAAGTTATGTCTAGTAAAATTACTATTGTTTTGTAATTGTGATTATTAAGATTGAGTGGACTCCACTTATGTGATAATTGAGTATTAATTATTCAAATGTTGCATACTGTATGTGGTTAGTTATAAGAAAATGTTGTTTCCACAAATAAAAAAAAAAATAGACATAATAACTTAAACAATAAATGGTTGTTTTCCATACATATTTTACTGGTGTCTGGTGAAATTTCCATGTTCAAATTTTGCTATGAATTTATGTATTTATATTTGAGTACTCGTTAATATAGGTATGTAAATATATAAATATTTGTCAAATTCAGATTTCTCAATTTGTTTCTTTTTTATATTGATAGATAAATATACAATCAATTTCACCTAAATTTTGTTGTGCCATTTGACACTTAATTTGTCACATATTTTGAATAAATATAAATACACATATATGTGCTGATTAATATACAAAACAATTTAAATGATAAACAAAGAAAAAAAACAAGAATACGAATTACTTAATACTTAAAAAAGAACATAAAACTTACAGTTGAGTTCTTTAAATTTCACCTTTCCCATATTCAAAATACTTATGACGAATATATAAGTATTTTGTAATTGTAATTTTAAATGTAAATATAATCGTTTACATACACGTCTTTTATTGTAACATTTAAATGTTTTTTTTTTTTTTTTTAATATATGTAAGTTGTATACCTTCTCATTTACTCGGTTACTACGTTATGGGCCACTTAATGTGAATATTATTTTTCATATGTAAATGTTCTTAATTATTACATATATATTTTCCAGTTTTCAGTCAAAAATCGTCATCGTCATCCCATTTCAATGTAGACAGATTTTTTTATGTGTTTTGGAATAATCGGTTATCGAATTGAATTAACGAGTTCGTCTGGTCAATACTGTGAGGAATTCATTACTTAACTATGATTAATTTTTAGCTTATCTCAGCACACCCATAGGGGTACGATTATATTACGAAATAATTTCATTTTTAGGGATACAAATTAAAAACAATGTATGTAGAGGAAAGATTGATTTGCATTTGAAACATTTTCTATGGTGTGAAAATGTATTAAAATGTGGTAATATAGTTTGACTCTCGTTATTATATGAAGTCATGTTGGAATTCATTGGATTCAACCAGATTTTAAGATTGTGTTTATAATCTGCCAACTCTATTCTATAATCGGCGTGCTGTCTGTTTGTTTATTGTTAACCTTAGCAAATATATATTAAACCTATATTTGCTATAAACTAGATTTTAATGCGTTTGAATTTTCCATATGCTTATTACTTATGTATGCTATTTCACCTTTCTCCTTCTTTTTACTATCCGTTTTTCTTCATTTCGTATATATTCAAATCGACTAATTCTATTGACGACAAATCATCCCGCTTTAAAATTATTATCTATATGTAATTCCACCAATACGTATTGAGTAATTTAATGGCCCTCAGAATGATGATGCAGCTCCGTCAAGCTGTCAAATTGACAGATCAACACTTAATGGTTTCCTCCAGACGATGGGGAGGATGAGAAGTCGATTGAACTGCTTTGAAAATGTAATTAAATATGATTACCACCAGCAAAGCGAACAAGACTCTTAAATTGATCGCCTTGGCACTAAAAGTTGAAGATAATCCAATCCATTTCCAAATATATTCTTCAATTTTACTGGTACCACCGCTTCGCGTTGATCCACTGTTGTATGTAAGTTCCTCATTTTTAACTACCTCATTTGGATGTTTATCATAATGATGGTCATCTGCAATTTTTTAAATTCGTTAGTCATTGAATAAACAACTCTACCTACTGAAAATTTGTATTTAATTTAGAAAGTTATCTTACATACATTTAGGAAGTTGTTTGGCATTGATCGGGTCTTTTTATATGAGTTATCGGTAAAAATTCATTTTCAGAAACATGTTGTAATAATCATGAGTTACTAATACTTTGAAGATCATATTTTATAGATGTTATCTATCCAGCCCGTGCAAAAAATGTTGTAAATTAATGTTTTTGGTTTTGATTTTAACAATAAATAAATATTAAAATAGTTAATAATTATAAGTACAAGTTCATTGGTTTGGTTTTTTAATATTATATGTAATTTAATTTATAGCAAAGGACGTGGCATCTCTATAAGCCAACTAAAGTCAAGGACTATAAAAGTATATTGTACGCTTACTTGCGTTCTAAATACATTGTTAACACCTACTACCCATAGGGTGCAAGACAATCCTAAAGCATATATATATATAAATATATATCGGCCGGACATGCTTGATTTTGCCTGTAACAGAAATGATCATAATTTATATATAAATATGTATAATGTATTTATTTCTTACTATCAAGAAGAGCTTAGACGATATACGCATATCAGTCTGTCTCTCTGTCTGTCTGTTTAAAAAGAAACTTATTACCAGAAGGTAGAAGGGTATTATGACACTGTGTCATCAGGGAATGAATATAACAGGCGTAAGAAAACATCTCTGACACCATAAAGTATTTATATATTCTTACTCAGCATCAACAGCCGATACAATTTAGACATGTCTGTCCGTATCTCAGAGACTAAGAACAGATCAAGTTTATTACAAATCACACACATTAAAATCGAAATTCATACATTAAAATCGAACAAAAACGATTAGAACACTAATAGTAGAAGTTGATAATCCCAAAAATGGTAGTTGTGATCGGATGAAAAACTTGGAAGTTATTTAAGAAATAATTTTGTAACCATGTATAATATATTTTATAGTCTAGAAACTGTAGTTTCACTGTAGTTCTACAGAAGTTTTCTAAATTCTTTACTGGTTACATTCCATATCCGTAATAATTATGTTTGCATATGCTAAGAGGGAAATTTACTTTGACAATTACATACTATGTAATTTGAAGATGTGCGATACGTAAAAGTTTAGTAACATTTATAAGATCCAAATAGAACATTTTAATATGAAAATACATTTAATATGAAATACATTGGGTGGATATGTTTTGGGGGTAGGGAGAATGCTAATGCATTTTCTAGATGAGTTTTACTTACTTTTCATCTGATTATTACCATGTTTTGGTGGACTTTGGGACGATGGTGTGTAATTTCTAATACGATTTATGTTCTGACTGTTTGTGTTTGTTATGTTAGTTTTAATATTTTTTAGAATTGGATAGTTTGACAATTGTTTATTGCTATTATTATTGTCAATGATGTTAGATAAAGATGAAGATGTAGATGTATTTGCATCCTTCGTACCCCACGATGTTGTTGTTATTGGAAGCCAGTAGTTAATGGTGCTCTGTACAACATTGCTTTGATTTGTATCAACAGTTGATGGCAACTGATATTGACCATGAAGAATGCCAATCAAACCACTGCCAACCGATTCTGGCACATAGTTTTGATTATATTCTGACATTTGTGTATCTGAATATATTGTAGTATCCTTACCATTCGAGTTCATATTGTTGTTGCTGCTTTTATGGTGCGGATGCTGCTGTTGATTATTATGTTGCTGCGTTGGCACATTATTAATACGAATGCCCGTTTGGATGTGATGGTGACCGGGATAAGCTGGCATATGGACGCCTCCACCACGACCTGGTGGTAACATATTGATACTGCCATGGCCGGGGGACAGGATAATGCCACCACCGGTAACTCCAGTGCTAATTGCGCCCCCGTTTCCAATAGCAGTACCAATATTGTTGCTAATTATATTTGGTTGCAAGGGCACGCGGTTGAATTGATCATTGTTTGAGTTAATTGCTGTACCCAATCCATTAATGGGCTTTAGTTGCAGGCCACCACCGTTTCCATTTGATGGCATCAAACCCGAATTGGCGGTACCAATCGTATTGTGTCCGTGACCGTGGACAAGTTTAACATTTACATTTGAGTTGTGGTCATGATTAACACCCGTATTGTCTACCACTCCGTTACCAAGAGATGCCACGCCACTACTCTCTGACGGTCCAAGCGTTGAATCCTGCGTTGTTCGATTTTTCTCGTCCGCTGCACAACACACTTTGAACACAACTTTCATATTATTGGTTGAACAGCGACCTCCAATGCGCCGATATAGATCGTCCTTCGATGAAGTTGCTAAAAAATAAAAACTATTTATTTACAATTTTCTTTATTGATTTTCTTAGAAAATACCGAAAAGGATCAACTTACAAATGAAATAGTAATCATTTCCAGGTAGGAACTCTAAACCACCTGGTTGCGGTGTAAATGGCCGGAAAGTTATTGTAAAAAACATTAATTTTTGGGGCTTATCACATATAGCTATTACTCGCGGATCGGCGTTCGTTATGCGACATGTTTCATACTCCACTTTGGAAACATTATAGATGATGTATTTCTCGGTTTCATTTTCAAATGCACCCGGTTCATAAACTGGACATATTATATGGACTTGATCAAATTCAAATGCTAGATTCCCCTTATTTACGTCAATAATGTGATCAGTGTTGTCAATCCGAAATCTATGTAAAGACACAAAAAAAATTATATTATAATGCTATATTCCTTTTTTTAAATAATACTAAAGTAATATACAACAAAATATGCATATTCAGGTTATAACTTTTTTTTGGAAATTTCCATGTGCACCTACTTGGGCAGTTGCTGTTAATTTCATTAGTACACCATGAACAAAATAGAATATCAACACTTATTATGGTATTATAACTTTGTGTCAACTTAAAATGTATATAAGGGGCAGGAAGCATCGACCTTATAAATTAAACATATGCTTACTTTCCCAGCATCAACAGGCGCGACAGCATGGACATGTCCGAATTTGCGTCACTACATCCAAATATTGAGGTCTTAAAGACTATATGACTTAGAGTTTAATTCGGTTCGCCACTTTTGCAGTGTACGAGATAACTAAAATTATTAACTATTGTAATTTTGATGCCTTCGGTATACACATAAATAACTATACTCTAAAGGATCATTAAACGCTTGGTTGCCAATTCGGAAGTTATTCAAGAATTAAATTTGTGTGTCGATATGCGCTCGTGCTTAGTTGTCTAATGTGACTCTGTTTTATATATTTTACAGTCTATGAGATATTTTGAACGCAATAAAATATTAATATACTTTTTGGAAACATGGCAAACATGCAACCACATACAAAATTGACTCGAACTGTCCATACAATTCTAGCTTATGCAAGGATATAATTGAAAATAAGCACCTTTTTAACTTAGGGGCAGCATCATTCACAACTTTCTTGTATCTTTAAGATACGAAAAGTCACGGAAAGATGTAAAGGACGCATGTCACATTGGAGGTTAAACTATCTGTCAAACAGCGCAAAAATGACGACACACGGCGTTGTTTGAAATCTGTAATTGGATTTTTTTAATAACTTCACAGATTACCACAAAACAATAAACAAGTTTTTAAAGATATTTTTATTCTCGTTTTTAATGTGTGCACCAACATTGAATGCGATTCTAACCATCTTAATTTTATAAAATAAAACTGTTCTATACTAAATAACACGTTACAGCAAGTACTGAAATATTTTATTATAACTTAATGACTTCAGGAAATGTATGTAACAGGCAGAAGGAAGCACCTTCGACCCCATAAAGTATATATATTCTTGGTCAGGGTCACCAGCCGAGTCGATATAGCAATGTCCGTCTGTCTGTCTGTCTGTATGAACACCTAGCTCTCAGAGACTATAAGAGGTAGAGATTCCAATATTGCTGTATGTCCTTCGCAGATCAAGTTTATTTTCGATTTTTGCCACGTCTATTTCCGACCCCTTAAATCGAAAAAAACGATTTACATGCACAATTTAAAAGATAGAGTCGAGTTTTGCCACATACGAATATAATAATAGTCTCGATGATTCCCGAGCAATTAGTCACGATCGAATAAAAAACTTGGAATTCATTCAAGTAACAGCTTTGTATAGGAAAATGCATAGGCAGCTCAACGTGGCTTGATTCTGGTAATACTTTTTGGTATATTTTAGAGCGGGTATATCACAGTCGAGCCCACTCGGCTGTAGCTTTCTGACTTGTTTGCATCTGGACTATTTAAAAAAATTTTATCGTTTTTACGCAACAATATTTGAAATAATTACTCAATATTTTTATTATTTTCTTTAATTACCTTCTCCAATTAATTTGTTCTTCTTAATTTAACCGATATAATAAATTGTTTTAAAAATGTAATAATACAAATAATATACAATATAATATAATAAATATGACAATTCAAAACCTTTACATACAAACCAGTGGCCACAAGACAAAAATTGTCCTACATTGTATATAACGTATTTTGTAGGTAGCAACTTCCAATGCAAGTTAGTCAGCCACTCGAAAATATTATTATTATTTTTATTGTATTTATAGTAAACACCATCATTGTTGTTACAGACAAGTTAAAAAACGAAAAACTAATATAATAAATACGACATACATACAAAACCTACCATTTACAAAACAAACATTGTTTAATCTGCGAATGTAACGGGTATGGTAGAAATATAATTGTGGAAACTGAATTTGCGAATCTTATTTACTACATGCAAAACGTTTATGCACGATTCTTCTAATTACATGAACAATGACAATAACTTCTTAAAAAAGTCTTGGAGTGTGTTTCACATACACTTATATTTTTATACCCGTATTATAACATTGTGACTCCAGGAAATCTATGTAACGGGCAGAAGGATCTCCGACCCCACAAAGTATTCTTATTCAGAGTCAATAGCAGAGTCGATATAGCTATGCCCGTTTGCCCGTATGAATACTTAAATCTCAAATACTATAAGAGCTAAAGATGTGAGACACACGTAACCCAGTTTGTCTTTTACTAAAATATACCAAAAAGTATATTTGCTGTATTGATATTTTACTACGTTCTAAACATCTCATTATATTTGAACGATTAAATTTATCAAAATCTACGTCATTTTTTAACATAATGATTTTACAATATGTGTGTATTCTCTCTGTACACACAATCCGATACCAATTGCGTGTGGAGCGCTAATAAAAGCTAGGTGATACAGCACAATTTTATAGAGGTTTTTATTATAAATTATAATTTGTAATTTAAGTTTTTCACTTTCAATTTATGTAAGTTTTTATCATACAAGGGCGTTATTTTTTTCTATTTTTTTCACTGAACATAAGATGTACATAATGGTATTTAAATGTGTGTATCATACATATAACGTCGGATATTAAGCTTATAAACTCACTAATGCTTACACCTCAATAAAAAACTAATCGTAAACCAACAAGCTTTATTTTGTTTGGAATCATTATGTTACCGATGGGAATTATAAATTTGTCGTCCGGAAATATACCGGATATATGTGTTCGTATATTTTGGTATTTTTAATAAAGTAGTATTTTTGGTATAAGTTGCAAGATTTTCTAAATAGTGGTACGATAGCTATTGTACAAATGCTATTACAAACGCTCATCATAAAAATAATAATGTTTTTATTAATGAAATGAAATGCGGGCCAAGGTGGCTCGTTAATTTGTATATTATTTTAGCGCTCTACAAAATAGTATTATAAAATATCTCGTTTACAAATAATATAAATAAATACTACTCACATGCTGTTCGACGTATTCCAATGCATGTAGAATGTTTTAGCACAGCTGGTCATGGTGGAAAGTAAAACGGTTTCTATGCAGATGATCGTGAGGAAAGTGACAAACGACGTTGCGCCAAAGGTGGGTAACGGCACCAACATTTTTAATCGCGATAAATTGCTTTTCTTTCTTTGCTTGATATTACCATTTTTGCTAATGCTATTATTGCAGCTATTTTCAATCCTCCTCAGGTTGCTTTCTGGATTTCGGGTGACGGCCATAATCCTAGAAGTTGTTTCTGGCTGAGATTGATGTTCTTGATGAATTTTGTTATGGTTGATGTTTTTATCGTAATGTCTATGGTTAGTTTGAGTGATCGTTGGACTAGACACAATGTCAGCCACAACTGTTGAGTTTGATTTAGTCTTGCATTTACTTTTAGATTTTCGATGCATCGTTGGGATTATACGTTTTGCTGATCTGGTTTGATTTCGATTTCGTCTTTTTGCTAACATACGTGTGCATTGTCCTGAGGTTACAGATCGAAATGCATTTGTAGTGTGACTAATTTCTATTCCAGGCACTTGGCAGTCCTGCCAATCTAGAATACCCGTTGGTGGTCGACGGTACTTTATACAGCAGCACGACGATGTGGGTAAAGACAAGAGTGATACTGCTAATAAACCATTACCATTAGTTGCTATTCTCGACTGTGATAGTTCACGACTTGCAACTTGTTTCGATATTGGTATTGGTATTAACATTGAATCTGATTTTTTATGAAATGGTACCACTTTTTTATGCTGGATAGTTGATGCTTTTACCATCGACTTCTCATTGTAATCGGTTATCGATTGGTGCATACCTACTTCCCGTCGATACTTGTTGCTTCTATTTAGATGTGCCGACGTTGAAATTTTGGAGTTTGATGTTTCAGTAATTGCCAAGCGTATCCGTTGGTTCCATTAAACGTTACAATAAAATTAAATTCCGAAAACATCATGAAAAATATGTATTTAACTTCTGTAAAACAAAATTTAGAGATATGTATGTTCATATTAGTTCATCTTGGGGAAATATATATATATATATATATATATTTCAAATATATATATATTTATATATATATATATATATTTATATATATATATATACATATTTATATGTAACATTTTATATAAATATATATGTATATATATTTGATCTACACATAACTGATTTACAAACAATAAGTAAAATTTAAAAAGCCATTAAAAAATACAAATGAATATAATAAAGAGTGTAGACGGTGTGTATTACGATTGAACTTTAAACACATCAAAACAGTTATAGAACTGTAGTAAGTATTCTCCACTCAATCAATGAATTACTAAAAATGCCAATGATATTGCTGACTGTATGGGCAGATTTAGTTAATTTTGCATTATCCTCTCCCATGTTACAACAGCTCATGCAATCATGCAGCATTTACACACACCATCAACATACATCTTCATTTTTAATAACTGCACTTATCATAATACTCCTGAAATGTGAAGGTTTTTAAAAATCTAAAAATGCTCTTATTACAAAGCGTATTAAAGAATAAATTGCAATATCGACTTATACACCAATTTTATGACCATTCCATTCTTTGTTCGATCCTGACTTTTATGGCTTGTTTTGAAAGGATAAATGTTATTGCGTTACATTGAGTATTCTCTCTCCTTTTCTCTCGCTCGCTTGATTTTCCTCCCCCTAAAAGCAGACTCAACTTTTAAACCTCGAATGTGAGGATTTTCTGTATACACACATCATATAACACTTGCACGCACACTCGTGTAAACGGACATATACAGCCACAGAAATCTTGTAAATGATTAGTCAAAACTACCAACATTTTAATAGATTTTGAGGAATGATTTCCAAATGATTTAAAAATTTACCACAGTGGTGTAAATAAGATAAAATGTTTATCAAAATTGTAGCATTTAATAGGACACATTTACACTTTAATATCCATATTGCTATATATGTGTTCATGTAATTTTTATGGAATTGCGTTTTACTTCTCACTGAATCGCATTCATTTCGCTACTCCGATTACTAATTACCAACTCGTTACTGTGCAGATATTCTCCAACTTATTGACTTAATATAAATAAATAAATACATTTACGTCGTATGTAATGAGCTATGCTAAGCGTAAAAAGAATAATACGGCACGTTCAGTGTGGTAGTATATCAGAAATGTATCTATATCTACAATAATTTTTTTACATAGTATTTTTAAATACATCAGTATTTTTATATGCCAGCCAAATTAAAGACGACGAAAATTTATAATCATTATAATATTTTTCAGAATTATATTGTTGAATTATATGAACTAATGAAATGTAAAAATTAGTAGTAGTATTTAATCGGAATAATCGATAAATTTAATATTTTGTGTATTGACACAAAATTTGTATTAACCTCTAGGATATCTAGATATCTATATACGATATAAATAAAATAGTTTGTATAATTAAGAATATTGTATATTAATAATTGAATCAGCGAATTGTGTCGATAAAAAGAATGAATATCGATACTAGCTCGATGTAAAGTTTTTTTAAGATGACGGTTGAGTGGGTTAAATAAAACAGCTATACAAATGAAAAAAAAATTAAAAAAAAGAAAACTGTAAGCTATACAAATAAAAAAGAATGTGAAAAGTTTGTAATTTACTGGTATTACCGTTGCTCGGTATCGGCTATAATAAATGCTGTTATAAAAGTAAATTGCTCGTTTTCAATTTAAATTTTATTTAACAGTTTATTTATAATTTTTAATTTGTTTTTTTTTTACGAAATGGTATTTTTTCGGCATTGTTTTTGTCTTTAAATATCATATTTTATGCTATTTTCTTTGGTCACTTTACCTACGATTTAACAGCTGATTGTGCATTGGTTTTTTCGTCGATAGCTTTGCTTGGGTAGAAGGTTGAATAACTTTTCAAAAAATTGAAAATGATTACTAATATCATTAAGCGGTCGAAAGGTGTTGGAATGCATATTCTTAAAAGCCAATTACAGATTACAACGGCTAGTGGTTGGGCTCTTAGGTAGGTAAAACAAGTTCATGCTTACATAATTTCAATAATACTGCGGTATATTCTATGAAATTTGCTTTTAGTACGAATCAACACAGAGGAGCTGCTAAATGGTATCCCGATCCCGAATTTATGAAACAATTCAGCGGTCCAGTAATGTATCCGGATGAAGTTACGGCACTGTGGCAAGTGCCCCCATGGAACAGTATGTTTACTTATGTTCATTTCCCATATGCATTTGTAATGACTTGTTTGTTGATATTCAGGTAAGGTTGTACCGGTTGAGAAGTCGGTGCGCAATTTGACTTTAAATTTTGGTCCCCAGCATCCTGCAGCCCACGGTGTTCTACGTCTTGTGCTGGAGCTTGACGGCGAGGTTATTCTTACTTTATATTAATATTATAGAAGTGCATTAACATTTTTCGCAAATTGACATATGTACTATAACTTACAGACTGTGATGCGCGCCGACCCACACATTGGTCTCCTCCATCGTGGCACTGAAAAGTTAATTGAGTACAAGACCTATACACAGGCATTGCCATACTTTGATCGGTTGGATTACGTATCGATGATGTGTAATGAGCAATGCTACTCATTAGCTGTAGAGAAGCTTCTTAATATAGAAGTTCCACTGCGTGCCAAGTATATTCGAAGTAAGTCAGCTTTCAAGTTGTAAATATTTTTTTTTTTAGCGATTAGTTTTATTTCCATGTCTTCTTCGTACGGAAAATTTTAATCTCATGCTTAGTGAAATTGCCAAATTCAAAACATTTAATTTTCGATTCTCGAGACAAAAAATAAAATGTATACAGATTATTTTTCGAACAAACTATGTTTGCTTTTTCCAGTTTTTTATTTGTTATTAAAATTTTCTCACATGGTTTTTATTAAATTTAATATAAATTATAAATGTTACCATTACAGCACTTTTTGCTGAATTAACTCGCATCCTAAATCATATAATGGCTGTAGGCACTCATGCCCTCGACGTTGGTGCGCTGACCCCATTTTTCTGGCTTTTCGAAGAACGTGAGAAAATGATGGAGTTCTATGAACGTGTTTCGGGAGCACGCATGCACGCCGCTTATATTCGACCAGGCGGAGTTTCATTAGTAATTTAAATATATTTATTTCATTCATATATAATTATAACACTTTTTTTTTCAGGACATGCCAATTGGTTTAATGGATGATATTTATGAATTTGCATCCAAGTTCTCTGAACGGTTGGATGAGGTAGAGGATGTGCTTAGTACGAACCGTATTTGGGTACAACGCACTGAAGATATTGGTATTGTATCGGCCGAGGAAGCTCTCAACTATGGTTTCAGTGGCGTTATGTTGAGAGGTTCGGGCATTAAATGGGATTTAAGAAAGCAACAACCGTACGATGCTTATAATTTAGTTGATTTTGAAGTGCCTATTGGTACCAAAGGCGACTGCTACGATCGTTATCTATGTCGTATTGAGGAAATGAGACAATCGCTACGCATTATTGATCAGTGTTTAAATCAAATGCCACCCGGGGAAATTAAAACGGATGATGCGAAAGTCACTCCGCCAACGCGCTCCGAAATGAAGACGTCAATGGAAGCTCTCATTCACCATTTCAAATTATTTACCCAGGGATATCAAGTGCCACCTGGTGCTACTTACGCAGCCATAGAGGCTCCAAAGGGTGAGTTCGGCGTTTATTTGGTAGCCGATGGTTCAAGTCGCCCATATCGCTGCAAGATTAAGGCGCCTGGATTTGCTCATTTGGCAGCACTTGAAAAAATTGGAAAGCAGCATATGTTGGCCGATGTTGTTGCCATTATCGGAACTCTTGATGTTGTTTTTGGCGAAATTGATCGATAAACATTAATTCAATACGATTGTTGATTTTGCAATACAAATAAATAAATCTTAGTAAATCTGATAAAATTTTTTTTTATCTTATCAATAATAAGTATGTTTTTAGGGACATTTTTGCGAGAGACATTTGTGGGATATTTATAAATAGTATAGTATTTGACGACAAAATTATGTTGCTTTATCAGACTTCCCAATAGTGATTTCTTTTAGGCCTTTCTGAACTGTTTGAATTCCTTATTGAAAATACATTAAAAATAGTGTTCGGTAGGGGTTTTGGGAAACACATACTTTTGACAAATTTAATAAAATAAAATATTTGAATATTCGGTAAGCCTTACATTTACTTATTTTGGTTTGCAGCAACGTGATGATAAACCATTTCAATAACAAGGATTTTGAGATTTGAAACAGTTAATTCGTTTAGTATCGCAAGTGAATAAAAATAAGAATTTTTTAATGTACAGGCAAATGTAAAATTTGAATTTGGATAGTCGATGTCGACATTGTTCTCAGTGGGAGTTTCCGCAGATCCTTTAATTCGCTTTTACGGAAATAAGGAAATAAGCTTCTATAGGACATATGTGGCATTGTCGGAGTAAATATGAGTCGGTTTGCTTCCCAAAGTGATTAAACGCTTCAAAGCTCCAATAATTGGAAGCAAAGCAGATTAAGCAGACGTAAGGCATCGTAGCGATGGTTGGATTTCGTGCATGATAGTGAAGAGATGTGACCACTCGACCGATAACACGCAGCGACGATGATGGACAAAAATATGAACATGAATATACGATTTGCTGTTGCATGATTTAAAAATGTACAACCAAGTCAATATGGAGCTTTGCTACAACAATGACTTGATTATTCTTGATTATTGTCGACTATAGGTAAATAGTGTGAATAATAGGTGTGACTAGGATAGTGTCCAAAGAATTTTCATTGCTGATAACTTGATACATAGTGAATAACTTTTCTCCATCTCTTCGTTTCTTCAAAACGTTGTGTACCCATTTGTCTAATATATTTACTTTATATGGTCTGAGATGCAACCTTTTAACTTTCACCCTATGAGTACGGTACGGTGAATTATGCAACAACCATCTCTGTTACATTTTTTTAATAAGTGTATATAAGTCAGATTGAGTGCGTGGGCTCCGGAAACTTTGGAACTGAATTAACGTTCCGCTCTGGAGAGAGGATCCAGCGCGAGGATTAGGGACAATCCGTGAAGCCGGAGCAGCAGGGAACGATGCACCTAGTAGAGCAAAGGATTTGATTTAGGGATGAAAAGCCGCTTAGACAGAGTATTACACCAAGAATCCAGCCATGCCAAAGACTATAGATGAGCATGTTAATGATCTTATCCGAGCGTATTGGTCAAGAAGAAGTACGACGATTGAAGTATGTGTATCAACTACCGACAGCTCAATGCACACTTCACCCCGGATCACCCATATTATTGAAAGGTTGCGCCATGCTCGCTTCATATCGTCGTTGGGTCTGGCAGGTACCCATGGCAATGGATAGTAATGAGTGCACGGCATTCGCAGTACCTGGAAGGGGATTGTTCCATTCCGCCGGGGCAACGTTTTAGCGAGCGCTGTATACGGTAATCGGATCCAGGATGTAGCTGCAGACGTTCGCGTAATTGTATGTTATCGTCGTCATTGACCTTCTTGTCTTGGATTGGCTTCTTAGTACCGGCGATTTGTGACGATGACAAGCTAGCTAGGAGAGGGCTGAAAGTTGGTGTGGACAGCAGAACAAGAGGAATCATTACGGATGAAAGAACAATAGGAAGGATAGGAAGGAATAGAAGGTATGGCCTGAGGGGACTGCAAAGCTACCCAGCGCCCAGCAAATGTCTTCTTTGATCGGATCCCTCCCCGGATATCCCGGTAGCTTTCTTACACGGTTGTTAAAGTTTTTTTTAAGAGGCGAAATGTGGCATTTAATGTAAATTTGATCTACGTCTGACATACAAGATTTTTTTTTGCAACAAGTTTGGTTTATCAAGCTCTTATGACCTCTGAGATATTCTACAGACAGATGGCCATGGCTATATCGTCTCGGTTGTTGACTCTTATCGAAATTATATATACTTTATGGTGTCGAAGAAGTTTTCTTGTTAATGCTTGCTACACATATTTCCTGGTCGCTAAAATATCTTTCTATGCTATAGGTAGTGGATATAAAAACTGCTGCTTAATTACATCTTTAGATATTGATTATTCTATGAAGTAAATATACAAATAAGTAAACATTTCAGATGTTTTTTTTTTTGGTGCAAGTCTGGGGCATTTAAAGAGAAACTGTTTGCCTAAGAAAATCGATGTGAATAACAAATCTGTTATGTGTGTTTATGCGTGTTTTTCCGATTGTATGCTACTGCTGTTGAATAATAAAAAAAACTTTGATCTAATTTGTAATGCTATGCAAATGGCTGAACTATCTGATTGGCAGCTTCGCTCGCTGAATTTTATGATTAAATCATCCAATTTGAGATATAGCATAGTTTGCACAAATTTCGAGAGAGAATATAGAAAATTATAGGATAAATATCAAAGACGGAGAGTTCACATATACACCGCAAATTTTTGTAATATATTGGAAATTATTGAATTATAAAAACCGTTTTATTGTGTGCATATGCATAATCTTTATTAGTTTATTTTGAATTAATTACAATCTAGAAGTTGCCGCTACCCTGTAGTTCGATAGCCAGCTATCAGTCAAGAAAAAGTTGGTGCATAGAAGCAAGAAACCGAATTCAGAATTTGAAAGGGTGTGGTGGTTTATAAAATATATATTAGTTTAAATTGCATATATACCAAGAAAGTAAAGTAGAATTTTGCAACATTGATAACGCCGTCCGGAATAGCATTCACGGAGTCAAGAGAGCAACAACGATAAAAAATTATTTTATATTAATGCTTTAAAATAAAGATGCAATTAAAATTAATATCCTGAAATGGAATTATATGAACTAAACTAATTTTTTGTTGGCGCAAAAAAACTTCCCTCTTAATGACATTGGGGAAGAACTAGACTACGAGGTTATTCTGTCATCTGGGGAGATTATTAGGATGGTGCATTAAAATGGTTGATTTAAGCAATCAACGAAAATCCATGATGTTATATCGGCTAAAGATGGCCAAATACCTGAAAAAGACTCCGTGGATCAACTTGAAACTGTTCATTCAAATAATGATTCGAAATATATCCAATTGCGGAAATAATTAAAACTGTTAATTCAAGTTGAAATGTGTAATATACCACATATGTAAAGAATGCCGATCCAGTAATTGAAATTTGTATTAAATTAAACAAAAATACATACACACATGAATACTCTCTTATCTGATATGCGTAATATATTTAATAAAATTAAAATATCGGGATGAAACTTATTCTTTGGGGTTACATAAGAATATTTGACTTTAGAAACTTTTAGTCTTGGGTTGCTATTGACATTTTCAAATTAATATAACTTATTGCTTAATTATATGGATTTCAAATTTGAATCTTTTAAATGGATTTTTACTCGATAAAATTTACATAGTGTTCACCCCGGATCTGTTCCCTTTTAGAAGTCAACGTTAACGCTACCCGAGTTTGAACAGAATCAAAAGCCATTCAAAACTAGTTTTTAATATTAAATTAAAACTTTTTTACTTTTCATTCCAACCGATTTGTTGCTTTTAATTTATGAACACGTGCGTATAAAAGATTCTAAAGTAAATAACTGGTGCTTAATATGTCACAAAACTTGTCGGGAACACTACCATATATTATTTTATAGGAGTTATGCAAAATTATTCCCATAATAAAATAATTAACACTTATCAAGTTCACTTTTTATGGTAATTTTTGTTATAATTTCTCTAAGAACTTACGGATAGCATCCTTAAATAAAAGCTACAATCAAGATGCCTTCTACCCAGCTAGAATATACTAAAATGTACCAATAACTATTTTTAGTATTTTCGGTATATTTATCTCATATAAAATATGCCATACGCGGTGACATTGTCAACCAGTAACAAACCTCGCGCAGCTACCTGTGGATATTCCCATACAAAACTGATTCTTTCTAACTTTCAAGTTTTTCAATCAAAACCAAACGACTATAGTTATCGTTGTATGTACAAAAATTTGAGACTCTAGCTTCAAAATTGCGCTTGCAATTTTTCGATTAAAGGGACACGTGGTTTGTTACTGGTGGACAATGTCACCGTGTATAACATATTTTAAACTCTATGAGATATTTATTACGTAATGGAATATCAATATATTTAATATACCGAAAATTCCAATTATATATATCACTATCTCACTGTCAAGGACACTCACATTTTCAGGACTGTGGTTATTATTGTGTATTATTGGCGTAAAAGAAACTTGATCTGGGTATGAATATTATCATCAAGCCAGGTTTCTCTAGCCCTTATAGGATCTTGATATTGAGACGGGCTGGCAGATTGGTAGACGGACATCTATATATATAGCGTCTCGGCAAGAGATGCTGACTAAGAATATATATTCCTTATGAGTTCGGAAATGCTTCCTTCTATCTGTTGCGGCACATGGAGATACAGATAATCTGTCACACTGAATGCAAAAAGAAGCCAACAAAAGAACACATGGAAAATTTTTACTTAACGAAACATCAAAGCTGTGTGGCTTATAATAGGAACCATTGAGCGCCCAAGCTGTGGGAAGAGACTCTCAGGGTCTTCGCAGAATTAAGAATGTATATGTCACACGTTCCCAGGGAAAACCTACCTTCCGTCCAAGTGACAGAGGGGCGTACTCGCAAGATAAACGAGAATGAATGAGGATTTAGCCGATTGAAATTGTGTCGAGGACAACACACAATATGTTCCGATGACATGTCTACTTGACATCGATGGCGTTTTCGCTTCGTTTCTATGTATCTGTAGACAAAGAATTCATGCCGTTATCGGTAACGATCTCGTACTCACGCTTTGCTACGATGTCACCGAATGGGAATTTTTTTTAACAGGCCCTTTTGTGAGGGTATTTTAATTTCCAGGTTTGCGATGACAGTCCCAGTGACTGGTCACAGTGACTAAGAAATAAAACAAACGTGTACCAACAAATAATCGTTATAATTTGAATATTGAAAATAATCTGCGACACGGCCTTCCTGGCCTATCTCACGTCCTCGTGAGTTATTATTCTATATAAACTCAAGTTCAAGCGGGTTTCGCAAAAATACATTGTTTTTATACCCGCTACCCATAGGGTAGAAGGATATTATAGCTTTGTGACTTCAGGAAATGTATGTAAACGGCAGAGGGAAGCATTTCCGACCCCATAAAGTATATATATTCTTGGCCAGGGTCACCAGTCGAGTCGATATAGCCATGTGCGTCTGTCCGTCTGTCTGTATGAACACCTAGATCTCAGAGACTATAAGAGCTAGAGATTTCAAACTTGGTACCAGTATTGGTGTATGCCCTACGCAGATTAAGTTTATTTTAGATTTTTGCCACGCCCCTTTCCGCCCCCTAAAATCGAAAAAAACGATTACTAGCACAATTTTAATGATAGAGACTCCAGTTTTAGTACATATGAAGATAATAACAGTCCTGGTGATTCCCGAGAATTTGGAAGTTATTCAGAAAACAGTTTTGTATGGGAAAATCCATAGGCAGCTGCACGTGAAGTGTTCTGGTGAACAATGTGACCGTGCATTGGTATATTTTATACTTTATGCGATATTTAGGATGTGATGGAATATAAATGTACAAATATACCAAATATACCGAAAATACCAAAAATACTTTTTGGTATATTTTAGTATATTTGAGGTGGGTATCGGGTATATCACAGTCGGCACACTCAACTGTAGCTTTCTTATTTGTTCTTCTTAGAATTGAACAAAATTATTTCAACTTTTTCTCTTATTCTTCATTCTTCTTATTTCTTACTCTAATAAAACGTTTGCCATGAGATCCAGATTACCACCAACTTAAATCCAAACAATTAAAATTATTCAACCTTTTCTTTCATAACGTGATCATATTCTTCATTTCATTTACAAAAATCCTGCGAACAACTAGCACACAGTCATTCACAAAATAAACTGGTCAGTCAATAAACAAGTTATTTTAGCCCACAGCTTATATCCAGACAAACCGGCCATCACAAATAGCAGTTTAGTTTATAAGCCGACAAAATAACAGATGTCCGATCATTACCAAAATTTTAAAAATGGTCCTCTAAACTTAGGGCTTAGTTTTGACTGATGACGCACTTCGTTTTTAAGCAAGACATGGTCACCAACTTTGTGTCTTACAATAATAACCTTATCTTTATAAAACCTAGCCTTGTTATAATTGGCATTCTTTTCCATGTTTGGCTTGGCCATTTCTCTAACTTTGTCAACATCAACATCGTTCTTTGGTCTCGTATCTGTCCAAATGGCCTTGCTTCTTTGCCATTATGCATTTCTAAAGGGCTAACCTTAGTCACTCTATTGGGCGTACAATTAAGACCCATTGAATTTCACATGAAGCATCCTGCCATGACCCCTGACCCATTTCAACCGCCGTTAGCATGGACTTTAGAGTACTCATAACTCGTTCTACTTGCTACGTCCCTGATCTGCGACAATCTGCATTTGATATTCTGCATGTAGTACAGTTGTCGACAAATTTGTGAACGTCCATGAACATCTTGTCAAACCAATAGTATTCGTACATTTTCTCAAGGGTTTTCTCGCAACCAAGGTGCATAATAGACTCGTGCACTCTCGGAGTCAGTTCTGCTTTTGTGCGAGATACCTTGAGCGAATTACAATCGTTATAAACGACAAAATGTCGATCATGCAAGTAATGGCGAAAATACTTAATAGAATTGTAAACTGCAAGTGTGTCCAGAGGACATTCCAATAAATTGTCTCAGTTGAATCTCAGATTGCGGAGGCGGTAAATCTATAAGAGCTTGTATTTTCCTAGGATTAAGTCGAATTTCACCTGCTCTAACTTCGAAGCCCAAATATTCGAGACAAGAATTAAGAAAGGAACATTTTTTTATGTTGAAAAAGTAATTTATTGTCTGTCGAAAGCTTTCTCCTCGTACGTGCAACTATTATTATATCATCTATGTAAACAATGGCATAGTCCTTTGGAATACAGAAGGCGCATTTTTAAGCCTAAAAGGCATTGCCAAGTACTCATACTGTCCTGTTACAAACGCTGCCCGTTCAATAGAGCTTGTATGTATTGGAATCTGATAAAAGCCGTGACGTGAAAAACCTAGCACCACTCAACCTAGATATCTGGTCAGATATAAGTGGCAATGGATACTTGTCGGAAACAGTATTGGCATTAAGCTCCCGATAATCAACACACAGACGGTCTGTACCAATTTTCTTCCGGATAAGTAACATCGGAGAGGAACTGTGGCTTATTATGTTTGCATCCAACAGCTCTTAAATGAAATGTCTAACCTTTTCTTTTTCTTCCACACTCAATCGGTAAGGGCGCCTGTGAACCGTCTTATTTTGCTCTATCAAGCGAACCTCTAGCTGTCCCGTAGTCACGCGGCTCTGTGGGATACCGTTTATAAACGAATTTGAATACCCCTGTAATATCGATAGCTGTTTATTTTTAACTTTTCTATGCAAATCAGTATCAACACCAGCCAGGTCAGGACTGCATGCGGAGAAGACAGGTAATACAGACTTTTCGTTAAACATAGTAAGCGCGATTGATGTAATTGTCACGCCGATGTCGTGGAAATACGATTTTGAAAGAACGCAAATTAAAATGTTCGCCAATATCTGTAAAGTGCTGCAAACAGAGTTACCACCTATACCCCTCAACGTCACCACGTTGTTTATTCTAGTGCCGGATAATCTCAGTGATGCAGTCTCTTTGATAAGTGAGCGCTCGGTTGGAACGACTCACCAAACTGCAGCGACGTTCGAGTTCCTAAGGGCTCGAGTACGGTGCATATGTTCACATCTTTGATTGGTTGACGTTGTCACTCGAATAATGGCTCTGTCTGGCGTCAAAAGAAAAAGCTTCGTTTTCAGACAAGGTGTTGTCGACCGTTGAACACCAGGACAGGCGTCAGATTCTGCACGATCATGGTTGAACTTCGCCAGTTCAATGTTTTTGTCATCTCTCGTCTCATTTTGAGAGCACTGCATTTGTTTTATTAGCTCAGTTAAGTTACAATTTTGCAACTCCAAAATTGACAAGCCAATGATGCAGCTGGAGGCGGAGGTAATCCAACTTCTGATGGCGAAGATTAATTCTCCGAGTCTTCAACTGGCACGTGTTATGATAATTGCATTTCACAACCAGACTGACTCTACAACTCATGTCGGTCCCTTTTCCATTTTTCTTTTTCTTCCACTACATACGCACAGTGTGGTGAGTTATGACCAACACTATCTGTCTCACTCATACCCACGTCTAAACTACTTGACAGAATTATCTGCCTCGCACGAAAGAATGGAGAAACAGTAATAAATAAAACAAACGTGTACAAACAAATAATCGTTTCGTAATTGAAATATTTGAAATAATCTGCGACATATACTTTTTGTGATCGGAGATGCATGCTTCTGCCCGATACAAACATTTCCTGGCGTCACAAAGTTATAATACCGTTCTACCCTATGAGTAGCGGATTGCGGAAAATTAGATTGATACATTGTATTCTAGAGTATTTAATTTAACTGTATGATCCCCTTTTAAGCAATAATATAAAATATAAATAAAAATATACAATATAAATAATGTGGTTCATGAAAGCAAAAACAGAGCTTTTAACGTGTGATACAAGATAGGTAGAGACGGGTAGGTCTAGTAAACTATGTTGAAAATCTTAGATCCAACCGATTCGACCGTGTTACCAGTTCAGTTAGTAATCAGAAAGGATATTCAACATAATGGAAGTCCTCGTGTAAGTAATACAGGAGTATATCAGTTCTGCTCACTTCCTTTGGAGAGATTATTTATTTTGTTAATAAATATGTTAGTCGTTTTTATTATTAAAAGCAATTAAACAATTCTCTTAATAATTGAAACGGCAGGACTAAATAGAATTAATGGATAAAATTGCATCTTTATTTTTGGGAGAGGATCCAAATCAATTATTTAACTTATCGTGATTTTAGATCGATATATATTACGTTGAAACCGACTAAAGAACAATTTAGTTCGTCCATATGTCTATCCCTCATTTCAATAGTAAATCCAGTGTTATGTAAATTTAATTAGCATAATACACAGACTAATTTGTTTGCGTAAATAAGTTAGTTTTAATATATAGTACATTTGAATTATACTTATGTTCTCGAATGTGGTATTGCGTTATGAAGAAATGTGCATTGAAGCCAAATCACATAATATATAATAATAAAGATGTAATTATTTATATATATTCAAGAGGTAATAATGTTATGCATGTAATTTGCAAAGTATTAATTTTAATTATATATGCGAAAAATAATCTCAGCTAAGATATAATGTTATATATATATTGGATATTATATCAGCACAATAATTTAATGACGAACTCCGGCCGTAGATATACATTAGTTACATAAGTTACTTAACTGCCTATCGAAAAGAAGTTTTTTGTTTTAATTAATAAATATTTCCAATGGGGTTTGAAGACTATTCTTTACATATATTGTAGTAGACATTCTTTTATATATTATATTTGACTGTATCTATTTAAGTATTAAAGAAGCAATCATCTGACGTCTGTGGACTTGGCTCAGAAAACTACGAAGCTAATTTTATTTAGTGGGCTGGACATCAGGTTTAAATTAAGTCAGACATACAGAAAGTCCCGAATGTTGGCTAATTTTCAAAACCAACCACCACTTCCTAGCTTTGAGCTAAGTCCACCAATGCCTTTACCAAGCAAATTGCCAACACGGCCAGCGACTACGTTGGTGACAGCCGCCGCTTGAGCGGCTGCTATTTTTGGCTTTGGTAGGCTCCGTGACGATACATGGCCGCCAGATTCATCAACACTACCATCTTCCATATCACCGTTATGAATATCGTCACCGTTTCTAATGTTGGAGAAATTATTATTAGTTTTACATTTATAAGAAATTAATTATTAAATTTAGTGAGCTTACTCATCACCATCAGCAACATCTGGCATTGATAATGCGCAAGTTGCCTCCTCTGCCGTCATTCGTTGTGCAACTGTCTGATATGCTTTGGAATTGAGTTTATCCTCCAGAACACCTTGCAACTCAAAGTCTGAATAGATTTTCTAAAAATAAAAAAAAATAGTTTTAAATATACATTTAATACATTGAATTTAGATGCCCCAGTGAATTGTTGAATTTTTGAAAGTATGTTATTTATGTTTAAAATAAATTGAAATGTAATCCTTAATTAACACCATCAACCAGTTCATTATATTAGAAATACAGGTTTTGTATAAATTTTGCTAGTCATATTCATGGTTTAGATTGTGCATTGTACATTGTTTGCATTTTGTGCAGCTACCTTTATAATGTGTGAGATGGAAGTAATCTGCGCATAGTGTAGCACGTGGTCCATTCGCTCCGATAACCAATTGGATAGGATATTGATTTGCTGTGCGTACCACTGCTCGAAAAAATTAAGCGTCCATAGATCATCACCAATTTTACCACGTATTTGATCCATATTGTTGCGAAAGAAATTTACATAGCCTTGTCCGAGATCCTTCCCTGAGCTTGACACGTTCGTAAAGCTAAGAATTGAGCCAATCAAGCTTCCTTCATCATAACGCGCCAATTTGGACAAAGTCGACTCTAGTACTGACATAAGTTTGCTACTCAGGCCTTGTGTCATTGCTACATTCGCTTTGTCGATTTGATCATCGATTTTCGCATGGAATTTGTACTATAAATAAATTGAAAAAGAAAACAAAAAAAAATTATTATTGTAAATTTAACTAACAATGTGTAACTATTGTAACTTTAACAAACACAGTGAAGCACATTCGACTGAAGCTTTCTGACTTTTTATATCTCGACTTTATATACCGCAGAGATGCAATAAGAGGTTCAGATGGTGCTACCAACATTATCTTCAAAAACTTATTCAGCGACTCATTGGTAAGTTGTCTCCTGACCAAGATGATTTCCGATAATTTGGTCGCGATCGGATGAAAAACTTGGAAGTTATTCAAAAAACAGTTTTGTATGGGAAAATCCATAGGCAGCTGAACGTGGCTTGTTTCCGTTGAACTATGTGACCGTGCTTGGTATATTTTATACTTTATGCGATATTTAGGATGTGATGGAATATGAATGTACAAATATACCAAATATACAAAAATACCAAAAATACTTTTTGATATATTTTAGTATATTTGATCTGGGTAGCGGGTATATCACAGTCGAGAACACTCGACTGTAGCTTTCTGACTTGTTTTTTTTTTAGATTATATAAACATTAATTCTCTTGTACAAATTTAAATTAAGTAATTTCGTTGTAACTTTTCAGTTTACTCAGCTTTTGTAAAGCTGACCTTTTTGTAAAAATTGAGAGTCTGAAAAATGATACAATTGCTACAAGAGCACATAATGCATTTTAATTACACTTACCAGATCAATACCATCGATCGTAGTTAATTTAAAGCTTTGATTTTTAGCATCTAATATCACATTTACCATTGCGCACATCTCTGACGGTATTATATAATCGGTTGAAATAAAAGCAACATTCTTCTTAAGCCAAGATTGAAACGTTGCATCTGTCCGTTGTATGCACTGTTCTATCATATCAACGGCCATCATTTTTAATCGTTGTTCTAAATGTTGACGAAACTCCGCATCAGGCCAGTGCAAATCTCGGATGAATGATTGAAGTGCATCCAGTTTCCAGAAGAGATCTTCCGAAGTAGCACAACCATTTCTAAGTACATAAGAATAGTAGGAGAAACAAAATAGAATTAAAAAAGTACGTTATGCAATTAAAAATAAAAGTTATTTCAAATAAATAATTAACTAATTAAATAATACTTTAATGTAGTTGTAGTATTTGCAATTACTATCGCAATTGTTACTATAATTTATAGCTTGGCTATGTGATATATATGGATAACATCAATATAACATTCGAGTCAGTTTAAATTTAGCACTGTGCACTACATTTTGTGTATTGTTGTATTGGTTGGATTTCAAATGAAGTGTCTGTTTCCTAATATTATAACAACTAATATTAAAACAATCTCATATGCACTATATTTAAATTTTGATTCTTAAACCAACTAACTTAGTAATTCAATTTAAATATAAATATTCTATTTATTTTTTAAATCGCTTTGTTCTTTTCCTGCATATGTAAATTGTTCACATAAAATGTAGAAAAATATTAACACCAATTACTCAACGTATATTTGTAAACCAGCATACGGCACTACGCAAATATTTAAACAATGCTCAATCTACAATATTTTTAATTCTTTTTACAATTATGTTTATTTTTTTAATTAAATTAAAAGAATTATGAATTAGAATGTTATTAATATAAGCGGATATAATAATTTTATAATTTAAATTCGGAGTAAGTATGCATTTTAATGTAAATTTAATTAAATCCTCTTTATCAGTTGGATAGATATTATCAAATTATCAAATTATCAAAATAATATAGTATCACTATATTATGCTATCGATTGCAAAAATAAATTTAATGAAAAGGCTCTCAACGTGGAAAGCGATTCAACGTCGAGAAATATTTTACCATCTTAAAATTTTATTATTGCTTTTTTTGCAAAAGCGTCAATTTTAATTAAAATAATTCAAAATATACCAATGAAAGCGCAATTTTGCAGATAGAGTCTCGAATTTTGGTATGTACGATGATACTTACAGTCTTAATAATTCCCCAGACCGCGCATAATATATTTTATACTTTATGATATTTATGAATGTACCAATTATACCAAAAATACCGAACATAACAAAAATAATGTTTTGGTATATTTCAGAATATTCGAGTTGGGTAGCGGGTATTTCGCAGTCGAGCACACTCGACCTCAGCTCTCCGCGTTGTTATATTTTAAAACTTCCAAATTTGAAAAATTGTCCAGAAAAGGGATCCCCTGATGAGTACTTGATATAATCTACAGTAATACTAAAACACCAATCCTACAAAACTGTAAAATATGTTTGGCAACTTTTTAATTCACTTTGTGAAATAATTATTATTCAAACGGTATATTTCAGAGATGCATCGTGAACTCTACCTGTGAATTCTACAGATTAAATTAAATTATTGCACCAGTAGAAGTCGTGACAACAAATTGTTATACGCTATAGGGAAGAATGGTAGTATCGAAATAGTCATGTTCGTCTGTCTGTATAAACACCTAGGATCTCAGAGACTGTAAGAACTCGAGATACCAATCTTGGTACGGGTATTGGAGTATTTAAGTATAAATATAGGTACATACATTTTGGTATATTTTAATAGATTTAAAGTGGGTATGGGATGTCTCACAATCGAGCACACTTTGACTTGTTTATTTTTTGCAAATAATTTACGGGCAATATTTATTTTAGCATAGTTTCGGAAGAGTTATACATTCATGTTGAGGTAACGCGATTTATGTAAATAACCCGATGAAACGGGGAAGATTTAACTCAAGTAAATCGAAGGCAATTCACAAACTTAATCATATTTGTTGCAACAATTATTTTCTTTTCATTTAAAAATTTTATTTGTTTACAAAATCATAAATGAAAAGAACTAATATAGTCCAGGGTGCTCAAGAATGCATCCAATTTTTTCTTAAACTTCATCAAATTAGAACTAGACTTTATTTATAAAAGAAATAAGTATAAGTGAAAATCAAGGCTCTCTGTAGTTTCAATTTAAATTTCCAAGGTCGTGGGAGAATTCAAAAAAAATAAAAAGGTGTATATTCTTATTTTTGCATGTATTTGTATGAAACGGATTGTTCAATGTGTTCAGAGAAGATTGAGATCAGGTTAAAAAAATATCTAAAATATTATATATATATCAGCTTAACAAAGTGTGCGCTCTAAGACAAAATATTCTTTATTTTTTCTACCCGCTTTAAATTATTCATTTTGATTTTAACTTATAATGTTCCATAATTGACTTAATGTCAATATCAAACAGCTAATCAATGTAATTAAATTAATTAATTAACACATATTTGTCACCTAGTGTATGTAAATTAACAAAAAAATACTAGGCAAATTTAAATCGCACTAAAGCAAAGTGTATTTGGTATAACTTCAAAAACAGATTTAAAGTAATCTTGGTCCAATTCCTAATAAGCTTTATTTAAAGTTCTATAGTACCAGGTTTTTTAAATTTTTGAAATTTATTCGATATATATTTATTTAGACGGACAATCCAGAGATACTTCCTTTTATATTATATATTATATTTTAACCAAAAAATAACGGCTTATTCGGCATTTAAAATATGTCTCTTTAGTTTTTAAGAATATTACAAATATGGTCGAGAGAACAAAGATTGGTCAAATTATTTACACAAGCAGTAGAATAATCAGGAATGTATAACTTCGTTGCAACATAAAATTGTTAATCTGATGAATTATTTTGCGTAAAAATAAATTGAAGATATCTGCAAGGGTATAAGCTATGTTATATGTATTAATGCACAGCTAGAAGTGGAAATTTTTTTTGTAATATTGCAGATATTGTATTTGGAACTCATACAAAAGGAATAATTAAATCAATTAAACGTTTGTGATATGCTATCATACTCTTTGGCTATGCTCATACATGATGCAATTGGCAGAACACAAAATACAAAGAGAGTATATATATTTGAGTGGAGCTTTATAAGCATTTTTGTACTATACATAACAGGTGAGCTAAAAACCTCATTTCATCACCGGCAGCAGCAGCAGTATTAGCTGTGCCTCTAGGTAGTTTCGGCACATAGAAACTGACTTGATCTTTCTTGCCGCTGAGCAATGCCGCCGGGTTGAGAGCTGCCGTATTCAGCGCCTGCGCTGCATTGTTTAATGCGGCTGGATTCAAGGCAGCGTTTATCCTAAAGTTATTTATAAAAACACGTAAATAGTAGTAGTATGTACTTAGTGGTAAAATATAAAAAAGAAATTTTTAATTTTTAAACATGAAATATGAGTTAAAAATGAGCTATCGAGGGGCGACGTGTTTCATTAAGAGCGGCGAGTTGCTCTTCTATTTACTACATTTTGCTTAATTTTTCCTTATAAATGACTCATGCATACATACAATCCAGCATAAAACAGCTCAAATCACAAAAATAGGTTCAATACGTGGCTTTCATAGGGTGTAACATATACTTTAAAGTAAGAGTCGCTGATATCAAGGAAAAAATCATTTCAGTACCCAAAAAAATCATTTAAATTTTGAAATTAGTAACAGACTTTGAACTGAACTTGAATGAAATTTGGCATTAAAATTACCCCAACATTTACCATAAAACAAAAGTATTGTTTATTTCAAAGTTGACACTGTTTTTTCAGAATTTTTGGGTATGAAAATAATGAGTAGAGAAAGCAAATTTGAAGTGAATACCTCTTATAGTCTCTGAGGCCATGCATTTAAAGGGACGGACGAACAGCCGGAAATGGAAACATTGCATACCAATTTTGTATACCCGTTACCCATAAGATAGAAGGGTATAAAAACTATGTGACTCCAGGAAATGTATGTATGTAACAGACAGAAGGAATAAAGGAAGCATCTCCGACCCCATAATGTATATACATATATTTTTGCGCAGGGTCACCAGGCGAGTCGATATAGCCCTGTTCGTCTGTCTGTATGAACACCTAGATTTCAGAGACTATAAGAACTATAGATACCAAACTTATTATTAAAAAGAAGCAAGCGCAATTTCGTAGCTAGAGTCTCGAATATGAACAACGATAACAATAGTCTTGATGATTTCCGAGAATTTGGTTGCGATCGGACGATAACCTTTGAAATTATTCAAGAAACGGTTTTATATGGAAAATCCATAGGCAGGTGCACGTTGTTTGTTTCTGGTAAACAATGTGAACGCGCATGGAACATCAATATACCAAATTTACCAAAAAATACCACATACACTTTTTGTTAAATTTTACGGGTAAACCACAGTCTAGCACACTCGACTGTAGCTTTCTGACCTGTTTTATTACGCTGATCAAGAATCTACATATTTTATAGGACCAGAGATCGCTTCCTCCACATGTTAGCTATATTTTAACTTGTACAATGACAATATACCCTTTTATTGAGTTTCAATGGGTGCTACACGTTTAATTTCATGAGTATTATAGAGAATATCCTTGGAACCGAACTTAGCAATTGAAAGTTTAGAATAAATGTCTAAATATAGAGAATTATTTGATTAGAATATTATTTGCACAAAAAACAGATTATAGCAATGTACTGTTAACTGACAATAAATAAAAGTATTTATTTAACAGGGGTTAGATAAATTAATTTAAAACTCATTCTTACAAAGTCGTCACAATTATGAATAATCGGTTGATGACAGGAAGTATTGAACCTATTTAAGCGACGCAAACTTATCAATTCAACAAAAACAGTTTTCAAAAAAGAATATTTAAAAAGAAAAACGCACGTATTTAAATGGGTAATTAATTCTTATGTTAGAAGTATTTACATATAGATTTTAACTGAATATTTAAATAGAAAATGGTACAGAATGCGAATTTGCTGTTTATAAATGTTAAAATTTTCAATTCTACATAATCATATAAGTTTAGTATGCAGTTTGTTATAATGAGAGCTTTGATGCGAATTGAAAATATGGTAAGGTAGAATTCTAATATTTTCAAACGTACCCTTTGCTTTCCCATCGCTCTTTTTCAAATCCTTTATGTATGGACTGTGCTATAGACGATTCCATTAGGTCCACGTACCGTACTACCAATGGTGCAAACGTTTCACGTAAATGCTGGTGAAATCGCCCATTACGTAAATTATCTGCACACATAAATGTTGTAACGATTATAAAAGGTCAAAAAAATGTCATCGAACTTACCATCAGATCGTAAATAATCGTTAAGGATTTGAAATAAGGGGAATGAGTCCCAAGTGTCTGGTGCTTGCTCTGATAGTACGCGATCCATGTCCACGGCAAAAAGTGACCAAAATATCTCTGCATGCTCAACCAGCAGATCACTGAACCAAGCAAAAGCCTACAGAACAGTGGAAAGGAATAATACGGTTTGATAAGATCGTATTTAACTTGGAATCTATTTATTTAATAAATTTAATAATAACCACAACAACCAATACTTAATTGTGATGGTAATTTTGGGTAGCATCTTGATTTGTTTGGTTGTAAATAAATAAGGAGTATGCCACGAGTATTCGACTGTGAGATATCAAGTTAGTGTTCGAACAGCAAGTCAAACTTGATCTTCATGTAAGGATTATAATTTATTATTGTCTAATGAAATTTGATTATTATCTTTATATTTATTTATCTCTTGCTGATATATATACTTATAAGACTATAAATTTCCCATTTTATCTTTATAATAATACTCTCATATGAATCGTCGATTGTTTTATGTTCAAAACTAATGTCGATAACTACGTCAATAAGTAAACGGTAAAATTAATTATGTATTTGACATAAACACATTCACCAATTTCTTTGTTTAATTTGTTTCTTCAGATTTCGATTTGTAGAAATCTTGATCGATCAAGAAAATTACATTACGATAATCAAAATCTTATACCTTAAAAATGTCGGTGACTTGTAAGATGAATATAATTTTAAGCTCAATAGTTTGAAATTAAAAGAATTGTTTATTATCGTTATTATTAAATAATTATGTGAGATGCCGACTTTAATGTATACACATTAGGTGGGTTTTTCTTCTTATGTAATTTTTGTGAAAATAAATACATTTTTCTTGTACCTCTTGATAGCAATATGATTTAAAAAAAAATGTTAAAGAAATTAAATGATAAGGTCCTAAAGTCATATATACATGCATAGGAGAGAAATGACTAACGATATTCACGATGAACACACCTAAGAAAATTTTGTACGAAATTAGAATCAGAATGTCGTAAAAGTTAGAAGAGGCGCATAAGGTGAAAGTTTGCATTGAAATACATAGTATATAAAAAATAGTTGAAGATTGAAGCAAATGGAAGGTTTAGAAGCCACGTACATTTACACTTATGAGTCATGCTCATGCCTTAGTCCTAGTCGCCCAGCACTTGTACATGCAATTTCGATACAATTAAACCAATTAATTTTACAAATCGAAGATCCTACATAGATATTCGGCTATTTGTTGTCTTGTATTGAACACCTGCGTTATTAAATGTGGGTTTCCAACTTTTTTTTATATTATATGATTGAGACAAACAGACATTAGAAAAAACATGGCAACTTAAATCGACTACATATTGTATAATTGAATTAATAAGTATATATATGATTTTAACCTCAGTTTAAACCTATATAAAATCTTCTTCTCACTTTTAATGTTGGAAATTAATTATTAATTTTATGCGAGTGACACAATATTTGAAGATATGCTTTGTTAATGGTTAATGAGACTCAATGCTTAGAAATTATGTCGAATTCTTTTCGAGAAATTATCAAATTTACCTCGAAATTGAAAATGTAATCTCAAACGTTACATAGATATATATTTAAAACTTTCGGGTTCTAAAATTTAAGGATTCATCCTTTAAGCAATTTAATCTTTGAAAAATTTGTCTAGCTATCAATAAATAATTATAAGATTCATTTGGGATTTACAAATCTTTGGTGTTTGTAGCTTATAATTTGTAAATTACGCAAAAAAGGTTCGAGTATCATCAAGAATATAGTATATATTACAATATATGCATTTAAATTCTTTATATATGAGTGTGCAATATTGAAGTATAAATAGGTAAATCCGTTTGTTTATATTCTGATAGGAACGATATAACTTTGACTATCATCTTATTCAATTCGTTTTAAGAAATGAGCTGAGTTTTCAAGAATATGATACGTGTACTATTGTTTTACGAGAGAAGTACGTGCCGTTGGTACTGGCGATGTGTACACGGCATGTGTGGGCATACAGTATCGAAATGGGGGCGGTCCATTATTAGCACCGACTGCGCCAACAGCATCCAATAAGCCTTTCGAAGACGTTGTTATTTGGTCCATGGTTGTGGATCCGAGATCATTAGAAGTACCAGACATTTCAGCATCAATACGATCATCGTCTTGTGTGGCTTCACCGCTTTCCTTTATTGTTTTAACCTTATCCTTTTTATCATTTTTGCGCAGCTATATTTTGTAAATCGAGTATACAAATACAAATGTACTACTTATCATACATAGAGCTGTGCATTAACGGATTAATGCAAAATGTAGTATATACTTTTAAATTAACTTGAGAAACTAAAGTCTTAAGATAATGAATGAATTTTATTTTTATTAACTTATCATACCAAAAAGGAATACATAAAATCTAAATAAAACTCTAAACTAAAAACAAGAAATAAACTATGAGAATAGTTTAGTAATTTAAACATTTTGCAGAATAACTTTTGTTACTTTTAATATATATTATTTGAAAAATATTAAATTTTTGTTCTGTTTTGTTATGTTTGGTAACGTTTAATAAATGTATTCAAATGTATTAGCGACATTCAAGCTAAAATTGACAATTTAATATCATATCTGTACATGGAACGAATAGGGTGTGCATGCTAAATATGTTTTATATAGTGTATAGTGTAAGTCAACAAAGTAATCAACATAATTATTATACCTGTTCAGAAATTACTTTATAAAAATTGTATATTTAATTATTACTATTTTAAAAATGTGTCATTACTGAATCGATGGATTTAAATTAAAATTTAACTATTCGTTTTGCTTCGGCCTTAATAATCCAAGAATACTAATTCTTTTCATTCAAAAACTATAAATGTCTAATATAATTTACTTTCATTATGTATTTAAATATTTAATGAAATTAAATGAAATAATAATAAATAATAAAAATAAGTAAACATTCAAAAATGACTTGTAAAGTGTGTGTTTAACGTAAAATAGAACATAATATATATATTGAATACTTATATAGATTAAAATGAAACTACATTTTTCAATTTACGGAGAATATGAAAATTCAATAAAGATTTCGTGATATAGCAACGCTATAATGTAAATATTTCAATGTTTATCAAACTGCAAATATGTTACAATTACATTTAGTAAATTACAACATTTATATATGAGCTAAAATATATAATTTCAAAGTAGTATATAATGTTTAAGGGACTGATACACAATAGTTTCAATTTACAGTTAGGAAAAATACTTACGTATATAAAATTAAACAAAAAAACATAAATTGTATGCTTAGATGTTATACCCTATACTCGAAAAAATATAAAAACGTAATTATTTTAACTTAGCTCCCATAGCTTTTATATTTCCCAAAATAAAATAAATGAATGAAAACTGTGTTCATCCAAAATTTGAATTTTTCCCGAACCATATTTAATCAATTAATAATTCAATTTGATTTGTTAATAAAAATAACTGAAAATTAAAAAAAAAAAATTTTGCAAAATATTTAGACCGACTCGAATGCACATCTGCATCTACTGAGTCAGCCAGAAATTAATTCGAATATTGAGCCACAATAAATGTAATTATGCACATATTTTTAACCTTACCTCACCATAGTGCTCCTCATTCTGTTGCAACAAATCAACGCAAAGCTCAGAGAGATGAATCAGATCTTCCAATTTCTTGGGTGGTGGTACCATCATTTCTCCGCGTAAATCCTCTAGAAATTAAAGATATAGTACAATTTAATATTTTTTTACAATACTCGTTAATTTAGACAATCAAATCATTATTATAATGTTCAGCAAACATCCAAATCCACTACACCGAAAATTCAATATGATTTTCCATCTGCGATGTCATTTTAAAGATTTAGAAAATTCATGCACATGTGTAAGAAAATATCTTCACTATTACGGTAATAAATAAATAAATAAAACACTATTGACAAAACAGTAGGTTGAAACCTTCAATTTTTGCTTCCGCCGAGAGTCGTGTATAGTTGACAAGAGCGGCGGTTTCCAGACTCTTTTTAATCATTTGACGCACTTCTTCCGGTGGCACTGGCGTCACAATATCTTTCATTAGAACCCGTTCAAGCAAAGACAGTGTTGCCTTAAGCGCTCCTTCTGGGCGGCCAAAGGGAAAGCAATATCGGAAATTCGTGATTTGAAATTCAAGGAGTTGCCGTAGGCGTTCTTTAATTTCGGAAAACTTTTCCTTTTCCTCTTGAGTTATGCTGCCAACTCCGTCCGGCCTAAAAATGTATAGGCTTTGAGGATTTTCTTAGAAGAATTCACGAAAAAAAGGAGTATTACCTATTGCCATGGACATGACTCGCACAGAATGCAAATGAGTAGTGGATCAATGTAGGATCAATCATATGATGTTTTTCAGCGCGATCCAAAAGATCAGAAAGATAACATAAATGTCTATAACATCCCCGGACACCATACCGCGCACAATATTCGTCTAAAACAAATACTTGCCCTGGGCTAAACCAACCCTGAAAATATTTATCAAATAAATGCAGTTTGTCAATTAATTTAAAAATAAATTCGTCAAGTGATCAAAACATACTTACCAGAGATGCATAAGCATCATTTAATCGATATTCAAGGGTTAAATTTTGCAAGGTTTTAAATAAATTGGCATGATCGAATGAGCATGGATCGGCGCTTATATAATCCTCCATGCCATGTTTCCGAGCTTTGTCTGCATCTAAATTACACATAGTCAATTAACACAAAATTTAATTTGGAAAAAATCATGTTAGTGTATAAATTATAACAGTACCTCTACCTAGAAGTCATATTATGATTTTGTAATCTTTTCAAATTAGAACACTTACAAACTGCAGAATCCAAAAATCGTGACACATCAATAAACAAAATGTTTGATTACTCAATAGCCGCGACGCTGGATAAATACAATACACGTGTTACCAATAGGATAGAAGAGAACGAGTGGAAGGCCACAAACTTCGTCCCAAAAGGTCTACAATATTATATATTCTTGCTCAGCGTCTACAAACGTGATGCTATAAACCTAGATCTCAGAGACTTTCATAGATAGTGCTAATATATATATACACTGACGAGCAAAACTGTAACACGAGTTCAATACTCTAAGATCAAAGGTCTATATCTTCAGCTCTAATTTATGGATGCTAAAAAGCTAAGTCTTGTTTGGTTGGTATGTTCATACACTATGTTTCTCGTAATTATTAGGCCTTTCGATATTAGAAAAAACGCTAGAGCAAACTGTAAAAAAAGTCAAATGTACAGTTTTGCACTCTTTGTGCCAACGCTTTTTATTTTAGTTTTCAAGTTTTTTTACCGTTAAAGTTCATTTGTTTTAATGTGGTTCACTGAGCTTTGATATTTTAAAGTCGTATATTCAAAGTAATAATTATAAACAGTGAGAAAAATAAAAAAATTATTGAATCGCTTTTAGAAGGTGGATCTCTTCGGAAAACGGCTAATAAATTCGGTGATAGCCATATGACTGTTCAGCGACTAAAACAACACAGTCTGAAAAGCATTCCAGTTAATACAGGTTAACCAAGAATTTTAAGCGATCGCGAATCACGCCAGGTGGCCAAATTGGGGACGAGCAACCGCGACTTATGAATCCAATTGAAAATTTATGGAGTCATGTGAAATCGCAATTGGCGAAATATGCAGTTCCTCCAATTGGAATGAAGGAGCTGTGGGAGAGGACAAAGGACGTATGGTATGCTATTCTCACAGAATTGGTGTAACGCTACACCCAAAGTATGCCAGATCGCGTAGAAGAACTAAAAAAGTTAATAGGGCTGTGGAAACATTATTAAAAAATTGTTAATAAAAATAGTTGTTCAAAAAATAAACAGTGCAAAACTATAACATTTGACTTTTTTACAGTTTTCTCTAGCATTTTTTTCTAACATTATGAAATGGCCAAATAATTTCGAGAAATATAGTGTATGAACATATCAACCAAAAAAGACTAAGCTTTTTAGCATCCATAAATTAGGACTGTTCGTCAGTGTATGTTTAACTTTCGGTCATCGTTAGGAAATCCAGAGAATAAGAACAAATATTTGAATTTTTAACTGTTCAGTTTTTGGCTATTACAATCAAAGCGGAAATAAATATAATATTATAAATTTGTTTTAAAAACAGAATATAGCCTATCGAAAAACTTGCCTCCTTGAATTTTGGACATAGCCGAATTTTTATCCTGCGTTATTGGTGGTGTCGGCTTATGGGATTGGCCAGTGGCCCGATACATGGCCATTACCCAGAGACTGCATTCATTTTCATCATCACAGGCGAATGCGATGCTATCACCTTCACGTACTGCATTGAAAAAATATCGACCACCGTTCAGATCAATGCCAAACATAAGGTTTGCTAAAAATTAAAAAAAATTGTACTTTATATTTTCATTCAATGTAAATCATGCACCCACCACTTGCAGCTTCTATATAGTCCACCGTGTATCCATCCAATTGCATCATCTCAGATGGTTCGGACTTTTTTTCCTTATAACTGCACATTGCGAATGTGTACTGCGAAACTTGAACCAAGACAAAATAACGGCGTTTCCACTTTTTCCATACAGATTTGCCAATTGCGTAAAGATTTCTGCGAAAATTATTAAACATTTTTATATTTTAAGCTTGGCATATATGTAGTATATTCATAATTTATGTTTCTTGTATATATGTATATATTATTATATATTATTAATACGTAAATGTTATCTAATCAAAAATAAAAATGTATTTATATGACAGTAACTTTTTTAAATATGGTTATTAATTTACAAATTTATGGCCTAAATTCAGAAAACAAATAAGTAATAGTGTATTACACTTAACCAATAAAATAGTATACTCCACATACCCACAGTGCTTCATATTTAGAGGCTTATCCAGTCGGCATGCTATCTTGATTCGTACATCTTGATCCTGGAGATTTTTTGAAACGATCATGCGATGCCACTCAGGCGACTAAAATTAAAATTATTCGTATTTAAATATATATAAAATTTTTTTTTGAGAAATATTAATACTTACTTTTGTTGATAATGGGGAAGGCTTTATAGTAACTTTCCCTAACTCTTTATCTTCCAGCGCTAACATTCCTGGATTTTCAGTATACAATTTTACTTTCACCACTGGTAAGGGATGAGTGGTCGTAAAATCGCCTTGTGTATCCCACCTGAGTCATAGTCCAAAATATGTATATACATAAACATAAATATATTAAAAAAATACTTACATAGGTTTCGAAGCCTCAGCTTGATCAGTTTGTAGTTTTTCACCGTTTTCAACTTCCATTGTACAATAAACTATTCGATTGGGTGCCAATGATTTGAGGCCTTTTACTTCCATAACAATCACTTCTAATTGAAAAGTGAGAACAACATCTAACTTAGTCAGTTGAGTGGTCCCATCTTCAGAGTCGCCCTCGAGCTTAGACAGAGACCCATGCGACCGTAAAATCATTTTTCTTTTTATTGCAAAAATAAAAACTTATTTTTAATATATTCGATCGGATTTCAAACATTTTACAAGCTTACAAAAAAGATGGTGTGCTACAAATAAATTAGAGAGAGTGGGAAAATTAAATCGCGTGAGATTAAATATACATATTTAATAGTAAGTGATTTCGTTTACCTGTGGTTGTAACGCTTTAATTTTTGCAGGCCATATTTGCTGTCCATGTTACCCTTAGAGACTGGAAGTGATTCCAAATTCGCCATCAGAAGATTTATTGAAGATTTCAATTCTTCAATGTAAAGTGATTCCATTTCCTTCAGCACAAATTTTGGCATTAGTTTTCGGTTTTTCTCCATTTCGCCCACCTTTTGCATACGTCCATCCAATTCACGTCTAATCGCTGCAGCTTGCTCATCTGCAGAATCGAGCTGATGCAATAAAATGGATAACAAATTTTAAATAAAGTAGCTATGCAGTTGAAAAGTAATACATTTGGTTAATATTAAAAAATATTAAAAAAATCAGGGGCTGGCGATGCCAACGGGGTATATATATAAAAGGTACAACAATGACAATAACACGCATCGATTGCGAACCAAAATCTTCGTACGTAAATCGCCCCATACTGTCACCTGGAGTAACCTCCTGAACGGACAAACGATGGGCCGAAGTAATCGCTACCCAGTCACTCCCAGTGAACAAGCTGTCAACTTAGCATTGAAGCATTAACTACTAGCTGTGACAAGAAGAGCGATCTTTAACGTTTTAGATTAAATTCATAAATAGACGACGTAATTCACATCAGCAGCGATGAGATCTATGACGAGGACCTCGGCATTAGCGAAAGAGGATTACATGCGCGTAGAGGACAGAGACAAGATAGTGCAGCTATTACACCCCGGGAAGCAGGCAGAGATCGACTCGACTATGTTCGTCGATGATGACGGGAAGGTCTCTTTCAGCATGTCAGAAGAAGTTGAGGATATGACCACCCCTTCCGGAAGACAGAAACCAGGAACCTCTCCTGCGTGGAATCATGCGCGGTTATGGTGAAGACGGGTCGAGGAGTCGCTATCCAGACTGTTATGAATGAGCGCTCCGCATTACGAAGAGGCGCCGAAAAAAAACATGGAGGGACATGCAGAGGATGTGACCACTCCTCTGATGAGCTACATCTACGAACGCTGCGCCTGTCAAGCCGGCACGAGAGGGAACCCTTCCTACAAAGTAGAATCGCTCGTTGGTGTAATCCACATGTCAGCAGGCATACCCAGTTGGACACCCTCGGGAAGTTGGGGTCCCTCGTGGAGTTGGACTCCCTCGCAGAATTGGACTGCCTCGCAGAATTGAACTCCCTCGCGAAGTTGACCTCCCTCATGGAATTTGAGTTCCTCACGGAGTCGCAACGGTCGGTCCAGAGATGGTCAGTGTGTGGCTAGTCCCGGCATTCTTGGGTATAACATTTAAGTCTAACCTGTAGTCGATAACAACGTGACGAGTTCCTTGGCCCGCCATGAATCTTGACATAACCCTTCCCGCTTAATCCGATTAACGATTGTAGAGGTAACCCACAAAGATAAGAATGGCCCATTTGGGCACAATATTAAACGACTCTTTCAAGCTGAACATTTTTCGCCATATCAGCAGCAAGTCTTAGGAATTCAGTGCAAGATCGGAAACCTTCCTGTGAGATACCCGCTGTTCACCGGAAACCAATCACGTGCAGCTGACTATGAATTTTCCCATAAAACTGTTCTCTGAATAACTTCCAATTTTTATACTCGCTACCCATTGGGTAGAAGGGTATTATAGCTTTGTGACTTCATGAAAGGTATGTAGCAGGCAGAAGCATCTCCGACCCCATAAAGTATATATATTATTGGTCAGGGTCACCAGCCGAGCTGATACAGTCATGTCCATCTGTCTTTCTGTCTGTCTGTCTGTCTGTCTGTCTGTCTGTATGAGCACCTAGATCTCAGAGAATATAAGAGCTAAAGATTCCAACCTTGGTACCAGTATTGGGGTATGTCGTACGCAGATCAACTTTGTTTTAGATTTTTGCCACGCCTATTTCCGCCCCCTAAAATCGAAAAAAAACGATTTACATGCGCAATTTTAAAGATAGAATCTCGAGTTTATGGTACATACAAAGATAAAGACAGTCTCCATGATTCCCGAGTTGGTGGCGATCGGATGAAAAACTTGGAAGTTATTCAAGAAACAGTTTTCTATGGGAAAATCCATAGGCACGTGGCTTGTTTCTGGTGGACAATGTGACCGTGCATGGTATATTTTATACTTTGTGCGATATTTAGGATGTGATGGAATATGAATGTACCAAAAATACCATATAGACTTTTTGGTATATTTTAGTATATTTGAGTTGGGTAGCGGTTAGTCGAGCACACTCGACTGTAGCTTTCTGACTTGTTTAAGTTTATTGTCATGCCGCTTGGCCGAACCAATAAAAGGCTGTTCTATTCTTGAAACACTATCATTACTATCTCTATGCCTCAATGTGTTTGTTGACTGTTCAATTTCAGGGCTTCTGAGCAAGAACCATCAAGGTGAAACCAACGCTTCCAAGACCACCTGGTAATCCTAGCCCTGTAAGATCAAGAACACGGAAATTCGGAGGCCCTGTTTCGTCATCTATGTGTAACTTGCTGAGTTTATAAGATAAGCAGTTCCCATTCTACAGATCAGCTCAGAAAAATGCGCGACATCAGCAAGTTGCTTGCGATAGCAACTTTATGGTTAACATGTTTGACCAAATAAAAATGCTGAGTTAAATGAGCCACCGGAGGCAACCTCTTAGTGACATCTATTCCACAATTTATTTATGGACTAAGATATGCTCCTGGTTAAAAACAAATATGGCGTTTAAGCAATATTGAAGCCTCGGATTCTTCGAGATTAAATCCTTTGATTCAAGCGGTTATCTACAAGTTTAGTATGAATTTGATTTGTTCTCTGACCAAGAAGGAAACTTTAAAGTCGAGTCACTTTTAAAAGAAAGTTTGCTTTTACAGATCAGCGCAACTGAGGCGATAAGCTGTCCTAGATATGCGGCCCTGCTGCTCTGCATATAGGCTACCAGATTTTCACAATCTTCACTAGAGTTGGAAGAGAATTAGGTTTGACTGTGGACTGTCATCAATCTGCTTCAACCCACTATTCATCGTCCGCGGCGCACCTCCAATAACTTCTTCGCCAAACTTATAGAGCCCGACTCACGTTATAAAAGTATAATTTGATTACTTAATCATTTTGTGATTTTTAATTAGCGATTCCACACTTACCATTAGGGCGTTAAACAAGATTTGGTGTTCAAACTTTTTCACAGACAAAATCTGCTGAAACATATCATAAAGTTGCTCCTTAGATAGGATAAGCTCACTATTTAACGATTGCTGCATACGCGATGGTCGCTTTGTGTCTTCATCACCGCTGCCTTTAAGAATAATGTCGAATTTTGCCATCCACGATGTCAACACTGTTTCCTTACTAAGGCCATCAATCTCAGGTAATGACCTAAATTAATTAACAAATAGCGTATATTTTGAACTTAAATATTAATAATGATTAGAAGCAACACTTACCTTACACGTTTTTCAATATTATTACGAAATACTTCCCTAAAATCATGCTGAGAGCATGCACCAGACTGAACCATCTTAATAACACGTTCCGATTTTAAAAATACGTCGTGATAACTTTGAACTGCATTTTGAAATGCTTCGTCAGCCATTATTTGCGTTTCTCCTTTTAGAAAAGCCTAAGAAAGATAAACGAGTAAAACTAAAATTTCCTGATAAGATAATACAAATGATTTATTTCAAATGAACTTTGAAAATCTGGAAATCTTAAAATTTTTGTAGTTTTTAGTAAGATCAATTTTTTATGTTTACCATTATAAATTGATGTCAATAAGAAATGTATGTAATAGGAAACTAGCAAGATGTTTGTCCGTACAAACTTCTAAATGTACAAGGTATCTCACATCCCAGTCCCAATCTCGATTATAAGGGCTTTACATTGGTATTCCTTAATACCGCTAATAAATATAATCTGATGTCACATATTGAAATGGTCAGCAAGCATACAGTTCAGCGAAAACCATTTGTAATATCTTCTTAACGCCAATAGTATTATACTATAATTTCCTCAATTCCGCACGACCAAATAAATAGAAGATTTTCATTAATTTTAAAATTGTTTCCCCTATAGGCATTCTATAAAATATTTGATTGTTAGCTGAAAAAATTCTTGAAAAAGCCTCAACTGTTCATAAAGAAATATTCGTGTCTCAGGTCTAGCTCAACTAATTTTAATTTCTTTTCTTGGCATAATAAAGGTATTATAACATAGTTTGAACATACAATAACTTAAAATATTATGGCTTCAGTAATGCAAAATTTTAGAATAATGTTCCAATTGTGGCATTGTATATTTCTGATGTTGATAGGTCTCTTATAAACATTGCAGGCCACTTAAAAGAAAGTCTAGCTAGGTTACGGAATTTGTGGATGACATTGAATATTTCTCTGAATATTTTCCAAAAATATTTTGATGAGGCATTCTGACAACGTTGGCGAACTTTTACTAAAACCAAATTAGGTAAAAATGTTGAAGCATCTAACGTAATAATTCTTAGTTTACAAATTTTTTTTTTTAATCAATCGTCAAACTTTTACAGATTGATTGCAAGTCAACCACAGAGTGTGTATAAAAATAAATGTTCAAGTTAAATTTAAGTAAAAATGTCAACCAATTGTGATGATTTGGTAGCAATAATAATATAGGAAGTGATAACAATTTCAAATATTAAAATATTAAATTCATATATTTTTCACTTAAATCAAATTTCAATGATATTTTACCTGAAATCGTTGGGTGACTATTTCAAGTTGTTGCTTTGTAATTTTCGGTTGCCTCTTTGTCATATCTGTTGGTTGTTTGGCGTTAAATGGGTACGATATACAGCGCGATATGAAAACGTACAGTTGAATACGACGTTTTCGATCTTCCTCTTCGCGCTCATGTTTCTCCTATTCAAAAAATAGTACGTTTCTTATGTTATGTTTATATGTTATTTATTGACTATTTTTAAGATCAATTTAAAAATAATACTAACGTGAGCATCTCCGACATCATGTTTATCACTAGCAAGCGATGACGATGGAGAAATTGGACGTGGCAACGAGTTGGCTCTCGAAGATCCGACACTTTGACTTAATGTTTCTTGTGAAATCCCACTATGAAATAAAAAAATTTTGAATTATGTTTTATATTACTATCTGAAATATGTCGTCCAAAAACAGATTAACTGTGTATTAATCCTTGTACTTAAAATATGGATATTTATATTAACTGATAGAATTCAAATAACTAAGACATACATATAAATTGGATACTAGAATACTATAATGACCTACTCTTTTTCGTACCAAGTTTAGGGGTTTTTTAATTTCTATACCATTTGCATTGCACGTTTCTTCTAATAAACGCAACTTTCAAACGATACATTATAGCAATTGCTAACAACATTGCTCAATAAAATTTTATGTAATAAGTTTAAATTCAGAAGATAGTTTTTTTTTTTAATAATTTACTCAGTATTAAAACTGTGTTACATAAAGGCACATTATCGAACTCTGAAGAAAAATTGTCCTACAATTTCAATTTAATAAAAAATATGCACAATGCAGGCAAAATTCAGTTTTTCTTTATTTTTATTAATAACTCATAACTCACACATAAAATAATCCGATGAAATATATATATATATATATTTAATATATTTTATATATTTATATACTATATATATATATATATATATATATATATATATATATTATAATATATATTATTATTTTAATGAAATATGGTTACTACCAATATTACATTATATGTCTATGCATTTTCTGATACAAAATTATTCTTCGAATAACTCTCAAGTTTCTCAAGTTTATATCATGTAAGCTACGCTCTTTAATTGGTTTTTCGATTTGGTGTTCATATAGACAGACGGCATGGTTATTTGTCTTTTTGTCCTTACATACATTTCTTAGTGACAGAAAATTATAATATCCTTCTATCCTATGGGTACTATGAATTATTTTTGTTAAGTAGTTCAAACAAAAAAAAGGTCGTGTATTTGAATTTTTTTACTGAAGAGCCGCATTAAGAAAGGGAGAAGCAAACCTTGGTATTCCATTGTTGGGCACCTCAAGATTAGCATTTTCCGTATTAAACAGAGCTTGATCAGTTTTAGATGGTCCAATTCCTGCAGTAGTATTGCCAGTTATCGATGTCGACGGTCTATGGCTTCCAGTAAAATCGCCGTTATGAACATTAGAAACGGACGTAAGAATTGGTAATGTCCCTGTACTTGTTGTTGACGGCACAGTAGCGAGTGTCACGGTTTTATGTGGAAGTGGAGTTCGTCCTTTACTTGGCAAATTAATGACACTATCCTCGTCTCCCTCTTCTTCACTTGAGCTAGGGTCTATCATGGTCGAAAATGTGTCTGTTCCAGTGATCTTGTAAAGACATCATATAAATTTGACACAATTAAATAAAAAAATTTACTGACTTCAATAAACCGGATCATTTAAATAAAAACGCTGAGGGTAGAAAGATAAATAAAATTCTATCTTGGCAACAAAAAAATCGATGTAGATCTGCAAGCGTAATATATTATTTTCATTCCGCAATATTTTTGTTGCACCGAAGAAACCCATGCATGAAAACATAAATAAGATATAAGCAAATGCAATTACAATTGTTGTATGTTCTTTTTAAAGGTTACTGTATTCTTTTTTTAGTGGCTTACTTAAAAACATAAGTACAAAAAGAACAGTCTAATAAGAACAAAAAATTAATCTGAAAATTTATAAATGACAACTTCGTCCCTTTAAAAAAATTTTGTTTTAAATTTAATGAAAGAAACCAGTTTATATACATAGATAAATACACTCGCATCTGCATTGCATCTATTGCTTTGGTCACACTTATTATTTTTGTATCTCTTTAAACTGACTAACAGGTATCTTACCGAAACAGATACAACTCGCTTACTTATTTATGTATACGTTTGTACACGTACAAACATATAAAGAAGTACATATACAACCATAAGTAAAAAGGACTATTTACGACGTATTTGCGTGTAAAAATCATTAATCGTGTATCACCAACTAAGTTCAACCCCAACGTCATATCCAAACCCTCCTTGAACCAGATTTGAGTCCATAAGGGTGGAAAATGTAGACCGTAATATTAAATCGAAACATCTTGTGCAGGATGACCATACATAAATATTTTAATATCTAATATCTACAATGCAATATTGATGAAAGTTGCACCATGTTCAAAACATATGTACATACATACATATGTATGGAAATAAGCAATGAAATGCGTTCCCCTTTTACATTAAAAAAAAAAAACAGTAATGCAAAGTTGAACTCATTTAACAAATGTACTTACAGTTTACGGTAAAATTCTAAAGATGCATAATCCCTAAATTTAAAATTTCTTGCGTTTAAAATCCACTATATTTAAAAGTAGCTGTCCCCTACATTTGTGGGATTGATTTTTTGCCGAGGATTTACAAATTTAACATAAACTGTTTTAAAAAAGTTTTTTTTTAATAGTTAGCATAAATCTAAATATTTCGTTTATTTCCGATAAGGGGTTCTTTTAATAAATATTGATTACAAACTTTTGAAGAAAATTACTAATTTGTGGTGGGCCGACGATAAACGTGTTTAGGCGCAACTGCAACTTCGTCCACCTAGTATAAATGCCAACACTAAAATATCGGCTTATCGTTTAAAACCAATTAACAAAAGTTTGAGTTATGATTTTATTATGAGTTAAGTTACTACATATTTAATTATTTACATAAAGATTAAATTGAAAATTTCAAAACAAAAAATGGTTTTGTACCACGTATTATTACTGATGGCGAACTTAAACTAAGTGGCAACACTTTTTGCAAAACATATGTTCAGGGCTGGTAGCACTTGGACTATTAACCGAATGAATTGCATTAAATTTAAGATTTGCAGTTGAAGTCTTACAGAAACCATTACAAATACATATATCTAATATTATAATCTTGTATATTTATTTATTCATACAAAGACGTACATGCAAATTTACTTGCATATTTTCATATTTTGATTGTGTGGACTATGTATATTTTTAAATTTTTTGTATTAGAGCTAAGTAGGAAATTTTATCGATATTATAAAGTCGATGTATCGATATTTTATTTCATGGAAATACATATATTACTGTGAATTGATTGTTCCTAGTGCTTGCAGCTTGCAAACCTCAAATAAGGTGGTGCTGCAAATATTTATTATTGGTTTGTACATATATTAAAAGTTAGTTGCACTCCAATTCATATTAATATAAATAATAATTTTCTGTTAACGGCACTAAACAATAATTGCAGGTCGAGTCAAAATAGAAGTGGTATCAGTGTCTGTACTTAATGTGTAAGCATAGTGAATACACCAACAACTGCAATCCAAACAAATTAAATCAAAATTATAGAAAACAAGTAAAAAAAATAATGATTTATAAAACGAAATATATTAATCTAGATTAGCTATGGAGCCGGCGCTCTTTCTACAATTCCGCTTTCGGTCAATTGACACAAACAATGCACATACTTAACAAATAAAAAGCGGAGAACATTGCATCTCGGATCGAATATTAAATAAAGACGAGAAAAACATAATCTTAATTCAAATTAATATTCTTCACATCATAAATTAGACAAGGAACCGATTAAAATTTATTTAATCTATTCAATGGAAGTGCTAATATAATCCACCAAGGAATTAGGTTTGAATGCCAACTAACCAAAATGCACATAATTTAGATGTTGATGTTAAACTATGTATTGGCTTTACAAGAACTTGGAAATTTGAACCTACTGTGATCGTCAAGTACAGAGTATTTCAGTATTTTAATTTTAACGTCGATATTGTTTATTACATTAGTCAATAAAACGAAGTTTGTGATGTCCTTATACTGTTGCTTACAGGAAGCAAAACATTTTATTGATTTTCAATATCACCATTTGGCTCTGCATTTAACGTCCACTAAAACTTCAATGATACAACACAAATCATTAGTAAAAACGATAAAAGGACAAATTGATAGTGACAGATCCCAAACAGAAGCAGTTACTGTAATTGCTAAGTCGTCACACAAAATTGAAAGCACAACCATTAAAAACAAATTAACTACTAATAACAATCACAGGACCAGCATTTATACGCACCTATCTAACTTGCAATTCAATAACAATTGCAACAACGAAATGGTTGGCACACAACAACAACAGACCAACGCTATGCAATTATCATCAAATAAGAATTTAATAAGGAGCGGAGTGGACCTGGAACCTGTTAACCCTCCGAAGAACAAGGGGCCGAACACTGATAAGGCTACATCACCACCTGCAATGCTCGCGTTAACTCAAGCGCAAACTGACGGTGATAAGGGGATGGCAATGGGTTTGGGACTAGGCTTGGCAATAGGAAATGGCAATGCAAATAATTTGGCAACTATTCCATATTTTAGTAGTAGTTATGGCACGACTATAATGTTTCATGATCATAAACTGATTCCGAAATCAACTACGAAAGCAACGCCTTTAATACATGAAATTCCAAGCAATAAGTTTCCTGCAGATGTCCAACAAGGGTGCGTTAATCTTGAAGGTACGTTTTTAATTTATTTAGACTAAATGGACAGTTTATTATCTTTATTATAACACAATTGACGAAATAGTCCGACGGTATATATATGAAGCTCAAAAAAATTAAAGAGCAAATCCCGTATATTTTTAATATAGCCAATAATATAAATATTCTTTACGAAGCTTCTTAATCTATTCTAATAAACATTTAAGACTACTGTCAGAGCCGATACGACCAGAATATGTAGGAATCTTTAAAGTATAAATACACGAGGTTTTAAGACTTCTCAAATGTTTTCATATTTTCATCAAAATCAACTACACAATATTAATAATAATTGATAAATGTATTTTTCGAAAAGTTGTATACATATAGTCAATGCATATGGCTTTGAATACTTTATGACTCGATTTCTTTTGTCAAGATTTTGTAAATATATTTTATTATTATTCAAATAATTAAAATAATAATCCATAATATATAATTCAATATTAACAGCATAATCGATAGATACTAATTCCAAAGTAATAAGTGAGAAAAAAATTTTAGCAACGAATATAGTTGATATTAGCATCATTAATCATTTAATCAGAAGATATCTATTGTTGGGATTAGTAGTTAGAAATATGTGGTTAAATTATATTTGGTGGGCCTACATAGTATGCAAACTCAAGATAAAAAAGAGTACAAAGCCAAACAGTTTTCTTAGACCTATGTAAATTACGTCGCTGTTAAGAATTGTTTATCAGAGTTTGTCTACAAATCAATCTTTTGAAGATGATGCTTTAGATTGGCTCGTCTAATCAGAGTCCGAATTTTGCCTTTGGTCGTATACTAACAGAACTGAACCGAACTAAAAAAATAAATTGAATGTCAACTCTATTTGTGTAACACAACGCGATAGATATGTCTTACGCATATTTCAATTCTTATTAAAAAAAAAAAACTGGTATGTTGAAAACTTCAGGGATGTTCGAGGAATTTGATAATTATAATTAAATTGGTAATTCTAATGACTACTTTTGTTATTCAATCTCGTGAAAATATTAGGATGGTACCGCCCAATCTGTAGACGATCCGAGATGACTTTATAGCTTTGTGAATGAAAAGCGTAGTTCATCGGACTTCTATTATTAAAGTCATTCATATTTCATGCATAAAACAGTAAAAACATATGATGTTCTAAAATCAACTAATTAGTGAGGTTTCATAGGTAAATTGTTTCACCATGGACCCGCATGGATTTATAAAATACAGATTTAATACCATTAACTTGCTTGACTGGACTGCTTTGGTAAATAAAGATTTAAATAAACCTTTTATATCTAAGAACCCAGAAAGTGTATTGTGACTTCCATGGTACGTGTTGGAAGTCCGCTGAGCTATTTTTTGTTTTCTTTTTTTTATTCATTTGATGATTCATTTGTCGTCATTCGAGTCTCAATCTAGCTTATCTTAACAGCTTCCAATTGGTGTCTGATAAATTTGAGGTAATGTCCTTTAATAGGGGTTTCACTTTTAAAAGTTGTATTTTCCATATGTAAACCCTTTTGAACGTATTGACTTCCAAACAAGCATGTCTTAAACAATTCCTTCTTTTTCTTTTTAACTTTTAACTTCTTTAAGTATACAAAGTCATTTATATTAAAGTATTTATGTATTAGTTCAACATTTATTAAATAAACACAAGTCAGAAAGCTATATTCGAGTTTGCTTGACTTATATAGTTGGTTACCTAGTACCCAGTTTGAATATACTTAAATATATCAAAGAGTATAATCGGGATTTTTTTTATATTTGGAATATTTATTTTTCATTACGTCCTAAATATCTCATTAAGAATAAAATATACCACTCACGGTCACATTGTCCACTACAAACAAAAAAAAATACAAATTTTTTCATTGGATCCTGTTGATTATCAAGACTATGAAGTTATCGTCGTATATACCAAAAATCGGTATTATAGCTTACAAATTTCGGTTGCGAATCGTTTTTCTCGATTTTAAGGTCCGCAAGGAGCATGAACAAAATGTAAAGCAAAATCGATCTGCATTGAATATAAAGCAGTCCTGGTACCAAGTTTAGACAGACTGACTGTCAGACGGACATGGCAATATCGCTTCGTCTGTTAATCCTGAGCAATAATATATGTATATAGAAGGTGCTTCCCAGTGCCTGTTACATACATTTCCTGGAATCACAAAGTTATAATACGCTTTTACTCTATGGGTAGTGCGTAAAATTACCACACAGCAAAAATAAATAGATAGAAATATTAAAAATATATAACATTCAATGATACTAATTAAATTGTGAAATATTAAAATTGTTTTTATGAGAGATTATATGCACTTTGTCTCGAGTTTATTTTAGCTTATCATCTTCGAACACTCTTAACTAAAACTTTTTTTTTTATTATTTGCATTCATTGTAGGTAATTCACATAAAAATGTATCAACCGAGTCACCCGTAATCAAATTGGATCAATCATCAAGCTTACTGCAAAAAGATGCATCAACATTAAATGCTAGTGGGATGGAATGCTCATTATCTAAGTCGTTGATTATAACTACAAGCGATCAATACTCATTTCACGAACAAATCATTATGTCGGGTCAACAAAAAAGTGCCCTTCAAGATAAGCCAAAGGCATTAGTGGTATCACCGCAACAAGTGATGATTCTTTACATGCATAAATTAACTCCATACGAACGCAGTGAAATCTTGGCATATCCGCAAATATACTTTATTGGCGCTAATGCAAAGAAACGTCCGGGGATTTACGGTCCAAACAATTCGGATTATGATAATGAACAGGGTGCCTATATTCATATACCGCATGATCATGTGGCCTATCGTTACGAAATGCTAAAAATAATCGGAAAAGGAAGCTTTGGACAGGTGATTAAAGCCTATGATCACAAAACGCATGAACATGTCGCACTTAAAATTGTGCGCAATGAGAAGCGATTCCATCGCCAGGCCCAGGAGGAAATACGAATATTACATCATTTAAGACGACATGACAAATACAATACTATGAATATTATTCACATGTTTGACTATTTCACTTTTCGCAATCACACGTGCATTACATTCGAACTACTGAGCATCAATCTGTATGAGTTGATCAAGAAAAATGGCTTCAAAGGTTTCAGCTTACAATTGGTGCGGAAATTTGCTCATTCGTTGCTCCAATGTTTGGATGCGCTCTATAAGAATGAGATAATTCATTGTGATATGAAGCCAGAAAATGTGTTATTAAAGCAACAAGGTCGATCCGGCATAAAGGTAATCATATAATAGTAATTCGTTATATTTATATTCACAATATTAATCCATTAGTTAGATTTTACACTGGTCATAAAAATTAAAATACTTTAGCTAGTTATTGACTAATTTAGTAAAATTACCTGTAATAAAACAGAAAATTTAATTTTTTGGCAGCTATTTTTAATTTGATTATATATAAGGAAAAAAATACAGATTGATGCTCGCTGTAATCTGTATTGTCACTGCTTTTATGTAAATAAAAGAACTGATCACTGCCGCCTTGTTTGATCTGAGCTTAACTACTAACAACAAATACTTAATTAAGATAATAACAAATTATTCATTAGTGTTTGAAACGATTCCAAACAACTGATCGATTTTTGCCTTTTTATGCTAAATATAATATTTTTTAAAATTGTGGACAATGCATTTTTAACAGTTTTTTAATTAACTGACCAGTCGAAAGCAATTAGCATTAATTTTGGTATATTATTAACCCTTTATACTAATTTGATCATTAGTAAGAGACTCACATTTGAAAATAATAATTTCTAATAATTTCGTGATTAACTAATCAATATAATTAAGAATTATCAGCATTGAAATCTAATGACATGACATATATTGATAGGTTATTGACTTTGGATCCTCCTGCTTTGAAAGTCAACGTGTTTACACATATATCCAATCGAGATTTTATCGTGCTCCTGAAGTTATCTTGGGAGCCAAATATGGAAGGGCAATTGACATGTGGTCTTTGGGTTGCATACTGGCTGAACTCTTATCAGGACACGCCTTGTTTCCTGGAGAAAATGAAAGCGATCAATTGGCTTGCATTATTGAAGTGCTCGGGATGCCAAACAAAGCAATTTTGGCCAACGCAAAACGAACAAAAACATTCTTTAGCCCGAAAGGCTATCCACGTTATTGCACTGTTCGCACAATGGCTGATGGCATGGTCGTTCTAATCGGTGGCCAGTCACGTCGCGGGAAGCCCCGTGGACCTCCCTGTTCGAAAAGTCTCTCTAAAGCATTAGACGGGTGCAAGGATCCTCTATTTCTCAATTTCATACGTGGCTGTCTAGAATGGGATACGGATAAACGATTAACTCCATCTGAAGCTTTAAAACATCCGTGGCTACGTCGGCGATTACCAAGACCGCCAAGTAGCACGAGTGGAGGCGTAACCGGAGGAATAGGTGGATCAAATAGTATTGGCGGAGGCAGAAGCACAGGCGGCAGCATAAGTGGCGAGCAATCCCCAGTCACAGGTAATACTTTCTTATTATGTTTTTTTTTTTTTAATTTAAAAAACTGAAATAAAACAAATTCTTTTAGTTTCAATAAGAACTCGCGAACAGCACAAAACACAAAGTAGGATGAAATTGACAGGCGTTGATTTTACATTCTCTTAACGACGCACAGTATTGCTAAATGAGTTATTTCATTTCGAATCATAACTTTTGAACCAAAGAATATTATCAAATAATTAAACTTCTGTGCTTGTACGGAAAGACTGATAAAGACATAGACTGATAATTAATTATATATTTTTGATGCGCCAAAATGTAAGTCAGTTTTCATGTTTTTCATGTGGACACATGTTCGCCATAAGTTTTAGAAGCATATTCGCTTTATTTGATAGAATTCATGTATTTTCTGCAATTAAATACATACACATATAGTAGTCGGGGACACAGGTAAAACTATATTCAGAAACAATTAACCAACATGTTAGTGAAAAAATGAACGTCTCCTAAATAGCGATTTTCTTGGTTAACACTAAACCAAACAGAAGGATTTTTTGATCTCTTATATGAAAATCTGATTTATTAAATTTTATGAAAATCCACCAAATTACCTAGATTTTATGTTTTTTATAGATAAAGAAATGTTATATCTTTTAAAAAAATATAAGAAGAATTTGTAGGATTGGAATCCTTTATAAAGTATGAGTTAACTTTTTTTAAGTTTTGGAAGTTTTGATTATATACTGAGAATATATATATATATATATATATATATATATATATATAATATCTGGTTTAATAGAACAGGTCTGGTAAACGAACGGGGTTTAATAGACCAGGTCTGGTAAATGGAGCTGGTTTCATAGACCAGGTCTGGTAAATGGACCTGGTTTGAATTCTTTATTATTAGGTAGTTCCTTTAATGGGAGTTTCCTTTTTAAGCGCCTTGAGTTAAAGGCGCTCATTAAGGGATCGTCCTCAATATCCTTCAGGAGAGCATCGAAATCCTCCTGATTGATTTCTACAATAGGTATATTGACCTCTTCGAAATAGCTTGCCGTATCGATTGTGGGGGTGCTGTTGGTGGTACTGCTGCTAGTGGTAATGTTGTTGGTGGTGCTGGTACTGGCGTTCATGCTGATGGTGCTGGTGATTTTACTGGTGATGGTGCTGGTGATGGTGCTGGTACTATTCACTGACTGATATTTTCTTCAAAGAGCTCCCGGATTTTATACCCAACAACGACAAAGAATTTCCCCTTCCATCTCTATTTAGTTTGACGAAAATGTTCAAGTGATGGCATATAAGGGTTCAGTTCATTTCACAAATCTCAAGTGTGTTTGTAAATAATACGTACAGTGTTTATGAATCCAACACCAGCTTTAGCTGCATCAAAAATTGAAGACACAAATGTCCACAGTTAACAGTCCCAAATTTTTGGAAACGCTGATAATTATAGTTGATGTTTTTTCCTAAAAAATATAAGAAGAATTTGTAGGATTGGAATCCTTTATAAAGTATGAGTTAACTTTTTTTAAGTTTTGGAACGCTGTTAGTATTAAATTTTCTTTTTTAATATTATTTATTTATTTGTAATTTTATGTAAACCTTGAAAATATTTAATTTTTTTTATATTACAAAATAAAATATGCAAACTTATTAAACGACATATATTTATATATTTGCGCATATTTTCGCAGAACGACAAAATTTGCAGGTGCTTACACATTATTGTTGCCAACTTTATAATTATAATGAAAGAAAACTAAAAGACAACCAACATTTTTAGCAGAAAAATATTCGCTGTAGCAATTATTTCTAATAGTAATTAAAACAATGATAATAACCATAGATTCGATTTGGCTTTGTTATTACTTCAGGTGTTAATGCAAACGGAATTAATGAGGCGAGAGACGGAGATCCGAGCAACTGCAGTGGACAAATGCATCATGAAAGCATTTGCGCTAAATTAAGTGGATCAGTGATCTCCCCAACTAGCTTATCGAAGGTTTCAGTTGATCTTTTAAGCAATATTCTAAGTCAAACAAGCGTGCATTGCAGCACATCATCTGAGGGTATTGGTGTTCCTCCTAAATTAATTACATTAGAAAATAGTACCGACTTTGAAGTGCGCAGCGGAGCCATAAATAAACTTACCGCCAATGATAATGGCTCAACGACGTCCAGATACAACTCATCTCTATCATCACATATGCCATACACATCTAATGAACGTAAGACATTTCAAAATACGATACATATACTCTTACTTGCAAAAATAAATGATTTTCTGTTACGAAACTTTTAATAATTTGTTCTACAACATAATCCAGCTTGGAAAGATCGTACTTGCATGAGATAAATAATGATTTTTTATGCATTTATATCATTATATTTTTATTTGAATATCCAATTTAAAATGTTTTCTCTGAAAACAAAACTTTGTAACTTAGTAACTTATAATATGAGGTTATTATCAGCTTTCTAATTATGCGTGTTTTATTGCAGGCTTATCTCTCATTTCCTCAATGAATAGCGGATTGAGTGGAGGCGGAGTTACAAAATCGTTAAGCCATTTGCCGGAATCAATGCCAACTTCATATGCAGTATATAATACTTCATCGACTACAACACCAATTGGAAGCACTGTTATTGACACAAGCATTACTAATAATCTATCTGATAGGCAAGCTTTGTTAAACATGGATATGGATTGCTATAAAGCTTATAGCACTGTTGATGAACCGCTATTCGGTGGCCCAAATTCTATACCCCAATTAAACGTTCAGGCTCGGTGCCAAAATGTAAAAGCTCCACAGCAAAATATTTAGCAAAATATTCGGAAATTTGTTGCAATGCATCTAAAAGTTGAATTGGCGGTCATTGTTTTTGTGTACACGACGATAGCCAAGCCATTAACAAATACATACTGCCATTCAAGTTGCCTAGATATTTTAACAATGTCTCTTTTGCGCTTCACTGAGGTGTATCGCCTATTTTCTGGGAGAGGAAGGAAGATAATAAAGAATTCGATATAATCTGAGTTAATAGACGCTGTACTGATGTTCTTAAAAAAATCGTATTACACGATACACTGAAGTAATAAAAATCAGAATTATATTTTCATTCAAATTTATGCATAAAAGAATGTTTTTTATTGAGTGTAAATTAGGTCAAAAATTTAATATGTGTATAATTTTAGTATACATTTTGAGGCTTCTTTACGAAAATCAATAATCGAAAGTTCACATTAAAAAACGTACAAAATAAGATTTAAAAAACGACGTTCAATTTTACAATTGCAGACATTTATGTTAATACCATAATAATAACGGACTTGCTTCCAATTACGAGCGCAAATATTGTAAGAAGTAATTTCCGTGCAGTTAATTTTTATATACAATAATTTAAATTTATTTCTATAATTATTCGTAATGCATATTTACATTCAAAGATAGAAGATAATATGAACATCACAACTAATATAATATTATATTACGACTTCATCCTTTACTTCTCGTTGTTGTTTTCTATTTAAGACAGTCTTCCCATAAATGAGCATTATCATCGTTATATCCGCTGTAGTCTTGACTTCATTTGCATTTGGAAGTATTCTAAGTTGAATTAACGTAGCGTATAATTAAAGAACATAACAATAAAAAACTAGGCAATGATCTCAACCAGTAGAAATTACACCTTGATATAAAAATCAATAATCATCGTTTATCATTTAATAACTATCAATTGCAAGTTAACCAGTTTTTAGATTGTGCTCGACAAGTAAATATTCCAGTCACATATTCTTTTTAAAGTTTCATAAGTGAGTTTATTAAAACAAATATATGAATTAAAGAAATTATATAAATATTCGTTAAACTTTCATATTTAAGATTATTTATCGCACAATATAAATTCAATAAAACATTTTCAATTTTACATATATATATAATAGACAGGCATTTCGACGCATTGTTATATCTAGCAATTGCTCTTTATTTTAATCAACGTCAACAGTCAATAAAACACGTCTCTCAGCTTAGAGAGTATGTAAGCCTAATGAGCTACTAAATGAATTTGTTAGTACTTTGGGTTGCACCAAAGTTTGACCTAAACTTTATTTTGTCACCTTAAATTTTAACAATAAAAGCAGCATTGCAGACAGCATATTAGTATATTCTATATCAAATTTCTTAATTTTCTCAAAATTATGCCTCATACTCATGTCATAATGGGAATTTCAAAATGTTAGGGCTAAATTGCATGAATATGATTATTACTTATTTCTTATCACAAATTGAAACAACCGAAAACGAGTATGAGATGCCCTATGCTTCTTGGTTTGTAATCATAACGGAATGCCACACATACGTCCAAATATAAACATTCAAGCGCATTATATATTTTCTTGAGTGTATGTCCTATATTAAATGTTTAGCAAGCATTTTTAACCGGTATCATTACGAACGCCCAATATGAATTGTTTATCATTTTACATATAATAGCTGTTCTTATTATTTCACCAAGGCCTGCAAAAAAAAAAAAAAATAAAAAGCTACAGTCGAGTGCACGGCTCGACTGTGATAAGTGAGAAAATTTGGTATATTGATTTACCATTACGTCCAAAATATCTCATAAAGTACTCAAAGTATACAATGCACGGTCGCATTATCCACAAGAAACATGGATTTTCCTTTAAAAAACTGTTCGTTGAATAACTTGTATATACTAAAATTCGTCTCTAGTTTCAAAATGCTTTGCTAATCTTTTTTTTCGGTTACTAGTACCGAGTTTGGTGTCTCTAACTCTTATACTTTCGAGAAATAGGTGTTTATACTGACTGACAGACTGACATGGCAATATCGACTCGGCGGTTGACTGTAAAAAAAAGAATATATATACTTTATGAGATCGGAGATGCTTCCGTCTGGCTGTTACATACCTTTTCTGGAGTCACAAAGTTTTAACACCCTTCTATCCCATGGATAAAATGATTACCATCAATATGATCACGGTATTTAAGCTAAAGCTGTGGGAGGCACTTACGGAGGGTCGGAAAGGATTCTAATACGAGTACATTTATTTTTATGTTCAAAATTTAAGCACTATAGGGGGCGTGCCAATATTAACAAAAACTTAATAGACGAACAAAATAAATATGCGTAATTTCGAAGTAATTTGAATAATAACTAATGTTTTAAGGATTGATAAATAATACATTGCTATCGAAAGAAAACCTGTTTCTCATAAATTATACATATACATATATACAAAAATACTTATATACATACATATATACATAAAAACATATATACTTATAAAACTACATTATCTGCATCAACAGTTGAGTCAATATAAGAGACTAGAAGTGATTTTTTATAATTTGTGTTATTATTGTATATAGAAATTGACATACATAGATGATATTCAAGAACTTTTTTATGTATGCAGCTGCAGGTGCTTGCTTTCATTAGCAATATCGTACTTTATGGAGCGTCTTTTAATTTTGTTTGAATTTAATATTATATGCATATATTGGGAAATCAAGTCATCACATTGTGGCGTTTAATCAAATTGTTCAATGTATCTCATAGTCGAGTACACTCGTACTTGACAATATAAATATTTCATCCTCCACATATTATTAATTATTTCGATTTGAGTTAAGTATATAATTAAGAGCTACATATTGATAAATTTAAAAAATTTTTTAAATAATATGTTACAACTTTAATTTTTTTGTTTTGTATTATTTAAGGAATGCAATAAAATTATCATTTATTAAATGCGTAGAGAAAATGGTGTTTAAAATCTTTTCTTTTGTCATTCCAACATTGCGTAACTTTTTCTGTATTTGCAAGCTTCCCTTGTCAATGAAGAATTTGAAAAAGCTTTTGAGCATGTATACTAAAAATATATCGTCTTCAGAAGCATACAGAGTCTGGTCAAGGTAGCTAGTTGTACGCTATAGTATCTGTATCCGAGCAGTTGTCAGTTGGAACAGCACTTGGAAACGGAAGTTGAAATTTTGCTACATTGTTAGTAAGCAAAAGGTAACCTCAATTTTGAATTGAAAACGTAATACATACAACTAACTCTGTTTTGATTTAGTATAGGAATGGCAAGAAAATTAAAAATTAATTCAAATATAAAAAATTACTTAAGAACTGTGAAAAACTATTTATAATTTAATTACTTTCGGTTGTGTTAAATAAAGTAGTTTTCTTTGTGTCATTATAAAAAAAATAACTGCTGTTAATAAAATGCATTAACTTAATGAAAACGCTTATCTAAAAATAGAACAGAATTTCAATACTAAAAAATATATGCATGTGCATACATATATATATATGTATATTGAATATGATTTCTGTAAGAATGAGCTGCCAACTTTCGGAATGATTACACAAATTTTTCGTGGAATAATAATAAAAAACTTAACATTAAACGGAAATTACATAAAAATAAATTTGAATAAATGTAGTGTTTTGTACATAAACAACGTCATTTATTCTTAAAATGCTTTTTCGCCTCGTTTTCCGCAATTGGTCCATTTGATGCACAATCATATGACTTTACAGGAAAATTGAAAATAGAAATAGCCCTTATCTGAGGTATCAGCCACTTCTCTACCTTTTTAAACCGAACCGTATTTTTTTGGTCAACTGCATTAGTGGAATTTATATTATATTATTTATATACATGTAAAAATGTATTTACAAGAATATATTTATATTCATATGTATACAAAACACGTTTGAATTCCTTAAGTATAGCGTATATTTATACACCATATATAAACGTATTGGAACGTTGCGATCTCCGGCAAGCGGTGATATTGTATAAATAAACACAATTCTCTAACTGTGTTTTCGTATCCCAGTTAATTTTATAAATTCTCAATGCAATAATTAATAATCCATTTAAATTTCCTTACATATATTGGTTTTTATTATTCGAACTTAGAAAGGAAGAGCAATTTGTTCCTGCTTGTCATTATGGAATCAAAAAAGGTGAGCCTTCTACAAAAATACACATATTTCTAATGTTTTAGACTAAAATATCGATATACCTTTAAGAACACACATATGTATTAAGCAGCGGGAAGCAATTCTCATAAGTCACATAAAGTATATATTCTTGATCATAGCTGTGAATATTTAGCCGTGTCTATCTGTCCGTCAGATGGTGTGTCTATACTATGCAGATAAAGTTTTTAGTCTAGTGCTGTTCCGCTCCTCAAATCGAAAATCTCGAATTTTGATACACATAAAAAACTTCAAAGTTATTCAAGAATTCATTTTGTATACCAAAGATCAAGTGCTGCTTTACGGATTTAGTTGCTTTGGTAGACAACGTGATAATGTGTATGCTATATTTTGTGTTAGCATACTTTAAACATTATTGTATGTCGTTATACCAGATATGATTGTTAGCATTTATTTAATTTTAAATATTTTTTAGTAGGAAGTTGCTTTCCTACTTTTAGTCGTATAATTATTGTTATTCAATAGTTAGCGAACAAAGCACTCTGGACTGCCTTTTATATACGTTTTTTATATTTAAGTGTTAGGAATTGAATTTAATTTTTTGGAGCAACCAAATAGACAGAGTTGTTATTTGCATGAATTAATCCCCTAAATAATTTTGTTGGAATAATCCTTCTAGTTGAAATCTTTTATGACTGCTGAAGAGGAACACCTCGTTTCGAAGTCCGAAAAAAAAAGCACAACACATTTAAATGAAACTATTGCCGTTAAAAATATAGAAACTAAGATAACTATTGGAAGCGAAACTGAATCTATTGTAAATGCCACATACCCTATATCATCAAACCTTGATGAATTTATATGTCAATCAAATGTCAAAGGCGAAAATGTTATTACTAAGAGTAAAAGCAAATCAAAAAAATCGAAAAGACATGACTGTGATACTCAAAATATATCTGTGGTAAGTTAAGTAAGTTATAAGCGGTGTACGATATATGTAATGAATTTTCCGTAGAAAAACAGTTTAAATAAGTTTGACGCCCTTCAAAAACGTAATTTATCTTACGTACACCCAAGGGATTGTAGTGTGAATCATGATATTTGCCATGTAAGCTGCACCCTTTTACATTTAAAAAGATAATCGATAACCCCGTTCAAAGAATGGTACGAATGGTGAGACAAATAAAATAAAATAATACTTAGTAAAAACCTTTAGGATAATTCGGCTCTGCAAGTGAACTGTCGACAATGCCATAAACCTGTCTATAAAATGGAAGAAATTATCGTTCAATTTAAAGGCGATAAAGGTATCTACCACAAGTCTTGCATGAGATGCAAAGATTGTTCCAAGCAATTAAAGTACGTATTAAAAGAACTTCTCTAAATTATAAGCTGCAGCTAATTCAATACCAAATCTTTCTTAGATTCGATAATTATCAAAGCCACGAAGGTAATCTATACTGCATGATGCATTTGAAATTGTAAGTGCATTAAATCAAAATTGATACCATTAAAAGTTTTGCATTTCCACCACTACTACATAATCAACATACTGCATTAGAAATAAGTACAAAATCGACATTCAAAGTCTGACTTAGAAACCATGTCACATTTTCTTTTTGTATGTAATTATACTGACAAAAATAATAGAACCATGTTTTATGAAGACAATTTAATATACCTAAAAAACAATATAATACACTAAAAATCTAATATATTGTCACATTTAGTCGCATTTCTTCTATTTTTCACCGAATCTAACAATTAAAGAGTTGACTTACATAAGGAATTTTGTAAAATTGATTTATGATTTCGCTAAAAATAAACAAAGTCATTCACGAATTAAACATCAACACACAGCACAAACAGCACGCAATTTTTACTTCTGTTGAGCTTATTTAAATTACTACGCTTCCATCTTAAATTGTACTTAAAGGTTTTATGTTCACTCTTTCAAACCTAGTTAAATATTTGCGCTCATAGTTTACGAACTTTAAGCATGCTCCGTCGTATTAACTCAAAATAAAATTTCCTCCAAATTAGACTACTTGCACCCAAGATAGTTGAGAATATCGATGAACCCAAACTTTTGAAAACGGAAGTCATAATACGTGAAAGTCAACCCACAGAATTGCCTCCTGATGTTGTGCGTGGTAAGCTTACTTTTTAATTTGTTTACTTTTGATTTATATTTATGTAAAATGTAAATACAGCATCAGACAAACCAGATCTAGGACTTGACGAGCTACAACAACTAAATGTCCGTTCAATGTTTCAAGTGTTTGAAAATGGGAACCAAACAAAACAAGATGTACAATCTAGCCAACAACAAAACAAAGGAGCGGTTGTTAAACTCCCCAATTCAGTTCTCAAACGATTCCGTGCGAGCGAAAATAATTTACATGACAACGGTGATGTTACTGACAATGAAAATGCGGAAAACGATGATGAGCTAATGCTCTCAAAGCAATGTACACATAAAGAGCGGCCAATTGGTATTGGTGATGCTATGAATGATATCAAAACACGTTTTGAGAATGGTCACGTGCAATCGAAAGAAGAACGCCGTGAGGAACGAAAACAGGAAATTCAAAATATCAGATCTCGTTTATTCTTGGGCAAGCAGGCAAAAATAAAAGAAATGTATCAGCAGGCAGTTGCCGAATCAGAGCAGGTAATTACCTCAGTTGGTAAAAAGCCGGATGTCGATATTGGCCTAATGGATACGCGTTCTATAAAGAATCAGTTTGAGAATGGCGAAATATTTTCGGAGAAATCGCAAGAGCTAACGAACAAATCCAATGTAGATGAGGACGCCGATGTCTTTGAGTCTGGTACGCGATAAGTCGATATATAGCTTTCAAACTAAGTATCGATGATTAATTAATATGATTTTAGGTATAAGTAAAAAATCGCGAAGTATCTTTATGGAGCTTGACGCCAATATGACATTAACTACGAATGCTCCAAAAAATTTACACAAACCTCTATCTACCACACTGGAGAAAACTTTGAGTCAAAGACAAGTTTGCCAAGAGGTATGTGAATTGTTATTTGATAATCTATATATCTGCGAAACAATTCGTCTTCTGGATTAAAAGCTTAATCTACGGAATTCTTCAACTCATGATTCATTAATTTTGAAAGTGAGGTTTGCCCAAAATAGGTTTCAAATTAACTCCATACACTACAAATAAAGAAAATTATCCGTAATTTCTCTACTCGATTCAACTTCCCCAAACAATTCTGCATTTCCAAAGTAGTTAAATTTGGTTTTTCACACTATAACCATTTCAAAAAAATAAATACTGTACAAAACATCATATTTTTCATTGATGGACTGTCTTTTTAAATATCTTTCGAAAAGTCAAAAATTTAATGTATTCGAGCTGGGTAGCTGGTATCTCACAGTCGAGCACATTCGACTGTAGCTGTAGCTGGCTTGTTTTTTTTTTTTATCAAGAACGGGCGTTACGAAATTTAACCTGGGAAGGTAACCTAGGATAATTTGCGAACTTAACCTTAACACATGACATGAGAATTGAACAGGTCATTACAACTGTACCGAAAGCATGTGTCACTGATGAGACGAAGTACATTTGTAAAGTGAAAAGTCTACAGTAAATCGGCTCGATATATTATATATTAGTTCATTTAGTTTAATATGTTTATGAATATGTTTTTTTTTTTACTTCTCAATGATGTATTTGGAATTAAAGACTTTAATATTATTACTCACAATAATAACCTGTAATCTCGAAAGTTTGAACTTTGAAGTTATTCAAGAAAAATGTTATATAGCAAAAACTAAATGTGAATTATATACTCGATCAAATATTTTGAGCGCAATGAAATATCAATATGTCAAATATATGAAAAATATATATATCGAAAATTATTGTGGTATTCTTTAGTATATTAAAACTACGTGGAGACATCTAGAGTAAATTTGAATGCAGATTTCTGACTTATTTTTTCTAATTATATTTATTTATTTATTAACAGATTGCCGATATCGACGTTATCAAATGTGGTACACAAGAAGATGATTTTAAAATCCCAACAGCTGAATTAAGTGAAAAATTCAAGTTTTTTGAAACGTATCGCGACAGTGACAATTCGAAAAAAGTAACACAGCCACGAGAAGTTGCCAAATTATCAGCGTCAAATTTCGAAACAGAGCACCTTGATCGGAATCAGAAATCAATCTTCCATGATAACGTACTACAAAAAACTCACACCACGTCAAATATGCTAAATAAATTTCGTGAAATGGAGCTGGAGAAATATAAGCGTCCCCCATTAATGGAACCCCGGCCTCTCAAGTGTTTCACACCACCCCCCCCCAACGATGGACATTATGATATTTCAAGTGAAGAGGATGAGGTTCAGGAAGAAAGCGATGATGATGAACATGACGGCGATTTAGTCATCAATTCAAAAAATGACGTTGCACTCATTGAGGTATATTACAAGAATCATATAACTCCATAATAGTAGAATCTGTTTATTATATGAAACTATTGTATTCTCACTGACTTCCGAATGAATTCCACATCGCCGAACACTAATAACATAAAGGAGGCATTTCTAACTCGTTACTGTTATCATCAATATGTAGCAATTAAAATACTACCCTAGACAATAAGTAGCCATGTCCGTCCGTCTGTCTGCATCAACACCTAAATGTTGAGAGACTATAAGAAATGAACACAATAAGCTCGATCAATTTTTCGACTTCTAAAATTGATAGAAAATTAACACTAGCCAATATAAAATATTCATATTGTATAAATTTATTTTCAACTAATTTTTATTTAAGCTGTAACATTTTTTTTTTTTGACATCTTAAATTTTGATAGAAAATTAACGATAGCCAATAAAAAATATGTATATAGTATGAATTTAATTTCAACTAATTTTTATTTTAGATGCAAAAATTTTTTTTTTTTTTTTGTATTAACCTTTAATGATAACGAATAGTTTTGCCCTCAAATTAGAATATTGCAAAAAAATCACACATATTAATTTTATTTCTCTTATATTAGGCAAAAAATGCAGCTCGTGCAAAACAGCTACGGGCAAAATTTGAAAAATGGCAGGACAATGAAATCAAACGTGAACTCAAAGAGGGATACGTAGATATCTATTCGCAACAGGTTTCTGATGACTCCACAATTGAGAGCGCCAAAACGTGAGCATGGAATATTATAGAAAGCCAAAAGCTAATATTTACCATTTTCTGTTTGTAGAATTCGAGAGCGCTTTGAAAATATGTCAAGTTATGAAAGAAAATTGCAAATTGGGCCACGTTATCCGATAAACCGTTTTGTTGTCAGTATTACACTTCATACATTTTTATTTTGTATCTAATTTGTTTATTTTTTGTTTCAGTAATATTTGTAAATGGGGATTGAAAAGAAATTAAAGCAAACATACAAATTTTGTGCTGAGTGGGCTCTCCTCATTTGAATATTTTTTAATTGTAACGTAAGCCCTCAATAGAATTAGTGTTGGAGGATAGTAAAGCTACATGTCAGCCTTTTAAAAACTTATTTTTAAAATCTTCTACTAACATTTTATACCTTTTTGACAATAATAATTGAATTAAGCTCACAATATAGATATACTCAGCTCAATTAACAATAGGGCTGTGAAATATCATTGAGTTTGTGCTTCAGTTTATCTGTTCAATATTCCAAGTAAAAATTCCCGTGGTCCACACGCATTCAAGCCTATTTTCGCAGATAACGAAATAAATTATTGACATATTGGAATATATCTTGTTCTCTTTGTTGCATAAATATTCATATCATTATCGCAATTAATACTCTTGTTCCATTTTTAAGTAACAAATTGAAAGACCAAAATATTGCAACGACATTGTATTTTATTTTAAATCATGTGTACTTTTAATGTGGCAAATACATTTATTTTTTATTTTCTATTCTATAGCCTTATCCATAAATTCCAGGAATCTTTTGGCATATTGTTCAGGATCACACGTTGATATTCCATCAACATTACTACCGTATTTTACTGTCTTTGCTGCTTTTGCTGCCTAAAACACAATATGATCACAACGTACGTTCTCAAATTAAATTAGTAAATAAAAATACAAAATTACTATTTTCTTTTATTACCTGCTTCTTGACACCATATTGTGTGAGCACATCGATGATAGCAATAAAGTAGATTTCTCGTCTTTCTGGAAAATATTAGGTCACTCATTTAGTACCTACAACATCTAGTTTAACGACATATACCTTCAATACTTGGAATAGCGTAAATGTCGACTTCATAAACAACTTCCTTATATTGCGCACCTCTAGGTGAATCAGGTGGCGTGTTATACGTCCAGCTTAAATTTTTTTTTTAAAACATATGCACATTATTTTTAAAAGTAACTTACCGTTCACCACTATCGCATTCTTCACTTTCGCTATTTTCACTGCGTCCCGTAGTTAACGTACTGTCGCCATGAAGAGCCTCTTCCTCCGCTCGCACACAGTCATGTATACCAACAAGAAGAGAGTAGTCCATAATGTGTAACTTTATTAAAAGCTATAGCAATGTAAAACTAATATTAATATAATTATCGATTTTTTTTCATTCAATGTAATAAAATATAAACGCTATACATATCGGGTAATTATCTTTATTTAATCGACGTCAGTAAAATTTAAAAAACTATATAATCCAGAACGCTTTCGTTCTATAAAAGCATTTGGATTTTCTGTTTTTTGTTATATTGAATAAGTCTGTACAGAAGTATTTATTTAGATATCACACGGGCAAATCTGCCTGAATAATGTACAGCACTTAAATACACATTGGTACAACGAACGAAAAACTATACAAATTATAGGGGAGATTTTTCTGAAGTATATAGATGTAAAATACGTAATACAAAACTATATTCAATACTACCAATAAAACCTAAATAAACATTTTTATTCGTTTTTTTTTTTTTGTGCCATAAGTACTTGATGAAACTCCAGTCGCGGGGGAACTAAAATCGCTGATACACGAATGAATACTTACATTAATATCATTACTCAGTGTATCCAACAATTTTTTCTTCGGTTCATCTCCAATTTCTAACTTGACTTTTTGTTTGATAAAATCATTGTCCTTAAATGTTGGTAAATGTTTTTCCAGCTCTTTTTCAGAAGCCTCGCGATCAACTGTACTACCCTTCAAGTCAAATTTTCTATATATAAAAAAATGTTTTCAATTAAATGTGCTTAACTATGATTGTTTTGCTTTTTTTTACTTATGTATAGTTAACTGAGAGCTGAAAACATTACGCATAACAACAAAGTAGTACTGCACGCTCTCCACAGTAATCCTGTACATTCCCAGATATTGGGGCAAAAGTGTTTTGCCATGCCTTTCAACAACATACTATTTGCATGAGAAAATAGATTTGTTATTTTTTGTTTGTAGTTTTTCGAAAAACCTAGTAGCAACTTACAGGATGATAATGCTTAAGAAATGCGTGCATACGTTCAATTTCTTCGGAATTTAAACTCTTAATTATAAAGAATTTATCGTAGCTTTGATAAAATTGTGCTCCTGATTTGCCCGAAGAGTCAATTTGCACAGGTTGTGATCTGGTCAAGGATTCACGGTAGTCAACATCGTCGACTCCAAAGCGCTCACGCAAATTTCGAAATACAAGAGGACAGTATTCTTTTACCTTAAAATGTGACGGCATATTCTCTCTAAGTGCAACAGAGAATACAAACATTATTAAATTTAGAAATATATGAAGGTTACAAACTAGTTGTTGGCAACATAGAAAGAAACATATCTTCGAATATCGTAGAGCAGATTTCTGCTACACAATTGGTTAATTTATAAACACAAGTTAAAAATTAAAATTTAAAAACTTTCAATTTATTGTAGAAAAATTAATTTGTAAACTAGAAGCATACAAATATTTCTAATGTGTTGATTTTTGGAAACGGGAACGCATACTTACTTGTTAAATAAATGGTTATCAACTTTAATTTTTGAATACGCCCGAAAATCGTCCGGCAGCAACATTACTGGTATGTTTACATGGCTTAATTCATTTATCTAGAAGTTAGATATATTGTTATTACATAAATGCATACATATGTTTGTAAATAAGTTAAAGCAATTGTGTACTTACAGTATGGTTTATTCCCCACATAAATACACTGAGAATTGGTTCATTGGCTCGAAAAAGTTTGACTTTTTGATGTTTTACACGAAAATGTTTCTTCTTTAAAATTCGCGGTTGTGAAGTGGACGAGATCTTTTTATCCATGTTCCAGATTTATTGTTCTGTCTGTTTAACGTGAAGTCAATTATTAACACTGAGAATATTTAATTCAATAAATTTGTACCGCAAAGAGAGGAATATTTAAATGTGTATTAGTATAAACATACATATATATAAATATATATATATTGTATGCATGTACGTATCTACAATGCGTCAACATATATACACACGTAAATATGTTGCTAAATGTATGTATATTCGAATTCAAAAATTCAAGTAAAGTTTATTCACGTAGAAATTTAAAGGCAAAACTACAAACAATAAAAAGTAGAATAAGTGCAAACTGCATTTGCAATACGAATATTGTACATACATATAGAAATATATTTATATATATATATGACGTACATTTAGATGCAACTGCCAGTCGATATAAATACGTACAATAGGTAAGTCCAAAATATCCTATATCAGTAAAATATCTAATGACATAGACATTATTAAAATAAAACTTCAAATCGAAAATTTTTCTATTTCGTTTTGTCAGTAGAAACGTTTATCGACACTGTCAGCAAACAATGAAAATTTATATAAAATTATCGATACTAAAATGAAAAACTCAATATCGCCAACGTGTATCACGACCGTAAAGTAGTGTATCGATTGCCTATCGATATTAATATAGTGTAATAATAAAAGGTTGTATCTCTAGCCTGCTGGGTGTAGTTAAGTGAGACTGGGAAGACACTATGTTTGGACTTGGCTGGCAAAAGTAAAAACTGTCAGCCCGAAAGAGATAGCTGTCCACAATATGATGCCACCTTAAAATTATTAACCTAAATCTATTCTTTAACTAATATTTGAGGATTGTTCGATCACTCGTGCTACACTGGTTTCCTGTTTATGCTTCTAATGTCTTCTTATGATGAACTTGCTGTTTTTGAGTTGCGTGGAAACTTGTGTGAAAATGTGACTTCCTAATCTACTGGTTTCAATCAAATTTACTGATTTAAAATAATTGTGGAACTGTTTCGGATGTCACGACTTTGAGTCGTTTATGCAAAAAAAGTTTGTCACATACCAAAGCAAATTACGATCACTGCTTCAGAGTCATGGCTGAATCTGGTGTTGATCTAGGCTTCGATTTGGAATTTGATTTAAATTTAAATTTACTTAACGATAACGATTCAAACATGGAATTCTTGCCAAACGTAATGGTAGCAGGCAATTCGGAGAATGTGGAATTCTACGAACTTAAGTCAACCCGTTCGCTACGGACAGAAGAAATGTAAGTATGTATGGATGTAGTACGTATATAACTATGTATGTATCTAATCGCACGTAGGCACATGTACATGTAAAGGTATATATGTATAAGTGTATATACATAAACAATAATGCACATACATAATTGTAGTCAGTTGAAAATTGTTCATCATTAGCAGTTTTTATTATCTTATCGCAATTCGGGATTTACCTTGAAATATATAAACATTTATAAATGTATACACATACAGATACTCATATGTATAATTACATTTTTATGTGTGTATACATGGGCATATAGATTTACATATGTTATGTAGGTATAATGGAAGCTAACTATTTAATATTATTTCTTATTTTATTTAATAATATGTTTTTAGGTTTTGGTGTGATCAAAACCAATCAAATATGAAATATGCTAAAGGGCGTGCGCAAAATGTTTAATAACCAATTATGTCGTTAAAGTCCACCAATGATATTAGTTTGGGTTTAATGTGCTAAACAAATTGGTTCAGCTTTACACTTTTATTTATCTACCTACATAAGTATGGATTTGCCCTCTTTTCAAACTGACAATTGAAATGGAGGGAAAAGGGTATCTAACCGTTTTCCCACACTGCTTTAAAATATAGAACTGTAGATTCAATTTAACTTGAATATTGTTTTTTCCAATCTTATATCTATATGAATATGTCCTCAAGCATTAAACGATAGAACCATTAACTCGAATGGTAAATTCGTGGGTTTCAATTTTAACACAATATAATTGCCAATATTTGGTAGTAACGGTTAAAGATTTTATGGAAAACATAGCGGCAAGTCAACCAACTAGTGTCTTATAAATAACGATATTCTACTTAAGATTATGTAACCAAAATTTGCGTTTTTACTATTTTTGTGGTAAAATGAGAACTTATTTGATATGTAAAATTAAAATAAGTAAGACAAAAATTAGTAATAATAGAAATTTTACATTTTTTTGGGTTGTGTCTTATTTACATAAACAAATTGAATTTTGTTTATTGAACATTAATTTTTGTTTTGTAAAGTAAATCTTTTTTTATATTCAAAATATGATAAAGTAAATGGTATAGTCAATTATATGATATTCAGGCGAATACATGATGCGGTATGGCGTTCACTTGAAAACGCTTAAGAGGTTTTATCGATCTCTAGTTAGAGCGATACTCAATTTATCAGAAAACGTTCTCATTTTTATATTTAACAGGTCGATAAATTTGTATGTTCTATTTGCCGTTTTTTCTATGTTTTCAATTGGAAAATGCCAATGTTTTAAAATACTAAAAGATGTTTTCTTCTTAATCAGACAACAACTAACAATTGTTCGTTCTTTTTTATGAGTGAGCGATAGACAAGAAATGCGCACTCAAGGAACCCAAATTTTCTTTTCCGATTTATTCAATACATTCATTATTGCCTTTTCAATGCAGACATACTTAGATTTTTTTTTCGTTTAATCATATCGTATTTTTTATTTCTAATACTTATTTATACGCCATAATGTACTATAATATACCGAAAACATGCAAACATGTTATCACTTTTCCCCTTCGCATTATTAAGTTTCAAATTTTTTCACGCGTACTTTTCTTAAATATAGTCTTGACGATCTTTGAAAACGTAGTTGTAAAATGTTGTATAACTAGTTCTTAGGCGATGAATTTATATAATCCCTAAGATGTTGAATGTAACGGAATACTTATATACTAAAATGTGTAAACAATTGAAATGTTGTAGTATATTTTTGCTGTGATTTGATATTTCTCACTCGGACAGGCTCGGTTGCAAACTGATCATGATCCGTAAATTATAAATTCATTAATTTTAGTAGTCATATTTTTAGTTGTTAAATTTTTTTTTAAGAATATTTGTAAACTATTCAGGTGGCAACCGTGCATAGGAATTAATTCAATGTCCAACACTGTATATATTTGTGAATAATGCGCATGTACGTACAATAGCCAAAGTATAGTTTTATCTATAGATATGTATGCAAACATCATGCAGTTAGTATGTATGTCTGGTATTCGTGATCATGGAAACAGGGTCCTCAAAAATGAATTATTATATGGATTTATGACAAATAGAATGATCTCAGATTTTCCAAATGTTTTACAGGTTTTTTTCTTTTGATTTTCATCATAAAACTTTCACCGCCAAGTGGTATATATTTTAGCAATTTGATGAACACCCATTTATTGGGTTTCAGTGTTTATCGTATATGTAAAATTCTTTAGCATTAAACTGTACTCTTATAGAAATATCAGTTTTTTCGTATTTGAATTCTCTGCTGGCAAAGCAAGTTCAAGGCCTTTGGGATTGGATTAAACCATTAACTATCTAATATCTATATTGCGAAAGTTTAGTGTACAAAAATGTTTTCTTATTTTGGTAAGAAAATGAAAAAGAGTGAAGAAGTGCATACTAAGGAATCAGAACTCGATTCAGATGCCATATTTATTGATCAATCGCTTAATCATAAGGATCTTAGTCAAAGCTCAAAAGAAAATCCAACACAAAGTATAATTACAAACCCTGAATCATTATCAACGTCTTCCGCGGAGCGGCTAGAGGAATTCCAAAAATTTTTAAGACGAGTCCAAACACTGCAGATGTCTCCATTAAACTCAATCCACAATGCAGAACGGTCTCTGTTAAGAAATTCTTTAGGCATCGCACCAATCGAGGTCGGTGTAGAGCCATCAACAGTAATGGAGTTTGATGAAAACAGTGCTAGTTCAATAAACAACAGTAGAGAAGCTAAACCAATTGTTACAAAAACAACGAATATTCGTGTTACGGTTGGTATAGATAAGGATTTGGAAATGATACTCGAAATGGATCCAAGCATTGTAGATTTGGGTGATATTGTTGCAGTTAGAGAAACCACAGATACTCGAATTGCGGGATTGCCACCACTAATGGGTGGGTAGGTATTTATTGAAGCTCATTTATAATATACATCCTCTAAGACTATACTCATATAATTAGTATTTTGATAATTACACAATTAAATTTTATATTTGTAGACCAACGTTTAAAACTGCAACGCCCACATCTCGTACACAGCTTAAGCTGCAGTTGCAACGGGAGCAGCAACAAGAACAGCAAATGTTAATGCATCAACAACAGGATGCAGGAATGCTTAACAATTCGTATCAACCTATGAGCAACAATTGCATGGAGTCTGAAGTTCTTGACAGCACCAGCACTAGTGCATGTGGCAGTGGATCATCAAGCTTCGAGCAATCACAATTAAATCATAAAGATCGATTACCTGTTTCCAGTCCAGTTACTTTGAAAGTGCCTTTGCAAAGCATTGGTGTTGATGTACCTCCTCAAGTGCTACAGGCAAATATTCTTGCATAAATATTCTTTTGAACACTCGAAACAATTTCTTAAAAAGTGATCCATATTAGTATTATTAAATATTTTCACAGGTTAGCACTGTGCTTGAAAACCCAACAAGATATCATGTCATTCAAAAGCAAAAAAATCAAGTGAGGCAATACCTTAGCGAATCGTTCAAGCCATCAGCATGGAGTTCTCAAAATTTTGAAGTAAGATTAATATTTTTGTATGCTCGAGAATAAACATATTAATTATATTTGCAAATTGTTATTATAGAACAAACCAATAATTACCTCTACATCGGATGGCAATCTTCAATGTACCTCGGTGCTCAATGAAACTGTTCATATTGAACGACCGAATAGTTTTGGCGGTGGTGCTGCTACGACTGTTAATGGAAACGTTTTCCGTAAATCGATACACTCTGATACGGATTCCATTCAATTTTCACCATTCGTCGGTACCACTGGCACTAGCTGTGCAAGTAATGGAAATTGCAATACTGGGTTTTTTGACAACTCCAGTAGTATGGACTATCAGAGTGGAGGCTTGAATCGTGGAAGAACTGTTTCCTCAGGCAAAGCGAATTTAACAACAACCCGGTCTAGTGGCCTAATTAGTTCAATTCGCACATCCAATATTCCAAGGGTGACAACGACGAGTCCTCTGCAATCTACATCGGCCCCTATGTCCCCAAGCATCAGCTCAGTAGCAACAAGTGCTTCAGAGGTATTTAAATATTCTTGCTTTTATTTTATTTTATTTGTAAAATTAATTCATTTGCATGAATTATTATAAGAATTGCATTAGGAAGACACACATTTAATGGCAACTAATTTTTAAATTATGTCTTGTTATATCAATATCATTAGTTACAGCAATTCAGAAAGCTATAGTCGAGTGTGGTCGACTGGCCCGCTGGCCAGTTCAAAAATTCTAAAATATACCAAAAAGTATATTTTGTAATATACTCAAATATACAGAATACATCAGTATATTGTCATTTGGTATATTGACATACACAATAACATTGTCCACCAGAAACAAAGCAGTTCGCATACAAAACTGTTCTTGAACAACTTCCACGTTTTTCATCCGATCGAACCCAAATTTTCGAGGATCATAGATTTATCGTTGTATATACCAAAATTTAAAATTTTTTCGATTTTAGGGGTCGGGTCAAAATATAAAACAGACTTGGTCTGCGGAGTTTATATAAGATTACTGATACCAAGCTTGGTATCTCTAGTTTTTATAGTCTCAAGGTATTCATACCGTCGAACGGATATGGCTATATCGACTCGGCTGTTGTCCCTAAGTAAAAATCATTATAACAAGGTATATTTGTTGACCAAAAATCCGTGACACTTTCTTGAGAATTATGATATGGAGTCAAAGACAAATAATAACAAGCAAACGTTAAATACATTTTCAGTTGCTTCCACGTTGCACTATTCGTCTTTTGGGAAGTTATACTTATATAATTATGTACTTACAGCAGTACCGGTAAATATAATTTGTCCAGAAATGTGTGTTCCATTTCAGGTAAATACGTACCTTTTCGTGCATTTTATATGTTGGAAATGTAGTCAAGTTTTACATATTTTACGTAAGACTATGCGTAAGAGTTCATCGGCACATGTATGTGAATTGATCATTTTGCAGACTACTGAAATTGTCACCGTATGGTACTTACAACGCAAAAATATTTATATATGCGTGTGTTGGTGTCTTGCTTACTGACTTGTGTTACGTTTACGAAATAAGAATAAGATTTAGACTATTCAGAGAATGTTGGTTTTTATTGTAATTCAAAAAGTACAAAACTTAATTTTTGTAGAACAGGTTGATACAGAGCTGTTTAATTGTTATATCTGTAACTAGCCGATTCGTGCGGGTATTCATTAAAAAATTTGAAAAAATCACACAGAAAGAATTTTTTTTCGCAGGCAAATTAAAAAAAAAGTATGGAGTATATGGAAGTTTCGAGTTTACGCAGCAACACCATCAACAACAACAATAATAGACCTGAAGTGCAATTAGAAACTATATAGGAAACTACAGTTTCGGTACAGCATGCACATAAACACTTCACCGAGCGACGTATTGAAAATTTCAACTCAAATCTGAAGATTCAATCCATTGAACCGTAGGCGATGCTGCTGGTTAAACTTTCTAACATTTTTTTCCCAAGTAGTCTAAAATCGCCGGGGTAAAATTAACAATCTTAAGTGCTTGAGAAATTTGGTTATAGTTTCTTATATTATTTAACAGTATCATCATTTGATCAGGCCAGGTGGTCAGATCCGCCCCACTTAATCTTTGTCCGACTTGTTTGCTTTAAACACTTTGTGTGACGAAAATGATGTTTAAGTTTTGTTTATTGCATTGCCTTAACGTCCCTTTTTATCAACTTCGAACAAGGATTTCGTTAAATAGGCTTTTGTCTTACAATCAAAAATAGATAAAGAATTTGTCTTTATTGATATGTTTCCATCGATGAAACTGTCAAATCCTTCAAAATAGTTATAGGATTTCTTTCTTTCACTTCCAATTACACCTATATCCCACTCGATGCATTTAACTTGCTACAAAATTTCGCATTTGCAAATTTAAAGGTATGTCTTCAAATGTATCAAACTTTTTATACCCGCTACCCATAGGGTAGAAGGGTATTATAACTTTGTGACTTCAGGAAATGTATGTAACAGGAAGAAGGAAGGCATCTCCGACTCCATAAAGTATATATATTCTTGGTCAGGGTCACCAGCCGAGTCGATATAGCCATGTCCGTCTGTCTTTCTGTCTGTATGAACACCTAGATCTCAGAGACTATAAGAGCTAGAGATTCCAAATTTGGTGCCAGTATTGGTGTATGTCCTACGCAGATCAAGTTTATTTTAGATTTTTGCCACGCCCATTTCTGCCCCCTAAAATCGAAACAAACTATTTACTAGTGCAATTTTAAAGATAGAGTCTCAAGTTTTGGCACATATAAGATAATAACAGTCTCGATGATTTCCGAGAATTTGGTCGCGATCGGATGAAAAACTTGGAAGTTATTCAAGAAACAGTTTTGTATGGGAAAATCCATAGGCAGCTAGCTGCACGTGCCTTTTTTCAATGGACAATGTGACAGTGCATGGTATATCTTATACTTTATACAAATATACCAAAAATACGTTTTGGTATCTTTTAGTATATTTGAGCTGGGTAGTGGGTATATCACAGTCGAGCACACTCGACTGTAGCTTTCTGACTTGTTAAAAGTGGTATACGTAAATTTTCATTGACGGACTCTGCTGGGCATATTTTAAATCTCTTTTGAAACTGAAGAAATCGCATTTATTAGAATACCTACAGTTTTTTTTTTTAATGTGGGAACACCACTATTACCTTCATTTGTCACTCTCAATCACAATATAACACTAATTGAAACCAATCCAAAATGTTGGATTAATAATGTTAAATTTCCGATTTTTAGTAATATTGATATTGAAGAAGCAGCATTTATCAGCTGATATCTTTATATGTTATACGCACATTCTCAAATATCCAAATTCAATTACAGATTTGCATATGCATTATAGAGGTGGGTGGGCAGAATCAAAATCAAACTAGGCTTGTATTTGTTATTGAGTGCAGCAGCTTGAAGGCACCTCCAGCTAATGTCACACTTTCTGTTTCATTTGCGTAGCCAATCTTTATCAATTTTTATCTGATGAAGAGCGTGTAATAGTTTTAAAAGACTTAAATTTACTTGCCACTTTTTCGACTCCCAAGTGTTTACTCATAATAACTTTCTTATTCCTCCAAATAGCCTTGCATTTTGATGGTTTACTAGAAATTTCTTTGTAGCTTTTGAACTCGGAATGTAAGGATCGTGCTTAGTACATATGTCTTATAATTTTGATATGTACGTCGATCGAGTTTGTTTGCTTTCAAAAGTCAAACATTCACAATCAAACTTCTCAATCGAATTGATTCGCTTAATTTGTATTCTTGCACTGACATTTGTTCTGGTACTAATCACTATTATGAACAATTATATCCCTTTTTTAAATACCTATCTATGCCTTCAATCTGTTAATTAACTTCCGGTTAAGTATCTTTTATATTTTTGGAGATTTTGATGTTGAATTTGATGGATATATCGTAGTTGAAAATGCTTATTTATATTATGCATACTGCAATTTTAGATAATAGTTGAATATGGAAAAGGCCAACTCTAGAAATAAATTGTAGCTTTATGTCTCTGAAATCTGGATGAAAGATTAGCATGGCTACATCGCCTCGACAATGACCGAGACTAAATATTTTTCCAGGGGTTGGAAAGAATTCGTACTGTGTGTTACTTAGCTTCCTATTGTCTCAATAAAATATATTTATATGCATATGTATATGGAAGATATATATATTAAAACAACACAATGACTACATGTATTAAATTATTAGATGCCTTCAAGGATATAATTTTGTATTAGGCTATATGCATTGTTTTGTTTTAATACGCCACCAAAAGGAAAAATATGTTAATAAATTATTAAACGCATCAATAATAGCACGCAATTATTGTCAAATTTTTTAAAAAATATAACATCTTAATTTGTCTGTCTTTTGCTTTCAGCTGCCTTCATTTGATAGTGACGTAAGTGTATTTGAATCAAATTTAAAATGTAATTCTCATTTTTACAGCATTGTTCTTTCGTAATTTAATTATTTTCCTTACCCAAGCTTACTCTAAAATGTATAAAGGTAAAATGCTAAGACGTTAATTTTACATTGTCAACCAAAAAAAATGAATTCAAGTTATAATTTTAGTTGTATTTAGAATAATTAAAATGATTGCTGAAATTGATCGTGTGTATTTCAGTCATTCAAAAAGTTTTCTATTAAACCATACTTATAAGGTACGACCATAATTCATAATTGTGTACGTAAGTTTCACATCAATACGGTTCTCTTATTTATGTCTTTTAAGATGTCTTAAGATATATCTCGTTATTGACGCTAGACAATAAATCATCCGTAATTACTCCCACGGGCAAGACTCCGGTTCCGGAAAATCCTGTATGATCTTGACTTTTTCAGGGTCTGTTGTTGTACCGTTACATATAACGTTAAACCCTAGAATATTCCCACTATTTTTTTAAAACGTAATTTTGCTAATTTTTGCTTCATATGAGGTTTTTGGAACCCGTTCTATGTGCATGACATGAGTTTCCTCGCCTTCAGAAAAAAGAGCATTTAGCTATTAAAAGTTCATTACAAAATGCATGTTGCGATTCTAATCCTCGTCAGTGCTTTTCTTTTCGAGACTGACTTTTGTATTATGGCATTTTTCAACAGATTTTGGAACTTTTCAAGTAGAATATAGTTAAATGGTAGCCTCCACCGAGGTATTGTAAGGCATGGATGATGCTCCTGCCGGCGTTAGCACGGCAAGGCATTAAAGGTCCAACGGAAATAAATTCAACAGTAAAACAAAAAGTCAACAACGTTGAAATACTTAGTAGATTCTATGATACAGCGATTAAAAAAACGAAATATATAAATACGAGTATCGAAAAAAAACACGATTTGTAAGCGCACTTTAAAGCGAGACTCTTTAATTTTGAAATATACAACGATAACTATAGTCTTTATCCCCAATTTAGTTACGATCTGATTATAAACTTATTCAAGAAGCCGTTTTCTATGGGAAATACAGCAGCTGCACTTGGTTTGTTTCTTGGTGGACAATATAATTGCGCATGGAATATTTCATAGATCAAGATGTCTAGTATAATACACAATGCATTTGGTTTAATCTACAGGCAGACGATCTTTTTGACGACATTCTGCAGAATGATTCATTCAATTTTGATAAAAACTTTAACTCGGAGTTATCAATCAAACAAGAGCCTCAAAATTTGACAGACGCAGAAATTAATGCGTTGGCTAAAGATCGACAGAAAAAAGATAATCATAATATGAGTGAGTACATTTAAAGAGTTGTACTTTCCATTCACTCAGTACGTAACCGCAATACATCAAAAAATCGAGTATGTATTTTCTTTTCAATTAGTTGAACGACGGCGTCGTTTCAACATTAATGACAGGATCAAAGAGCTAGGCACTCTGCTACCCAAGGGAAGTGAAGCTTTCTACGAAGTTGTACGTGACATACGCCCAAATAAGGGTACGATTCTTAAATCCTCCGTCGATTATATCAAATGCTTAAAACATGAAGTATCGCGATTAAGACAAAATGAAAACCGGCAACGACAAATGGAACTTCAAAACCGAAAACTTACGTCACGAATTCGAGTAAATATATTGCCTACTAATTAAATAAATATTTTAATTCACTTTCAAAATTATTTAATTGTAAGGAATTGGAAATGCAGGCCAAATCCCATGGCATTCCTATGTCTGATTTCAATCTAACATCAGCATCGGCACCAACGCCATCTGCCATTTCCATCGCGTATCTCAAGTGCTCCAGCTCTAATCCTTCAACTTTGCCTGCCTCTTTAATTCAAAATCGCCACTCTACCACTTGTCAAATGGAGGATGTCATTGAGAGCACGGTATGTTTCTTAGTAACATTTTAGTAATAAAAATGGAAATAATTAAAAACGGTTCAAATTAATTATTGGATTTAGCTTGCATGAATGTCTCACACAACACGCGTTTCCAAATATTTCATGCTAGATTAAATTTGGGCAAGTGTCAAAATAACTCGATTATAAACTTTTATCTGATTTTGACTTATGCCTGAGTGACTTGACTGACTGACACACAATAACGACACTGAGAACAAAGATGTTGCAATACTTCTACGAGGTAAGGTAGTGGGAAGGGTTTGTCAAAATGATTGTCAGCTGTAGTCGTGGGCTTAAACCAAATTGACAAGCTAATGATGCGAGGATTGTAAACACCCCGTGCAGGGAATAGATGCAATGCTTTCCTCTCATAGCAATCATTTTTTATCTGCACCACATCATAATCGAACGAAACGAAATTCTTTTTATACATTGCAGGTTCCATCGATTAATAACGATGCTAACGTGGGCTTAAACCAAATTGACGAACTAATGATGGAGGATTGTAAACATCCAGTACAGGGAGGAGATCCAATGCTTTCCTCTCATAGCAGTCATTTGTTGTCTGCACCACATTCTCCCATTTCAACACAACTACATCAGTGCTGTAATAGTACCTTCGGAGCGAAGACGATTGAGCAGCGTGGAAATGTAACCAATGAACTCAAATTTGGTGATGTTCAAAACCACACTAGTCATCGAACAACACAAGGAGACCAGCATCGCTTACAGTATCCCCGGGAAGGTAATCAACAGAATAGTAATGTACTAAGAATGCTCAATGAATGTGATACTGCTGGCGAACACGATCCATTACTTTCATCATTACAACGATCACATGGTGGTGTGGTGGACGAAGATGATGACCAACATCGTTCGGTGGACATAACGGGCTCAATGATAAATAGTTCATTATCATCTTTAGTGGATGAATCACCCCACAATGAACCCATGCTCTTGACGCCCGAAACGTTGGATATTGATCACCTCTGAAACTATAAAACTGCCAAATCATTCAAATTGAACTAAAACAACTAACCGTAGTTCAAAATAATTGCGAACTAGTTTAGTATTATATCACTTGCATGCAATAGTACTGCATGAATTAATTATATGTATATATATATATACACATTAGTATTATTGTTAAAATGTTACAGTTGTCTTTTGTGTTATGCCGTAAGATACGGTGTAACGTCACAGAGATAAGACAGATCACATTAATGATACAAGTGTATTTAAAAGCCCATACTAATGCATTCCAACGCTAATCCAAATATAGCCAATTCAATGTTATATATGTAGATGCACTTGTCAATGAATAATTATACATACAAATATCAATATATTGTTTATCAATATTAAAATTAAGTATAAGTCTCAAATACATTTTAAATGTTTTTCATAATTTGCGGTCATCAGGCTGACATATGTATTACCCATTATTGTTTCGGTTTTGCTGAAACACACACAATTGTTGAGCGAACAATGCTGCATAATTTTTACTGTTGTTGTTTTGTATATAAAGTTCTGAAACGTTGGTTGTTACAAAAAAATAAAATGACAATCCATTTATATGTTTTGACATATTTATGAAATCAATGCGCTTATAAATACTCAAATTATGTGAATGGACAATGAAGAGATTTTAACATCACTTTTAATATATTTGGGTACTTTAACATTTTACTGATATTAGAGTATATGATAAAGTGCATAACTACACAGATCAATATAATTATATGTTAAATATTGTGGGCGTTGGCTTATGCACATCCCAGTTTGCCAAACGACGCAAAGTCAATACTGATTATTTGTACGTCCCATTCATGAAACACAGAAATTAACAACCTTATAAATGCTACCATTCGAAATCGAAAGGGAATGATTCGAGCATGCATAAACAAGTAAGAAAGCTACAGTCGAGTGTGCTCGACTGTTATATACCCTCTACCCAGCTCAAATATACAAAAGTATTTTTGGTATATTTGTACATTCATATTCCATCACATCTGTTATTATCTTCGTATGTGCCAAAACTTGAGACTATCTTTAAAATTGCGCAAGTAAATATATGTATTCTATGGAGTCCCATATGCTTCCTTTTGCTTATATCATACATTTCCTGGAGGCAGAAAATGGGTGGCACTAAAAAGTCTCTTGGTCTTAGTCTAGTGAATTCTATTCTATTGGATGAATTTTATCTTTATTCTTCAAATGGTTAAGTCGGTCATTTCCATCAGCCCGGATGCAGTTCTATTAATATCCTAAAATAAAAAAAAAAACGATTTACAAGCGGAATTATGAATTATGAATTATTTTCTAAAACCAGTTGGACTAAAATGTATAAGTTTGTTCGTAATTACAAACCACCATCGTCTTTTAGCTTTTATTGTTGTGGTATGCAATTTCTTATAAATAAGTTGTACATGTCTGATGATATTAGGTAGTGCTTTAATCATTGAATAACTCATTCTGTCTATGCCTGGAGTTTTACCTTTCAAGGAGTCAAGGCCAGATGAAAACTCAATAAAGTTAATATTATTCTCGATAGGAAAAGCCGTTTTTCCTGGAGGAGATAATAAGCTATATGCTATTATCTTCATTTGTTGCTTACAAATAAGTCAGAAAAGTTGCGATCTTGTGACTCTGAAGACCAGTTAATGCAGAAAACGTTAGCAATGACTTGGAGTTGTGTGATGTTGTTCATAGAGTTTGGGTTTTGTATGCAATAAATATCATTCCAAATTTTAAAAAAATTCAGGGGTTAATTTGTTCAGTGAATTTTATAGTAGACTTTTTTTCAAGGAAACAAATTTCAAAGAAACAAATTATTCATATTTATATGTATTGTCAAGTTCATCTGACGATGAGTCGGTTCGAATGTTTGTGGTGTCTCTAGATATAATTTCTTGTGTTATGATATTTTTTTACCTTTAGTAGTTTTTAGTTGAGATTTGAGTCTGTTTGAAAAATTTTTTGTGAGAATTTTTATGTTAGACTTTATGTTACTTAATGGAACATTTGTAGGGGTGGGACATCGGGCATCTTCTGTAAACTGAGGAGTGGTTGGTGTCCGGTAATTTGCTGTCTTTGCACTTATCAAAGTTGCAGAGTTCCTTAGTGTCGGGATCGGTATGGAAAGCCTTGGCACAATTTTTGCAAGACTTTATTGTTGAGGCAGAGTTTGGTGATGTGTCCAAATCTGAAGCAATTCTTGACGCGGAGTGGAGGAGGAATGTAGGTGCGCAGTTTGACCAATTCATATCCAATTTTGATGTTTTCAGGGATAGTGTGTGAGGCAAATTTAAGAATGATTAGTCCAGTTACTTTAAGTTCGTTGTTGACTTTTCTTTACACTTTCTTGACTTCAACTACATTTTGGGATGTAAGTTCAGTCTTAATTGCATCTTCAGTTAGGCAGCGTAGGTCATTTGAGTAAATAACTCCTTTTGAGACGTTGAGAGAAAGGTCTTCGGTAACAACGACAAGGAATTGGCCCAGTAGTTGCAGTTTTATTAGCTTGGATCAAATTTTTTTTTTGATTTCCGTCGCGTGTTTTTTTGGCAATTAAAATTTCTCCATTGCAAGCAAAATCAATACACTTTTTTATTAGAAATGGGGAAACATTTTCCATCGAATTGTTGTCTGTGCGTTTCGTAATTAGGAACTTTTGTCCAGACATTAGCTTTGTCTTATCAGGGGGTTCGACCGCTTCCATTGTAACAGTGCTTTCAAGATTAACAGTTGATTTATTTATTATTTATTTTACTTCGCTTTTGCTTTGAGGTTCAGTTTTCATTGTAATCAATTTAAATTAAAGGTAAGAAATTGGACACTGTCGAGTTAAAAAGGAGGTGGTCATCATTTTGGGGTTACTACCTGGTGGTGATAAGCTAATTGCAAAATTTAAATTCAGCAACAAATTTTTTTTAAATAATTTAATAGTGATCGCACTTAATCCATTTTTAAATTCTAACATCTCATCATCAAAGTTATGGGCTTATAATACAAACAGAAACTAATAATGATTGGAATACTTGTATACATAAATTTAATATTTTATATAATAAAAATAAACTACAAATTCAAATGTATACGCTTTTTAAATCACATTAAATCGTTTAACTAATTAACACGATTCCTGTTAAATTAAAGAGCACAGAATGTAATTTATTATTTTACACACATGTATTTATTTTAAATCTAATATTGTTTTGTTTTTTTTATTAAACAATATTTTAATGTTTGGTCGGATAACTTTGCCGTTGTGTTAAATACTCATTTTTTGGCCAATTCAGCTGATAGCCAATCAAGTCCCTCGTACAAGCCGTGACCTTGGGTGGCGCAAGTCGACTGAATAAACCACTGCATTAAGAAAAAGAACAAATTTTTTAATATTGAAAAAATATAATTGCTTTTTACTTACATGACGGTTTCTTAATTGGTTTAAATGCAACTTGTCAGTTAATTCGGCAGCACTCATGGCATTTGGAAGATCTTGTTTGTTGGCAAACACCAAAAGCACAGCATCTCTTAACTCATCCTCTTGCAGCTGCAGAAAACAGTTAAACAAACAAAACAAAATGAAAATATTTATTAATAAATATTTAAATGGATGCAAATGCTATACCATATTTTGAAGTTCCTTTTCAGCCTCATTAATGCGATCACGATCATTCGAGTCGACAACAAAAATAAGTCCTTGTGTATTTTGGAAGTAATGACGCCAAAGCGGTCGAATTTTGTCTTGACCGCCAACATCCCACACGGTAAAACAAATATTTTTATACTCGACGGTTTCAACATTGAAGCCAATGGTTGGAATTGTTGTTACAATTTCGCCTAACTTTAATTTGTAAAGTATGGTTGTCTTTCCAGCTGCATCCAGGCCAACTATTCAAATAAATATTATTAAATATAATTAATAAAAATATATACACAAATGTACATATATTTTATTGTGAGTAGTTTTATATTGTATGCATTTATAGATCTAACATTACACATTGGCGTGTCTGCTCATCGACTCACAATATTTACGTACATATATATATATATATTTTATTATTAAATTATTTGGATACTGTTACCTACCCATCAAAATGCGCATTTGTTTTTTGCCAAAAAGCCGCGTCAGCAAACTCGAAATTGTCAAACCCATTATACTTGTTTTCAATTAAATCAATTACAAGAACCTCACTAAAATTGGGATACAACACCAACTTTAACACTAAAAATTGACGTGTACTCTCGCAGACAAATATTTATCGATAGTTTAATCGATGTTTTTTTGCTATTGATCGGACAATCGGACTTAGAATCTTCATTACTAACTAAATATTAAGTCAATGTATATGAATATGTATTTCATTTTGTCGAAAAAAAAAACACTAAAAATTAGTTTGAACACGCAATTAATGGTCGCATTCAGAAAATGTTCACCTGTTTTTACTTTACTGTTGAAAAAAATGTTTAGGTCCCAAATAAAAAATAACATTAAATAAATGTTTCAGCTGTGTGGCTGAAAATAAAAAAAATATGAAACCAACGGCTGACAGATTTTTTTTTATATAATTATTATTGTTCTAAATGTCAAACCACAAATTCATACTGTAAAAACGGTCACATTGACTTTTATGGGAAAACCTGAGCATTAAGTTTAAAACGCAGCTAACGGATACATTAAATTGTTTTATTCCTATGTAGAAAACACAGAAGGCATTCGAAAAAAAAGTACGTAAAAATCACACTTCAAAAAAGTAAGCATATGTTTGGGCCCTACTCAAAACATTAAAAAGCAGTGTTTTGATATGTTTTTGCTTTTGATATTCCATAAACATTCATTCCACTAGATTTAATTTTTCGTTCAAAAGAAAATGTCGGTTCCGTTTTAAATTATTCGGATCGCTCATCTTGCCAAGATAAAAATAATCTTGCGAAAAAGTATGATCAGCACAGCTAATTTGAAGTCCACTAAATTTCACCATCTCAATGCCGATAGCTTTTATGACTGTACTGCGTCTGTATAACCGAACTGATGCATAAACAATTTTTTGTTTAGCTGCTGTTTTTATATGGAGTTTCAAAATTGTTTTATGTGTGACCTTAAAATATATTTACCATTTCCCTTTTTACATTCCAAGCTTAGCAAAAGCGGTCACATTGTGTACTACCGTGGCGGCATAAATAGAAACAACACATAAATGTTTAGGCTTATAGCTTGTAAGTTGAATGCAATAATGAGCATGTACGTAGCCACCGTAGACGTTGGCTAAATCACGCTATTTCATTATACTAATCGCATAACTGCAATATACAAGTTATAAAGAGAACAATTTTAAGATTGACTACAATTATAGAGAATGCATTATTTTCTTGACATCTTTAGAGAATCGTAAACTACTATTAACACAACGTTAATAACAGTTACTTGAAGCGAACTTTGAGTTCTAAAATAATAAAAATGTTAAAGCGTTGTGACTGTAGGCAGTCAGTAATTTAAGTTACTCCATTCTAATTTGTTTTATTAGTAACTTTCACCTTTTTTCTCATCGTAAGTTGATCAAGAGTATGGGGTCGAAGAAGATACTAATTCTTTGTGGACATGGACATCATTAATTATGTTGCTAAAATTAATTTTAGATTTGCTCCATATTAAATATATGTAAATTTCAAAATATTTTTTCTTAAACTGACGTTATAATCATTCTATTTTACATTAATAATAATAATTTAAAATATTAGATATAAAATATACTTGTACTTTAAAATTCAAAGATCTTGAGCTTAAATACGACTATATATATGCATATGTACATCATTCACATATACAATGACTACACTTAATAATAGAAAAACTTGAAAAACCACAAAACTCAATATCGTCTATAAATAGTGGTGTCACTGCATTGAGAGTTTCAATTTAGTCTTAACTTTCGCTTTAAACGGACTTGTTTTTCGTTCGCTACTCTTGCAAATATCAAGCTTGATTTTGTTTTTTTTTTTTACTTATCGAGTGACACCAATTCTCGATTTTTATTAAGAAGAGCGAGAATGAATGCAGCTACCATATTATTTTTAGCACTATTTGCGTTTATTTCATTTTTAACCAATTTGACTGGCTCGTTAGCTGAAAAAATCGTACCAACATCAAAAGATGAACCAAAGAATGATGAAATAAAAATTTATAAACGTCTAATTCCGGCTGATGTCTTACGAGGTGAGTCAGAATCTGGTGGTAACGTATAAAATAATTCAATTATATATCATACATACATATATACTTACGTATGTATATTTGATTTTGCGAAACGAAAATAAACACATACATATACGCATGCACACTTAAAGTACCATGCTACTATCTACTCTAAACACAAACCTCGCTTGAAGTGCTTTGAATGCCACCAAATTTAGCAGTGCGTATCAATTTATGTATTGCATAATAATAGAAATAATAATAACTAATAAAATTATATATATAAATAAATTAATATTTATATACTAATCATAAAAACAACAATATACCGAATTCCTTGTTTTAGATTTTCCTGGAATGTGTTTTGCATCGACGCGCTGCGCTACAGTAGAGCCTGGCAAGACGTGGGAATTGACACCGTTTTGCGGTCGTTCAACATGTGTCCAAAACGAAGAGAATCCATCCAAGTCAGCTAATAAAATATTAATATATTTTGATTTATAAACTACTACATCTACTATTTGACATTTGACAGGCTTCTAGAACTTGTTGAGGACTGTGGACCTTTGCCGTTGTCATTGTCGAGCGACAAGTGCAAATTGGATACCGAGAAAACGAATAAGACAGCACAATTTCCATTCTGCTGTCCCATCTTCACCTGCGAACCAGGTGTCAAATTAGAATATCCCGACGTAGAGAAGGATGCTGTCAAGCAGAACTAAAAATCCGAATCACTTGATTTTATTAAGTTTTCTATTAATCTTCACATTCAACACAGTTTGTTTATATCTCAAATATGTCAGCTTAACGCCCTTAATAATGTAATAAATTACATCTAATTATTGATCTAAATTTTTCGATATAAAGTAAATAGCGGAATAGTTATTTACGATTTTCCAATGCTGCTAGCGTGATATGTGATGGGTACATCCCCTCTCTTAGTTTATTTGTTTTTATACACATTTAATAGTTTCTTTTGAATTACTCTTTTTGATTTTCATTGTTTATTAGCAAAACATTAATATATATTAAAAAATGGTTGAAATATTGTTTATTTCAACAATTATAAGATTGATAAATATTTTTGAGGTAAGTTACGAAAGTTTAATTTCGAGTTACGTAGAATGAAACAGCGAATAATTTAGGTCAAAGGAAAATAGTCAAATCAACAGTTTATGCTAGGCCCAACAAAGCGATACTAATCGGCATGTGCTATAAATGTTACACATGCATGAGGTCGATCATTCCTCAATGGTAAACAGTTTTTATAATAAATTATTATTAAATAAAAAGAGTAATTTTTAAATTTAAATAATTTAAAAGAAATCAAATAGTGTTTACAAAATTGACAAAAGCGAGCATGGACACATGTATGTACATGTACACATAGCTCATTAGGTGCTATCTAATCATTAATTATGAAATACCAGATAGATATGGTACATACATATATCTCGATGCAATTGACTTCATCGTTAAAAACGATACAAATAATTATCGTTGTTTCCTTGTAATTAAATTGCTACAAATACTACAAAGTTAGCATCATAAAGCATTTATCGATGATACAATCCAGATAGCTTTTCAATCAGCGAATGCTGTGTGAACGTAAATTTATCGAAAACCTTAGTTTAGCTGTTTAATTTAAATATTGTTTAGAGGAAAATAACTTGTTTTATTTGCAATTCTTAAAAGAAGAAATAAGAAAGAAATTACTATTTACTAAGATATACAAAAAAGTATATTTACTATTTTTGGTTAAATTGGTACATTAATATTCCATTACGTACTAAATAACACATAAAGTATAAAATATACCATACACAAGCCAAGCGCACGTGCAGCTGCCTATGGATTTTCGTATAAGAACTCGACTGGGCAATATATGTATAAACCTTATAAGGTCTCCCCTATTATTTATTTTTTCTCGTAAACTTATTTTTCACATTAACTTTTAAATTTTTAAGAAATTTTTAATATTTTATGTACAAAAGAAATATGCATTTGTTAAAAATTTGTGATTGCCAAATAAGTATTAAAAGACTAACGAAGATTTTGTATTAACTTGGCTGCCTTGCTTGGATAAAGATAGTTGCACAATATTTTTGTTAAACAACAACATTTTTTTTTCTTTATATTTATATTTATATTTTTCCATTTTAATTGGCGGCTAAATATTGTTTCATAGAGATCATCCCAATTTGTAGAATATTCAACTGATTCTCGCAAGAATGTTTGTAGTATAAGTTGAAATCCCCATATGCCATTTTGTTTCACTTTTTTAACTCCTCCTATTCAACCTGTTCTCAACGACGTCAAAATATGTACATATATTTATATGTATATGTATATTTATTCATATATGTATATGTATTCATATATGTATATGTATTTATATATGTATATGATATGTACATATATTTATGTATATGCAAGTGTATATGAGGATTTCTCGGAGAGTTTTCCCCTCATCATGGTTTTGACGATAGTTTTTCTTAAATCTGGATGTATTTTTTTCGACTTCTAACCTATTGGGATACAATGACTAAATTCGAAATTCGAAATTCATACGATAGACAATGTGACCGTGTGTAGTAAGTATATGTTACAATTTTTGAGATACAGTCGAGTCCCGATAATTAGAAATGGCAAGGGTATCACTTTTTTTACGAATTAGATGGGAATTCGATTTATCGAGATTTCGATTTAACGGGGCTCAAAATTGAAAGAGTCGAATAAACGGGGTTTTTATATTTCACATCATGTTTACATATGTATTAAACTTTATTAAAATTAAACAAACATAAGTATTTACATTCATTTGTACGTGTTTCAAATTAAAGGAAAATTAAACAATAACAAAAATCATAATAAAAAAAAATTAAACACTTAAGCAGAAACATTAAATTATAAAAAAACAAAAATTCAAGCCTTAAAATAATTGGTAATTTTTGATTGCTTGGTGTTTTTTTCTTTTATTTTTTCCATTGCGTTTTCTAAACCTATTAGATTGTCAAACACACTATTTGACACATCACGGGTCGAAAAATAATGTTTAAGTTGAGGAATTAATGCTCTGGCTTGTAAATTCGTTAAAATTGCTTCTCCATCGGCGTCATCATCCTATTAATTTCAGAATTGTCGGGCAAAACTTCTTCCACTCTTTCTTTACTGTGCTTACCCCCATGACATTTTTCACTTTTGAAACAATAAGTTCGATCTGGCGAACATTTGTAGAATAACCCAGTTTCATCTGCATTAAAAATGTCCTTATCTTCGTAATCTTTTATCAGATCTATTAACTTTTCCTTCCATTCAGAACATATGTCATCATCAACAGAAGGACTTTCGCCGAACATTTTTTTAACTGTGATTTTGTGTCGGTGTTTAAAACGATCCAGCCAATCACTGCTTGCCTTAAAATCCATTATGTTCATAGCTTTGGCAAAGAACAACGCTTTTTCTTTGAATAACTCTCCACCAATGGGAACATTACTTTGACGGCATTGTGTAAGCCACAAAAGTAGAGACTTTTCTACATTCGGGAATTCAGCACGTTTCTGTCGTTTCAGTTTACTACTAGAGGATGATTGCATTATAAACTCTTTTTTCTGTAAAATTGATGTTATTGTTGATGGAGCGAAATAATGTTTTGTTTTTGCGCGATTGATAACGTCATATGCGTACGTTTTTGTGACATTCTCACAGAACGATGTTATTCTCAGAACGATGTTACTCTCTAAAAAAAAATCAGCGAAAACAGCGAGAGAAACACAAAATTCATAATACATAGCGACATAAAGGCGGCATAGCTGTCTGCAAAATATAACGGTGCTTTAACTACAAAAAATTTCGCATCGCATTACTATTTATAAGAGGTTACGAAACAAAATTACGATTTATAAGAGGTTCAATATTCTTTGCGTTGCGCCAAATACTACGAAATAACGAGGGGACCAAAATATATGGAATTAACGAGTTTTTTTCAAGAGGATAGAATTTTTTACGAATTATCGCGATTTTCGATTTACCGGGGTACGAATTATCGGGATTCGACTGTCTTTACTAGCTTTTATAAGAATAAATTCAAGCATCAGCAATTTATGCTAGCAACACCGAGTAGTTTGTCTTTAACACCGGGCGTTGTTTCCTTAAAAAATGACAAAAAAGACATTTCACATTTGCAAAAAAAAAAAAATAATGAAAAATTTATTTTTGCCGCGACAAATAAAAAATACAAAATCTAATACGACCAGATGTTAATTGAACACACATTAAATAAATTACACTACTGTCTACTACATTTGTTTTATCAAGTTATGTTTCAAAGAGATCATGCAACGGTCTTTATAATAATAATCTTTAGAGATTTGGTTACGATATAATATAGTAATAAAAGAAACTGGACGAAAGACTCAAATAAAATTTTGATGTGTATGTAGCTACACTATTATCAATGCCGAGTTTATCACTCTTCTATGATTATAAGATCTAGAGCCATTAAATTTTTGTCATTTATATTTTGATGCACTTTTAATGATTAATAAAACTGAATATACTAGAAACAATAAAAATGAATGGTGTTAGAATATTTTTCAATAGAAGGCAAACTTAAGTTACATAATTGCTAATCAATTTATGTGAAAATATAATAAACCATTATTTTTGAATGTACCTGGATACATATGAATGGGATGAATATGTTTTATGTAATGTGTACATACATACATATATATACATAGCTTATGGTTATACAATCTCTGAAGGGACTTGTATGCACTAAAATATGCCCAACTGTTAACAACCCCGAGCACACAAAATATTCGTTGCGGTTGGCCTTATAAATAATAATGTCTTCATCAGCAAGAGAAGTAGGATCGCCATATCATTAAAAAATATAGTGCTCTTATAGAACAGTTGACCGAAGAGCAGGAGGTTAGAGACAGGGGTGATATAAACAAGCGATTATATCGGGTGTGGCTTAACTCCGATTCACAGTTTTAGTAATCAATTTTTCTTCTATAATTCACTCAATGTGTTCCGCTCTGATGTTATTCATTGATGAACATTCTGTCTTAATGCCACAAAGATCCATCTGGATTTTTTTCCATATTTATTTAGTTACATCCCAATTTTGTATTTTTGCTATGTACATTTGTTTTTAATTCGATATAAAGGGGCGTAGTCACATTCCTAAAATAATTATAGTGCTTTAGACTTACAAAGTGTGGTAAATTTACAAGGCCGGAGGTATACATATGTAGGTGATAATTCTGTAAGGCAGTCAGACATGGCCTTATTATATCGACTATTGCCGGTATACATTATACAAAATTTGCACTCTCTACACATATATATCTCAAATAAAGTACAATAACTCAGTTCGACTGCAGCATAATCATATGAAACAGATCGACGAAAGCAACAATTTACTTCAGTTCGTTGTAGCTATTCATGTCAACCTTTTTCCTGCTTGACGTAGGTAACTACGTACACATGTATGTATGTATATACATACATGAGGATAAATTCCACATAATAGTCCCAATGCCTATCATCTTTTGCTGGCGGTGATGCTGTCTGCCTGAGTGTATGCGCAACCATGTGTATATCTTCATATCATACATATGTACATATACATATGTATGTACTCGTCTACAGAATTCTTGTGTATATGTATGCATTTTAATGTGTAGGTATGAATTTGTGTGTTTATACGTATATGTATGTATGACTGTATATACATACGTACATATACATATGTATATGTATATTCCCAAGAGCTGATATAATAAAAGAAACTGGAATTGAGAATGAGAGTTGATATTAAGCGAACCAACTCCGCTGACTACTTTGTTTGGCCTCCAATATGCTGACTAATTAAGCCCTTAAAATCGGAACGAGCGAAGGTTCAGACGCAAGACATGAAAATAAAGTCATTTGGCCTGTCTTCGCTGTTTACATACATACATACATACATACATATATATACTACGTATACCGTGAAACGCATGTGTACAGGCATGGGGAAAGAAAGAAACCCAAAGTGTAGTATCAGCATTAATTTCCTTGTATTTTGCTTTGTATATGTATCTATATATGAATATGTATTTGAGGAATTACTTTAATTGTCATATATATACATATTCACTGAAAATTTTCTCATTTACATATGTATGTATGTAAATATGGATATTGAGTAACGTTGAGTATTGAGTAACGTTTGAATCTACGTTTTTTGGTGAATGAAAATTGATAAGAATTTTAAAACTTCTGAATGATACATTTTAAAAATGCATGCATGTATTTTGATTTTGATAAGCAGAATTGAAAGTGCTAGGATTAACATCGAGCGCTAAAGCCGTTAATTTAACATAAAAGTAAAAAGAACAAGTAAGAAAGCTACAGTCGAGCACACTCGACTACAGTCTGTGATACTGTGATATACCCGCCACCCAGCTCAAATATACTTAAATATACCAAAAAGTATTTGTGGTATTTTTGGTATATTTGGTATATTTGTACATTCATATTCCATCACATCCTAAATATCGCATAAAGTATAAAATATACCATGAACGGTCACATTGTTCACCAGAAACACTCCACGTGCAGCTGCCTATGGATTTTCCCATACAAAACTGTTTTCTGAATAACTTTCAAGTTTTTCATCCGATCGCGACCAAATTCTCGGGAATTATCAAGACTGTTATTATCTTCATATGTACCAAAACTGGAGACTCTATCTTTAAAATTGTTTTTTTCGATTTTAGGGGGCGGGAAGGGGCGTGGCAAAAATATAAAATAAACTTGATCTGCGTAGGACATACACCAATACTGGTACCAAGTTTGGGATCTCTAGCTCTTATAGTGTCTGAGATCTAGGTGTTCGTACAGACAGAGAGACAGACGGAAAGACAGACGGACAGACGGACATGGCTATATCGACTCGGCTGGTGACCCTGACCAAGAATATGTATACTTTATGGAGTCGGAAATGCTTCCTTCTGCCTGTTACATAAATTTCCTGAAGTCACAAAGCTATAATACCCTTCTACTCTATGGGTAGAGGGGTATGAAAATGATTGTTTATATCAAAATTCAACTTGGGGTTAGCTACAGGTCAACCTGGCTAGTATACATATGTATTTACATAATATTCTTCTATGACGGATGATTCCTTTGTTCATGTGAAGGAAGTTTTGAACATCAACCGCGGGATGATGATCGTGCAAAAAACTACTCGCGGTAATCTGCTCTACTTCTCTACGAGATTTAAAAAATTCTTTGTCCTGACTAACACATTCATTGTTTGGTATTTTTACAGCTTTGTAGTAGAACGCATTATATCTTGCCATAAGGCTAGCTTTTTGTAAACAACTATTCTAACTTATCAAACCACTAATAATATTTTTGGTAATTTTAATTATTATTTTTTGGTAAGCATTAAATAATGTAAAAGTAGTAAGGAGCTGCATCATTTCATAAAGCATTTTTGGCATTATAGCCGATGTTGCCAAATACAAGGAATTGGTAGGAGATGCACAGTTTTTTTGCAACCAGAGCTATCAAATTGTCTTGCAGTAATTGGCCGATTTCAATTCTAAATGGTACTATCGCTATATTGGAAGAATGGAAAAGTGTATCTTTGACTATATCTGAAAAACTCTAAATGCTAGATATACAAAATTTTATTAGTGGGTTTCTTACTTTTTCTTAAATGACCCTTTGGAAGTTATTTAAGAAACAATTTAACAGAGTGTTAGTTAACAATCCTGAAGTTCTAACTATTAATTCCGTTTCGAATATTATTTTAACTATTTAAGTCTTTTAATTATGGATTTATGCAATAGTATTGAAATGTTGACAACATACGACTTTTGAATAGGATAAAAAACATTGTTGTAAATATGGAGAGAATTCGAACTCGGCGGCCCCTATTCGACACCAAATGTAAAAAGAAAGCTATAGTCGAGTATCCTCGATTGTGTGATACCCTCTATCCAGTTTTAACTATCTACAATTTACGAAAAGTCTATTTGGAATTTTTGGTATATTGATATTTTATCACGTCCTAAATATCTCATAAAATATACTATATACCGTCACATTTTCCACCAGAAACATAGTACGTCCAGATGTTCGTGGATTTTCCCACATTAGTTTTTTTCGAATTAGGGAAGCGGAATAAGGCGTAGCCAAAATATAAAACAAACTTAATTTGCGTAGGATATATACGAGTACTGATACCAAGTCTATAATATGTATAAATATTTATAGGACCATTTTGTATATCTGTCGGTATATATAATCAATACTTTGTTAAAGAAATGTTGTTGAGAAAGTCATCGTCGTCTGGAAACCTTTGGCGCCCTGCGGCGAGGTACAATATATATTATTTTCGAAGTCAAAAATGACATCGATGAATCTGTACGAATGATCACCGGTGAGATTATTCTAAGTAAACCTAAAAAGACAGAGGAAGAGAACACACAGCGGGAGTACAACGTTCTTTAAATTATTAAAATGTTCTCTCTGTGGACTTCGGCGTTGCACTTTCATTCTTTATGTGCTCCTTTTGTAATTTAACGTCTTATTCAAGTCGTTCCAAATTCTTTGGCACTCCGTTGAATACACAACAAGAGCTGCGATATGAGCTCTATGCTCCGAGCCCTGCTCACTTTTCCCTGCCGAGTCTTCCCTAACTGCCTGCCTTGTCTGACTGGGACTGTGATGGTGATTGCGGATACAAAGCATTCACGTTCACACTCACACTTTTACGTATTCGTCTTATTTAACGACGCAACTTCGGTCAGTTCTTGGAAAAAACATAAAACCTCATATATATGTATCTGTTTTTGTATTTATATAGGCATACATGTGTCTTTTCTTACATGTATGTATGTATACGTAAATACATGTATGTATGTGTATTCGAACATACAGCTGTTTTTAGTAATGTATTAACCTAGTGCAATAAGAGTTGCTAGGACAGCCTTACCAATTTATTTAGTTATTTCAATGCACGTTACTACCTATAAATATATTTTATGTATCCACAAATGTGGTGTTATATGTTAACACATACATATGTATGTATGTAACTCAAATCATAAAATGTTAATTAAATTACAAATTAAAATAACATATGTACATGAAAATAAGTTTAAAATGTAATGCTAAGTAGATTTACGCTGCAATTAAAAAGTAAAATCCCAAATTATAAACTTTTCTTAAATAGTAGTATTATTGTTAATTACTTTATAGTGTTAGTTCATTCATTATATTCAAATATACTAAAATCTACCAAACATTATTTTTGGTTTTTTTGGTATATTTGGTATACTTGTACATTCATATTCCATCACAAATCGCGTAAAGTATAAAATATACCATGCACAGTCACACTGTCCACCAGAAACCAGCCACGTGCAGCTGCCTATGGATTTTCCCATACAAAACTGTTTCTTGAACAACTTCCAAGTTTCATCCGATCGCGACCAAATTATTGGGAATCATCAAGACTGACATTATCTTTGAAGGTGCCAAAACTCGAGACTCTATCTTTAAAATTGCGCTAGTAAATCGATTTTAGGGGGCGGAAAGGGGCGTGGCAAAAATCTAAAATAAACTTGATCTGCGTAGGACATACACCAATACTGGTACCAAGTTTGGAATCTCTAGCTCTTATAGTCTCTGAGATCTAGGTGTTCATACAGACAGACAGACGGACATGGCTATATCGACTCGGCTGGTTACCCTAACCAAGAATATATATACTTTATGGGGTCGGAGATGCTTCCCTCTGACTGTTACATATATTTCCTGAAGTCACAAAGCTATAATACCCTTCTACTCTATGGGTAGCGGGTATAAAAAGCTGATTTAAAATTTGAGTCGAAACATTTCTTTCAAATTTAAAATGTGCAACAAAATTCAGAAAAGTAATACATTTTATAAAGTTCGAAAAATTACGCCAATTTATTATAATTGTGATTAGTTTTAAATGCGATCATTGAATTATGATTAAATTAAATAGGAACTTTGACACATAATGTATGTATATATTTGACACATGTATGTAATAATAATAAATATTAATATTTTATTGTGGTATCAATAATTCTTCATCTTACTTTTATACCCGCTACCCATAGGGTAGAAGGGTATTATAGCTTTGTGACTTCAGGAAACTTATGTAACAGGCAGAAGGAAGCGCTTCCGACCCCATAAAGTATATATATTCTTGGTCAGGGTCACCAGCCGAGTCGATATAGCCATGTCCGTCTGTCCGTCTGTCCGTCTGTCTGTCTGTATGAACACCTAGATCACAAAGACTATAAGAGCTAGAGATTTTAAACATGGCACCAGTATTGGTGTATGTCCTATCAGATCCAGTTTATTTTAGATTTTTACACGCCCCTTTCCGCCTCCTAAAATCGAAAATAACGATTTACTAGCGTAATTTTAATTACCAATTTTTTCCAGTTTTGGTACATATGAAGATAATAACAGTCTTGATGATTCCCGAGAATTTGGTCGCGATCGGATGAAAAACTTGGAAGTTATTCAGAAAACAGTTTTGTATGGGAAAATCTATAGGCAGCTGCACGTGGAGTGTTTCTGGTGAACAATGTGACCGTGCATGGTATATTTTACACTTTATGCAATATTTAGGATGTGATGGAATATGAATGTACAAATATACTAAATATACCAAAAATACTTTTTGGTATATTTTAGTATATTTGAGCTGGGTAGCGGGTATATCACAGTCGAGGACACTCGACTGTAGCTTTCTTACTTGTTTAATAGCTGTTATTAATATAAAAAAATATCTTAAGGAGTATCAGTTTTTAAAAGGTATTTAAAAGTACTAGATATTAGAATTTGCAACAATATGCCTTTTTTCAGAAATTATTATTTTCAATGTTCCTAAATAAATTTAATAATATTAAACGTAGTAAAGTTAAAAAGTGAAACGCAAGTTGATTTTGGTTGTTTAAATTGGAATATTTAATATTATAATGCTTTGTGTTTTAAAAAATGCTTATAAAATATTTTTGTAAGACTATTTGGTTCTTGTTTAAATTAAATTTTTATATACAAAACAATGGTTTTATTTTGTTAGAGATTATCATGTTTGTCTTTGACTTTGATATAAATCGCACATATGCAGCGATGACCGTCAATATATGCTCAAATAGAAGGGAGCCCATATGCAATCGGCTAGTTTGTATAGCAAAACACAAAATATTGTTTGGTGGCATTAATTGAGCAGTAATGTAAATATGTATACAAAGACATACATATATACGTACAATAAGTACATACAAGTGACTGTGTGTATATGCCTTAAATATAAACTTCAATTTAGAGAGACAACGAGAGAATGGCTGCGAGAAGGAACGAGACAGAGATGGTAAGCAAGCAAGTCGCAGAGAGACAAACACTAAAGAGAGCCCTCCTCGCTTATAATGTGGGTGCGTCTAAAAGATCGTCTGTCTGTGAACGTTTGCTGCATAACAAGTAGCAAGTTATTGAAGTTTGGTTTGGTTTGGTTTGGACGTTGAGACAACATACTACATACAACATAACACACGGTAATGGTGTTCCATAAAAGTCAGAAAGAGAGAGAGAGAGAGAAAGGGAGTTATAGAGAGACAGAGTATAAGAAAGAGATACTGACTGAATGATTTACAAAATGCATACATACATACATTGTTATATATCAGTGTTGGCATAACTGAACCATATTTTAGATACAAGTGTTATATAAATATATTATATGTTACATTCATAAAATATTTTTTTATAAATATATTTAAAAATTTCTTACAAATAGTAATCTTTTAATACACTTTTAGAATTTACTTTACGTGTTTAAAGCTTATATTATATATTTATATAGGTATTTATATGTTTGGCATCACTGATGATAGCCGAACGACTATTCAACAAAAGAGAGCGAGCATGGCCATCTTCGATCTCCCCGCCTTTTCTCAACTACAATATAATGAGCAGTCAGAAGTAGGAGGAAGACATGAAAAAGATCGTGACCTGTGGCTCTGAGTACACTTGTGTCTATGGCGTCGCATCAGTGTGTGTGTATGTAGTCGAGTATTTGCGTGTATGTAGTCGAGTATCTGTATAAGGCATGATTCTTTTTTTTTTTTTATTTACATTGGTATGCGTGAGCGCGTCTTGCTCCCGCTCAATCAAGCCAGCCACTGTGCTGCCGCCTTTCAGTCCGATGGGAATAAACAAAGCAGTGAGACACCGTCGAGACACCGCACCGTCGCGATTTTTGATTGTCACACATCGTTTAATCTTATTGCTTTAGAAATGTAGTGCAATTTAGTATCATACGTTACGTTATCAGACTAAACTTCTCTGTCAGGATAAAGTGATAAAGTTGTACACTGCATTTATTACACACCATTAATGCATTGAATCTCAGAAAGCGCAAAGTTGAAGAAAAAGGTTTATTAATTGGGCGCATAAGCATGGTCTTTTAGTTTATGTACTAATTTTAAAAATATATATGTACATCAACATAAACATGCAGAGCTAGGAAATATCATGCTAAATGTGCAAATGTGCTAAATGCAGTTCTAATGATATTACTGCCATTATAAATCCTTATTTTGGGTTAATACGAAAAGTTAATAAATATAAAAATAAATTTATTTATTTGATGATTTATAAGTGAATTTATCAATGTGCATACGTATTATTTTTACCTATATGACCACATCGTGATTCAGAATACATACGAATTTGCACGGATATCTTCAAATCTTCTCTGTAGCAATACACCCGTCGCAAACTGATGTAGATATGTATTTGACTGTGTAAAACCTAAGTCTTTGAACTTAAAAATATTATTCGTATTCAAAATCTGACAACACACGATTGAAATGGACGCATACGCATTACCAACTTACTTCCCGCTAGCGTAAGTGAACATCTCTTCTCTCTTGCTTATTTATTTCTCATTCCAAGTTGAATTGCAACAAAAAATAATAATACGCTTTACAAAAAAGAAGGCATTCACAATTTAAGTTTAATGCAAAATGTAATTGGATTAATACAATATAGATATTCAGACGAGGTATCTCGAGAACTATCTTGAATATTAAATTAGCAAGTTAATTATGCCATATATATTCCCAACGCAAAACATGTATGAAAGTTTATTCCCAAATTAATTTTCAACCGACAGTGTTGTTTTCTAAGGAATTTCCATTATTCATATTCCATATATCAGTCTTATGATGTTCATATAGTTTTATGTATGATTTGGTTATTTGCTTTCGATGAAGTACAATTACAATGATTAAGTACAAATATCGAATAAATGTCTATTTAAATACACAGATACATTTTAAAATTAATTCCACAGAACATTCTTAAAAATAATTATTTTGCGTCTATCAAATTTATAAGAAAATAGATTTATTTTTTGCTACAAACAATGTGAAAGCAACTTGTAAACAATTAAAAAGGATATTTGGAATAACAATATACCATTATGCTGTAATTCATATGCAGAATGTAAGGCTATATACGGGGATCACTTTAGAAAATTGTTTATTGTATAACTTGAAAGTCTTTTATCTCATTGCAGCTTCAGTTTATCTTGATTCTAGCCCGCTTAACAGTTTGACAAAATTGTTAGTATTTCAAAAACACTCTAACTTCTGAATTATATTTATACCTTCGACAAATTTTTAGAAATACTTATATTAAGTAATATAGAAAGTGTTTTTGAAATACTAATAATTATGTTCGGAACCTACGGCTAGTCACACGAATAAGTCAGAAAGCTACAGTAAAAAGTGATCTCTATCCGCTACCCATTATCCACTTTGAATAAAGTAAAATATATCAGAAAGTATATTCAGTAGAATGATATATTTAGTGTATTTTTATTCGTTGACGTTCAATATATTTCATATATTATCCATACACGGTCACGTCCACGAGAAGCAAACCAGGTGCAGTTGCCAATGAAGTTTCCTATACGGCATAGTGTTTTGAATAACTTGAAAAATATACCTTAAAGTAGATGTAGAATTTTCAGTATATTCTGTATATTTATAATACATTTATAAGGGACGAAGTGCTTCTTTCTTTCACCCTACTATATGAACAAACATAATCTCCGTTATACATATCGATGTTGTATTTACCATAGTGTAGGACTACAATGTGCCACACAAATACGTGCTACACGTTATTTGATTTGTTCTAAGTTTTACATAAATTAATAGATAATTACAGTTACTCATTATTAATAAATAAGACGATAGACCGATATCCGATTTTATTAAAACATCGATTGCAGTTTTTTTTGCATTTGCATTTTAGAATAGTTAACTATACAATGTTTAACTATTTTGGAAATACGCATATTTGTAGAACACAAGCTTGTATTAGTTTTCATGCCTGTACAAATTATTTTCTTTTTTTTAAGAACCGACTAAGCAATTGGTTTTTTTTTTATTTGTTAAATTTTGTATTTCTCCAAAAATATCCTCCATTTATCTTAGTCATTTATGATACCAATTGTTTAAGTTATCGTCGAGTGCGCTCGACTGTGAACTGTCACAAAAGTAATATGACATAGTAAAAGGTACTAGTAGTATATCAAATAAATATAAACAAATATATATGCTATTTTAATATTCAATTATATTTTAAAATTTCATAAGAACATAATATATATTCACGTTCATATTGTTCGCCAAAGCAACACGTCCACGTGGAAGCACGTGTACTGCTTTTAATATACACAGACGGACACTAAATCGTCTCAGCTGTTAAACATGATCATAAAAACTCATAAAATGTGTATAAACACAATATGCTCCGAAATTCTTCCTTTTGCCTGTTACATACTTTTCCTATTAGTACAAATTTATAAAACACTTTAATCCTTTACAGATATACGGAACTACAGTTTTTGGCATCTCGACGAGCAGCAGCGGCAGCGGCTGCAGCTTCAATGATGCCACCAGCTCAGTCGCAAACCAGTAACCATATCGCCTCGCCCTCAACGGATGTTAGTAGCTCGGTGCCAGTTTCAGCAGGTGCCGTTTCTGTTCTTCCGTCTCCAATGGCAATAACGGTTGCCGATGATTCGACTATTACGGCTACAAGTGGAAATGTGACAAGTGGGCATACATTACTCAGTAGTAATGTGGGGGGACATCACCATCATCATCATCATCAATTTCATGGTCATGGTGGAGTCGCAAGTATGACTACTGGTCAATCGCAACAACATGATTTCCATCCTGCGTATCGAATTCCTGGATACATGGAACAATTTTATGCCATGCAACGCAGCCCGTCCGCCTCCTATCATGGTAATTACATTGAACTAATTTATATACTTAGATTTTCGAAACATTTAAGTAAATAAAAATTGCAAATAAATAATGTTCTGCAATTAGCATTTATAACATTTAAATTTAATCGTTACCGAGAAATTTTTAAAATGGAGCTATGGACTAAGAGTTAAATTTGATTTAATTTGCAAGGAAATGGTTAAAAGAAATCGGTCGTCAAACGCTATGTACTATTTGTGGAGCAGATTAGGCCCTTAAAAAATAGAAAATAAATTATAAATACAAAAATTAAATTATAAAAGTTAAAAAAGTCATATTATGTGAATTAAGCGGATTAACTATATTATATGATTTACAGATCCATATGCGAACTGCTCACCAGCATTTCATCTAGCTGGCTTAGGCCTGGGCTCTGGAGACTATTTAGGAGGCAGGGGGGGCATGGGATCGTTAAGCGATCTTCACCATGCTGCGGTCGCTGCTGCGGCTGCCGCTGCTGCTGGATCGCTGGCAAGTACTGATTTCCATTTCAGTGTAGATGGACCCCGGCCCCAGGGTGGTGGCAATATTCGCGCTAGTGTTAGCCGAAAACGCGCACTTTCATCGTCGCCATACTCAGATTCATTTGACATAAGCTCAATGATACGATTCTCGCCCAACTCGTTGGCCACGTTAGTGAATGGATCGCGGGCAAGCAGTGCCGCAAGTGGTGGCTCTTATGGTCATCTATCTGCCGGTACCATCAGTCCTATGTCTCATGTTACGCCACACTTGCAACAGCTGCAAGCGCATTTACTGCGCGCCAGTGCCGGACTTTTACATCCAGCAATAACACCTCAACAAGCGGCGGCAGCCGCGGCAGCGGCCGCAAGCTATTCGATGAGTCATGCTGCCCTTGGCCTTACTGAATCAGTCTCAACTAACTCAAAGCAAAAAACATTGGGGGGCAGTGCCAGCCAAGCGTCGACCCCTACATCCACAATTATCACCGCAACTCCTGATGAGACTGTGCTGAAACCAACAGGTCCAAAAAAGGTAGGTAACTACCCTGTTACAATACAGGTGATATCTATATTTTGCAAGTCGAATAATTAAAAAATTTGGGAACTTCGTGAACTGTGAACTGAAATTAATATGTGGGGATTATCATATTTTATGCTTAAAATATGGCAGAACTATTTATATATATATACATACATACATATATATATATATTTTTTTCGTTGAAGAACTTAAACGATGGAAACAACCCGCATATAAATTGCTCAATAAAGAATAATAGTAACAATAACAATAAACATTTACTTGAGCAACCGTCGTCAACCTCAGGATGCGTTGCACAAGTCGAAGCGGACAGTGCAACGGCGAATGTGATTGAACGGCGCCAAAAAACAAACAAAGCGTTAGCTTGCGCGATTAGACATCAAGAAAGCCTTACTTATGATCATGAACATCGATTAAACGACTGCGATTGCACAACGGCTGACACAACCGATATTAAGGATGAGCCTGGCGATTTTATTGAAACGCATTGTCATTGGCGCAATTGTAGTATTGAGTTCGCTACACAGGATGAGCTTGTCAAGCACATTAATAACGATCACATCCAGAGCAACAAAAAAGCGTTTGTTTGCCGTTGGGACGATTGTTCGCGCGCCGAAAAGCCCTTCAAGGCCCAATATATGCTTGTAGTCCATATGCGACGTCACACAGGAGAAAAACCTCACAAATGCACTGTAAGTAACTCTATTTTTGAACATAAATAATAAATAAAATATATAAATATATATAAATATATATAAATATATATATAACATATTATATATTATTTTTGCTGAAGTATATTAAAAAAACGGCAATCAGAAAGTATATTATAGGTAAAATTTGCGATTTTGCATGAATTTGGGATTGAGAAAATATTGTCTCAACAAGAAATACAAAATTATTAATAGAAAGCCAAAATGCCAAACATAATTTATATACATTAAACTCACATTTTTACGGATTTTTAGAGCAGAACGGAGAAGCGCTACAAAAGTATAATGTTAAATTGATTAGAGTTGAAAAAACACGACTATTTGTATCTAGCTTGGTGTGTAAACTTTTATATCCTGTATAACAATAAAATCCTTGTATCGTTTGAGTGGATATAAAAAAATTTTGATTATTTGCACGGATTGCCTAATAATGCTTTCATTCCACTGCCTATTCACCCAGTTAGTTAGACATTAAACAAGTGAGAAAGTTGCAATCCGAGTATGTTCTACAGTGCCATTTCCCTTCCCATTTTTATTAAAAATAAAACATTAATTTGACTAGCATTATGAATGTAACTTATCTGCCCTACATAATAAATATACCAAAAAGTATATTTGACATATAAATTCTAAGTTTCACATACAATAGCAGCAAAATTTATAGGAATCATTAAGACTACAATTATTATTATCATAAATGCATGTTCAAATGTCCCAAGCAATATCAAGCGATAAGAACCCCACCTCCCACCGAAACAGTCGCATTCGCAGTATAAACTACACGATACGTGTTCGGACATAACAGAAAAAGCGGAAAATTGTTAGATACAACTAAGCTAACATTTTATACGAGATGCCGAGGGATAAAAGGGTATTACAACTTGTAAAGCAAGCATCTCCGACCCAATAAAGACTAAATAAATTCATACTCCTCATTAAATGTCGAGACAATATAGACATGTCGGTCTGTCGATCGGTCTATGCGTCAAGATTTTAGAGACTATAAGACGTACTAAAACAAAACTTAGTAGCAATGCTCGTGTATGTCATACAAAGATTAAGTTTAATTCAAATCTATGCAACGACCTTTTCCGACCCCCAAACAATTATTTGCAAACGTTATTTAAGCTAGAGATTTCTATCTCGATACTAACAAGTCAGCAAGCTACAGTCGAGTTTCCTCGACTGTGATATACCCGCTACCCATCTCAAATATACTAAAATATACCAAAAAGTATTTTTTGTATATTCGGTATATTTGTACATTCATATTCCATCACATCCTAAATATCACATAAAGTATAATATACACCATGCACGGTTAAATTGTCCACCAGAAACAAACCACGAGCAGCTGCCTATGGATTTTCCCATACAAAACTGTTTCTTGAATAACTTCCTAGTTTTTCATTGGATCGCGACCAAATTCTCAGGAATCATCGAGATTGTCATTATCTTCCAAAACTCGAGACTCGTATCTTTAAAATTAAGCAAGTAAATCGATTTTTTTCGATTTTAAGAGGCGGAAAGGAGCGTGGCAAAAACCTAAAATAAACTTGATCTGCGTAGGACATGCACCAACACTGGTACCAAATTTGGAATCTCTAGCTCTTATAGTCTCTGAGATCAAGGTGTTCATACAAACAGACAAGCAGACTGGCAAACGGACATGGCTATATCGACTCGGCTGGAGACCCTGACCAAGAATATATATACTTTATGGGTTCAGAGATGCTTCCTTCTGCCAGTCACATACATTTCCTGAAGGCACAAACGTTATGGGTAGCGGGTATAAAAATTGTAATTCCCAAAAGTTTGCTTGCGGCCGGGTGAAATGATGTTAGTCAAGAAACAATTTCGTATAGAAAAATCCATACGTGTAAGGTATATTTTAACGTCATTAACGTTACCAAATTTATCAAAAATACTTTTGGGTATATTTTAGTATATTGTTACTACGTAGATTTTTAAGTAGCAAGTACTGTTACTGTTATAACATAATTACATAGGTGATGCCAATGATCACTTATAACCTTTTAAAATTCTTTAAATATAACAGACCAGGCGAAAATAGTAGGTTAACTATTTGAAGATATCGATATCACTCAATGAGGGACTGACGATATAATGCACATTAGATAGACTGTAAAGATAGGACGCGTTAGATTAATTGGAAGAGGTGTACGTGGTTTGAAAAAAACTTTCCCAAAAAATCGGTTATTACTTGACTAGAACTATCTTTCGTAAGCTAGGCAAGAAGGATAGGATAAAGACATTCGTTAATCTTGATCAAATTCGACCGAGCAATAAACTTTTTGTAATATCTAGAATCAAGTTTCTTAAAATTTGAAAGTTTTATACAAAACAATGGTGGTTTTTCAGACCTACGCGGATTAGTATTATGTGCTTACGTCAATTATTCGATTTTTCTGAAACAATGCATGTTATAATATAATAAAGAATAATATAGTTCTAATCATTATAAGTTAATCTTATTTTTATATTGCCCCCAGTTTGAAGGCTGTTACAAGGCATATTCACGTTTAGAGAATTTGAAAACTCACCTACGGTCCCACACTGGTGAAAAACCGTACACTTGCGAGTATCCCGGATGCAGTAAAGCATTTAGTAATGCGAGCGATCGGGCTAAGCACCAGAACCGAACGCATAGTAATGAGGTAAGATTATTTACGGGAATTACATATATCGTCACCATTTCGCAATATTTTTAAATTAATTGTATATCGATCAAATGCAGAAGTAGCGAAAATGTTAAAATTTCAATAAGTAGGGTTGACTGCTTAATTACAGAACTGTTAAGAATGTAATAGATTTCACAGCTCACAATTAATCTTTAGGATTTTAAACTATTTGATTTTCCTTATATACGTTTCGATATTTTTTGGAACAGTATATTATCAATTCAATAAAAACAATAATTCCATTAATAACATTACATTTTAACTTCACAGAAGCCGTATATTTGTAAAGCACCTGGATGTACCAAACGATACACAGATCCAAGCTCACTGCGAAAACATGTAAAAACGGTGCATGGTGCAGAATTCTATGCGAATAAGAAGCACAAGGGTTTACCACTACATGATGCGAACTCAGGTCTAGAAAATCATAAAAATAATAATAGTAGGGAGACAACTAATCAGCAGCAGCCCAATCACCAGGATAATCGAAGCAATCAACTGCAAGAGCAAAATATAGATTCAAGTCCGTGTAGTGAGGATTTGCGCTCTGTTAAAACGATTAGTATTTCGAGCCCTAGCATCAAGTCGGAATCGGATGTTAATTCACCCGGGCAACTATCAAACGATTGCCTTATGAATTCGTATCGACAAGACGACGAGAGTTGGCCGTATAACGAAGATATTGATGCTGCCGATTTGCCCATCGTGCTGCGGGCTATGGTTAATATCGGTAATGGAGGAGCAACTTGTGCTAATGTACGTCAGCGTTTTCGCAGTCGATTGCAGTCTAAAGTGTTACACTCGGCTTGCACTTCAATGCTTTCGAATATACCGGAGAGTAATCGACCAATTGGCATGTCAGAACTAAATCAACGCATTACTGAGCTGAAAATGGAGCCGGGCGCCTCAACGACAACGTTAACTCAGCCCATGATCGCAGCTCAACCAATGTCTGGAAATTACACTGAGCTGCAAATAAATAATAACAATAGATCTTTTACTATGCATCAGAGTTACTCCAGTTGCATTCAACAGGCGTCTATCCAGTCACAATTAAGGCGTGATAGTCAAAATTCGAATGCTAGCACATATTACTGCAGTATGCCGAGTCGTCGCAGTAGTCAATCTTCACAGCTATCTTCCATATCGACTATGCGACCGCGTACAGTCTATAATTCTAATAATATGGGTACAACAACAGCCTACCCCGCATCGCTCTACGATCCTATTTCCCCAGGTTGCTCGCGTCGTTCCAGTCAAATGTCAAATGGTCCCTCTTCGAACGCACAGCCTTCAACAATTCTAAATAATGCTAATATTCAAGCAGCGCGAACGCCATGTCGGGAAGTTGCTGGTGCGTCGGAAGTCTCAGATATTCTATATGGTAATAGCTTGCCCCCTCCACCATCCTCGCATTTAATTGCCTCACGTTTGCAACGCTTACAATCTAGTGAAGCAAATGCATCCTATCATCATGGACGTAATTCAGTGCCGAACGCTTTACAGTGTCCCAGTCTAATGTCAAATTCAAATTATTATTCCCCATATGATGGCGATAACCTTATACAAGATAATGGTAATCATCCCAGACGACAGTCAGAGCCCATACTGGCCCAACAGAGATTGCAGCAAATCTCTGCTGCTAACGCATCTCCTGCAGTTAATAATAGTTTCCAAAATGGAACAGATACTTCATGTCGCCAACCAATTATTTCATCTGGTGCACAAAATAAAATGAAGGAATGCACAGATTCTAAAGGACGGGACATTCAAAATGCCATTGGTGTAATTAAATCGAATGCTGCAACTGTGGATCACCATCCAAATGAAAAGGTTAATTTGGATGAAGTTGAAGAACTAATATTACCCGATGAAATGCTGCAATATCTGAATTTGGTTAAAGAATCCGAGAAATATCATCAAAATGATTTGAACGGGTCTGTGCCAGTCATGAAATCATCGGTTACATTTAAATGCAACAGCCCACAGAGTCCGTCAAACGATTTTAAATCCCACCAATCTGCAATAGCTTCTGCTTCTATTGGTTGTCCTCCATATACTCAGCGAAGTTCAGAGCCTGTCATCTTATCTCAGTCTCATCGGTATGCTGTTATCTGTAACCGTAGAACTACAATTGATTTACAAAATGAATCTCACGTTGCGAATCCTGGATTTTTAGTGATTCCAGCTACAGCCCATTCAAATCGTGAATCTCATCACATCATTGATTCCTCAATGACAAGCATGCCTGAACTGATCGCAATTCCTTCAACGGTAGCAGCAGCAACAGGCGCTGCTGATCAAGACCAGATTAATGGCAACGATGAGATACAATGCAGGATAGTCAGTCAATCTCAATTATCACCAACTACCACAAATATTAATGCTCCAATTGAAATGAAATCAAATAATCAAAATCACAATTATTATTTGCCTATGAAGCCTTTTCCTGCTAATAGTATGGCTGTAATAGATCAAAAACAGTTGGTTGAGCCACAAACTCTAAGTAATATGTCATCGATGCATTCTGATACTTATCAGCGTACTTTGGAATATGTCCAAAGTTGTCAAAATTGGATGGAGTCGAATACAACAACAACTGATTATAATAATATTAACAATAACCAGAATGTAGTATGGTCAGATGTAAGCAGCTCAACACATCCGCGTCCCAGCACGAATATGATAATTAATGATATGACGACATCATTAAGCTCACTATTGGAAGAGAATCGATATCTGCAAATGATGCAATAGCTTCTTGCTATATTGCTGACTTAATATGTAAGAATTACATACATATCTCGCTTAACGGTCACTCTGCTTTACATTTCAACTACTTGACTACTATAATTACTACTAAAATTTATAGCACAAAAGAAAAAAATCTAAATGCAGACAAACCAGTTCTGATTTATTACTGTTTCTTTATTCTGATAAGAGTTGGAACCGTTGGGCTGATGCTTAGGTTTGGATATATTTTAAAATCCTGTATTCTGTGCTTTGAATGGTATTTTATTAAGAAATTAATTCTAATTAGCTTAGACTACATTATAATGGTATGCTGAAATTAAAACTAAATAGGCCATATAGGTTATAATTTAAGCTAACTTTATTATAGATTCATACTATGTAATCTGTCTATACTTGTCTTCCCTAATGAATTATATTATTTTCAAATGTATCAAAAATAAAAATACAATTTTGATATACTCAACATATTTATAGTTTTTTTTAGATGGATTGCCGTTTTGTATTTTAATGGACTATTTACACAATGCACTCTCAACTTCTTGAAATATATATTTTTACTATTGTTGCTCACTAATAAAATATATTTATTATGAAGGATGTTTAATATTTTCTTTGAAATCCTTCTGAAATCCAAATGAGTGTTTTCTTTGCAAAAATCATAGCAGATGGACATTGCTATATCGACTATGGGGTCAAAGATGCTTCCTTCTGCCTGTCACATACATTTCCTGGAGGCACAAAGTTATAATACCTTTCTGACCTATGGGTAGTGGGTATAAAAATTCACCAATACATGGAAGACATACCCTTAGAGTTTGGTAGATATTTCATTTTTCCTTTGATTTTTGTCTTAATGCTGTTTTGAAAGTTCATCCTATTGTATTTCTCCCGATAACGGCATATCATATTTTCCGATAACAAGTCATGTCGTCATTAAAGCTGTCTGGTGACTTTTTCGCTCCATTTTTACGAAGATGCCGTCGGGTAATTCATGCCTTTAAAGGTAACACCGTCATTATATTCGAATTCAGCCACAATGTCACCAAGTGAGAAATTTTGACGATCATTTAAATGTCGTTCGTTTACCCAGACAACTTCGCCGCTAGGTTCAACATGGCAGTCCCCGTGACTGGTCAACAGAGACTGTCCGAGAACATTTTTTTTAATAGTATGATTATTTATTTTCAAAATTTTCAATTGTAATTTAGTTTTGTATTCTACTCCATAATAAGCAAAAGAATAAATCGCTCCGGTCAAAGCCGATAAATATAATCTTTTTATTTCATATTGCTGAGCTACAAGGCCAGTAATAAAGGGGAACACTTTCCTCCATCGTAAACCAAATCTCCGCTCAGGACCAAGGAACCAATCTCAAGGATACCACAGATATACCTGAAGAACGATCGACGTTCGATAACTTGATGATCTACAATGATTAGTTGGCGCCCAACGGAATTAAGTTTATCTTAAATAGAATCCACATCCCTGATAACATGTAAGTGACTGTTAAAAAAAAAAGACTTATGTTAGAAACAACTGCTTACAACAGTCGGCAATGGGTTGTTGATAAGAAAGGGTTAGACGCCGATGGCAATACAAACCATCGCCTCGTCATTGACTGAGCGAACTATCGTCGAATGCCAAGCATTCCAATGATTTTTGCGAATCTTCGAATGGCAAAATTTTTCACCACACTAGATTTCAAAATCCGGATATCACCAGATTTATCTAGCTGAAATAGATCATGAGAAAACTTCTTTCTCAGTGAACGACGGAATGTTTGAATTTTATTGTTTGGCTTTTGGTTCGAAGAATGCCGGGAGCATCTTTCAAAGAGAAATCGACGATATACTCCGACAGCAAATTGGCAAGATATGTTACGTCTATGTTTTAGACGTAATAATATTTTTCGAGAATGAAGATCATGTCCGACACATTGACACAGTACTCCAGCGCCTTTCCGACGCTAGCAAGAGAGTCTGTCGAATACTTAGGTTTTGTTCTTACTAGCGAAGGAGCAAAAACACATCTTGAGAAAGTCTAAGCGATCCAAGAATATGTTGAACCGAAAAACTTATTCTCTGTAAGGCCATTTCTGGGTATTGCCAGCTACTATAGAGTATTTAGTAAAGAAAAATAGCGAGGCCTTTGACTTAAAAGGTCAAAATGGCACAGTTAGTAAAATATGTCGAAAAAACGCCGGTAGAATTCGACGATTCGCAACGTGACGTCTTCAATCGTTTGAGAAATATATTGGCAACATCCTCATGTAGCCAGATTTAAAAAATGCGCAAATTCCTTCCAAACCATGGAAAGAAAACTTCGTGGAAGACGGCTTATAAAATATATTAACGCTTTACAAGATGAGCCGCAATCAAATGCAGCCACCGTCCATAGCGAACTTTCTTTGACGTAAACGATCGAAACGGACATAACAATTCCTATTTTTTCCTATATTTTTCCCAATACAAAGACCCTTCATTGCGACAATGAGACGTCCTTAAATTCAGAGACGATCACCTCACTCTTAAAAAACCAGTTTAACGTTGATGTTATAAACGCCCCCACCTACATAGCTGCTCAAATGGACAGGTGAAACGATTCCAAAGCACATTAATTGAAATTGCTAGGTGTTTGAAAATTGATAATCAAGTTAACAACACAGTTCGGGCAATAGTACGTGCAACTATAGTATATAATAGGTCCATCTATTCGGTTACAGGGAACAGGCCACTTGACATAATAAACTCAGCATCTAACGAAGTGCGAGAAACAATTAAGGACAGGCTATCAAAAACCCAACAAGGCCAACTTACCAGACTTACCTTCCGTCTAGATAGACGGAACAGGGTATTTGTTGTAGGCGACAAGGTATTCCTTAAAAAAAATAAAAGATTAGGCAATAAGTTGTCCCCCTTATGCTCAAAAGAAAGCATACAAGCAGACCTAGGAACTTTTGTACTTATTAAGGAAAGGATGGTCCATAAGGACAACCTCAGATAACTATAAAATTACCCATTACAACCAATTTTACAAATTACTACCCCATTAATTCAGGTTTCTCGGAATATACCTCTTACTCCTAACCGTAACGAATGCTTGCATCACTGATTTCTCCCACGTGAACTATATCCCCGTATTGGACGGTACTGTTTTAGTGTGGAGACAACATTGTTATGTGAGACATTCTACAAATTTGACCGACCTTCATAACATTATAGATGACACAATAAAAATGACCGATCTATTCTCACAGTCGCATATGCAGAAATTGCTAGAAGTAGACATAGACCATGTTGAATATTTATTGCACGCATTAATGATACACCATAGGATAGCTTGAAACCTGGATTTCTTGGGAACTGGATAAAAGTCGTAGCAGGTACTCCAGACGCATCGGATCTTGAAAGAATCAGTATTACCGAAGCTCTGATAATAATATCAAACAATAGACAGATACTAATTGACACAGAAACACAAAAACAAATCAATTTACTTACTGATATAGTGAATAAAATTCTTTAAAAAACACATATGATTTAGTAGAATCATCGAATATGTATGAAACGCTATTAGCGAGAAACAGAATGCTTGTCACAGAAATACAAAATCTCATGCTCACTATAACGCTTGCTAAATCAAATATAATAAATCCCACAATTTTTGACCACAATGATTTAAAGTCCATTTTTATCATTCAGGTGGCTCATGGATGGCTCATCAATGAACAAACTGCGAGAGTCGTCGTTACAGCTCGTTACATTTTAACGTTCGGCTATAATAAATAATGCCAAATATTTATGTTATATAAATCATAACAGAGCTGTAAGCAAGGCCTCCGGCATCGCTGCATTACCCTGTTGAACAGCACGGGTCACGATCATGTATTTAGCCTGCCACTCGTGCAACGAATGAATGAGCAGAACCTACGTATCATCCAGGAACTCAAGGACGATGTGACATCTGGCGGATATCCTAAATTCTGGTTCACAGTCGGAGTTGCAGTTAGCCTTGTATCGGCTCATCCTCGAAATGGTGTTTCCGTAAGCTACAAAAAGGTGATTGTCGCATTAATAATCTTGAGGGCGGAATAGTTAACAACCAGAAGTTCCCAAGTGACCGTCGTATCCGAAATTGCTGATGCAGCAGAAATGTCTAGAACGGATGGGAGCAACTACTAGACATTGTTTGTGTCACAATATTATGCTTGCATTGCAATTATGCTGAGTCGGCTTTGCCGACCACGATCTAATGGCATGGCCAGCACTTTTCCATTTATGTATTTATTTATGTATATTAATTTTCAATTTGTAATTTAGTTTTGTATTCTACTCCAAAATAAGCAATCGCTTAAGAATAAATCGCTCCGGTCAAAGCAGATAAATATTATCTTGCTAGTTCATCTTGCTGAGCTACAAGGCCAGTAATAAAGGGGAACACTTTCCTCCATCGTAAACCAAATCTCCGCTCAGGACCAAGGAACCAACCTCAAGGATACCACAGCTATACCTGAAGAATGATCGACGTTCAATAACTTGAAGGAAGATCCACACTGATTAATTTATATAATACATAATATAATATAATAATTTTAATATAATATAATTTAGAAATAATTAAGAATCTTTTAATACAATTGTGATTCTATAAACAACTCTTACTCACTTTGTTGACTGTTAAAGTTAAAAGAAATACTTGGACAAATCTAAAGCAAATCACAGAGTTTCAATGCTCTTGTGTAAATAATGAATACATAAGAAACGATGACAATTGACTACCTTGTTTTTGTGAAATACTACCTGAAAGTGAACCAAACTAACCAAACCACGAAAATTTAATCATCTTTGAATACTCAAAGCTTCTAAAAATATCCTAAAATCCTTTGGAATCCTTCCGATAGGAACGACGTGCACATGACTATGATTTTTGCAACGCTATTTGCTCTGTGAGCGATACTATGCGCCGATCGCAATATATTGTAGTATGGTTTGGGTTTTTCTATATAGCGGGACTTACGAAATACACATATGTCAATAATTTCCAGTTTATTAAACGTTTAACCGAAATGCAGAAAATCGTTTTTTTTTGCTATGGATCGACACCATTAGACCTGCCAGCCATTAAGACTTTTTATACATTTTCTGTCGTAATTTTAAACGAATCTTAAGCCTTAAGGCATGGACTAACGAAAGACCAAACATGCAAATAAATGCACGTTAAATTAGAATTCGAACATAAAGTGTTAAAGACAAAACAAATACTTAATAAAAATAAATTTATCATGTTTACTGAAATGTTGGTAATTTTTTAATAGAATGTTATGAATTTGAGTCATCGGTCGCTTTTCAATGCCAATGTAGAGGGTTACATTCTACAAGAGTTGCTGAAACATCGATTGCACTGTCAATATTATGGAGATATTTATCGGATATCATCCATAACAGTGCAATCGACATTTCAGCAATATTATGGAGATATATATCGGATATCATCCATAACATCGACAGTGCAATCGATATTTCAGCAACTCTTAGAATGTATACCTTTTTCAATTAGTATATTTTCTGCGTGTGTATGCAATCTGAATGTATTTCGGGAAAGAAAATTCGAATTTAATGAAAATGTGTTGCAATATTGTGTGCGTGTAATATAACAATGAAAATGAGAATGAGATGAGAAACTAATAAAAAACTTTAAATTTAACGGCATTAATCTGCCTTATTATTTAGCTTAATGATAAATTTATGTCGAGTCCATTATACATACATACATTTCGAAATATTGGTATAAACAAGTTATATTTAGGATGAATGCTTATTATGTTATGATCAAAATGCTATGTGTTGTACACTGTACCATAGTAGTGAACAGTCTCCGTGACGTTCGGTCAAATATAGAACTAGACAAGCAAGCAACAATGGTACCGTCCAAGGACTTTTTATCCAGCGACATTGTGGCACAATTCGCTTTGCCACCGCTTTTTAAAGGAGGAGGGGCCATCATCGATGAATCTTTTGGTTCAGGCAGCACTACTTCAACTTCGATGCCGACAAATTTCGTAAATCGTACAAATGCTGGTGGATCAGTCAAATCAGGAATTGTCTCAAATCCACAATCAAAAAACTATTTCACTCACCTGACTTTTGATTATACGCATAACGTAATGTACGCTGGTGCGACAAACAAGATTCTTAAGCTGAATGAAAATCTACGCGTACTGTCAGAGGCGCAGACTGGACCAAAACAGGATGCACCGCAATGTCATGCAGGTGGCTGCCCGGAGGATGTGGAAACAACTCTTGTAAACAATTTCAACAAGATTTTAGTAGTCAGTTATGCTCATAATGACGGTATCCTTATCGCATGCGGAAGTATTAGACAAGGTATGATTTACTGCATGATTGCCTTTGTTAGGCTCTGTGCAAGTGTTGCTAATGTGTGCTTTTCCGGTTTTTAGATGGGTTAGCAAAAACATACCATGGTTTTTCAAATTATAATAAATTTTTCATATTTTAAATACTCATAAATTTTATTAAAAACAAAATTTTCTTCAAATTTATTTCAAAACATATTTTAAATAAGATAAAAACTTTTCAGAACATACTTGTTCGTAATTTACTTTTATGAGTTCATGAATATCGAACCTTTGACTTAAATGGAATAAGTTGCAAATTTTAAATATTTCGTTTCCGGTAAAAGTATATCCAAAAATAAATTCCATATTAGAAACACAATTATAATTAATTAATTATTATTTCATAATCATTATTTATAATCAATTGTTCTCAACCATAATTGGTCTATTTATTTCTTTTTTTTAAGGTGCCTGCGAAATTTACAATCTTCTACGGTTTCCAACTGCACCACAGTTTGTCGCTGTCCCTTTAGCTGCGAATGACGAATATGCATCCACTTATGCCTTTGTAGGTCCTGCACGTTATTCGTGGAAGGAAGAGGATATTCTTTATGTGGGTACAACGTTTACAAATGTCGGTGACTATCGTCATGATGTGCCTGCGATATCATCGCGACGACTAGATGATTTGAATTATGCAGAGTTCTCTATACAGCAATCAATTATTAACATTGATGTAAAGTATCGCGATCACTTTCTAGTAGATTACGTGTATGGCTTCAATTCATCGGAGTATGCTTATTTTGTTCTTGTGCAGAAGAAATCGCATTTGGCTGAGGAAGCCGGATATGTGACGCGGTTGGCAAGGATTTGCATAACGGATCCTAATTACGATAGCTACACAGAAATAACTATACAATGCACAGCCACCGATGAACATATCGATTATAATATTTTACGCGATGCTAAAATCACACACGCGAGTCAAAAGCTCGCCCATCAAATGGGTATCAAACGAGATGATCATGTGCTGGTCACAGTTTTTTCTCCATCCAAGGAGATTAGCGATCAGCCACAAAATAAATCGGCGATGTGTATCTACAGTCTGAAGGACATTGAGGACGTCTTCATTGAGAATATACACATGTGCTTTAATGGCACAATAAAAGATCGTAACCTTGGCTACATTTCGGGCACAATCAATGATGGCAGATGCCCAATTGTGGGCTCGTTGGGTAATATATACAACTTTTGCAGTGTTGGCCTCAAGATTAGCGGTGTCTCGCCAATATCCGCTCAGGCATTATTTCATTTCGAAAATGTATCGATCACATCAGTAACGGCGACAACAACACCCGATCAGCAACATTCGTTGGCATTTCTCGGCACTGAAGAGGGAACAATAAAAAAAGTTCTGTTGTCTGGGCAGCAGCCGGGTGAATATGAAGAGATTGTTGTAGATCCCGGTTATCGCATATTGTCCAACACTATGATGTCTCCCAAGAAGGATTTCCTCTATGTGCTGTCGTTGCACAAGATCACCAAACTGCGCATTGAACATTGCTCGATGTATACAAATTGCTCGTCTTGTTTGGAGAGTCGTGATCCCTTTTGCGGCTGGTGTTCGCTAGAGAAGCGTTGCACGGTTCGTTCTACATGTCAACGAGATACGTCCGCGTCGCGTTGGCTGTCACTGGGGAGCGGACAGCAATGCATTGACTTTGAATCAATTGTGCCCGACCAAATACCCATTAATCAGTTGAGCCAAGTGCAATTAATTATACGCACTTTGCCCGAGCCATTCAATGCCAAATATCGCTGTGTGTTTGGCAACTCAACGCCCATCGATGCGGAGATACTTGAACATGGTTTGAGTTGTGCCACACCGCCAATTGATCAACGCCCAACTATCGTTGGCAATATGGATCATGTGCTCGTGCCGCTTTCTGTTCGAAGCTCCGAAACAAATAAAGACTTTGTGTCTCGCTCGTTCGCATTCTTCGACTGCTCACATCACAGTAACTGTCAGCGATGTGTGCGCAGCATGTGGGGTTGCAATTGGTGCATCTTTGATAACAAATGCGTGCACCAATCGGAACAGTGTCGCAATATGGAAAACGCGATTAGTTCAGAAGGACAGTGCCCTCATTTAAAGCGTCAACGCGATGTCATATTGTTGCCGGTTCGTGTGCCTAAAGAAATACGTTTCGAGATTGCCAATTTACCCAAACCAAAAAGCGCCCACGCCGGCTATTTGTGCACCATTCAAATTGAAGCCGCACAAATGCTTTTGCCTGCACACATTGAGTCCAACAAAATTGTTGTATGTGAGAAAACACCTTACTTTTACGAAACAAATACGCATGAGTATGAGGCTAAAGTGGACATCACTTGGAACCGTCAGCATTATGTGGATACAGCCACAATTATTTTGTATAAATGCGATGTGTTAGGATCCCATCGCCAGCATGCAGATTGCAGTTTATGTGTGACACGTGATCCTAAATACCAATGCGCCTGGTGTGGAAGCTCATGTGTGTACAATGAAACTTGCGGTTTATCCGACGCTGCACAATCAAAGGGTCACAACAATGCGCTTGTACAAAATGAATGTCCTCGTCCTAGAATTGATATTATTAAACCACTGACTGGTCCTGTTGAAGGAGGTACTCTCATCACCATCGAGGGCAGCAATTTGGGTATACGCGAGGATGATGTACGTGGCAAAATCTCAATTGGCACTGTACCCTGTGACTTGATTAACTATCAAATATCGGTAAAAATCGAATGCCGCACAAGAGCCGCATTGCATGAGATGTCAGCTCCTATTAAAGTGGCTAATGAAGCGGGCTACACTGAATCCAGTGTGCAGTTCCATTTTAAAGATGTGCAATTGACCGGATTATATCCGACAGTGGGTCCCAAATCCGGAGGCACCCAATTGTCGTTGTTGGGTAAATACTTGAACATAGGATCCAGCATACGCGCATTTCTCGATGAATATGAGTGTCATATCAACGTGACACAGGCATCATCTTCACGGTTGTCCTGCACCACGTCGGCGGCTACCCAGCCGGAGCCAATTCGTTCACTTCGACTGGCTATCGATGGCGCTAATCGCACTTTTACTTGTCGAACTGAACCTCATTTAATCAGCGTCACCCACAATAATTTTGGCGAATTTTGGCAAACACCTCCGATGGTCTGTTCTATTTTCAATTACACACAGGATCCGCGTATTATGCAAATTAAACCACTCCGAAGCTTTGTTAGTGGTGGTCGTATCTTGACTGTACATGGCATGCACCTGGACTCCATACAAAATCCCGAATTGGAAGTTTTCTACGAAAACGAACGCGTTAATAAAACTGCTTGTACAGTGATCAATAACAATCAAATGGAATGTCCATCTCCGCCAGTTAATTTGCAATTTCAATTGCTGAAAAATGGGATATCAAAAAAGGATATGGATTTCGCTCAATACAATTTGACTAGGTCGAAGCAAAAAAGACATTCCTATTATAATGACAACTACTTAGTGGACGATCACAACTTGGAAAACTTGGCCGCTGCCTTTGTAAAGGTGCAGGAAACCCAGTTAAACTTACAGATGAGCTTTGTAATGGACAATGTGCAGCTAGTACGAGATCTGAACAAATATTTTCATGATATTCGTAGCACTATAGTGTACCTGAATGATCCGAAATATTTGCCATTTGCGGGCGAAGACGGCATCAAGCTCTATAAAGGCGACACTCTGGTCATTGAGGGTGAGCTGTTAAATGTTGCAGCGGATGAGTATGATGTGAATGTCACCATTGGCACAGCTCAATGTAATATTACAAGCTTGGCACTTACTCAATTACTTTGTATTCCCCCCGAGCAGCAACCACCAGCAACGGATGAGAATGGCAAAGATCAACCAACTGATTTACCATTGGTGGTTGTAAAAGTTGGTCGCAATCTTCGCTTCGTCATTGGCTACCTCAAATACGATTTGAATAAAACACATTCAATAACCCATCTGATGAGTGGCATAATTTTGGCGGTTTTGTTGCTAATTATCATTTTGGTGGTGGTACTGATTATCTTTCGACGCAAGTCCACGCAAGCAGAACGCGAATATAAACGTATCCAAATACAAATGATCACACTCGAGAGTAACGTACGGTCCGAATGTAAACAAGCATTTGCAGAACTTCAAACAGATATGACAGACTTAACGGCTGATCTGGAAAGCAGTGGCATTCCGACGCTCGACCATGTCAACTACATTATGAAAGTGTTTTTCCCAGGTGTCTCCGATCATCCCATATTGAATGCACCAAAAATTCGAGGCACTAATTATGATGCTGCCATGATGCAATTTGAGCAGCTAATCAGCAACAAATATTTTTTATTAACATTTATCGAGACGCTTGAGGTCCAGCGATCATCGTTCTCCATCCGGGATCGTGTGAATGTCGCCTCATTGCTTATGATAGTGCTGATGAATAAAATGGAGTATGCCACTGAGATATTAAAGTCGTTATTATTGCGACTGATCGACAAATCGCTTGGCAGTAAATATCCTCAATTGATGTTACGGCGCACCGAAAGCGTGGTGGAAAAAATGTTGACAAATTATTTAGCAATCTGCATGTATGATTATCTAAAGGAATATGCCGGTTCCAGTTTATTTTTGCTCTTCAAGGCGATTAAACATCAGGTTGAAAAGGGGCTTGTTGATGCTATAACACATGATGCTCGGTATTCGCTCTCAGAGGATCGCTTGTTGCACGAACAAGTTGTTCAATCTGTGGTAATTTTGCACATCTTGCAGGATGATTTGGATGAAAAGGTGCAGTGTCGCGTCAATGATTGGGACACCATTTCACAAGTCAAACTGAAAATTCTTGATGCTATTTTTAAGAATACGCCATTCTCAATGCGCCCATCAGTGCACGAAGTCGACTTGGAATGGCGTCATGGGCGTGGTGGGCACTTAACATTGCAGGATGAAGATCTCACCACGAAAACAATCAATGGTTGGAAACGTCTAAATACCTTACACCATTATGGTGTTAAAGAATCAGCCGTAATGTCACTAATTGCTCGTCAAAATGATAACTATAATATGTCGTATGGGAAACAACAGATAGCCCCCTACCACAATTGTGAGTAATATATTATTTATTTTTTGTTATGTTTTACTTACATTCTCTTTTTTCGTGACAGTTTACTATATCAATAATTCGCAGAGTCATATAATTATTAACAATGATATAGAATCTGGGCTTCAGCAACCGAGACTGTATCATTTGGTTAAACCAATCATTCCCGATCATTACATGAATATTAAAAACTCTACCATATCTGGAGTTCTAACTGCTTCTGGCCAATCAGGAGCACATTGTGTTGGAAATGCTAGTAGCGAACGTGCAAACAAAACAATTCCAGAAGTCTATCTGACTCGTCTACTTGCCACAAAAGGTACAATTCAGAAATTCGTTGACGATTTCTTTGCAATAATTCTGACCGTCAATGAAGAGTTGCCACCAGCCGTCAAATGGTTATTCGATCTACTTGATGAAGCGGCTAGACGTCACGAAATTGCGGATTCAGACATTCTGCACGCTTGGAAATCAAACAGTTTACCTCTGCGTTTCTGGGTAAATTTTATAAAAAATCCGGACTTTATATTCGACGTCAACAAAACATATTCCGTGGATTCTTGCTTAAGTGTCATAGCGCAGACGTTCATGGATTCATGTTCAACTACTGAACATAGATTGGGCAAGGACTCACCATCGAATAAGCTCCTTTTTGCAAAGGTTTGTGCTAAATTTTGCACTCTTGTAGCCAACAATTTATTATCAGACTCGATTAAACTTAAAAAATCAATATCAAAACGAACCCCATACAGAAATTTTGGAATGAACATCCGTCTGAAAAACTATGTACCTAGCGACACTCAAACTTTTATTCTCCTATATCTATAGCATTTTCGGTTGAGAATATATAAATAGTGAATATAATATTACTGATTGTGATCTTATCGTCCACAGGATATTCCCAATTATAGAATGATGGTTAAACAATTTTACCGAGACGTGGCGCGCTTGCCCCAAATAAGTGATCAAGAAATGAGCACAGCCATGCAACAATTATCTATACAACAGAATGAAGAATTTGATACGATTTCTGCTTTAAAAGAATTGTACATTTATATAACTAAGTATAGAGAGCAGGTGAGCAGAAATTATTGAATGTCAAATGCGTCATATGCTTAGTATTTACATTTTAGATTATAGATGCCCTGGATGCGGACCCGAATTGTAAAAAAATGCATCTGTCTCGAAAACTTGAAAATGTTGCTAGTACTCTTGACGGTGAGGATACATTAAACTGCTGACAAGAATTGGCATTTCCTAATGTAATATACATTGCTACAATTCGTTTTCAGCACAGCACACATAACAATATTTACTTACTGATTTAAAAAATACATATAAATGTGTACATACATTTTATTTGTACAAATAATACTGCATAAAAATTATTTTTTATTTTGACAAAAAAAAAACTTACGACGCAATGGAACATATAGTTTGATTAAATACATTTTTTATTCATAAGTAAACTGGTTAACAACGAAATAAATTTAAAATAGACGTACATCAAGGTATAAATATGCAACAAAAAATTTTAACTTGACATGAAAAGTATTATTTGCGTAAATATTAAGTATAAGGTATAAAGGATATATGAGAAAATCATATCATTAATTTTCTCGTGTCATACGTTGTTATTACACTAATACCACAAGCGATTCATTTTTTTTCTTTTCTATCGAATCATTAATAAAATTATATGACCACTGACAAAAAGCAAATTTAACATTTTTTGTATCCTTAGCATCACTCTTAGAATACAAAATAATTAATTTATAATACATCAGTGGGCAAAGTTCCAGTTTGAAAAGTTTATTTATTTATGCAAAATTTAGTTAAAAAGAACTCATTTCGAAAATAAACAAATTTTGTTGTTATTTGAAATGCATTTGAACTAAATTTTGTTCTATATTAATTCAAATTAGGTTTCATACAATTAGATGCGCAAAAAATATTTAAGTTTGTAACGCTATTTAGTGGTAGATAAGAGCGAGTTTTCCATGTATCGATATACAATTTACGACTGAACTGTACAGTATATATAAAGAACATTGGGGATGTCTGGTCGACATTGGGCGAAAATAATGCATTTAAATATATATAATTTAGAGTTATCTAAAAATTAAAGTTAAAAGTATTTCAAGCAAATATTCACGTATGTTTAAAAGCATTAATGAATATGAACCTTACATACCATGTATTAAACTATATACATTTGTACAATCTATAATAAACGCATAAAAAATTCTGCAATGTGCATATAAAGAGAATATTACGATAAAATAAAAAGACGTTTCCATATCACGGGATTATTACGCATTCTTTATATAAATTAGTATGAGCTGACTCATTTAATCGGCTCAATTTTAAGTTTAGTACTTTAGAAAATGTGATATAAATTATATTAAGGATGCTTTTTCTAACACCTTCATAATTAAGTACTATATAAAACAACTTTCTAATTCGAATTTTTAAACTCCTGGAAAATCCTATTACTTTTCGATTCCGAATTTTTTAATTATTTCATTGATTAAAATAAAATTAGAAAAATGACCATATATGTAGTTATTCACACACAAATGTACATTAAAGGCGATAATACTTTCAAATTTGTCTATGTAAAATAAACAATTCTAATTTATATAGCTCGCTTACATATAATATAAGATATTTCAGAGAATAAATAAATATAAGCAAAAAAAAATAAATAAAAATTGTTTTGTCTACTACAACCACTAGTTTAAACTTCCAAAATTAAATGGATTACTTGCAATTTTCGGCCATTTCAATTTGTGCGCGCGTCGAAACAAGACACGATATTGAATCTATATTTCAATTTGCAGCATGAAATCCTTCAGGCGTCGTAATATTGATTGAAAAGCGGTTCGCGTGTGTAATATATTCAAAACAAGTCAGAAAGCTACAGAGTGTACTCGAATGTGAGATACCTACTACCCAGTTCGAATATACTAAAAAATACCGAAAAGTATTTTTGGTGTATTTGATATATTTATATTCGATCACGTTCTAAATGTCGCATAAAGTATAATAATGCAGCTGCCTATGGATTTTCCCATAAAACACTATTTCTTAAATAACTTCAAAATTTTTAATCGGATCCCAAACAATATGCTCGTGGATCGGAGAGGACTAGCAAATCATTTTTTTTTTAAATTTTAGAAAGCGGAAAGGGGCGTGGCCAAAATCGCAAACAAACTTAATCTCCGTAGAACATACAGCAATACTGGTACCAAGTTTGGTATTTTTGGTCTGAGATCTGATGCTTTCTTTTGCCTGATACATACATTTTCTGGAGTCGCAAAGTTATAATACCCTTCTACTCTATGGGTAGCATTTACCCTTTTACCCTGTGGGTAGCGGGTATAAAAAGGTACATGAAAAACACTTTGCTTTAGCACATTTCAATTGTGGTGCATCGTTCTGATATTCCTAATATCTATTTGATTTGTGTGTAAGATACTTAAAATCTAATATTCAATCGCTATTTGGAAAAACAGTCCTAGTAAAAAAATGTATACCTTTTAAAAGGAATTTTCTCACAAATGACGTCACAAGTGAGAGCATGCGCATTGAATACTTATAAACGAAGTGAATGACATTACAGACTTCAGTGAATGTTAAATAAGACAATGCACTTGTTTTTACACCTATATACACAAAAATTTTTCACGTAAAATTGTATATCAGAATTGCACCAAAATTAAAAAAAAATATATAATCATTTAAATCAAAAGTTAAATAATAACATGGTACATACATAATTTTTGAATTTATTGTTAATGTGTTTCATAATATAACAAAAATACAATTATTCTTTACGCAAGAATCAATAACAGCTAATTGGAGCAATTTTAACTGTCAATTCACAGTGACAACTCAGTAGCATAAAACGGTACATATTGTAAGTTTGTAAACACAAAATTGTTTATAATTAATTAGTACATGCTTTATGCAAATTTAGTTAGATGGGTACATATGTACATTTCCACAAGCACGCGTACATCTAAGATATAGGAGACGTTAGTAAAAATGTTTAAGGACCGAAAACCATTCATGTACGTTCGTGGATCTTAGTGTTAAACTTATAAAGTTCGTATATATGTACGTGTTGACAAATCTTGAATCTTCACAGAATCATATTATTATATAATTTCTTTCAAAGCAGCTACTTAATGAATGCAATGTTTTGAATTTTAGGTCAAATATTGTAAATTGGAAGACACAGAATCAAAGCTTTTTAAATGAATGTCATCGGCACTGAATCATCAAACAGTTTCGCAAATCAACGCCGAAATTTTAATGGCAATGACTGCACTGCGATTGCCTTAAATAGTGGTGGCAATGTCAGTATAAGTAGCGGGGGGCAAAGAAAGTCTTTAAATTATCAGCCACATCTATCACTCAAGTCACAACCGGCTGATGACAATGATGACGGCTCTACTACGAAGCAACAACTATCATCAACTGGTCGCTTTAGCCCGCATCCCAATGACATATTTCTGTCACAAACAGCCAGACTAACAATACCGCCACCGTTTGAAAAGTTTGGTGATGCATTAATTACGGGGTGTCTACCGCCACCATCGCCAGCACCAAATAGCGATTGCCTGTCTTCGAATTACACACACATTCAAACGCAGAATAACACTACAACTCAGCAGATGCAACAATTAAATTTGAACCAGTTTCATCATCAGCATCAAAGTCATGCTTATCACAGTCATATCTATCCGCTGTCGTCATCGAACTCAGCAACGTCGTTATGCACAAGTAATTCAGGCAGTGCCAAGTCCCAGCCATGCATTCTTGCATTATCTTGTGGTGAAAATAACCGACAAAATAAATATAATCAACATCAAGGCCAGTCATCGCATCAACAACGCACCATGTCACCTAACTCGAAATATCGTTTGGACCGCTATCGAGAACCGAAAGCCAATAGAATGGAATCAATGAGTCAGCCATCTTCATCAACGCCATCTACAGCTCGTTATTTGCTGCCCCCTGTAAAAATGCAATGCACTGATGCATATACCGGCTATTTGGGCTCAACGGTGCACACTCCAGTTAAGCGTTATGTGCCTACACCTCCATTGGCTAGCGAGCTCTATACAGATTTACCGTTATCGTCTTCGACATCAACATCGATAACGTCGTCATCGTCAGCAGCAGCAGCAGCAACTTCAAATACATATCCAATCTCAACGCATTATTTAAACATGTCTATACCATTGCCACATAATTATCGAGGGACAAAATGCTGTCATCAAGTCCATGAGGAATCAATAGCGAATTCGAAGAGTGCGCAAACATATAATCTAACAAATAATATTCACTTGCCATCTTCTTCCCCTTCTTGCCCATGCCCATTACCATCCCCCGCATCATCATCAGGAATATCTGCAACGTCTTTTGCAGCCGCAGCAGCACCACCACCGAAAATCTGCTCCCCAATGGCTACTACAAAAAACGCTGCCTCATGTAACAAGCTACGTAGCAAATCAGATGAAGCGGATTCTATCATCGTCATACAACAAACAATCAGTCAAGGACAAGCGCAAAGTCAAGATAACACCGCAACCTGTTTGCACTGTAATACGGCTCGCCGGACGACAGGTGTACACCAAACGACGCAAACAACTGGGCCAATTAGTCCCATACCCGTCACAATGCCACTCGTGCCAATTAAAGTAACTGCTATAAACGATTTGGCCAAATTTAAGCAGCATGAACATGAGCTGGTGAATTCGAAAATTACTGAAGCGACGTTGCTTAATCAGCAACCGAAATATGGTGACAATGCCAGCAAGTTGCCACCATTGCAGCGTCAAACTCATCCACATCAGATGTATGCATCATCGACAATAGGACAACCTCAATTGCTTGCGGGCTCACCACGAAATCAAATGCAACATCTACAGCAGCAACAGTTGCAAGTTTTAGCGCAGACTTCCCAACAGCAACAGGCCCCACTACAGCAGCAGTCGCCACAACAACAATCTTATGGTTATTCTTGTAAGAAACGCATTAGTATTTATATGCGTCGCGAAATCGCGCGATTCTTTGGCGTTGAGAGCAGCTCAGAAGCGGCTGACTTTGTGCTCTGGTATGGACGACATCGACGCCTAGCAATACGACGTTTTGGTACATTAAAGTCCAATCAAGAGGTAGAATTTAATTTAAATACTACAAATGACAACCGTGACGGACCAGGCGTTGCTGGAGTGGGAGGTGGAGGTAATCAGCGCAATGTAGGCGAACCGAGTGGTTATGCCGATCGACCCGATATTTTGCCAGCTCGTGATGCGCAATATAATGACATCACGATGTATGGTGCTTGTCGATGGCGCGGAAAATTTAATGCTAATATTGATTTCAATGCTGCAGAATATGTGGAACGTAAGGCAACTGTAGTGCACATGTTAATAACAGGCATTACCTATATTATCAACATATTTAACGCAAGGCTAACGAGTCAGATTAGTAACAGGGGTAACTGTAGCAATAGTAATAATAAACGACCTCAATGGTCTCGTAGCTTTGCCCCAGTTCATGTGTATGGTCGACCTGATTTAGATTTAGACCATGATGAACATGCTGAACGGCACTATCATATGAACTTCGACGCCAGCGAATGTGCCGATACGATAGCTGCAATTATTGAAGATGAGGTTTTTTTTGATAATCCAAGTGAAACAACTTTAGTTGCGAACACAAATAATGATGAAGGCACCGGCACAGATATGGATCGGAAGAAAACAGCGAATGAAACTGTCCCATTGGGATTAGGAATAGATGCCAGTGTCGGTGTCTATATGGCTGAGCGCCATCACAATGGTTGGCGAACTACTGCACTATGTAGCGCTAATAGTGATGTGCATTTTATTGGTTCGTCCCAAGATGCACATTTGCATCAAACGAATCAAAACAATTTAAACAATTCTGGGCAGAGTCATCCAACTCGCGCCTCCAACTTCATTGCATCCTCAACTAATCGAGGAACAAGAATTAGTGCACAATTACTTGATGGTATTTTAGAAAATTCCCGACGTCCGCAAATGCGCCGAATCAAATATTTTGCCATCAATGATTTGGATGATCGTACCGATCATCGACCGTTCTTCACGTACTGGATAAACACGGTGCAAATTGTTGTACTACTTTTGTCCATAATTTGCTACGGCATAGCACCAATTGGCTTTGGAACGGAACAAAAGACTGGACAAGTGTTGGTGACAAGTTTGAGTCTGCAAACCGTACAGCACGTCGAACCACGCAATTTTTGGATTGGTCCCCGCAGCAACGATTTGGTTCATATGGGTGCAAAATTTGCGGCTTGCATGCGTCGAGACGTGAAAATCATGGATGTTCTTACTAAAACTAAACGACAAGAGCGTGAGACAGCTTGCTGCATACGAAATGACGATTCTGGATGCGTTCAAAGCTCCCAGGCCGATTGTTCAATACGTGGACTTTATCCAGCAGTAAGTTATTTAAAACGCATTTTGGTGTCCCAAATTTTTACATATCAATGTGTTAATTCTTTGAATTATACTTGATTTGTTTTATGCACTGACAATGCTGTCAATAAATTTGCAATGCATGCATCTATAAATGTAGACAAACAAAACTATCATTTAGAAATATAAATATTCTAGCAATACCAAAAGTATGGATTTTGTCATACAAAACTGATTCTTGAATAACTTTCCAGTTTCTCATTCGATCGGAACCTCGGAAGTCATTCATACGAAACATCTAGATTCGTATATGCATGTGCATCAATGGTGATATCATTGTGTGTGCGAAATGCATGCGAGTGTTTTTGTCTGGGGAAATCAAGAAATAAAAGAGGACTGTCTGCTAAGTAAGAGTGGCCAGGTGAGAGGGCTTCACAAAGATTGCTTGGCATCTTAACATGTGTATACTTGTTATCAAATGCTGCTGTTGATGTAAGAAGGTTTTTGCAAAGGATTTTTTTAAATAACGATCTTGTCTCACTTCCTCGCCCACTGTTTTACGTTAACTTGTTTCGAAATGAGCCAATTTTAGATGGATTTTGGAATACGCTGCACGATCAAATTGTGATCTAAAACAGTGTTAACTCATATATAGCTTCTTACTGCTCAGAGTCCACATTAAAAGCCTGAAACAATTATATGCTACGCAAAATTGTAATGCGTTGCATATTTCAAACTAAAAAATGTATTATGACTATTTCGATTTCTTAAAAAAAAGTAATTAAATGTCTGTATAATCTCGCTTGCATGTTTCGAACTAATGGTTCAGGCTGCTGTCGATGTTAAGTGCCGCGATTTCTAAGGCATCGTCATAATAACCTTTAATGCTTATTTAAAGCTTATTTGTGTAATTTTTCACAAGATAAGTACAATCTTCCAGCATTTATCGTTTAATAACTTCCAAATTCTCGGGAATCATTGAGACTGTCATTATCTTCGTATATACTAAAATTCGGGACGCTTGCAAATCGTTTTTTTTTCGATTTTAGGGGGCGGAAAGGGGTTCTTATAGTCTGAGATCTAGGTGTTCATACAGACAGACAGACGAACATAGCTATATTCACCCGGCTGGTGACCCTGACCAAGAGTATATATACTTTATGAGGTCAGAGATGCTTCCTTCTGCCTGTTAAATACGTTTCCTGGAGTTACAAAGTTGTATTACCCTTCTACCCTTTGGGTAGCGGGTATAAAAATTCTTTATAGATTTTAATATATATATTTTTTGTGTAATACATAATAAATTTGATGCTTTTACTAAACATTTATTAATTGTTGTATATGCAATATTTTTTTTTACAGCAAATATTACTTATTTATTTGCCGCAAAGTTAGAAAAATAAAAATATTTTGGGATAATATATTAATATATTGGATATAAATAATAAAAGGATGGAATATAACATTTTAATTTAAATTTTAGAAATCTATATCGACTTGGAAAAAATGGTCGCCCGGTGAATCCGGACCTGGCGGTCGAATTTCAGGATCAGTCTGTGGCTTAGATCCCAAATATTGTGATGCGCCAGCATCAATTGCGCCATACGAATGGCCTGATGATATTACCAAATGGCCCATTTGCCGAAAAACTAATTCATTTTCGCAACGCTATCGTTATAAAGATCATACGGCAGAGCATATGGTCTGTGAAGTAATTGGACATCCATGCTGTACGGGTCTTTACGGAGAATGTCGCATAACGACTCGAGAATATTGTGATTTCGTCAGTGGTTATTTCCATGAAGAAGCATCGCTTTGTTCGCAAGTAAAAATCTTAAACATAAAACACTGTAAGCGTCAAATAATTATTCAATTTAACATTCTTTTGGTACTCGCCAGATATCTTGCTTGAACAACGTTTGTGGCATGTTCCCGTTTTTCTCAGTGGAAATTCCTGATCAGTTTTATAGACTATTAACTTCGCTATGTATGCATGCCGGAATTTTGCACCTTGCAATTACTCTAATAGTTCAACATTTATTTCTCGCCGATTTGGAGCGTTTGATTGGAACAATGCGAACAGCTGTTGTCTACATCACATCAGGTTTGGTGGGAAACCTCACTAGCGCAGTGCTTGCCCCTCATCGTCCAGAAGTAAGTACTAAATTTGCCTTTGCAATGGACTTCAAATTCTATCATAGACAAGAACAAGTAAGAAAGCTACAGTCGAGTGTGCTCGACTATGATATACCCGCTACCCAGTTCAAATATACCAGAAAGTAATTTTGGTATATTTGGTATATTTGTACATTCATATTCGATCACATCCTAAATATCGCGTAAAGTATAATATATAGCATGCACGATCATATTGTCCACCAGAAACAAGCCACGTGCAGCTGCCTATGGATTTTCCCATACAAAACTGTTTCTTGAATAACTTCGAAGTTTTTTATCCGACCAAATTCTCAGGAATCATGGACATCATTATTATCTTCAAACGTACCAAAACTCGAGACTCTATCTTTAAAATTGCGCTAGTAAATCGATTTTAGGGGGCGGAAAGGGGCGTGGCAAAAATCTAAAATAAACTTGATCTGCGTAGGACATACACCAATACTGGTACCAAGTTTAGAATCTCTAGCTCTTACAGTCTCTGAGATCTAGGTGTTCATACAGACAGACAGAAAGACGGACAGACGGACAGACGGACAGACGGACTTGGCGATATCGACTCGGCTGGTGACCCTGACCAAGAATATATATACTTTATGGGGTCGGAAATGCTTCATTCTGCCTGTTTCATACATTTCCTGGAGCCACAAAGTTAAAATACCCTTCTACCCTATGTGTAGAGCGTATATACAAATCTTGAGGACATGCTTGAATATTGTACATTTGCCATTCGAATAAGAATTCTATTTATATAACTAATTGCTTTTTTATTATAATATTTGACCACCAGGTAGGACCATCTGCTTCACTCTGTGGTGTAGTCTCAGCTCTAATTTCACTACTAATATTTATGCATTGGAAGCATTTGCATAAGCCATATGTGGCACTGTTCAAATTTATTCTTTTATGTACGGTACTATTCGGCATCGGCACACTGCCATATCAATTGAATTTTGCCGGTTTGCTTGCTGGTGTCGTCTGTGGGACATTTTTAACTATATCATTAGTTCCATTTATAACTTTCACGGCGTATGAACGCAAGAAAAAGGTAACTAACTTAACGTTCATAAATTCATACTGTGAATATGTAGAATTATAATATACTGCTAACGTATTTTAATTGCAGATCAATCTTATATGGACATGCATACTCTTTCACTTGTTTGTTTATGTCACATTAATTACAACTTTTTACATATATCCAAGCGAGTTTAGTTCATTTAATTTCGTTGAAGATATATTTGGTAATGGACCTCACAGTAACATAAGTCCTTCAAATAGCAATATTGGACATCACAATCCCAATGGTGATGTGGTAAGCAGTACACGCAGATATTCACAGATTCAGAATCCTCAATATTATTACCATCATCATTCGGAAGATATCATTAGGAATGTTGCTTTCACCGAAGGGAATAGTATCACGGTATGCGGCTTTTATTTAACTCACATACATATATATATACACATATATATATATATATATATGTGTGTATATGTGATATATATATATTATATATATATATATATATTATATTATATATATTATATACCTATATTATTCATTGACATTTACAACGCAATTTCCATCTTCTTCACATAGCACATACTGCACCCCGTAGAGATAACACGAGAGAACGATGATAAGCTTTGGCCAGGAAGGCCGTATACGCGATCATTTGGCTACGCTACAAATTACAGTATCGATAATACTATGCGCGACAGAACCGCAACTGGAGTTATGAAAAACAAGGAAAATTTCAACTCACCACCCGGTCACACTTTAAATAAAAAAAATAACTCTCTTGGAAAAATAGTTATGGCAAACGGTCAAATTGATCACAAATTTACCATTAATATAAATAATACTAAAATAAAGGGCTTGTAAATCTTTCTATTTAAAATATAAAAGCAAATATCTTTTTCAAGTAATTATGGCGCAATGAGATGAGAACACACAACATTCACAGACACATCTGTAATATTTATCAAAATGGAATAAACGATTACTATTTCATGATAATTAATCTTTTATTTTCTTAGCCTTAAATTACATTTTGAATTACCAACGTCCACGTCCTCTGCCTCCACCACGTCCGCCACCACCACGCCCCCTACTAAAATTACTAAAGCCACTTCCACCACGGTTTGAGCCTCTGGATCCACCACCAAAGCCACGAGCACCTCGGGTACCTTTAAAAGATAATACTAAATGAATGGATTTTACTTATAGGTTTTAAATCATCATACATACCAATGCCAGCTCCGCGACCCCTAGTGCCACCAATGCCATTTCCACCTCTTTTTTTGACACCTTTTGGCTGTGGTGGTTTTGGTAGAAATCTTGCAATTGGCAATAGTTTTCCTGGGTCAACAAATAAAGTTTGACTTGGAGTAAAACTGTTGGCATTCACATTATCCGACAGTTTGATAGATACAGAGTAATCACGAACGGTGCCAAAAATTTCATCAATTTTGCCAATCTGTTCCTTGTTTTCAAGAAATATTGGCGCATTAAAGTATGGTACGTCCTCAATACCAACTTTGCATACTAAATCGTTTTGGCAGATATAGCTAAAGCTGCCCAATGGTATAACACGTTCTGGAGGACCCTGATCAAAGGCGCCACGACCTGCGCCTCCACGTGATGCACCTCTTTTAAATCCGCCACCACCACCACGTGCTCCGCCGCCGCGGAAACCTAAAAAAAGTTTGATACACTTATGAGTATCTTATTAATGAGGACCATGCACAGTAAAGAACCTCTTCCGCCACCACCTTGAGGACGTCCAAAAACCATATTTTATAATTTGAATATTCGAAGCGTCCAAACAAAACACGTGCGACGAGATTTACTCAATCAACACTTAATAGAGATGTGTGAATGAATCGATGTTTCTTATTCGATGATTAATCTAATAGCACAGTAAAATAAAGAAGTTTACACTATACATTAGTAAGAGGAGAGATAATAAGATAAAACAACAATGATATATTTAAAAAATGTCAATTAAAGTCAGTTTTTCTCAGAAGAGTTGTGAAATATTCTTAACGTTGAACGAAAATTGTATAGATAATTTATGAGCACTTAATTGTTTAAATTTTTTTATATGCCATTCGGCCAAAGAAGGCCTTAGACTCCCTTTCCACATAGCCATAAGCATGTAATAATGCTTCAACGATTGTTTTTATTACATTTGAAACATATATTTATAAATATCTTGCAGAATGGTATTTGTTAATCCGCCATTACTACTTATTCATGTAATATTTTAATCGAAATTGTAATAAACTATTAAAGACTAAACAATTTAAAGACCGGTTTTCAGATTTAAATACACTTTTTAAATGGAAATACTATTTATATTGAATGAAATTTACAAACCTTAATCCATCTGTTTTTACTAGTTAGTTTGATTAGTTTAAACTGATTAAATAAGGACAGAATACATAGGGCAAATCAGTCAATCCGTCAGAAGCTATTTTAGAAAAAACATTAATAAAACGCAAGTTTTGTTATTCAATACTGAATGCCCACGCTGCTATCTTGACGTCAATGTTCTAAAATACAACCAATGGTCTAAACCTTAGCTCATTTGAGTAGTTAATTTCAAGCAATTGAACAAGTTCCTTAGTACTGCAATTTATGCGCACAAATTCGTAAGGTGGGTGGCGAGTGACGTCATTAAGCAAAAGCAAAGTAAATTTTGTAAATACGCAAACTGAACAAACTGGATAATCTTGTAAATAACCGAATGGAAGAAGTTTAGCCAAATAATAATTGAAAGATTATTTTTAAAGCGTGAGAAAAACAAATATATAGATATATGTGTGTAAACATAAAAATATATTAATTTACATAAATACACACATATGCATCTAATTATTGAAAAATATACATACATATTACTGTAGCTTTTAAAAGTACTAAATATGAATTTATTACAAATGAGTTTGTATAAATAAGTGTCCATTCATATGTAGGAACATACATACACATATATACGGTACATGTGTGTGTGGCGGTAAATACTAATGAGTAATGTTGTGAACTATTTGGTAATTTGCAGGAATCTTTTGAAAAATCATGACACTTGGAGAAAAACAAAACGAAAAAGGGGCCCATAAAATCCAATTAAAGAATCATGGATACGTGAAAACAGAGTCGTTGAGAAATTCCCAATGTATAAAACATAGTGAATCCATAGATAATGGATGTGATGGTAAATCTAATGTGGATTCAAAACAGGTAAACATTAATTTTAATACAAAATTTGTTTTTATCTGCAAATATTTATATTCCTGATTGTATAATATTGTATTATATTTAATGTTTGTATTTGTTTATGGCAGTTTTTAGATGGTGAAGATGAGATCATATGCATATATATACATATAGTATATACATATGTTATATGATCTGTTTGTAAAGAGAACACATACATACTTGCCTATTTTGATTAACACTGTTTATACAATTGTGCGATGATGACCTATAAACTTTTTTTTACTTGACTTAACATGTGAAATATACACATATGTTTTCAAACGTCTTAAGAATTATATTTTGTTGGATGTCACTCTATCCCAATCTCTTAAATAGCTTTTATAGCTTTTTTAAACTGAACATAAGTTACAAAAATTTAGATCTGTAGCACTATTTTAAATAAAAGTTGTATGCTCGCTACCCTTATGGATTATCAACTGCAATTCTGAAACCAGAGTCTTGACATATTTTATTATATTCATATTGGGTAGCGGGTATCTCACTGTCGAACGCACTCGCAATGTAGCTTTCTGAAATATATAAATATACCATGCACAGTCACATTGTAAACCAGAAACAAGCCACGATCAGCTGCCTATGGATTTTCCCATACAAAGCTGCTTCTTGAATACCTTCCAAGTTTTTCATACGATCGCGACCAAATTCACGGGAATCATTGATACTGTTATTATCTTCGTATGTACCAGACTCTATCTTTAAAATAAATCGTTTTTTTTTCGAATTTAGGGGGCGGAAATGGGCTTGGCTTAAATCTAAAATACACTTGATCTGCGTATCTGGTACCAAGTTTGGAATCGCTAGCTTTTACAGTCTCTGGGATCTAGATGTTCATACAGACAGATGGAGATGGCTATATCGACTCGACTGGTGACTCTGACCAAGAATATATATACTTTATGGGGTCGTAGATGCTTCATTCTGCCTGTTACATACATTTCCTGAAATCACAAAGTTATAATACCCTTCTACCCTATGGGTAGCGAGTATAAAAAAGAAAGTATTGAAAGAGTTTCTAATTTGTAGGTGAACAGAGATTATCTCTCCTTCTTTGGGAACGAACGCATTCTCACTCTTAGAAGCCTTCACAGCCAGCTTGCGACTTGTGATTAGAATTTGAATATCAACTATTGGTTCTAGATTTGATGAGCGATCCTTGTTTCTCGTTCACCGTTTCGCTTATCCGACGTTTCCTTAAATCTTGATGATAATTGGTTTGTGATTCTATTGTAATACAGTACTTTAGCAATGCAATTTTGTGAAAAATTAATTGTTAGGATAAGAAATCACGGTGTATAATCTATTAAACATAAAAAGAATCATTCAATGAATATTGCATGCGAATGTGTATGTATGTATGTATGATATTTGTTATAATTAATCAATATCACCAATAATAATGTTAAATTGAAATATAATGTCAAGCATTCTACCAAAATAAGGTTAATTGGAGTACTATACGCTGGAATCTTACTTAAACACTCCTGTTCGGGCCACGTTAATCTAAGATTAAACATTTGTTCATTGATTGATTCAATATAGTTTTTGTTCCCAGAATACTGTGAAGACTATAACAACAACAAAAACTATGACGCAACAAACATATTCCGAAATCGGATGACCAACAGAAGTTCTATGACAAACTTTTAACTAAATTGCACTTTCCATTTGTAATCATATTTAAAATCAACAAAGCTGTTCTATAGTGAAACTTTAATTTAATTAATTTAATTGTTGCACGGAAAAAAAGCAATTGACAATAAGTTTTAAATGTGTCATGATAATGAACGTTATAATATTTGAAGTATATGCACTAAGTGATTTCAAAACAGACTGAAAACTAAATTATTACAATCTTGTATAAAAACTGAAGCTCCACTGTCTTATCGCTTGGGACAAATAATTATAAACAATTTATATTTATATTATATATTTATATAACAGTTTTTTCTGACTTGTTAATTTTCGTTATTTTTTCAGTGCGATGAAACTATCCCATTTCTGCGAGCAGCTCGTAGTGGTGATCTTGCAAAAGTGCTTGAATTCATCAATAGTGGTTTAATCCTGGACATCAATAGCTGCAATGCGGTAAGGTTCAAATATCTGTATATTATAAATTATAATATATTTTAATTATTTAATGTTATGTTTTTGTATGTCGGCCTTATGAATAAGATTTTTCAAACTTTGGCTACTAATATTCCTCATAAATTTCGAACGCAAATTAAAATATTTATTCTCAACTCCGAATTGAATGTCTTTCAGTTCTGATATACTAAATTATTAGTTGATTGATTGAATCTCACTTATTTTTGTATATATTGTTTTCTATTTAAGAATGGTTTGAACGCTCTACATTTGGCAGCAAAAGATGGATTTGTTGATATTTGCCTTGAGCTGTTAAAGCGTGGCATCAACGTGAACAATGCAACCAAAAAGGGCAATACAGCACTGCACATTGCATCGTTGGCTGGCCAACAACAAGTGATCAAACAACTCATTCACTACAATGCCAATGTGAATGTGCAGTCATTGAATGGATTTACTCCATTATATATGGCTGCGCAGGAAAATCATGATGTGTGTTGCCGTCTACTGCTTGCCAAAGGCGCGAATCCATCATTAGCAACCGAGGACGGTTTTACACCATTGGCTGTGGCAATGCAGCAGGGCCATGACAAGGTCGTAGCTGTGCTGCTCGAGAGTGATGTGCGCGGCAAGGTGCGTTTGCCTGCCCTTCACATTGCCGCTAAAAAGAACGATATTAACGCGGCTGTTATACTCTTCCGTCAAGATACTAATGCTGATATTGTATCTAAATCGGGATTTACTCCCCTACATATTGCTGCGCATTATGGTAACCAAGAATTTGCTGAATTGTTGCTCGAATACGGGGCCAATGTAAATTTTACGGCAAAGCACAACATTACACCACTTCACGTCGCTTGCAAGTGGGGCAAGGCAACAGTATGTCGCCTTTTACTTGCTCGACAGGCTCGTATCGATAGTACAACACGTGATGGTCTTACACCGCTACATTGTGCTGCGCGCTCCGGTCACGTTGATGTTATTGAGCTTTTGTTGTCCTTGAATGCCCCGATTTTATCGAAAACAAAGAACGGATTGTCAGCACTCCATATGGCGTCACAGGGTGAACACGACGAAGCAGCGCGAATCCTTCTCGACCATAAGGCACCCGTCGATGAAGTCACCGTTGATTATTTGACAGCGCTTCATGTCGCCGCCCATTGTGGCCATGTCCGCGTGGCTAAGCTATTACTGGATTATGGGGCCGATCCGAATTCTCGCGCTCTTAACGGCTTTACACCTTTGCATATTGCCTGCAAAAAAAATCGCCTTAAGGTGGCCGAATTATTATTGAAACATGATGCTAGCATTTCTGCTACCACAGAATCTGGCTTAACTCCGTTGCATGTTGCAAGCTTTATGGGTAAGTTTCAAATTGGGTGAGCACTATACAACTTATTTGAAAATAAATTTCACCCATTTTTGCGAAAACGTTCAGATCATGTGCATTTTAATTTGAGCATACTGAACTATTCTCGACTAGACTGTTTGGCTACCCACTATATACATAGATGTCAGAGATTATAAGAGCAGAGATTCCAAACTTGGCATCAGTATTCGTGTATGTTCAATGCAGATGAAAATTGAAAAACGATTACCAAGAGCAATTTTAAAAACTAGTCTCGATTTTTAACATATAACAGCTCCACGAGTTTTGTTTCTGGTGGACAATGTGACCGACCGTGAATTATGTATTTTAATTGTATGAGGTATTTTGAATATCGATACCATACATAGATTTCTGATCTGTTTTTGCATAGAAGAGGCAGTGTTACATATTTGTTATGCAATCTTCTATATGATTCTTAGTTATATGTTAATAATTATAGTCTAGCTCTATTAATTACTATTATTGCATTGTTCTTGGTTTATAAATAGATTTTATTGCAACAAGCATTGATGGTTGATAAACTACTGAGGTTTTGTATAATAGATTTGTATTTTGGCACAATTAATGTCATTGGCATCAATTTTTTGTGTAAAGATAACAAAACAACATGTAGTTAAAATACAATTCCAACCACAATAGAAATATTTATTTGAAAAAGAGTCGTTGGCTGAGTTAACTACCACAATATTTTTACTTTGCATTACAATGGCTTTCTTTTTTTTACAAGTAATACAAGTCATGAAGTTAATGTTTTTTGAATACATTTTTTGTAGGATGCATGAACATTGTTATTTACCTGCTACAACATGATGCAAGTGCCGATATAGCTACAATTCGTGGAGAGACTCCACTTCATCTAGCCGCACGTGCAAACCAGGTTCGTAATTTATCTTTATAATTAATCGTAAAAATGTCAGAATAATGTTCATAATACAATAACTGTGATAAATGATCATACTGTATTTTTTCAGACTGATATTATTCGAATATTATTGAGAAATGGAGCCAAGGTAGATTCTATTGCTCGAGAAGGGCAAACGCCCTTACATGTGGCTGCGCGTCTTGGCAATATTGACATACTTATGCTGATGATTCAGCATGGTGCAGATGTTAATGCTACGACCAAGGACATGTACACAGCTTTACACATTGCAGTAAAGGAAGGACAAGAAGAAGTCTGTCAATTTTTAATTGAGAACGGAGCACAGCTAAATGCAATTACCAAAAAAGGCTTTACTCCACTGCATTTGGCTAGCAAATATGGAAGAAGTAAAGTGGCGGATCTGCTCCTGCAAAAGGGAGTTAACATTGATTGCCAAGGCAAGAACGAAGTCACTCCATTGCATGTGGCTGCGCATTATGATCATCTACCCATAGTGTCGTTACTTTTGGAACGTGGCGCATCCACGCAAATCAACGCTCGCAATGGGCACAGCGCCCTTCATATTTCGGCAAAGAAAAATAATTTAGACATCGCCCAGCAGCTGCTGCAACGTGGGGCTCAAGTTGATGCTCTCAGCAAATCTGGGTTCTCCCCTCTCCATTTAGTTGCTCAGGAGGGGCACGTTAATTTAACTCAACTGCTGCTTGACTACGAGGCAAATGCTAACATTGCAGCTAAAAATGGTTTGACACCATTACATTTAGCTGCTCAGGAAGGCAATGTTGCAGTCTCAAAAGTTCTACTGGATGCGGGTGCTAATATTTCAGAGCGTACAAAAGCTGGATACACACCACTTCATATTGCCGCCCACAACAATCAAATCAATGAAATAAAATTCTTACTTGAAAACGATGCCAATATTGAGATGACCACTAATGTGGGTTACACACCACTTCATCAAGCAGCCCAGCAAGGGCATACCATGGTCATCAATCTGCTGCTTCGACATAAAGCCAATCCAAATGCAGTTGCAAAAGTAAGTTTTCTTGCCTATTTTACATATCAAACCGTTCTCAACCGGTCCCGAATATAGAACAGTAGCCAATTCTAATAAGTGATCGGCCTACATATGTATGTACGAAACCCGTTTTTATACCCGCTAACACTACGGGTAGAAGGGGCCTCCAGCAAATTATCCTATAAAGCATATATATTCTTAGCTAGCATCAACAGCCAAAACGATATAACAATGTCAGTCTCTCAATCAGTCTGTCTATGTGTACACCTAGATCTCAGAGAATTTAAGAGCTACGGATAGCAAACTTATTATCATTGCTCATGTATGCCCTATGCAGATCAAGTTTCTGTTCAATTTAGGGCACGCACCCTTTTACACACTAAATCAATCTACACAATATTAACTATTGTCTTGATGTTTGCTGAACATTTGGTCGAGATCGGATGGGAAACTTGATTATTCAAGAAACAATCATGCTTAGAATAATTTATAGGCATTTGCACATACTTTGCTTATGGTGAAAAAACGCAATGATATATCAGTATACCAAAATTTTTCAACTGAATAGCGGGTATCTTACACAAAAGTAATATATCCTGAAGAAAATTGATCCTCTTTATGAGGTATTCATGTTGCTTCTTTATATCTTTATGTCTTAGTATGCGTTATCGAAAACAATATATTACCACCAAAACATGCCTTACTTTTCACATTGACTAAAAGAGTATCTTACTTGTCAAAATCGAACATAATTTCATTATTGTGAACATTTTGAAAATACACTAAATGTTCAAAATTGCATTACATTGATTGTAAGAATTGTTTTTTTTATTCGTAAAATGTCAATTATTTGTTCAATTTCCAATGACATTTAATAACGATTCAGTTAAAACAAAAAAAAAAACTGAAACGATTTATATTCTCGCTACTAATGAGTGTAGCAAAAATTAACACTGTACCATTTATTGTTCGAGGATTTTATTTTTAAGTCACATTTGGGGTGCTTGGCTGTGAGATACCCCGAACCATGTTTAAACATATTAAAGTGTATTTTTGTATAAATAGTACTATTCATATATATATTATTTCAATATTTCATTCCATTCACAATCCTCAAAATATAAACTATACTACAATAAGCACGGTCAGCTGCATATGGATTTTACCTTACAGAATTGTTTCTTAAATAACTTTCCTTTATCCATTCATTAACAACTATTTCAAAATTACGCTTGTAAATAGCTTTTTTTATGTAAAAAGGCAAAAGACGTAGCCAATAGTAAATTTACAATAAAGTTCATCTCTTTATGATATACATACATACATATTGTGACCAATTTTATTTTCTCATGCTTTTAATAGTCGCGTAAGATCTCGGAGTTCATATGGACGGACAAATCTGACAGGTAGACATATCTCTATAATTTCGACGGTTTATCTTGATTAAGAATATACTATATTTTATGAGGTGCTCATACAAACAGACAGAATTATAGTCATATCGTCTTCATCCATATCAATAATTTACATCGCAAAGCCTCTATGAGCAAAGCCTCCTCTGCTGGCACTCAGTTATAATAAATAACCTTTCACCCTTTAGAAATGAAAAAGAAAAAAATCTTTTATAAAAAAAAATGTATAACCAAATGCAACGGAGGCGAATAGTTCTGTACAAAACACATGTGTGTTTGTATATGTAATGTATCAAGTAAATTTAAACATGTGAGCATATCTCACCCGATCACAAAATATTTATGTGAGCATTATTTTAAAATTGTACAATGCTCTCAACACTCACTTAATTTCCCACTTTGTATTTATATTTCTCTCTTTTTCTCAATGTGTTTTTTACAAATTAATTTCTCATATTGGTTGTTGTAGAAAATATGTGTCAGAAAATTTTCCTAAAGCTCATAACTGCTGGAATCGCAAAGGGCGTGGTGTATTTATTGCCGTTTTTCAAGTAATAAACGTGTTTTTGTTAAATATTTTTTCTACCCTATGGGTAAGAAGGGTATTATAGCTTTGTGATTTCAGGAAATGTATGTAACAGGCAGAAGGAAGCATCTCCGACCCCATAAAGTATATATATTCTTGGTCAGGGTCACCAGTCGAGTCGATATAGCCATGTCAGAGACTGTAGGAGCTAAAAATTCTAAACTTGGTACCAGTATTGGTGTATGTCCTACGCAGATCAAGTTTATTTTAGATTTTTGCCACGCCCCTTTCCGCCCCCTAAAAAAACGCTTTACTAGCGCAATTTTAAAGAGTTTTTTCTCGAGTTTTGGTATATACAAAGATAATGACAGTCTCGATGATTCCCGAGAATTTGGTCGCGATCGGATGAAAAAGAGTTATTCAAGAAACAGTTTTGTATGGGAAATTCATAGGCAGCTACACGTGGCTTGTTTCTGGTGAACAATGTGACCGTGCTTGGTATATTTTATACTTTATGCGATATTTAGGATGTTATGGAATATGAATGTACAAATATACCAAATATACCAAAAATACTTTTTAGTATATTTCAGTATATTTGAGATGGGTAGTGGGTATATCACAGTCGAGCAAACTCGACTGTAGCTTTCTCACTTGTTTGAATTTGAATTGTGATGCGATATATTAAAATAAATAATTTATGTCTTAGTTTCTCGAAGTGAAATTAATATTATATATTGAATAATTTTTGAATATTTTAATATTTTAGAATGGACAAACAGCTTTAGATATTGCTAATAATTTGGGCTATATTACTGCTGTGGAGACTCTGAAGGTCGTAACGGAAATATCAATAATAGATGTGCAAACCGGAGTTTTAGAAGAGAAGTACAAGGTAATTGCTCCTGAATTGATGCATGAAGCATTGCTCTCTGATTCTGAAGACGAAGGCTGTTGCGAAGAACTATTTGATCACAATCAATATAAATATATGGCTACTGAGGAATTGAAAATCACATCTGATGATCACGATAATCACAACTTTGACACTACTAATCCTGGACAAGATTTGTTGGATTTATCCACGATTGCGCCTGTAATTGAAACAGGTAAAAACGGTTTACTTATGTTTTTGTTATGGACTATTTTTATTCGATTGTCTTTTTCGATTCGATTTATCTTAAATTTGTGTTTCAGAAAATTCGAAAATAACTGATATTAATTTGAATGATTCTGCACTAGAAAAGAAGGCAGATAATGTAAGCGTCGTACGACCGCCCATCCATTTGGGGTAAGCACGAGGTAAAAAAGCTCTAAATAAAATAATTGTAAGTATACCTTTTGCAGATTTCTTGTTTCCTTTCTGGTTGACGCGCGAGGCGGTTCAATGCGGGGCTGTCGTCACAGTGGTGTTCGGATCATCGTGCCGCCAAAGGCGTGCGCAGAACCAAAAAGAATTACATGTCGTTATGTCAAGCCACAACGAGTTGCCAATCCTCCTCCCTTGATGGAAGGTGAGGCGTTGGTAAGTCGCATACTGGAAATGTCACCGGTCGAGACGACGTTTTTAAGGTAAGGCAAAGGTACAGCGCTCACTCAATACGAGGTAATCAAAAAATGTATGTAACAGGCAAAAGGAAGCATCTCCGTCACCAGCCGAGTCGATATAGCCATGTCCGTCTGTCTGTATAAACACATAGATCTCAGAGAGTATAAGAGCTAGAGATACCAAACTTGGTACCATTATTGGTGTATGTCCTACGCAGATCAAGTTTATTTTAGATTTTTGCCACGCCCCTTTCCGCCCCCTAAAGTCGAAATTTACGATTTACGCAATTTTAAAGATCTCGATTTTTTGTGCAAACGAATTTAATAATAATAGTCTCGATGATTACCGAGAATTTGGTCGCGATCGGATGAAAAACTTGGAAGTTATTCAAAAAACATTTTTGTATGGGAAAATCCATAGGCAGCTGGTCGTGGCTTGTTTCTGGTGGACAATGTGACAGTGCATGGTATATTTTTCTATATATATTATATATATTTAGAATGTGATGAAATATAAATGCACAAATATACGGAAAATACCCAAAATACTTTTTGGTATATTTTAGTATATTTGAGCTGGGTAGCGGGTGTATCACAATCGAGCACACTCGACTGGAGCTTTCTGCCTTGTTTAATCCTAATCTTGATATGTACCCCACATTAAGTATGGACTCTTTAGATTGTGGTTTAGTTAATTTAATTTTGATTTGAGGAATACATCACATCTTTTCTGCACTTTTTATTCTAGCCCAATTATTTTGGAAGTGCCACATTTTGGATCTTTGCGTGAAATGGAGCGAGAAATCATAATATTGCGATCGGACAACGGGGAAAGTTGGCGCGAGCATAGCTTATACGATAATGAAGAGCATTTATTGAATGAAACTATTGATACAGAATTGAATCCTCTAGAGGATTTACATACCAGCCGCATCATTCGCATTGTCACTCATAATTTACCGCATTTCTTTGCCGTGGTCTCACGTGTCCGCCAGGAGGTGCATGTCATTGGACCAGATGGCGGCACTGTCTGTTCAACAGCAGTTCCTCAAGTGCAAGCTATATTCCCATCGCATGCATTAACCAAAAAAATACGTGTTGGGTTGCAAGCACAACCAGTGGATTTGATTGGTTGCTCGAAGTTGTTAGGCCAGAGCGTTGCCGTCTCACCAGTGGTTACCGTTGAACCACGTCGCCGCAAGTTCCACAAAGCAATTACTTTAAGTATTCCGGCTCCGCAAACCTGCAATCAAGGCATGGTAAATGCTTTATGTGGCGTCATGAATGCGCCCACACTACGACTTCTTTGCTCCATAACTGGTGGACAGAATCGTGCTGTTTGGGAGGATGTAACTGGATCAACCCCATTGGCTTTTGTCAAAAACAGTGTTAGTTTTACCACAACGGTGTCGGCGCGATTTTGGTTAATGGATTGCCGTAATGTTGCCGATGCTGGACGTATGGCAACCGAACTTTATGCTTATATGGCTCAAGTACCATTTGTTGTTAAGTTTGTTGTGTTTGCCAAAAAAATTTCGGTCACAGAAGCAAAGCTATCTGTGTTCTGTATGACGGATGACAAAGAAGATAAGACATTGGAACACCAAGAATACTTCAAAGAGATAGCCAGAAGTCGTGACGTAGAAGTTTTGCAGGATCAAAATATATATCTTGAGTTCGCCGGAAATTTGGTACCTATGTTAAAATCGGGAGAACAATTAAATACCAGATTTCAAGCCTTTCGCGAAAATCGTTTGTCCTTCTTAGTTCACATTAAAGACCAAGAGCAATCCTTGGGTCGTATCAGCTTCATGAGCGAGCCAAAAGTGCAACCAGGTGACGCGCCGTTGGAATCTATCTGTGCTCTCAATATTTCGCTCAATCATGATGATTTTACTAATCGTCAAAGACAAGAATGTCAATCTTTAAATAATGGCAATACAGACCAAGGTCAAAATTATAAAGATCTGATAAATTGCGAAACTAAAGCTAACTCTAAAGGAATTGGTTTTGAGGCTGTGGAGAGTATACAACGCGCTGATATGAAATTGTCGGATATATCCAACTTGATTGGCAGCGAGTGGCCTCAACTGGCTAAACAATTAAAGGTTCCGAAATTCGACATCGATTTGATTTTAGCTGAGTATGCTAGTAAGGATGCTAAACAACAATGTTTGGTTATGCTACGTCTTTGGATGTCACAAAATGTCTCCACTGCTACTGGTAATTCAATGTCACAGGCTTTGAAGCAAATAGGGCGTGACGACATTGTGGAGCAATGCATGTTTAATTTGCAGCCAGTTACGGATCAATCGGAACGTGGTTTAGCCGCAGTGAGAATGCAATCGTCACAACATGGTCCAGATCAGTACATAAAAAAATCTTCTATTGAGGGTGTTAGCAATTCATTGAACGAGCAAAATGTGGACTCAATCGGATGTCAATCAAATAATAGTACGTATCACTACTTTCCCTAGTTTTTTAATATGAAGTAAATGCGGGTGATTACCCTTACAAGTATTTCGAATTATTTATTAATATCCGAAATGGGCATAATGCTTACTATTTTCAAGTTAAAATAATTTAATTATGAAAGGCAAAATCGTCTGGGCTTAACTAATGTTATGAATTGTGTCGAGATAGGCAAATAAAAGGCCCCACAAGATCAGTTTAGTGCTTTGAAATCCCTGTTCAATACTTTAAAACCTATAACTGTTTCTATAAATTCGACTTGTGACTTACAAGTATCCATCTTTTATCGATATCATCGTCTGATCTACGCTGTTGTGGCCACAGTCAATTTCGTTTGTAATCACAACAACGACAACTGCTGGTGAAAGCACTCCCAATTGGGAACCAGCTACACCGGTAACAGTTAACGTATTTCTGTTCGATGTATTTACTAACCGTAAGATATAACTTCCCTCGAAGTCTTTGTTTCAAGGTTTTCCCATAATTTCACATCTGATTATCGCATTTCGGCCAAAATAAAAGAATCCAAGTTAAAGGTCAAATGTAATTGTGTTTACTGATTCAGAACTTTTATCGGTGAAGTACACAATTTACAGACAAGATCGTCTCTCCCGAAGATGTGGCGTTCTAATTGCAGTACACTCAAGCTTCTCATCGGTAGTGTTTCCGATACGTAGCCATAGACTGATGGGTCTAGGTGATTTTAATTTATCTTCATCAGGAAACTCTTGTTTTATAGTTCCTTTAAATGCATCATATTATTAATAGATTATTTTCAATCTATTTGAATAGAAATCACATTGGTTAGTGATTTGGCAGCAATTGAATTTGTGCTTCCGTAGCTCTTTCTACTTCGGAGCCATTTACATCTACTGAACACCCTTACCATTGAAGAAAGCTTAGATTTAAAAATCAAACTGAACAGATCTCTCTCACTTTTCAAATTAATCCAACTTTTTAATCGAATTACTGCGATCATAAATTTTAATAATCCGAGCCTATTTCAAAATGGCCAATAAAGTAAACTAAATATACCCACGATGCCAATATGTGCTAAAAAATCGTATTCTTTTAATTAACTCTCCTCTCTTAGCTAACCATACCATACATGCTCGGGATAGTTTTTGTGTTAAACCGTATGACCGAAGATCTATATGAGCTTTATGCATTTTTATCACAAACTAAACTTTAGTGTCTCGTCAAGACGAACCCTCAGTTAGACTCCTACCTCTGTTTTCGAATAGTAAGAATAACACTACTTACCACTTATAAACCTTATTACTTACCACTTATAACAACTGAAATAATAATAATATGCAATCATGGGTGTGTAATATAAGTAGTAAAGTAAAGTGTTGTATGAATTGCAGCATTAATCGAATCTACAAGCGATACTGGGGATGATATAACTATGCCGGAGTCAGAACGACGAGGTTTGTATTATGTTATGTTTGCTTTAAACAGATTGCTTATTCTTACGCGATGTATTATTTTTCTCATTTCAGATTTGAAGACGATTTAAATCACCCTTGTTCGCATATTTCAAAGCAATTATGCGTCATATTCTATGTAATAACGAGTCAAACGAGGGTTTGGATGACTACCATATCACCAATATTTTTATTTTAGAATCTGTATAGCAATTCGTAACCAAAATCCAGCTATAATTTCAATTGACTTTAATTTTTTATATTTATTTATTTATTTTTCTGGTAAACACATTGTTAATAAACTGTAAAACCCACATTCTATTATTATAACACTATAAACTTCATGAGTTTCTTACACACCTCACTTCTGCTCCACTGAGAGCCACAAATTCAATGTGGTTTTAAAACATTCGTAATTAAAACAGTTAGAAAGCTACAGCTGAGTGAGCTGGTTCGCTTGTGAAATACCCACAACCCAGTTTGAATATACTAAATTAGACCAAAAAGTTTCTTACCCGATTGAGACCAAATCATCAAGACCACAGTTATTGTTGTATATACGAAAATTCAAGACAAGCTTCAAAATTGCATTTGCTATTCGTATTTTCGATTTTACTGGGCGGAACGTGGCATGACCAAACTCTAAAATAAACTTGATCTGTGTAGGACATACACCTATACTGCTACAAAATTGCATATACAGACAGATGGACAGCTGGACATGGCTACATCGCCTCGGCTGTTGACACTGAGCAAGAACATTATGGGATCGGGAATTCTTCTGCCTGTTTCACACATTTTATAGAGTCATTAATTAATAATACTCTTTTACCCTATGCGCGTAACAAAGCAGAAAGCCCCAGTCAATTGTGTTCGTCTTGAAAGTTGATGCGGATAGATAACTACCTTAAAACGTATAGTCGTAGACAAATTTAAGGTCCCTTTAAAATATTTCGGACAATTATCGAAACTAAAATTTTTTTTAATTAAAAATATATTTGTAAATAATTAAAATTGCAATGTTGAATGATGTTATGAATTCACAATTTTATTTGCAATATTATGATGTGATCTCTGGATTTATATCAATTTATACAAACAGGAAGCCCAAATTCAACTAAAAAAAATTCGATATATGGGGAAAATATGAGATACATACATATATGATTGTAAATTAACCAGTAGTGGCCCCGCGCACATAAATATATGATTGTAAGTGAACCAGTAATCAGGGGCTCCGCGCGCTGGATGTTTGACTATAAGTCTGCTATAAATAACGCGGCTAGAAAAAATTTATTTAATCTTTTAATATACACTTATGATACTATTTTCAGAGTAACACAGTATTAAAATTGCAGAATTAAAAAAATAAATTTTAGATGCGTTGTGAAATTAGTTTAGTTTCGGTTTGTAACGATGACACAATCAAGAAACGCACGGCGCGTGGTCATACAAGCGGATCGAATGAGAAAATGGAGACTGACAGATATTCTAATGTCGACATTAAAAATGGGATCGTCTCCAACCCAAGCTGCAATATTTTGGAATCGCAGCATAGCAGCCTGATGGAGGCTTTTAATGCGGTAAAGGACTCGCAACCGAGGCAGGGTGCAGAATGTACAGCTTTAGTGTTAACAAGGTTTAACCCTGACCTAGCTGGATCAATTGCAGCTGCGTGGTATAATACAGTGTATAATTTTATCGAAAACGTCGCTGGTTGGAAGTGCCTTGCTTATAGCATCATTGGAACGCAGCGCTTCCAACTCTCGTATATACGTTTTACTGGCGCCAAAGTTGATAACAGATTACAACGCACAGTTTTTACGACCAATATTAAGATGCGCAATGAGTTACAAAATAAGTTAAAAGCTTTTGCATTTGGTAAAAGCTCGAATTATATAAAATAAAACCCCTATATAACTTTTCTGCTTCCGAAGAATAGAGTTACAATTGGTGAGCTAAAAATACGATTAATCAATTCGAACAAGATTGTGTAAAGACGACTATATAGACTAAGTATGGACGAAAGAAATTGTTAGGAAACAAATTAATATCAGCAAATATTGTTCACCCAAACTCTTTGTTTGCTAGTCAAATGCTCCTTGTCAAACGTGAAAATGGCTCTGATAGACTCCGCGTCGATTATCCCGAATTAAATGCAGATACAGGCGCCGAGAAATACATTCTACCATTAATTAAAGATCAAAACTCGGAGCCAGATTCTTTTCGTGTGTAAATATGGCGAGTGGTTTTCACCAGATTCCTATTTACCCAGATTCCATTGAACGTACACCCTTTGTAACACCAGAGGGACAATTTAAGTTTTTAACCATGCCGCTTAAACTGCGAAACGCCCCATCTTTATTTCAGCGAGTGAAAATCAAAGCACTAGGTGAACTTGCTCATTCTTACGTCTTTATAAGATATCATGATCGTTTCGTTTTTAGAAATCGAAAAACGAACATGAGCAGATAAGGAAAGAGACCCGCAGTATTCCATCGCAGTATCCATTCATACTGATGCCATTATGGATGGATACGGCGCTATTTTACCACACAAAATTAATAACAAACAACATGCTATCGAGTATTATAGCATACAAACAATTCAACTGGAAACATTGGCTATATTCAATTCTATGAAGTATATCCGACTGTAATTTTCTAAACCCACAGGCAATAAAATTGATCTTGAAATACATATCTGGTGGTACATATATGCAGCCCTTCGATTTTGGCATCAGGTATAGGCCAGGAGTTAAAATGCCTCATGTTGACTTTTCCACGAAACCCAAGGATATAGCTTAAATTAACACGGCTATAAATGATAAGTGTGTCTTGCTGTCTGAAATAACCGATAACTGGGTTCTTGCTGAACAATAAAAATATTCAGACATTTCTTTGATTATTTCTAAGATTCAGAATAATGAGCTGGCGGAAACTTAAGATTTGCTTTATGGGATCATGTTTTAGTGAACTTTATACTATACAAAAAATACAGTTACATTCAATTGTCACAGGCGCACGTCGTGCGAACGGTCTGGTGGAATATATAATGAGCCTGTTAAAACGTGTTTAAATTTGTTGTGAAAAGTAGTCAGCGTCCTTGGCAAGATGCCTTAGGCGAAATACATCTAGCCATCAATTGTTCAATAAACCGAACAACAAAATGTAGTCCACTCCAATTAATAATAGGAAAAGAAGCAAGACCTTTTAATCTGTTGCCTGTGTGGAGCAAAATAAAAAGGTAGATTCAACTCATAAGAAAATGGCACAAGAAAGTATAAAAGAGATTCCCCAGCCTATGATAAACAAGTAAGAAATTTACAGTCAAGTGTGCTCGATTAAGATACACGATATATTTCGAATATTTATATTCCAAGTATTATTATATTCACGTACTAGATATCGCATAAAGTATAAAATACGCCATGCACGGTCACATTGTCCTCCAGAAACAAACCTTATGCAGCTGCCTATGAATTTTCCCATACAACACTGTTTCTTTAATAACTTCCAAGATTTTCATCCGTTCGCAACCAAATTTTCGGAAATCAACGAGACTATAATTATCTTCGTATATACTGGAGACTTTATCTTAAAAATTGCGCTTGTAAATCATTTTTTTTTCGATTTTAGGGGTCGGAGATGGGCGTGGCAAAAATCAAAAATTAAACTTGATCTGCATAGGATATATACCAATACAGGTACCAAGTTTGGTATCTTTAGCTATTATAGTCTCTGAGATCTAGGTGTTCATACAAACAAACGGACAGGCGGACATGGTCGGAAGCCCGTGTCGCATGACAATAAATAAATGTAAGTAATTCGGATGCCCCTGACCAAGAATATATATACTTTATGGGGTCGGAAATGCTTCCTTCTGCCTGTTACATACATTTCCTGAAGTCACAAGGCTATAATACCCTTCTACCCTATGGGTAGCGGGTATAAAAAATAAATTTGCAGTCCATAAAATTGTTTGGCGCATGAAAAACACACACATTGAATCTCTGTATGCCAAAGCACTTAAGTTTTATAAGAAGTATAGATACTCGAATAAATTTTGGTAGCATCTGTTCTGAATGAAAGCAGCATTCTTAAACATTCTACGTTCTTTGCGAACATTTGGCTAGCCGTGTTATCATTATACAGTTCATTTTTTCATCATCCTTAATTATTCAGGATTCACATTATAAGTTATTATCTAATGCGCCATGATCAAAACAATTGTTTTGCACTTGTGCATACAGTATTATTACAAATATCATTGTTATCCCTTACGGCACCTGTACTGTCTCTTTCAACAGTGTCTTTTTCAACTACATTATTTAAATCCTTATCGCAATTTTCAAATTCAACTGGTATTTGTCTGTTTGGCATTTTTCTTATATCATCATGAGCATATTTATATTTTCTATATATTTGTCCCGGTCTAGCATTTCAGTTATTTGAAACGGCTCCCTAAACTTTTGACTTAATTTTGTTTGATGCCTCTCTTCAATTTTTAACAATACAAAATCTCCAACCTTGCATCTTACAACTTTGGCCTTGTTTTTATCAAATTGCTCCTTGTTATATGCTGCTGCAGCGGAAATATTTTGACCTGCTCGTGCTCTCACTTCTTCTAAGTCAACCTCTTGTACCATATCGCAGGTGAAAGCAACCCCAACTGGCGGGCAACTTTGCCGATAAACAATTCTAAGGGGCTTGCCTTTGTCACTCGACTATCCGTATTGTTCAAAGCTAATTGAATTTCTCCTAATGTATCTTGCCAAGACCGATTACTAGTTTCGACGGCAGTTAACAAGTTCTTTAAGGTGTTCATAATGCGTTCAAATTGTCCATTTGCTGTACTTGCACCCGTCGCAATCAAATGCAAATTAACTTTTTGTTGTGAACAAAACTCACTAAATCTAGTGCTGGCGAAACATCTGCCCTGATCCGCTATCGTGCGATTTGGTACTCCAAGCAGAGAAATAGCCGACGTGATAGCATTTATGCAATTTTCAGAATCAATTTTAAGCGTATGGGTTAAATAAACAAATTGAGTAAAGGCGTCCACCTGAACAATCACATACTCTTTCTGATCAGACTTGCCGCTCAACTTCCCCGTTATGTCGATGTGAATAGTGTGCCAAGCTGTATTTTGGTATTGGATGAAGACTTACTTGAACTTTAGCCGAAGAAGACTTTGACATTTTGCACGTAATGCAGTTCTCAACAAACTTCCGAATATACTTGGACATGTTATCGAACAAGTAATAGTCGTAGGCCTTATCTAAAGTCTTCTCCCATCCCAAATGCATGATGGACTCATGGATCAGGTTTATCACAGACCATCTAAATGGTCGAGGAACATTTGATAAAGATCGAGTTCTACCATTTCGCTGAATTTTTCGGTATAATATTCCTCTTCTCAATTCATAAGTTTTAGCAATGTTTACAATATTAACTATTTCAGAATCTTGATGCTGTTCGGCCAAAAGCCAATTGTCAGATATTACTTCCAAATTAACTCGTTTTTCTGGAATTTTGCAAGTCAATCCTGCTGAAGGCAGATTTCTTGAAAAGAAGTCAACATGAGGCATTTGTTTACCTTCATTATATTGTATGTCAAAAGTAAAAGACTGTAAATACGCCCACCATCTTTGCACCCTTGGACATAGTTCCTGTTTAGATCTTGATGCCTTAAGTGAGTTACAATCAGTGAGGACAACAAAATTTCTACCCAATAAATAATGGCGTAAATGTTTTATAGACAAAACAACAGCAAGAGTATCTAATTCAAAAGAATGATACCATGATTTAGCAGGAGAAGCAGCGTTACTAAAATATTCAATGACATGAGACTTGTTGTAGATTTTGTGCAACAAGATGGCACCGTATCCGCGAGAACTTGCATCGGTATGATGAGACTGCTTGTGTGTAAGGATAGAAATAACTTTTTGTCTAATTTGTTTATGTTTCGATCTCTAAACAAAATCATTCTTCTCCGAAGTCAAAAGGTATAACGGTTTCATAAAACAGGAAAATCCTTGCATCAATTGCCTGAAATAAGATGCTCATCCAATAAATTGACGTAAAGCAAAAACTGACTGAGGAGGTGGCAGGGTAGTTAACGCTGTAACTTTAAGCTAATTCGGGCGGATTTCACCTGCACTCACTTCATATCCCAAATATTGAACTTTTGACTTAAGAAAAAGAACACTTTATCATATTGAATGAGAATCCAGCATTCGTGAGACAATCAATAGTAATTTGCAACCTTTTCAAAGCATCAGCCACCATTACGTTGTCCATATCAACGACAACAAACGTATTTGCAAGGTCTCCAAGTGCTTGCATGACTGTGCGTTGAAATACTGAAGGTGTATTCCTGAGTCCAAAAGGCATTGTCAAAAACTCATATTGCCCGTCTGCAGTGACAAATGCTTTACACTCTACCGATTCTTTGTGCATGGGAATTTGATAGTAGCCACTTGCCATGTCTAAACATGTAAAATATTTTGCTCCATAAAGTCTGGCTATCTGGTCTGATATAAGGGGCAAGGGAAATCTATCTGCGACTGTATTAGAATTTGATTCACGGTAATCACCACACAAACGATGAGAGCCGTCTTTGTTGTTAACCAACATTATGGAATTCCATTAATAAAAGATTTTGAATATTTTTCCCACAAATTTTGTAATTCATCTCTTTATTCCCAACAAGATCGGTATTTAATTCACAAAATTTCTCATCATTTGAACAAACAGTTTTTGATCTAATAATTTCGAATTTTCCTGGTGATATTATAACATTAAATCCAGGGGACAGTACTTCTCGACCAATAATATCGTTCTTTAAATACTCATTGTCCAAAAGATGAAACAAAACTTCAATACTGAATTGGTTAATTTTTACGTTACTAAGTATTTGCAACATGCTGCATATGCCGCCATTACCTTTAACATCACTACATTGTTAATTCTTTTACCAACTAATTTTACACATATCTTTTGTTTTATCAATGAACATTCCGCTCCATCGAACGATGTTATAAACGTCTCACCTTTGGGCTCAACAACTTCGCATAGTTCCACTCTTTTCGTCTGATGTGTATCATTGTCCTTTTCGCAACTATGAGTACTCACGTCATGCCTTCTTCATTTTGTGCTTACCACCGAACCACACTTGGCCCCGCTAAAACGGTACATCTCAAAACTTCAAAATGCAAACAACCAATCACAGCACAAATAAAGGATGATGCAATATTAACTGCATACTCACAATACGATACGCACTTACAACTACACAGTGTCAACTATGCAGTGTCAATGTGCCGAGACGCACCTACAACTCCGCAGTGTGCCAATGCTGCATTACTCTCCGACATATATGTATATACTGTTATAAGGAGTGTTATAATGGCTTAATTATTATTTTTTTTTATTTTTTTAAGCTGTTTTAAAATGTACTATCATGTACTATGTACCCTATCATAGCATCAAAGTTAGGTGTTTCATGTTTTTCTTTGATGTTTACATATTTCCGTTAGATGCTATGTATGGAGCTACAGTTTTTATACAGTTTACCTATCATAATTGCCTTGAACGACATATTTAAAATTCCAAGTAAGGTTGGATAATTCAGACATATAATTTTTGCTAGCAGGAGGGCAAAAAATTTCCATCTACATAGCATATGAAATTTGGTTTTAGTTTTTATGTTATTTATCAAAAACAACTTTGAAAGTGAAGAAAATATTTTTATAGCCGCTACCATAAGGGAGAAGCGTATTATAATTATGAAGGAAGCAGAAGAAAACACCTCCGACTTCATAAAGATATAAATATCTTGCACTGGGTCTAACGCCGATATGACCAGACCATCTGTCTCGCTGTATGCACACCAAATAGAAATAACAAACTTTGGATATTTGGTTCTACATAAATCACTTTTTAGATTTTTACCACGCCCCTCTTCGTTACCTTAAATAAAGATGATTGATAAGCTTAAACATTAAAGCTTGAGACTCCAATTCGGGACACGCAATAATAATTGCTGACCATCGCTCGTAATAAAAAAACTTGGAAATTATCCAACAAACTATTTTCTAAAGGAAAGCCCTGCACATGTAATGGAATGTCAATATACCGAAAATACTAAATATACTTTTTGGTATATTTTAGTTGATTGATTGCAAACTCCTTGTTCAGACTGAATAGAACACGTGGGCCACGGCCGATGAAACAAAGTCGTGTTTGTGCCTAACAGTTAAGACACTAGACATTACTAACACCATGCGAGTAGATCTAATTGGTGATACAATGAAAATCTAACATATGTTTGTATGAACACCTCGATCTCAGAGACTACTCGTATAAGAGCTCGAGATACTAACTTGGTGTGTGGTGTATGTCCTGACCAGATCAAATTTGTTTTAGATTTTGACCATGTCCCCTAAAATCGGGAATAAAAACGATTCGCAAGCGCGATTTTGAAGATAGGGTCTCGAGTATGTACAAAGTTAAATACAGTATTGATGAGAATCTGGTTGAGATCGGATGATAAACCTGGAAGTTATTCAGAAAAAAGTGTTGTATGGAAAAATTCATAGGACTCTGCACGTTTCTGGAGAACGATTGTTTGTTTTTGGAGAACGATGTTACCGCGTTTGGTATATTTTACACTTTATGAGATATAGGACGTGATAAATCAATATACCAAATATACTTTTTGGAATATTTTAGTATATTCAAGATGGGTAGCGGGTATCTTACAGTCGTGCACACTAGACTATAGCTTTCTGATGTTTAGCATACATTTTGGAACATCGATGTATTTACAATTATTAGAATAAACACCCAATGTGTAGTGAGACAATTTGAATGTGAATAAGATTTGGTATATTTGATAGAAACGATTGGAATGGAAATTTTGATATTTTTGTACTAATATTAGACTAGTATTTATTCGTCCTACGCCTATAAGTGATTTTAGCGATGTATTCAAAACATTGAAAAAACCACGTGACATATCAAGCAAAAATCATTATTGCTAATAATTAATTAATTAATAAATAAATAACAAAAAATAAGAACAGTGCGAGATTGTTGGCTTACTTGTTCGCTTATAGTAAAGTGGAAATACTGTGGAAGAAATAAGGATTTTTCGAATCCAAAAACCAGGAAAGTCTAGATACGCCACTGGTATTAATGGAAAACTCATCTTCAAAAAATGTTTGACGTCCACAAAAAGATTTTGCAGATTGTTGCAAGAAATCGCAAGTCAACAAATTGTCAGACCTAACTGAAGATGTCCTATCGGATGCATTGTAGGTAGCTGCAAGCTACAGCTTGTATAAAGCGGGAAAATGCAGTGCTTCACAGTTGGTTTCAATGGTAAACGCCGACGAAGAGTTTAGCGGTTAGAAAATGAAAATTATGACTACCACACAGCCTCTACCGTTAAAATTTTTACACATGGAATTTGTCAAAGAGAGCCGACAAAGGACAAAACGCTGATATATATCCATGCTACGATAAACTGCGTTGTGCGAAAAATGTGCCCAATGTCATCACGGTCGCTGATCATTTCGCAGAAGTAGCACTACAAATCTTAGTAGACCATACGATTGCTAGGTAAAAATACCAGGAAGATGTGTTAAATGTCTTATTAGTTTCATCCGACCCTTTGATAATTTCATTGTCAAATGGGTCTGCAAATTATTCTACAAAAACAATTATTATGGACGATGATGTTGATAGTTTGCTTCTAATAAAGCATCTGGATATGCCTCTCTCTGATTCCGAATAACATTCTAGTCTTTTTAAGATAAAGTTTATTTATGATATATGATAATTGAAGTTTAAAAAAAAAAGTAAAACAAAATTTTATATATAAAAAAAATTTTTTTTCATTAAAAAAATAATAAATAAAAATTAAAAAAAAAATATTTTTAACTTAAAAATTGTTGTGATTTTTCTCTGATCAGTGAAAAAACCCAACCTTCAGTTGGTTTATAAGTTTATAAGTTTATAAGTTTATAAGTTTATAAGTTTATAAGTTTATAAGTTTATAAGTTTATAAGTTTATAAGTTTATAAGTTTATAAGTTTATAAGTTTATAAGTTTATAAGTTATTAAGTCCACTGTGCGTAGGTTTTCTATAGGATTCCTGCGTAAAAAACTTTTGTTTGGTGTCGCTTGAAGGTCCATTATGCCAGCAGTGTCATGAACTCAGTGTGAGGAACTCTTCAGTAAGTAAGAAGGATAGGGCACATAATCATACAAATTCGAGTATAACGGATGATAAGCGACATTGAGTGATCACGGAACTTGTGTAGCAGTTCCTTTCCCGTGAAGAAAATGTCGATTGGCAAAATAAATGTTCGATAGTTGAGTAATTTTGGGCACACTGAAGTCGGTATGAAAAATTAGTTAAATCATCCTCATTTGATAAAAAATGTGATGGCGCCCAAACCTGGACCTTATTTTCCGGTTTTTTATCATTAACAAATGCTACAATACTTAAGTTATTTTTTAGTAAAACTGTTGTGAGTGCTGGATTCCAAATGGTTCTAGACCTCGCCTAATCGTAATTCCGTATTCTCTGTACTGTATTGAAATATTTCATATTAGTATCTGCTGTTCCTTTTGTAGCTTTCGTTATATATTAATATAAAATGCAGATAAAGATCAGTTTTGAGTAGGGATAAGAAAAAACAATTTTAATTTTAATTAATACGATTTAGATAGAACATATATTTGTATTCGCACATAGAAGAAAAATTGTGGAGCACCTTGACAAAAGCTTTTGTACATATTATTCATTATATTTTCTTTGTATAAAGAACTACTTTGTATATATACAAAAAGAATTTTGTTAATTTAAAAAAATTTCATATTCAAATGATTTTTTCAACAATTTATCACAAATAATATAATAATAAGACGCTTTCGATTGGATGCTAAAAACAAAGGTTTATAAAATAAATATCCACATTCAGAGCTGAAAACTTACCTTATTGGTCACACCAAGCAGGCTTTTCTTTTCGATATAGTTTAAAAAAAATGTACTATAAGATTACATTTTTCTTATTATATATTTTATCTTTGTATTTTGGGAATATGACTTGATAAATGAGTTGAATGAAATTATATAAATTGTGAAATAAACTCTAATATCTATAAACTGCAGATATTAGAACGCAAGAGACTCACGTTATTGATTTTTGCTTTAATGTCAAATACTGCGGCGCTGACTTCTCCCATGAATTAAATCATACAAGTTAATTTTCGTATTATTATTGATCAAAGATCTCCGAATTGAATGAAGTAAACGCGACTCAATTAAACTTAGAGTAGACAAAAAAGAACAGAGACAAAACAACATAAACTCCACAAGTAATACAATTTTAAACGTGTACAACAATTTGTTGAAATACCTAAAGTTGGACCAAACAAAAAAGAAATCTTGCTTCCACACAATTGTGATTTTCTCAAAGTTTATTTATTTTTTTGTTTTACTTAATCTGCAATACATTTGAAAAGTAAACTCCAAACAATTTTCGATCAAAACGCAATGGATCTTCTAATTTATTATTTTAAAATGAAAATAATATTGTGATAACAATATTATTGACAATCATCATCATTAAATGACTCCTCTGTATTTTAATTTCTACAAGACAATAATTTTCTAAAAATAAATTATTTCCTGTTTATTTCCTAATTTTCATCCATAGGTACGAAACAATACATTTCTAAAAATAAATAATTTCTCGAATATTTAATTCTTAATAAAAAAATATATTCGTTTTTTAAGAAAAAGACAAAAACATCGATTTTACCGACTTATCTAATTCGATATTATCGAGAGTTTTCTCGATGGCTCTCTTAGACGCACTTCGATAATTTGAGAATCACATGTAAGTCTGTATATTTATTGATTTTTAATTACTGCAATATATTTTATAACACGGTAACTATTTGGGATTTTCAATCTTGGTAAAAATGTGAATACATTCTGAATGCTATTGTGTACTTATATACTTGAAAAAACCGTAACGTTAATTACATGTTTCATAGTAGTATTTTTTATTGACTTACATGAAATTCTGTGCGAATCGAATGTGTATGTAAGCAAACAAACATGTCTATTCAGATACATTGATATCGATTGTTCTTCGACATATCGTCAATAGCGGAGTAAGGTTTCATGCACAGTTGTTATTATAATATTAAAACTATTATATTTATTTTAATTGCAAATTTGTGAATAATGTGTATTTTTCTTTTCAGACTAATTCTAATGATTTCATTTTTAATATGAGAGCACTAATATTATAGTCAAACACTAAATATCAAATAATGCAAGAATGAGTAAGCAATTGGACATTGCTTTCCAAGGAATAAACACAACAATTAAAGACAATTGTCATTTGCGCGATTTTAAAGAAAGGGGCACCGAAATTCGAAACGAATCAACATCAGATTTGACTCAGAACCATCGAACAATTCGTGGTACATTATATAAACAAAATAATATCAATCAATGAATAGTCAGTTATATTTTTACCATATTTATATATGTTTGTGCATATAGCCGCCATATGTTTAGGTCGGTATCTAACATAAAGATCATAGTGAAATTTGTCAACAGTGATACCAATGGCTAAAAGAGAAACTAAATTTTTGTGTATGTGTATTTACGTGTACATATTGATGTGTAGATGGACATGAAATCGTAGAAAATTGTGAAATTTTAATAATAGTGTACAAAGAACGAGACTGAGTATAATTATATAAGATAAATTGACCATTCATTGGGTTGTCAAAGACTTATATTCCTCCTAGCCATAGCGTAATGCATTCAGTTCAAAGTGCCACTGAACAGCAGCAGGTGCATATCGGGTCTTATAAGAGAAGGTTGCGAAAACGTCGAGACAATCTCAATCAATTTTATTACGAAGCGTCTACCACAAATGGGACTCTACTAATTACTGAGCAATCTTGTGGAGGCTTTGCCATCGTCCTGCAGGATTTAGTACTTTTGCAGAAGGTGTATGTGAAACAATTTTATTTCGAGAAACGCGTAGGCAGTGGAGGACAGAGCCGACGTCAAGTGCACGCTGTGTGGTGGCTTACACTTTTTGTTAACTCCTGCGCAAGCTTTGGATGATTAAACATTCTTTGGGGTAGTATCTACAGACCTACACCCAAACCCAAAGGAGCTTTGACAAATTTGTTTTTTAAGTGTCTTCGAAACGGGTTACACGCGCTAGCCTTACGTCTGCGACGCAAACGTAAGCGACACAAAGTCATAATCAATCGTGAGGCGCTTATAATAAAATAATGCCTTTATACATGCTTGTTGCGCCTAATATTACTCTTACTACGGCATTCAAATGCGGCCTTTGTTATTCGTGTCGGTGTAAGTGTATTGAAAAAGTGCATGAGATGTTCAGCTGACACTGTGGTTGATTGACTTGGACATGCAAATAAATATTTTCGTCGAACTGTACAATAATTAAGCATTATACAATGAAAATAAAATGTTTAATAAATCCAAATATCGTAACTATAGTACTTCGGAAATATAAACAAATTTATAAAAGTATTTTTCACGATAAATTGAACTACGCCCGGTACGTTTTGATATACGATTTCCTTGTTAACAAGTCGTCGTCATAAAGGTGTCTATATAGTCTGCAAACGCGTTCAAAGAAAATAGGGCAACCTGTCTCGATGTTCATCATGTCTGTTGCTGCCGCCGCTCAATGTGTAAATGCTGTATGCGTGATTCCAGATCCCGCTGCAAGTCTTTATACGGAACTCTTGCCAATGCAGCCACTATTTGATAGTAACAGCGTGCCAACAACAACTGATGGGAATGAACCTGATGCAGTGCTTCATATTCCTCGAATTGCCACAAAGAATAATCTTATAAAACTCAATTGGTGGAATTCAACAGTACCGCCACCGCATTCAATAACAGCATCGTTCCTTACGTCACCAGATCCTAGTACAGCCTGTAATCTTTCACCTGTAAATGACAATAACAACATCACCGAACGAAGCAGTTTCAATACGCCAGCATCCGACAATTTTAGTTCACATCACCGTCGTCATCGATGTTCAAATGAGAAGAATCAGATGTGGAAACCATCCATTACGTCAGCTGACGTTAGTCTTACAATTGATGATGCTTTCGATCTGCAAGATTCTCAATTACTAGTTAAAGGTAGGTAAACAAATATTTCAAATATATCCACTATCAACAAAATCTGATATATTAACTTGTATGTCCTGACTGACTGAACTAAACAAAATTTGGGAGAGTCCATTCATATGCAATATAATTTACGTAATTTAATCGTGCAAAATTTCAGAGTGTTTTAAATGCCTTATATTCGATTTTTCCAATTATATTCATTATAATATAAAAAACGCAATGTCAAATTTTCTGTTTGGATTGCTTATCTCAGTGTTGTCGGTCCATATAAACACCGAGATATCAGAGATTATAAGAGCTGTAGATACCAATCTTGGCGACGGTACTTCTTTTTTTCATACTTAGATCAAGTTTATTTTCGGTTGTCCTAGGTTATTCCGACCTTTCAAGTATGTTTTTGTGTTTGAGTTTGAGTTTGAGTTTTTGAAAATTAAATTGGTTATATCACAATGAATCGGAGGTAAAGCTGCCGAACAATCTTGTAATACAATATTATTAATATTTGATTGAGGAAGCATTGCAATATGATACATACACAACATTGGTATGCAACAAGCATTCTAAAATGTCCGGAGTAAAACAGCATTAGGAATTTGGTCACATTTGTTTATATTCTTTTATATCTCAATGGACTGTTGCTTGTCAAATGAAAACCTCAAGAACAGATAAAGACTTATGCTGTTTTTTGCATTGAGTTAAAATAACAATTATCTATTAGAATACAATTATAAGTATGGCACCACCTATTTATACATACCATAATATATCAGCAGATAAGACCATGAAATATAATTTTTTTGCATGATGATTCTCATCAATTGGACTTATTATTTTTTCCACTCCATTCCATTTAGTTTTCCAATGAAATCTGTATATCAAAATTTTAAGATGTGTTTAAAAGTAGAATTTTCCGCATCGATTAAATGTTTAAAGTCTTTCTAACCACTACCATTTGACCAGGAATTCAAATACTTCTCACAACACAATATATTTCATAGCTGGACACTGCTGAACTCATTGCGTTTGAAAAAATCGCCTGTTATATTAGACTTTTAGTGTTGTATTAAAATGCATTATGTATTTTACTATGGTATATACAGAATTTTCGCAGTTCGTTTTTTAGAAGTACCGCACCGCACCAATACACAACAAGTCAGAAAGCTACACCCGCTACCCAGTTCGAATATACTAAAATACATCAAAAAGTATTTTTGGTATATTTAGCATATTTCGTATATTTAAGAAAAAGTTTAAGTACTGCAATTATCGTCGACTTACAAGAACCACTTGCTGTTTCGCACACATACTGACCGAAAGAAAAGTCGAAAAATTCCAATCGGCGAGTGCTGCTGGTTGCGACTTGCTGTTTGTCGGTTCTCGATTTTTGTGTTTGTATGAGTCACTTTTGATTTCTTCCTTCTTTCCTTAGAAGTAACAATCAAAGCATTAGAATTTAAACTTACTGCTGTATTTTAACTCTGGTGTAGAGCTAATGATACCGATTACGTGACGGCTTCTGTGTGTACAAAACTAAAATATGCTTATAGTACATTTAAAAAGAATTTTTAAAAAATAAAATAATCAGATTTTTGCATTTCGATCGCATTACTCCCTTCAGATTTAATCGAAATGCAACGATATGTTTATGTCCCAGACGCCCAGAGGCGGCAATAATTAATTATAAATTTTAAACATTTAACATTTTTATACCCGCTACCCATAGGGTGTAGAAGATTATTATAACTTTGCGACTCCAGGAAATATATGTAAAAGGCCGAAGAAAGCATCTCCGACCCGATAAACTATATATGTATATTCTTGGTCAGGGTCACCAGTCGAGTCTATATTCGATTGAACACCTATATCTCTATATAAAAGTTAGAGATATCCAACTTGGTCTCAGTATTGGTGTATGTCCAACGCAGATCATCTTGAAAGTTACTCAAAAAACAGTTGTATGAGAAAATTATCGGCGCAGCACGTGGTTTGTTTCCGGTAGACATGTGACCTTGCATGTTATATTTTATACTTTATGCGATATTGAGGATGTGATAAAATATGAATGTATCAAATATTCAAATTATACCGAAAAAACAAAAAATACTTTTTTGGTATATTTGAGGTGGGCAACGGGTATCTCACAGTCGAGCACACTCGACTGTAGCTTTCTGACTTGTTTAAAAATTGTATGTAATGAAATTATTACATTTTTTCAAGATGCTTATTAGCATTGTGACAGTGCACGTTCATATACATATGTATGTATATACGTATTTATATACAAATAAAACTTGTTTTGATATTGAGCAATTTCAAGATTAATTTATATTATATATGTATATTAAAAACTTTTGTTAGTATACAGTTATACTCATATTACTCTGGTGTAACATATCAGTTATTTGTTGATAATTGCACTGTTAAGTTGAGTTTTTGTGTACAAAGTTATATTGCATAAGGTCTATAAAGTTTTGTTTTTATTTGGGGCGTGGAACTGCGGTGTGTTTTCTAAGCTAAACGCTGAAAATCTGCAGTAAAATGAATTTTAATATTGAATACTGTATGATCGTCAAGCGGAAATGATGTAAATAAAAAAATTAGATACGAGTTTAGTTTAGGTTTTAGGTTTTCAACTAAACCCTAAAAAAAACAATTATATTTGGAAATAAATTATGAAATATTTAATGAAGTTGTCAGAATATTAAAAATACAGCTGTAGCTTCTTATATACATATAAATCTACATCTATACATACTAATAAACAAAAGTATTTACATTCGTAGTTATACAAGACTGAGTCTTAATATTTGTACATACACAGTACATACTTGTGTTTGCATTTTCTAGTTATTACCTCTTGTGACACAACAACAAACATAAATGAAAATTCATAATTTAAGCTGCATTATTGTTTTTCTTGCATAAAAAATAATGCAACAAGCAGGTTGACCCAAATGCATTTTAAATGTATTTACAATGTACAAATGCGACTAATGTGTGATGACTGATCTTTTGCTGTATATAATATATGTTTGGCCTTTTAACATTCTCCAACACTGAAACTTCGTTGATGATTTTATACAATCGTGTTGGCAAAACAATCGAAACTAAGAAATGTTATTTATGGAAATAGTGATTATTGTATGCAATCATGAAAATATGCTGTAATGCAATGGATATTTCTAAAGTGCGATAAACACATATAACTATGTATTTAAACATACCTAAAACAACTGTTTATTCATAATCAAAATTAGACTGCCAGTTGACATGTGGATGATGAATTGTAAATACAATTAAATACTTATAATCCCACCACATTGTATATATATATAGAATTGTATTGTGACTTAAGCCGTTATTTGGAAAGTAGAGATTGTAGGTACAAATTTATATCCATATGTAAACAAACATATATATACACAAATGTAAGTAATCAGAAGTAAGATGGGTATGTATGTATACAATTCTGTAGAAATACGTGCTGATATACCAGTGGGTGGTATCATCGTAAGCTATTACATCTTCGTGCAAACCGACAATTGTTGCGAAATATGCTGAAGGATAGTGTGATAGTTTTGAAAAAAATAATAATACAAAAATATTTTTACTGTTATTTTATTAATTAATTATTTTTTTTGTGTTCTTCAATATTGTGTGGCGGGTGTTTTTTAACTGGGTTTACCTTGGTTCGTGATTGTAGCTTTTTACTTATTTCTTATCAATTGAAATTTATCTACATATGTATGAGTACATAGTATAAACATATGTCGAATCGTAGACTTGCCTGATTACCTACGATTTACTTAGGTCGTTACAATTGGTTATATGCGGATCCGTTACCGCGTGCCAAATATTAGATTAAAAAGTGATTTATAAAAATGAAATGAATTTTACTTATTCGACAAATTAATTGTTATAAGTAAGACTTCTAAAAAATATATGTAATTTAACGTGAATAAACGAGGTAATGGTATTATGGGACGGCTGTATATGTATAATGAATGCTTAAGTAGGTTTGGAACGGAGTATTTTTTATTAAAGATTACAAAGAATATGAAGTATTCCAAGTTATCGGGATTTTGAGCATTCAAATCAAATGTTGTGGAATATTGCAGACGTCCACACCACACACGATACAAAGCGGTCAAATTTGTTAGCAAACATTCGTGATGAGCTGCGATGTATTGCGAGGTATGAAATGATGTCGGCGAAAGAGGTGAATGTATATGTATATGTATATGTATATGTATATGTATATGTATATGTATATGTATATGTATATGTATATGTATATGTATATGTATATGTATATGTATATGTATATGTATATGTTTATGTTTATATGTATATATGTATATGTATATATGTATATGTTTATATGTATATGTATATGTATATGTATATATGTATATGTATATGTATATGTACATATATATGTATATGTATATATGTATATGTATATGTATATGTATATATGTATATGTATATGTATATATGTATATGTATGTTTTTGTGTTTTTAAAATTTACTATCAAATTATAACAAATCTACTCATTTTCAACTTTGCTTTTCTTTACATTTTAGAACCCAAGCCCCACGTGGCATTTCTTAACCAGGATCAGCACGATCAAATGAAAATTAGTGGCTATCGCCGATCGCATTTGCGTTTTATACTATGTTGGATATGTATTTGCTTAACTGGGGGACTTTTGCGTCTGGTATTGCATTGGTGGCGTCATTGGTATTTGATGTCCACATGCCAACCATGTGCTTTGGAAGAGGCTCAACACATCCTCATTGAAGAAAATTATCAGGGAAAGCACAAGCTTTACCATGTCAAGCCTGTCCAGATCCTAACTATCGAAAAGTTAAAGTCAGTACTATACTTGTCAAACCTTAATATCCAAACAGTGTCTAAAAAGTTTATTGATTTCAGAAATTTGCTTAACGACAAAGTGCCTGAGGAAACTATTGATGATAACAAGCTTCAATTCTTCGTACATTTCTCCTCAGCGCAATTTAAAAGTATGTTGCATAAGTCCATATGACATTTTATTGCTTGGAGTAAAAACTTTTTAATATAGTCACAAAAAGTAAAGTTTAGTTGATATAAAGATATAGCAAAAAATTTAGTAAAATATACCATGCACTGTTGCATTATCAACCAGATGTAATTGTTTATTTAGTAATTTCGAATGTATTCTTAAAATTCCGTAAAATATAAAGCCAAAATGATCTGGGTACAGGAGTAACAATTTATAAAAATATCATGATCTATATTTAGTCTCTGAGATTTTTGAGTTCATATAAACATTTGCACATTGGCCCATGACGACAGTGTTTTTACATTTATGAAGAATATACATACTTTTTGCCAAAGATGCTTCAATTTATTTCCGTATATATCACAACGAGCACGCCCGAATGTAGCTTTCGCAATAGTTTCATTTATTGATTATCCTGTCGTATTTTAAATCAAAGTAACTTTATTTGTGCATCGCATTGCAGGTTGTCGATCTTTGAGGACATTTCGTTGCAAGCAATTGATTTATGCTTGGGACAAGGGAATCAACAACTTTAACAAAATCAACGGATTAGATGTGGACGTGCCATGCTCATACTTTCATCAGCAACGTGGATTAGCACAATATGAACAACTGTCGCGTGGCATTGTGTTTGGTGTCAATGAAATAACTGTGCCCTTGAAAGATGTGAAAACATTGTTGTTCTTGGAGGTTCTGAACCCGTTTTATGTGTTTCAAATATTTTCAGTTGTGCTATGGTTCACTTATGATTATTACTACTATGCTTGTGTCATCCTACTTATGTCTATATTTGGCATTACTATGTCAATCATTCAAACAAAGAAGGTAAGACTATCTATATATATATATAAAAAAATAAATCTTATTTTTTTGATTATTGGAAATTTTAAAACAAGTCACAAGAACGGCAACGGATATAGCCACCGCCGGTCAGTTGTCTAAATGAATGCCTTGATCTCAGAATCTATAAGATATACGGGTAACCAAATTATGTTTAGAACCCTTGTTATTGTTTAGCGAACATTTCATTAATTAATGATTCACTCATAAGTTGGATTTTTTTTTTAATTTGCGTAATTTGGATGCAAAAGTTTAAAGTTATTCAAGAAACATTTATTTTGGAGAATGTGAACAATGTGTTTTGCACTAAGAAATGTTTTACTCGTTATGAAATATCGATATACCAATTTTATATGTAGCTCTCCACTTTTATTGGATCAAGTCACGTAGGTGATTTATTTTTAATCATATTATTATTTATTCACAGGGCTATAATAGAAAAACAGATTGTCAGACTGTAATAGAGTATCAGATTGACAATGTTACAGTTTAAAAAAAATAATGTTGTATTTCAGAATCAAGATGTGCTGCACAAGACTGTGCTAAATACGGGGAGTGCATTAGTTGTGAATGCTAATGGAGTGACTAGAGAAGCACCAACATCATCTCTGGTACCGGGTGACATTATTGAAATTCCAACATCAGGTTGTACATTGCAATGTGATGCTGTCTTACTATCGGGTAACTGCATACTGGACGAGTCAATGCTGACGGGAGAAAGCGTGCCAGTCACTAAAACGCCGTTACCGGTGAAACGTGACGTCATCTTTGACAAGAAAGAACATGCGAGGCACACTCTCTTCTGCGGTACAAAGGTCATTCAAACGCGATATATTGGCTCGAAAAAAGTGTTAGCCTTCGTCATAAATACGGGAAATGTGACTGCGAAAGGTGGCTTAATACGTTCAATATTATACCCTCCGCCTGTTGACTACAAGTTTGAGCAAGATTCGTACAAATTTATTCAGTGTTTAGCACTGATTGCTTGCGTTGGATTTATATATACGCTTGTAACAAAAGTACGCTGAACACATACACTCTTTACTGCTCAAGTCACCGCGTAGCCGCTTTATTTAGAATTGAATTTAATAATCCCATTTCTTTTTTAAACTACTAATTTTCTGGAAATTGTTTTTATTTAAATACTTTTAATCATTTTTTCTAAATACAAGTTTTGCAAAAGTAAAAAAATCAAAAAATCGGAATGATATGAATTTGCTCATAAAATATAAGCTGGGCGGTCTTGAGCATTAGAGTTTAAATGCACATTATATTTTAATAAGTTGTCTTTTATTTGTGCGCTTAGATATTACGTGGCACAGATGCGGTAAAATTAATTGTAGAATCACTGGATTTAATTACGATTGTGGTGCCTCCAGCCTTGCCAGCAGCAATGACTGTTGGACGATTTTATGCACAAAAACGTTTAAAAAATAAAAGCATTTACTGTATTTCACCTCGATCTATCAATGTCGCAGGTAGCATTGATTGTTGTTGTTTTGATAAGGTAAGCTCCATCTTAATTTAATAAAAATAACTGTATTATGTCTATTTTAAGTTTAAATTAAGTTTTTACTTTACTAATTAACAACACATAAAGAGAATCTCTATTATGTTGAATATTACAATTTAGGACTATATAAATAAATTAGTTTTACTTATTTATTTGCTGTAATATAATTTTTGTATATGTTATAATATATTTCTTAAATGCATTGTTAGCTTAGTTTTAAATTTTCAGTATACAGAACTTCAATTTCAAAAGACCTTTAATATTTATTTCATAATATTTTTAATTCTACGCACAGACCGGAACCTTAACGGAGGATGGCATGGATATGTGGGGTGTTGTACCAAAATCATCAACAAATCAATTTCAAATACCTTTAAAGGACATTACTCGATTACCTTTTGATCATTTCTTATTCGGTATGGTGACGTGCCACTCCATTACTGTCATGAATGGCACAATGATGGGTGATCCCTTGGATCTCAAGATGTTCGAATCAACCGGTTGGATACTAGAGGATTTTAATAATATACCAGAAAATGAAAAATATGGTCTCATTTATCCCACAATACTACGTCAGCCGAATCGTGCCAATTTCGAAACTGAGTCTAAAGTAGCGCCTTCGTCCGTTGTTCGACAGTCTTCGGTTGATGATCTACTAGCCAACGTTGGTCTATCCAAATCGGAGATGCATTATGATCATGGCATTGTACGAGAGTTTCCATTTACATCGAATTTGCAACGAATGGCAGTCATCACACGTTGTTTGGGCGCTCAAGAATTCAATGTATATTGTAAAGGCTCACCTGAAATGTTGCAACAGTTATGCCTGCCGCAGACTATACCGGATGATTACACACAACAACTCTCGACATTCGCCAAGCGAGGATTCCGAATTATCGCCTTGGGCTTTAAGGCGCTTAGTCCAAAGATCAACTACACAAAAGTGCAACGTCTATCACGCGACGATGTTGAACATAATTTAGAGTTTCTCGGATTCGTGATACTGGAGAATCGGTTAAAGACCGACACCACGGCTGTAATTAATTCCCTTAATATAGCAAATATTCGAACTATCATGGTTACCGGTGATAATATATTGACAGCAATGAGTGTGGCTCGCGATTGTGGTATTGTGAGTCCAACACAAGCAGTGATTACAGTGCATGCGGTGCCAGCATCGTCCTCATTTGGCAAAATCGATACTGATAATCAGCACGAGGATTGTCAATATGAACTGCAGTATACTCTTGAGCTGGGCAGCGAAACTATGGCTTTGACCCCGTCCACTCTAAATGGCAATGGAACATGTTCTGGAGGTGGAGCTGCAATTGCCCAGCATATGGCACTATCACAGTCAACGAACTCATTAATGGCTGGAGGCGATTCGAGTTACGCAACGAGTATGCTGCCCAATAGCAATAGCTTAACCAGTGTAAAGACTGTAGATACATGGACTCACAATGATGGTGATGTGCATGTGGAACTAGGAGTCGCCAACACGCAATCAATTAATGTACAGCATGACAGTTGGCGACAGCACTACACATTTGCTTTGGATGGAAAAACCTGGCAAATTCTGCACGACCGATTTCCCAGTCAAATGGCGAACATTTTAATACGTGGTGCAATTTATGCACGCATGTCTCCCGAGCAAAAGCAAGCGCTCATCGTGGAGTTGCAAAATCTAGACTATTACGTGGCAATGTGCGGTGATGGAGCTAACGATTGTGGTGCCCTCAAGGTCGCTCATACTGGCATATCACTTAGTGAAACGGAATCGTCGATCGCTTCGCCGTTCACATCGAGGAAATCAACGATTGCTGCTGTACCGATGGTTATCCGAGAAGGACGGGCTGCTTTGGTCACATCATTTGGCATCTTTAAGTATATGGCTGCCTATTCGCTGGTTCAATTCATATCCGTTATGATATTGTATTCGATTAACTCGAACCTTACGGACAAACAGTATTTGTACATTGACTTGGGACTCATCTCGGTATTTGCATTCTTTTTTGGCAAAACAGAGGCATTTGCAGGCCAACTAGTTAGTCAAGTGCCTCTCAGTTCACTGATATCAGCAACACCTTTAGCTTCGCTCCTTCTGCATTTGACCGTTGTGATAGTCTTCCAGGTTGCGGGTAAGTATTTGCAAGCAAATTGCACCTGTATACCCTTTTTATGACCCCTTTTTATGAATTACTTTATATGAAACTTGCTATAATTTCGTAGAAAAAGGATTAACATGTAAATACTTCTTTTACTGACTCTAATTTATCTCTGTACTCTTTTTATTATTTTCTTTAGGTTGGTTGCAGTTACACCAACAAGTGTGGTTTCAGCCTTTCGACCAAAAGGCGGATAAGGAGCATTTGGGCTGCTATGAAAACTATACAATGTTTGCAATATCGAGTTTCCAGTATGTTATACTGGCTTTTGTCTTCTCAAAGGGTGCACCGTATCGTAAACCAATCTGGTCTAATTGGCCGCTATGTCTGACCATGATTGTCAACTTGGTCATTATTATTTATTTGGTGATTTACCCCAGCGAATGGATATCAGAATTTTTTCAACTTGTTGTTCCACCTGAAATGTCATTTCGCTTTATTATGCTATCGTATGGAGTGGCTGCATTTATAGCACATGCTCTAATTGAATCATTTGTAGTGGAATATTTATTATTTCAAAATTGTCAAGTGCAACGTGAACAAAATCCGCGTAGATCTACTCGTAAATATGTGCAAATGCAATACAACATGGAATCTTTTGATAAATGGCCACTCATAACAGATGCATGTGATGTTCATGATTCAACTTTGAATTATGCACCATCAGCAGAAACACAGCGGCCAACATATGTGAATTTAAGTGCAGAACAGCATTCGGATGCTGTGAAATATGTCGCCTTTCCAGGGTTTTTTGAAAATATAAACACTCATAAATAATGCAGTCGAAGATTGGCAGCATCGCCTATATATTATGCATAAATACAAACGTATATATATTATGTATAAATCATGAATATATAGAATATTGGTGGAGCATGCAAAGCTATATTCCAAATATCGAAGAATTGCATATATACTTTGTTTAGGTACAACTACGTACATATGTATTTAATTCTCAATGTCAACATATATTAAATTAAATATATATCTAATAGGATGGAAAATTGTATATGCCTGTAATAATTACCTATATAGTAATATATCGGAGAAATTGTAAATATGTATACATTTCTCTCAAAACGCAATTAAGCACAACTACCAAATCCATTTTGATTACATTTAGATGCTTGTACTTGTTAGCTTAAGATGAATTGATTAAAAACGGCAACTACCTCTTAAAGATTCGTTTGAACTGCCAAGACAAAAACAGGCAGACTTATTGTATTTAATATTTATTAATGTGAATATAAATCCTAGCTCTAAAAATGGCTACCTAAATAAGTATTGAACAATGCCGTTATGAATTTCTGTTCCTTTTATAGTACTTAAAAAGTTACCATTGTTTATGTAAAATGAGCTGAACAAAATAAAATGGACATTAAATGCAAGATAATTTGATTTTTATTTCAAGCAAAATAAATATAGTGGTTTGAGTTTTATGAAAAACTTAATTTTTTTAAATCATTATGTTATGTTCGTACATATGTTATATGTACAAATGTATATGCCAGCAGTAGGAATATTATAGATTTTTTATAAGTATATAGAGTAATTTACTGTTATATGGCAGTAAAAAGTAAAAACAATGGAATATGCATAGTGTCTTTTAAGCATATATTAGATTCATTCAAATACAAAATTTGTCAAATGCAATTTATGTGCTTATTTGTAAATAATTGTATTAAATCTGTTAATGCAAATTCATGTATTATATATTCGCAACTGCTTTGAAAAATGTAATACATCTTTAAATCGAATAAATTATATATGCTCTTTTACATTTAATTATATTAAATCAATTACGAAAATTTAAATTGAGCCATTTGCTTTGCTAGCATTTTTTATATACATGAGGAACATGAGTTCAAAGATTCATATAAAAATCTTTGTAAAAAAAGAATATAGCCTATATTCAATACATATGTTATTCCAAACATAAGGAGACAACGTCGAACCGGCTTCTTTTATTATGTGGTTATTTATATACGTACAAAATATATGAAAACAAAGTATGCGTATACATCAGCCACATCAAATCACATAACTGGCTCACCTGAACCAACCAAACAGCTTTTGTGTCGCGCTCATAATAGTAGCGCTTTCTTAGTGTTAGTTGAAATTCTGGTTTGTAGCAGTAAGCAACTTGTTGGACTTTCCGTTATTGGCCAAGCGAAGTCAGTTTTGTAGATTTCGTCTGCATCGAATGGTTGTGTTGTGGTCCGCTTTGCTAATCTTAAATGTATGTATCTTTTAATGTATGGTGAACGTGTGTGCTCGCGCTAGTTTCACATTTAGTGTTATTCCAAAAAAATGACTACCTTAATATTCACAATTTACGTTGTACATATATGTAACTTATATATACATTAAATGCCTAAAGTACTTCGATAAGTTTTGCCTCTTCTGAATCTAAAGGACCAAAATGCAATATATATGAAAAAAAGTAATTATATTTTTCCGTTTTCAAAATGAAAAAAAAATGTCAATATACATATATTTAACGTTGCGAATAAGAGCCAAGCCACTTAATGCATATTAATTAATGTGTTTGTAAGTATCCTATTCGTATTAATGACACTAAAATGAATGCGCAGTCTATTAAAGGTGAAAATTGGATCAATCTCTTTGGAGAAAAAAAAAGCTATACGGAAGTAAAAGGTGTCTCTGGAACGTCTTCAGTCCGAGTTCAAGAGCATAGTTGAATGTAATCTTAGAAATATTTAACAAAATGTGTGATCCTTTGATTTCTTGGCACCTTAACCTTTTGCTGCTTATTGGCATAATGGTAGCACCACCATTTGCAGCTACACAAAGATACGGTAAGTTAAATATAATAATACATAATTAGTTATTATAAAAATTTTATATGCTGAGAGTGTGGGCTTATTAATTCTTTGCATTTAATTTATAATCTTGAAGAATAACATAATCGTTTATACAAAGTATAAGTTTTTTAAATTTGTATTAATAATAATATTTTCTGATGATGTTTATTGGAAATCCGGAATTATTATAATAAATAATAATTTTAAAAAATTATACCTTTAAAATGAATACTTACCCTACAAAATTAAGTTAATAGTTAAGTACGTTCAATAAAAAAAAATAATACCTTTTCTCTCTTAAATATTGTTAAACAATTAGAAAGAAATAACGATGCAGTGTTAAATATATTTGACTTGGACCTCAATCCAAAGAACAAAACAAGTTTATGTCAAATTTTTTCATGACCTATATATTTCTTATTATGTTTAAACTAATATTTCTAATTATAAACATTGACCTTTATCAAAACAATCTCTTTAATTTTGTGTTATAAACACAGTAAGTTGTAATCTTATGTTTTGCGTTACTTTTATAAACAATACAAATTTGTGGCCGTCAGTATCAATATACTGAAATGTTCATCATTCAAGAAGAGAAAGCGTGTTACCTAGTTTTTGTTATTTCTGCATTTCTTCAAAATCTTATCGAGTTAATAAATATTTGTAAATACGTACATACATCTAGAGTCAAGAAATATTGAAGAAATAATAATAAACATTTATTAACTCATTCCATTTTTTATTCATTTGTATACGAAATGTTGTCGTCGATTGTTTTACTAGACCAGTTATATAATTATGATAAAAGCTAAGAGGTGGGTAACATTGCTATTGAACTACTAGCTGAAAATATACACATCTGATTTACATAAATATACCCCATAAAGTATAATCCGTTGAGACGATATAGCCATGTTCGCCTGACTGTATAAACACCTAGATTTCAGAAACTTTTAAGAGGTATGCTGCACATGTTTAGTAGCCTATGTGGATTATGGTGTAGATATTTTGAACGTAATGGACTATCAATATACCTAAATTTTTTCTGTATATTTTAGTATATTCCAACAGAGTAGCGCACAGTGGAACACGATTGACTGTAGCTTTTATTTATTTATGGAATTGGCTAACAATATCGCGATCTCTGAACTGAGCTTTGCCATGCTATGTATATTAGATTAATGGTCCCACTTTTTCTTATATATTTTTAATGGGATTAACAGCATAGCTGCATTGGTAATAGTGAATTCTATAGTTCTCTACTATATTATTGTGAAAAGATTCATATTATTGTATTGGATCTTAAACCCATAGGAAAAAATTTCACCTATCAAACAGATCTTTAATTAAAAATTTTCTCCTGATCTTACATACATATGATAGTATCAAGGCTTTCATTAAGATGTAACAATTTCAATTTTCTTAATTTTGCCGCACTTTAACTTAAAGAATCCATATGCCTCTCTCATAATTTCGCTGAACAATCCTCTTTCTTTTGTTCCTCGTAACTGGTTTTTTCGAAAACTGAAGCTGGTTAAATTATGATATCTTTGATAGGTGACTTTAATTTACCCTTAAATACTTGATAAACATTGCTTTATAATTCCTTCGAACATGACTTTATTGATGGCTTACACGAAATATCATTGGGCCAAATTACCCATATTTAAAAGCTTTTCTATAAAATAGTTTAGTGCTGTCTATATGAACCAATCAAGCGTAATTCCTAATCATTTAGGAGCCTAAATGAAAACCATTTAATCTACTGAAGAATGGCGATGCTTTTATGAAAAAAACCTATTTTTCCATGACTATATATTTTCCATGTATTCCCTTTCACTGTATTTTGAATTTATTTTTTAATCTTTTTTTTCAGAAGAGTCAAATATTATAAGGCCAACACCTGCTTTACGTTTGGGAAATGCAGATGGTAAGTAAGAAACAATCTGTTAATATTGGGTATTAGTACTTTCAATAAGTGTAGATATTTAGTAACAAAATACAAATATTTTGGAATTAATTATTTGTACTATTGACACATAATATATAACTACTCTTTAGATGTCCTGCTTCTAAATTTTTTTTAAATAATCAGAAGTTATACTTATATATTATTTACTTATGTAAATATTTTTTATTGTAACCTTTTCTCTTATTTCTTTTTATGTAAATCAATTCATCACTCTATATGCTGTATATTCTGGATATGTGTTGACTTTATCTTTAACTACCTCTTTATCTGTATTCAACGTATGTTCTTTTTATATTTTGTATATATGTACATCTGTTTTCATTCTACTTTTAACTAAAATTCGAACCTAAAAACTTGAATTTTCAATCTTTTGCTGCTATACTTTTGTTTTTATTATGCGCGTTTTAGATTTAACCACTGTATTATTGGTCAATAACAATGGGGCTGGTCATTTAGGGGATGACCATGCACACGGTAGATATCTGTCAGTTCGTCCAGAGCTGGGGCTTTTAACATCCACAGCACGCACATTCATTCAGGATGGCATTACAACCGAATATGCCACACAGGTTTTAGGGACAACTTTAGACAATGGTCGTCTCTACGCCCAATATCTTAAAAAAAGTTCTAGAGTTCTTTTCGAGAATGGTCATGCGCCATCATTGCTATTATTGCCATCATCACCGACTGTTCTCACGAGCTGGGTAGGAGAGGGAGATATAGTTCACTCGCATACTCGTTCTTACATACAAAGCCATAATGACTTATTCAATGCTGATGCGCCTGATTGGCGTGACATAGATGACAGCTTAGCAGATATTACTTCCGGTCATGTCACGGTCCCTGCTGAATTTGTTGGCAACACTGATTTTCCTAACATAAAAGACTCCCGTCAAATTTCGTCATCAACAATTGAGTCTGAAGTCGTCTTAAAAGCAAAAGGAAGTTCAGCGCAATCACCACAGAGTGAGTACAGTGTACATGAACAACTAGGATTGACATCGGCAGTTCACACAGTGTTACCACTTAGTGATTTGCCAACAGTTACAGTGAAAAATCATTTTGAGCCAAGTGGATATCATACTAACCATGGATTTCCCGCAAAAGTATTTGATATCAATGCAGATGCAGATACAGAAGAAAAAAGATCGGCTAAGGAATATTATTATCAGCATCATCAGTATATGGAGCTCAATCAAAATGAGCAGCGTTTCCTAAATTTGACAAAACGACTGCTATCGACTGTCACATATTACGGATTTGCCGATTTTACAACTGTTGTGGGCGATAGTGTTATTGTATTCTCCCCAAGTAGCAGTCAGTCGATGTCATTAGTGGGGCATGTTACATCTATAAAGGGTATGGCCACACTTCGAACCACGCCTGTAGAAGATGAACAATTTACTTTAAATACGGATACGACTGAATCAGTAGCAGGGCCAGTATCGGTATCAGATACACGTACTATTAATGTATCTGTTACATCAAACAGCAACACATTGAAAACTACAGAAACCATCGTTGACATAGAGGAAGTTAATGTTAATCCGACTCCTTCTCGATCTAGTCTTGAAACATCTATCTCCATACTTGATCTGAATTTAGTTCTCAGTGAGAACGTCTCATCGCGGAAATTCAATGTAGTTGACAGCAGCATTGGAAAGTCTACGTTATCATTGCCGACAGATCAAGAAATATTTGAAATTTATGTATCATTATCGAAAGCACAAGCCAAGGAGCATTCGAATCTCTCTAGTATAGAGACAATTAAATCGAATTCAAATGAACATGGTGGTGCGACAACGATATTTGTTGATGATGATCCATTTGTTGATTTTGGGGAGCCGACTATGATTTTAACAACTAATACTGAGTCCAATAATGAGGATGGGATTTCGTCGTTATATGTACTAGATAGTAAAGAAAACAATGGAATAACTGCATTAGAAACAAAAAGGAGTACCCAATCAGTTAGAGGTGTTCATACAGATTTAATGCTTGAGTCGTCGCAACTCCCACCTATTCTTTATGACTCTAATGAGCTAAATTGTCATCAGCGAAGTTCCCAAATATATCTGACTCAATTACCGAAGTTGATAACGATTTTAAAATCGCATATTCAAGATAATAGCACTGTGATTGACAGTAGTTATTCGTCTTCATATGATATTAAAGAGACTACGAAATATTACTGTGTATCACCAATAGACGTAATAATGCAGTCAACAACAGTAACCAAATTGGCAATTACGGCTATGCATTCTAACTCAAGACTCTATTTATTGCCGGATGCGGAGACTGACAACATAAGAACAATGAATGAAAAAACCGAAGGCACAACAAAGGAAACGACAGAGGAACCTCTGATCGAAATTGAGAGCACCACAGAATATATAAATGCAGATGAGGATTATGTAACGGAGAGTGATGACTATGATATTGAGAGTGATGTAGAGAATGGGCAAAATGAAGTTGATGTAATTTTTAAGACGCTATTCACAACGTACACATATTTAACAACATTCTTTGAAGGTGAATCGACTGCTGTAACTAGTCATACTGAAGTAGTAACGAATATTATAACATCGATAGTGGGGAGCTTCACACAAAAGGAAGAATCAACGTCCTCAGCAATACTGCAGACTGACTTTTCAACTTCAGTGACGGCGGCGGAGATACCGCCATTACCACATTCTCAATATATTATACAAAATGAATTCGATAAATTATTGCATCCCAGTGCAAGTACTATAATATCAAAGCTTGATGAACTAAACCAGGAAACTTTGCAATTAGATGATGCTAAGTATACAAAAACTTTCTACACAACCTACACGTATTACACAACTATTTTCGCTAATAATGCAAGTGAAATAACATCGCGAACTGAAATATATACCAATTATGTCAATAAACTGTCAACTGAATCTGAATCGACCATGGAGGTAATAATGAGTACACCTCCAAGTGCTGCTGTATTAACTGCAAGTATAGCTGCAACTTTTGTAGATAGTATTCAGAATAATAATAAGGGAGTTGAAGAACTTGAGGAGGTGGCGGAAAAAGAGCATGACAATGTAAGATTAGTAACAGATGTGCGTTCAAGCAGTTCGACTGGCAGCCACAAGCGAGTCATTGGAAAACTTTTGGTGAACAAGGATCAACCCTTTGAGGATCAAGTAAGTTCGGAAAGCAACACTGAAGAGATCATACCATCTGAGACGCTACTGCTGCAGACAAGTTTTACGACTTTTACTTTTTACACTACCATGTATGTGGCAAATATAACCAATGTAGTAAGTCGCCTAGAAACCATTACGAATATTGGCACTGAAACGGTACAACCAACAACAACTCATCAAAGCCAAGGACAAGAGGACGCTTCTACGTTGCCAATTACGTATTTCACAACCTTCACATATTGGACTAAGTTGTCGAAGGATGGTGATATTACAACAATTAGCCGCGAGGAAACTATATCAAACGTGATTGAGCCAACAAAACAGCAAAGCACTGAAAGTTATGCCAGCTTGAGTGCTACTAATTCGGTCACAGCAACACCTACTGCACTAATCAGTACGAGCGATAGTAATACAAAGGTTTCCATCGGTGATGCGGAAGCAATAACAACTTATTATACGACTTATACATATTATACAACTTCATATGAGGCGAATAATACTATTACGGATTCCCGTTTGGAGACTATTACAAATATTATTCGACCTATTAAATTTTCCGAATCCGAATCCGATTTCACATTGAAGCAAACATCTATATTGCCAACGATGCGTTTATCATTGTTAAGAACAGATGTAAGCTTGAGTGGTTTATCGAGCTTGATTTTCTATGACTATAAGCATATTATTGATGCAGATAGCGTAAGCACATTGTACTTCACTACTAATATTTATGCATCGATTAATGAGAATGGGAACGCTGTCCACATTACCAGTAGTACATCGAAGCTTCACGTTGATGATGTAAAAAAAATGCAATTGGCTACATCGGGTAATGGCGTAACCGATAGTTTAACAAGTAGTGATGATGACGTTATTTCGACGCGTCAACACAGAACCGGTTTAGTGCGCCTTATCGAAGGAACACGTATTGGAAACAGTACAACTACATTATACCAGTCAAAGGTAATTGGCACTATAATCGAAAATCGTTATGCGCAAATTATCGAAAGTACATCAAGCTTTCTATTTGAAAACCAAATCGAGCCCAGTGCAACATCCAATTTAATAGATACCTTTGTAGAAAGCACAACTCACAGTGTTCCATTTTTGCTTGAACATCAACATAGCATGATCCATCGTCACGACTCTACAGAGGTCAATTTAGAAGAAGAAGATCAGAACGAGAAAACTGATATATCTAATGATGAGGACCAGGTAGAGAATGAAAACTCAATCGATAATGACAACCATCTTAGTAATGCTCAAACTCAAGAAAAGAAGCGGACATTTGCTCCTGTGATTCGTCCATTTGCTTCTCGAAATAGACCAATCAACCGATTCGCCCCCAAGCAGAAAATACAAAGTCCGAGTAGCGCGACAATCATCACTAGATTGGACATAACACCAACGATTACAGCAACACCTGCTCTCAAATCTGTGGGTCGATTTGGTTCATCACGAAAGGTTTCTATTTCAAATACACTAAATATTCTGTCAACTTCCTCGCGTCGCCTTTTCGGACGACCCATAAAGGCATCAAATGGAGGAGCAGTTAGTCAAATTACTAGTAGTAATATTCGAGGAAGCAGTAGTATTTCTTCTTCGTCTAGGAATCGTTTTGCATCCAGCTTGCGCACTGCATTAACTTCCAATTCATCGAAGCGTCTCAGTTCATCCTATCGAGGCTCTAGTAGTAGTAATAATTATAGAATCTCGGCACTGAATCGCATCAAGCCAACACTTATAATAAGCCCATCATTATCAAATACCAAAAGTAATGCAGCCGTGACCCCTGACGTTTTGTTTGAAGAAGAGAGGAGTTCCAGTGAGGAAACTAACGCAGAAGTCTATGTTAACGTTGAGGAAACTGTAAAAACCAACGAAAATTCGAAACGACAACAAAATCCCCTGTTACGTTTCCGCCGCCCACTTGGTCGACCTAACGGCTTTACACTTGGTAACCGCTCGAATTCAACTACAACTACAATAACTTCGTCTCGCAAAAATCCCCTCACTGGACGCATTAAATCATCAACAGAAACCACAGCTACAACTACGACTGCCTCTGCAGTGAGACCACGACCGCGTAGCTTCCAGCGTCCCGAAACTTTGAATCTTCAAACTTCGACACGACTACCAAATAAACTTTTTCCGCCACGGGGACTTTTGCAAAAGAAGCAACATATACCAGACGAAACTGGGTCAAATCTGAATGAAAATGACGAGGCGGAATATGACGATAATGATGAGGATACGGATTCTTATGTCGATACAGATGAAGATGTTGTAGACAATGACAATGACAGCGATCGTCGGCGGCGATCATACTTTAGTAAAAAAACTCTTTCCCGTGTGCGTCGCCAGACAACAGAGGCCTTAAATCGCAACCGCTTCCGATTCCGACGGCCGAAGACTGCAACTACTGAAGAACCTGCGCAGAGCAACGATGAGATAAAAGGAGGTGCAACCACTACTACCAGTCCTCGATTAAAACAAAATGCACGCTTTGGCTCTCGTTTTCAGACACAATCACAACAATCTATAGCAACTTCTACGCAATCATCCTCACCTTTAACTCTTCGTGGAGCTATACGCCCCACGCGACCCACAACTCCACGCATGCAGTTCACCCTGAGAGAAAAGGATACCAGCACAATAAAAAGCAATGCAAGACAGGGCAATAGTCAATCGAGCACATCTTCATTCCGACGTCATCAACACCAACCTGCAACGTCCCCACGTCGCATTACAACAAACAGTTCGCTGAATTCACGACGCTTAAAAAGTTATTCAAATCATAATCATAATAGCAATCATAATGTGGTCGACATTTCCAACCAGCGTACAACAGGTGCATCTCGTTCAAGAAATGCTAATCGAGGTCGTAGCACTTCAACGCGCGGAAGAGCATCAAATCGAAACGATGACTCGAGTTCAACCGATTTGGGAAGCGCAACGATCACAGTAACCCACCTAATACCAGCCGAAATCACTATTCCCATCATAAATGGCCAAGTGACGGAGTTCAAGAACATTGTCACCGGAAAACCCAGCTTGGAAGTGCTAGCACCGCATCAATATACGCAAAGTATTGGAAATAATGGTCAAATATCGCTGTATCTTACTAGAGAGGATTCCAACATCAATACGGCTGGAGTAACGGAGCTTACGCGTTATCTGCTACATGACACGTTGACGACCACGGTTACATTTACACCGACCACAATTCGTGGACGCAAAACCTCTTTCTCCCACATCCTCCCATCGACCGTATATTCAGTGGAGAATATTGTGACGACTCTTCAGCCACAAATTTCCGCAAATGCGCCTCTGGCGAATATATTGCTGTCGCAGTTGCTGTTGGGCAATATTAATTTGCCGACTAATCAGCTATTGGGCGTTTTGGGACAACCAGCTCAGGTATCTCTTTTAGCAACTGGCTTACCATTAGAACCAGCACCTGCAGCACAAGCTTTGCCGCAAACGGAGTATCGAACGCATACATCAACATATGTAACTACTATCTACGATGGGAAATCTACAATACTGCCAATTACATTTCAGGGTAAAAAAATTTTAACCACCGTCTTTGATACAACAGCTCAAACAATAACAGCAACAGAATATAGCATCGATACCATTATTAATACACCCACAATACAGCAGCAATTCCAGCAACAGCAACCTCAAGTGAATAGTTTACTTCTACAACAGTTGCTCTTGCAACAACAGCAACAACAACAGCTCCAAATACCACAGCCATTATCCAATACGGTAATGCCACAAATATTTTTGGGCGACCACCTACAGGATTTGGACGGAGCAGATGGCTTAGCCGATTCTGTTTCCCAGATGCGAGATAATATCGATGATATTATTTTAACAGAGCATGACGCTGACCGTAAAAGCAGTCGAAAGAAATCGAGAAAGCCCGGCAAATCATCAAAGCGCCAGAAAATAAAGCCTACAGTTGTTGAAGAAGCTGAAGACCAAAGTGTGATAACACTTTATGTATCAGGTCGAAGACCTGGTGAGTTTAGCACCATCTTATCCACCATATATAATGAGCATACCAGCAACTTACATAAGAGACATGTTCAGCAAACTGTCGCCTTATATAGCGATGATGATTTGTATGAGTTTGGCGATAGCCAACAGAGTGAAATTATAATAAGTATAGACAACTTTGAATTGCAACAAAACACAATGAGGAAAAATGACAGACTTAACGAATGCTTAGAAAATAATTGTCTCAATTTGAATACAAATTTACATACGACTTCTTTAGAGAGTATTGTAGGCGACGTCGATTCGTGGTATACTGCCAAGTCCAAGAAACAAGAAAAAACTTTGACATTTAGTACCCAATCCACCCGCAAACCAAATTCCCATGCTTTATACAATATTTTTTAACTCAAAAGTTTCGAACAATTCTATTACAGAAGAGTTTTATATACAATATATATATGTCAGTCTAAGCGACTATTATGCAAAAAATTATTTCTCACTAGTCAATAGAATGGATTGATCAAATTGTATAAATATTTTGTATACTTACAGCCAAAGAAATATCGTGTTGTAAAATATAATAAATTTTTACTTTTAATCAGCGAACACAACTCATCCAAAACAGTCACCGCTGTATTAATTGTAAACTGTAAACTCACTAAAAAGTACAACATTTCATATATATTTCGACAGCTACACGTTCCATAAATACCGTAAATAATAATTTTCTACTAATACTCTTGTCACATAAAAATAATAATTTTTGTTCCAATATTTTAGAATAAATTTACCTCTTTTAATAAAAATCTATTGAAGTACAGAATAATAAATTTTGTATGTCTTAAAATTAACGAATGCTTAAGATATATATTTACATTTTTTTTATATTTCGATGTTTATTTGTTGGAAAATTATAAATACACCTATTTTAAATAAATTTCATCTATAGTAACAAGTGCTCTGCTACATTTACATGTTTTGATAAATGTGATTTAATGGAACAGAAAGTTTTGGCACCAATTGCAACCAACGAATTGCGATAAACAACACTTCCTTCGACCTTACTATTGTTACTGTATACTTAAACATCATTCACATTATCATACCGTCGTAACAATTATAAAAACCATATTATCAGTTATATTAATAAATATTATTATTATTTCTATGAAAGAATTTAAAAGTTCAAGTTATTTCGTCATTATTATATTCCAAAATATTTAACAATTATTCAATTATTAAAGATTAAAAAAAAACTAATTGATCCATTTGTTAGGACCCGTAATTATAATTATTAAATAAAAAAAATTATCCATTATTATGATTTTTTAAAAAAGATTATTTATAAAAACCAATTAAAGTTAGTTAACAATTTAATTACAATTTTTATTTTTAATGCATAAATTAAATGTATATATTAAAAATTTACTTTTGGAGTTTATTGTGTTTTTGATATATATTTGTATGAAAGAATTTAAAAGTTCAAGTTATTTCGTCATTATTATATTCCAAAATATTTAACAAATATTCAATTAAGTTATTAAAGATTAAAAAAAAACTAATTGATCCATTTGTTAGGACCCGTAATTATTATCGTATCGTATTTACGCCCCCTTACCAAAATAAATAGTTTTACTTTATTCCGCTACGAATGTGCAATCAAAAACTATGCTAATAAAAATGTTGTACATCAATTTAAAAAAAATTAAAATAAAAAAAAAAATTATTCAATGATCAAGTTACGCAAATTATATTGTAAAAATTAAACTTTATAGCATTTACCGTTTCAGTTGAATACAAGTAAGAAAGATTGTGAGATACCCGCTACCTAGCTCGAATATTCCAAAAAATATACCAAAAAGTATTTTTGGTATTTTCGATATATTTCGTATATGAAGTTTCCCATACAACACTGTTTCTTGAATAACTTCAAAGCTTTTCAACCGATCGTGACTAAATTCTCGGGAATCATCAAGACTATAATTGCGCTTGTAAATCATTTTTTCGATTTTAGGGGGCAGAAAGGGGTGCGGCAAAAATTTAAAATAAACTAAATCTGTTTAGGACATATACCAATACTGGTACCAAGTTTATATTCTAGAACTGTTATAGTCACGGAGATCTAGGTGGTCATACAGATAGACAGATGGACAGACGAACATGGCTATATCGACTCGGCTGGTGACCCTGACCAAGAATATATATACTTCATGGGGTCGGAGATGCTTCCTTCTGCCTGTTACATACATTTCATGGTGTCACAAAGTTATAATACCCTTCTACCCAATACGTAGCGGGTATAAAAATATATAGATTTCATTTTTGTATAGAATTTAGACAAAATAATCAATCTGTAACATGTTTTTAAAGATTAACATATGCGTTCTTAATAATTAATATTGTATTTTAAATCTGGCCTGTATATGTATATATATATATATTTATGTGATATATATAATATTAGTATATATATATTTTTTAATATAAAGTAAAACATACATTCTTTATAATGAACACGAAACCGGATATCAAAATCTTCAGAAATTATCATATAATAATAGCATAACATAATATGTACTTATGAACATCAAAATTTATATATTGTACAAATAAATAAACGAATAACGTTGTAGAAATGTACAAATTATTATTTTTAATTAATTCCTAAGTTAGTGAATGTATTTATGTTGTTTACTCATATTTGTTTCAAAATAATATTTTATTACAAATAAATCGAGAATCAATAATAATAATATCAAAATCGAATTTAATTTTCCATTTTATAAATATTTTGAAAACTGATAGTGTAAAAAGCTTTCATGAAAAATACTTAATAACATTTGAGATGTAAGAAAAGCATTTGCATTTTCAAACTTCCATAGGGAAATTAGGAGTGTTATATTCTAAAGTTATAACATAGTCTGACTTACTTTAAAGAACGTTGCCGGTTATAAGAATCAAAGATTGATATTTAAGTTATTATTTTTTGTATAGCTTTGCGATTTAATGGCCTTATTTGATTTTTTTTATAAAGCTTTATAGTTCACAAACTTCTTTTGTCACCATTAAAAACAATAAATAGCTTCGCACCAATAACTTCAATTAGATCAGCGTAACATCAATTTTCCGACCTAAGAAATAATATTATTTTGTATATAATAGCCACCTGTATATAAAGTAAAAATATAGTGAATCATAGGTAGATAATATGTAATAGATAACTTCATTTTCCATTAAACACTCTTGTTTTTCATGCAGGCTACAATCAAAGTAACGTTAACCAATATATGAGTAAAAGCCAAATTTCAAAAAGGCACCCAAATGACGACTATAGACTTGATTTAAAGGATATATCAGGTAATAGCTCAGACGAAGCTAGATTTAATCTGGCAACACATATTATGTCAAATGGCGTGGAATTGATAATTGCCAGCCAGACAGACAGGGTTAAAAAAAATAGTGATAGTCACAGTCATCACAATCAATGGTTAACCAACATTATATCGTTTTCAAAAAACAACAAAGAATCTAAGAAGCAGCCAGTAACATTTCCGCCAAGTACTCTCATCAACCATATGATCTTGGCTTTGCCAAGCACCAGCACGCAGGTAAAAAGCATTTATTGTTAAGAATAATTCCTAAAATCATATTGCTCAAAGAGTTTGACATTTTATATATTTAGGAAGATTTCACAATTCCACAGCTAAACCCAAAGCAATTTATAACAAAAACATGCCTCACAACGTATACTTTTCACACAACATACCTCCATAATGGTAGCGTTACAGTTAGAAGTACAGAAAAAGTTGTATCTAATCGTCATACAGAGGAGCGCTACTATCTGCATTCCACTTCGGATTTACCGTTTGGCATAACTCTTTCCAATGTAAGTATTCGACGAAACAATAGAAGGAATTTTGAAGGCACAATCAAATAAAGATACTTTAGAATGTATGTTTATCTTATGTTCAATGGTATAATAGGGAAAGTATATTTATTTGATGGCTTGAAAAATAAAAAAAATGTCGATGATGGTTATAAGCTTAAAACATCACATTTTATTACCGATTTAGACAACCGAGCTAGTCGTTGGCATATTCCCAACCACATATTTTTACTATAATACGTTCAGTAACATCGACAATGGTAACGACATTGTGTTCACGTCGAAGTATACCGTGTTAAATACGATTACTGGACCTGAAGACTACATATCATTCTTGCAACCATCGGAGGAGGCGACCCCCTTACAGGTAGTGCTGAATTTAATGTATTTTTAATTCATTTCAACTATTTCATTTTTTCAAAAAAATTTTACACCCGCTACCCATAGGGTAGAAGAGTATTATAGCTTTGTGACTTCAGGAAATGTATGTAACAGGCAGAAGGAAGCATCTCTGACCTCATAAATTATATATATTCTTGGTCAGTCGGACCATTTCCGTCCCTAAAATAAAAAAAAAGAATTAACAACCGCAATTTTGAAGAGAGCGTATCGAATTTCCCGCGAATTTGGTGGCGATCGGATGGAAAACTTGGAAGTTATTCAAGAAGCAGTTTTGTTTCTGGTGGACAATGTGACTTTATACTTTATGCGATATTTAGGATGTGATGGAATATGAATGTACAAATATACCAAATATACCGAAAATACAAATATACCGAAAATACTTTTTGGTATATTTTAGTATATTTGCGCTGGGTAGCAGGTATATCACAGTCGAGCACACTCGTCTGTAGCTTTCTGACTTGTTTGGTATATTTTAGTATATTTGAGCTGGGTAGCGGGCACACTCGACTTTTACTTGTTTTAATTGTATTAGTTTGAAAATTATTTTTTATGACATAAAGAAACAAAAATTCATATTAACATTTATAGATTGATTTCTATACAAATATTTATTTAATAGAAGTGCATTGCCACATAGATTAGTTTTAAAAGTAGATAGATAATATTTTTATATTAAAATCTACTTGCAGGACACAAACACATATTACAGCCGTTTAACACTAAGAAAATCTATGGAGAATACTCATATCATGAACGATCAGAATATTTTAACTCAAGTGGTAATCACTGAGTCAATCCCACCTCGAGATGTCAAAAATGTTGGTATTTATGCGGCAAAAATACTATTAACAACCGTAACGTATCTAACAACTCCAGTTCACACTCCAGATCCGGAGATTGATCCGGATCCAGCTGTTTCTCTGACTCCTCTGTCTCATTATAATAATGCGGTGAAGATAAACAATAACATTGAAACACTAAAAGCAAATATTTTCCTGAGCTCAAGCCACCACTCGCAGTTGGGGTATATTAAGAGCAAAAATAATGAAAATATTGTAAGAACTTTAATCCCATTTCAGGGCAATCATTCCTATACAACAATCTCTGTAATTCAAAGTTCGTTGATTGACTCTGCAATATCTCTAAATGTAAATTATATAGGTCAAAACTTGGTAAATAAGAATAATATAACAAAGCCTATAATTAGAACTACATCTAATTTGCCCGGTAAAACTGTGGACTTCCAAGCTAACGCAACTAAATTGAATGATAATCGTGAAGAAATTAAATATGAATACACTCGTATAAGGCCTTTGAATGATATATCATCATCATCACTAAGCGTTAATCATTTAATGGGTTCATTGAATTTGCAACGATTTCGGCCCGTTTTTAATGTTATGGCCGACTTATTACAAAAAAATATTATAAGCAGACACATAGATCAAACAAAGGTTATTCTAAGCGACACTCTTACTGAAAAGAAAAAGAATCAAGGAACTGGAATGAGAAATACTGAAATGCAACAAATTTACATACCTGTCCAAATAGCTGGTCAACAGTTGTACAATCGAAATATTTATAAAATATCCAACAACAATAAGAGATTTCGAGATACAAATAAATCTGCAGGAAAATATAATAGTCCAATAGCAAGTCAACAAGTTAAAAGACAGGAAGTAGATTCGACAATTGTAGGTGTTGATAACAACTGGATGAATACTTCTAACAAACAGGAAAATTTTTCAATGAAAGAGCATCTTAAAAAAAATGATAATATAATGGACAAGTATTATAACTTTAGTCTATACCTTCAGCCACCAACAAGACCCGATTATCAGCATCAATATTCCATATTAAAAAATGGGATAGCAATTAGACCTGGCGAGATTATCCATACAAATGCTGATGTTATTCTTGGGAAACCAAATGGTATTAGTGTTCAGTTTTTGCGATCAAGTGAACCGCAAATACTATCCTTTATAGACTATCGATCGGGCAATGAAACATCTTTGCGTACTATTAGTAAGCAACCAACTTCAAAGCAGAAAACTAAGGTGCCTTTTACAATTCCTTTCTCACTTTCACCTTTACGTAATAAAGTGACTCGACAAATACCAGTTAAAGTCAATTACACGACGTATAACACAATGTTCACTAAGAGACCCTCACCAATTTCAAATTCGTATGCAGAATATATTTCCTCATCAGTATATTTACTGCATTCAGTTCCAAAAGGATCGACAACATATCTTGGCCAAAATCATCAAATTTTTGGTTCTGAGCAGCAAATTAGCAGTATCAATACGAAACTGTCTAATAATCAAATTCTGGAAATCATGCAAGTACCTCAGATATTCAGCACAAACTACCGTGCAATCACCAAATATCCTATTTTATTTGAAAGTCAACAATACGCATCCATGCCCAAAGTGAACAAAGTAATAAATACTGTTTTTTCTACGCAACAGAACGTCAATTTTAAGATGAATGTACTCAATCACAATGTCAACATGAATGTCCCGCCGCTAACTTTTAATAAAGATCATATGAATGATTATCCAATTGCTACTGATGTTGAAGGATACTATATTAGCGATTTACCGCCAATGTCTTCGATTCAGATACCCCCTCATCAATCTCGCGTTGATGTTCGTCTAACACCGCAAAGTACACAATTGGTTGGAAAATTACTTGACTTTTATTCAACCCACCAAATCACAAATTTTAAACAACATACTCAAAATGTGTACAAGGGCACAAATAACAATACATTAAGGACATTGAAATCAAAAATTGCACAATCCATTGCAAATAAGCAAAGCGAAAACATTTTCAATTTGATGGATTTAAGCCCCATAGCTACCAAAAAACAATTAGTATATTTTATGCCAAAAAATCTAACAATTTTAGCAAACCGTCAAAATCCAAATAGAGATTCAAAAGAAAATCAATCAATTAAGTATAATATGACGTACAATTCCAAAACTAATTTATTAGATCGAAATATTAGTATCTTTCCTTATAATAATGAATCTTCTGTAAAAAAAATGAAAAATATTAGTGGTTCATCTGTATATCCGTTAGAATTCTTAACTACAAAGGCTTTACAATTTTTAATTAATCAGCCAAAAGACAAAAATATAAATTTCAGTCAATTATTTCGGAAGCCATATCGGCCTGAGACACAAACTAAAGTAAGCGCACCTGTTACAAATAATATATCTAAGAATCTATATTTGGGGACTGGCGAAGGCTTTCATCTTTTGCGATTTCAATTTACATCGGACATAATGCCGTTGACGACTCCAACTAAATCAATACAAAGTAATTGGAATTATCAATTGCAAACTGGAATATATTCAGGATTGTCTTTGCAATCAACATTTCAACTTAGTAATTTGCAAATGACAGGGGAGTCAATCAATCAAACGGTTATGCTCAAAACTTCATCACAATTTTTAAAAACGGTACAATTGAATACCACTACAAATAAGACTGCATTGCAAAGAAACTCTGTACGATTTGAGAAAGTCCACAACGAAACTGAGAACAGCACAGATGTCAATCATAGTAGTCGTCAAAATATGCGCATGACCACACCCATAACGAAATCACAATTAGTTGAACAATCTCCCGATATTTATAAAAAAACAATAAAAGGACAAAAAAAACACAAGACCGTTCTTGCAATCACTGAAAATAAAAAAGCTCATTACGCATCTTTATCTAATAATTTATTGCCAATATTAGCGACAAGAAGTACAAAAATCCCTGATATAATATCGATGTCAAACCATAACTTAGCGAGTGAAGATGAAAATACACTTAGAACAATAAGTTCAGCAAAAGCAAAGACAACGCTATCCATTCAACCATTTCTGTTGTCCACCGACACGGAAATTCATATTAAAGACAATGATGATGTTCATTATAGCTCAACTTCTATAAATCAGAGTGTTTATGTTAAGAATTATCCAGATCTTCCATTGGAACCGTCAGAAGTAATGTTGTCTACAGAAATAAATATGAACTATGCCGTAGAGCCAATTAACAAAATGTCATTAAATATACAGTTACCTCGAAATAAAATACAAGAAGAAACATATATTAAACAATCCTTATTTACAACTAACGAAATAAATTTTTCTTTGAACGCAAATAATACATATAATAGCATTACAAAAACAATCAAATATTCAATAATTACTCTAAGTTCTTCGGGGCATGAAGATATTATTTCTAAGATGATATCTCATTCAACATTATACATATTACCCTGCAGTTCTAAGATAAATGGGTCGTTTGGTAATAAGAGCGATGAAAATGGTTCAAAACAGTTAATGACAACATCAAAATTAACGACGATACAAAATATCCAATCTCTCAATATTTCAAGTATTTTGGTGAACGCATCTAAAGAATCTGGAAAGATTGACAATAATGCTATCATCGACAAAAACGAAGACTCAAATATATTCTTTGATGAAGAGATTGAATCACATATTAATTTAAATAGCATATTGCTTGGCGATGTTCGTATAGCTATGCCCTCGAAAATTTCCAAGGATTCAAAAACATCGAATGCTTGCAATCCACCTTGCAAGTCAGCTAAGAACGAAATATGTTCACCTATTCTCGGATATGGAAGTCGTTGCGAATGTCGTTTTGGTTTTGCCCGAATGTTTCCTGATCGACCATGCAAACGTAAGTTTTAACTTTAGTATACAATTAATATGTAAGCACAAAGATGTCGTAGAGGTTCAATAATCTTTACCGATCGTAGTCATGCCAATATATTAGTGAATTAGTCGTTTCGTATAGTTTCTAAATCTTTCTCTAAAATTTAAGTGTTCAGATCGATAGACGGACATGTCTATATCGTCTCGCCTTTTGACCCAAAGTAAAAATAAATTTTCTTTAAAGGGTCAGAGATGGTTCCTTCTGCCTGTCATACATGTTTCTTGATAGCAAAATTTTACTCTTTAATTTTATAAGTAACGGGTATACATACATAGTACGACGAGTTAGGGTACATGTGAAATTTCATAACATTGTACTTTCTAAACAAAATAGGTAATTTCCTGCTGTTTGTTAGATCTTTTTGCTAGAATCTGCTACAACATCACCGGTGTTAGGTAAAAACAAAACATAAGATCAATCCAAAGAGTTTCAATAGATACAAACAGACAAACGTGAGTAAACACCTCCATGAATAATCGACTAGCGCGTTTGCATTTCAATAGAAACTAATTCTATTTTGCCTAAATAAATAATAATAATAATAAATAATAAATAAATAAATAATGCCAAAAATAATACTTAATTCCTAGATTATTTAATGTTTCACGAGATTTAAAATAATTATTATTAAAATATGTCTCCATAATTATGAAAAAATATCCAATTGGTTAGCTAATAAGTTATCTAAACATAAGCTTTTTCTATGAAATTGATAAAAAAAATTACAACAATTTATTACAGCCACATATACATACGAAGTGCGTCTGCCGACTAACAGAGTTGGAAGCTATATACTAAACTTCAACGAGCAGTTACTAAATGATTCATCAAGTCAATTTCGACATTTAAGTTCGATAATACATGATGCTATTGATCGCATGATAATGCAATCTGATTTTCGAGATGAATATTATGGCATCCGTTTGCAAAAATTCTCCTCCAAAGATAATAATTCAGTAATAGCTAATTTTTTATTGCAGGTATGCATTTTATCTTCTAACATATTCAATATTGATATTGATATATATATATACATATATATATATATACATATATATATATATATATATACCTCTTTATGATTTCAGTTGTCAGAAAATAGGGATGAAAAGCACATAGAAACCATTCTACAAAAAAACTTGCGGCTGAGTAACTATAGTATAGGTGGAACTGAGTTGCATATGCTCAAGGACGGTAACTCGCTTACTATCCAAGGTAAGTTAAAACAAAAATTAAATATGTATATTCGTATATTTCCTATGCAGAATAAGTTTGTTGTGGATTTTGGATACGCCCTCAATTGGAAAAAATCGGTTAGCAAGCGCAATTTTTAAGCTAGAACTCAAATGTGATATATATACAATAATAAATATAGTCTTGCTAAAGACTTGGTTGCAATCGGATGAACAACTTGAAAGTTATTTAAGAAACAGTTTTGTATGGAGGATGGTGTGACATTTACATTCTTCTAAAAATAACAGGAATTTTATTTCGTTATTTCCAGATTTCAACGAGTGTGAAAATAAAATATTTAATGATTGCTCATTGAATGCACAATGCTTTAATTTACTGGGCAGCTACACTTGCGCTTGTTGCGATGGCTATGCAGATGTATCAGAAAACTCCATTTATCCTGGAAGAAATTGTTCAGACCAATTGGTTGGATGTAATAAATGCAATTACCATGGAAATTGTATATTATCAAACTTGAAAGAAATTTCAGTCTGTGAATGTTTTACCTGGTATATAGGCTCTACGTGTCAATTAAATTTAAAAATGCTTTTAATCTGTTTGATTGTCATAATAACAGTAATTTTAGTCCTGATCGCTTGCTTGCTCTTCATTTATGCAAAAAAGAGTGTCCCAAATGATTTATTGAGAAGACCAATATTTATTACTGCATCTGATTTTAATCATCCGCATATAATAACAACGTCACGGAAATTGTATTCAAATACCTTACCTCAGGAGCATCGTTGCATCAAGAAACATGCTAAACTCATTGACTCAAGTAGTGAAAGCAGTCAGAATTCATCAATTAAAAAAACCAATACTAATGTTCTCAAAGGACAAAAAAATCTCAATAAATTAAGATCAAGTCAAATCATTGCCAAACATAATAATATTGACTTAAATGGACGTCAATTAGATGTTACCGAAGCGTCATCAGTGGATCGCTCTCAAACAGTGATGATTCCCAGAGCAAAATTCTACCATCCCAACACCTTGCAACATACATATCTAATGCATTATCAGATAGCCGTCGAAGAGGAGGAGAACCGACCGCCCGAATCCCAAAACCATCAGCAATACAAAAGCAATATAGAAATTGGCACAATTGACAACACATCTTTTCAAAATGGTGCCTTAGTATCTGCAGGTTTTGAGGTTTGTATTTTTCTAGTAAAATACTAATCTGATATAATCTAATTACTTTGAAAACCCCTAAACATACATTTTTATTACTTTATTTTTTTAATAATGGTTTTAGGATATATTAGTATGTCCTACTAAAAAAACAACTTATATAAATAAATATATTTAACGTATTTGGTCAGTAAGCATATAATGTATGTTAAAATTGGGTAGCGGATATCTCATAGTAGAGCATACTCCACCGTAGTTTTGCATCTTGTTTTATTTCGTATAAAGCGACTTCCACTTTATTCAATACATAAGTATTTGTATTTATCTAAAATGGGTGACTCGTGCCCTTTAATTTTTCCTTTAACATACTTTCTTTTGTTAAACTCATATACTTCATTCGAATTTATTTCCTGTTTTATATATGTAGGTATCGGCAATTATTAGTGCCCAAGAAATTGAAGCAAATGGACATGAACTACAAATACCATTAACTAAAAACGAATACGATAAGGAACATATATTACATTCTTCGAAGCTATATAGAGGACCGCAAAATATATCTAAGTCTAACTTAACGGCAATTTATTGCTCTGAGGGGTAAGTTTATTTACTTGCATTATTATTATATTATTATTTTTTAATTAATTTCAGAGAGAATCAAAAGATTGGCTCTTGGATGAGTAATATTCACTCCAAAGACTTGTATGTATGATACATTATTATTAGTACTTAACTATTAAGGGCGGATGAAAGCAGAAGTTATGAAAAACAACTAATTTTTAATTTGCATCGCGAGAGTAATATAAATAAAATGTTATATAAATCAAAAGGTAAATAAATAAAGATTTTAGTTCGAAGGCTGAAAGAGCGAAAGTTATCCAGCGGTGGTCGAAGATAGGAGCACTGGTAGCGATTTGATGAATCAATGATAACGTCGCTACCTGTCTTCTACCGATATTGATGTTGATGTTATTGCCATTGTTGATTAATTTAAGCTTATCATTTCTCAGTTATTCTCTTTGTATGAGAGTGCAGCGTCCGCCAATATCGAAAATAAAATAAATGTTTTAATAATACAAGCACTTAGATCTCAGAGACTATTAGAGCTAGATGAACCAAACTCGGTACCAGTACAGGTGCATGTTCTACACTGAGTTTATTTTAGATATTGGGCACGCTCTTTTCCGCTCCCTGAAATTAAGCAAGTGAGAAAGCTACAGTCGAGTGTGCTCTACTGTGATATATCCGCTACCCAGCTCAAATATACTAAAATATACCAAAAAAGGATTTTTGATGTTTTTGGTATATTCGGTATATTTGTACATTCATATTCCATCACATCCTAAATATAGCATAAAGTATAAAATATACTATATACGGTCACATTGCCCACCAAAAACAGATCACGTACCAATGGATTCCCATACACAACTGTTTCTTGGATACCTTCGAAGTTTTTCATCGCAACAAAATTCTCGGGGTTAATCAAGACAATAGTTATTGTTATATATACCAAAGTACTAAAAACTTTAGCTTCAAAATTATACTTGCTCAAAAGCGGCGTGGCCAATTGCTTAAACAAAATTCAAACTAACTTCGTAGAGTATTATTGGTTCCAAGTTTGGTATCTCTAGCTCTTATAGTGTATAAGATTTTCGTGTCGATGCAGACAGATAGACAGATGGTAATATCGACTCTTCTATGTACTTTTCCATTAAAATATTGTGGCCTAATATCGTCTATTACATTACTTTGTACCTATGAGGGGCAAGCAAACCATTTGTAATTCTGGGGTCTATTCGTACTTTTAAGGTATCAAATTTTTCGTTTTCATTATAGAACTTTTGTTTGATATACGTTTATAATAAGACGCAAATAGAGTTTCGAGACTATAGTACGAATTATCGTTTATGTATGGGATAGTGCTATTTACCTCATGCATTGTCGGTGTTAAATAGAGCAGCTACGACAACTTTGATATTCTTGATCTTATTGAAGGTATGCAATTTTTTGCAATTTACTATATCTAAGCGAAGACATCCAATTCTTCGCCATTTACAAACATTAAAACGTTGTTTGACATATTTATACCGAAGTGTTCTTTGTCACCTCTTCTTTTCATCTTGGCTTCTTCTTTTCCAATTTGGCTCTTATACCACTTTTATAAATTGTAAAATTAAGGCAGTTAACTTCGCTTTTGAAGAATTATCACTCTTTCATGCTTACAGTTATCATGTTTGAATGTGATCTAAATGATTTACCTATATTTTCTTTTAAATGTTGTTCAATGCCCTTTAGAAAACAGATGCATACTTTTTAAGGCCGAAAGGCAGTCATTTCAATTCATATTATCCACCATATCCTACAAATATAAACGCATTTCGCTTTACCATGGGAACATTTCTCAGGCTGTAAAAAGTTTTTAATATGGGAAATAAGTAAAAGTCAAATAATTATCTTGCAGAATCTTAATTTAACTCTGTGTTGGATTCGGTCATAAGTTTGGTAGCATTATTTTGTTCCCTGCTTCCGTATCAATTTTGGGAGTCTATTTGATCAAGTCCAGAAAGGTTTTTTGTTGTTCACCCGATAAGGCACGCCTTTGGGGAATTTGTAGAGAAACCGATTCCACTTCTGATATAGAACACAATTGGGGACATTGAATAATTCAATTTCATTACTTTGGAAAAGAAAGCTAAATCTGTAATGATGCGATTGATTGATTAATCAGCTTTTTACAATTATAGCAAAATTTTATTCGAATTATTTCACTTGCCAAGCAATAAGTTCCGTATTCATAATTATTAGCTTAAAGTGATGGTTCTTTTACCATTAAACAAGAATTAAATAATCTACAGTACATAGTATATTTTAGAAATTTACTCTGCTGTGATAATTTAAAATCTAAAACTAGAAAAAAGTCAAAAATATAATACTAATTCAAAATGTATCACTTGTCATTATTTTAAAATTAGGAAAAATCGACACATTTGCGAAACCAATATTCTGTTATATTTCAAATTTTGATAATCCGTATTTTGGCCGAAAAAACGATCAAACATAGATTCTTTTCCAATCCAGTATGGTTATCACATTGAATTCCTAAATTTCAACTAAAATCGGCGACATGTTTCTTTTAAAATTTACTTTAAATTTATGTTCACGCTGCCCTTTAACTATGTATAGGTAAATAAATATATTTGTCAATTTATCTAACAGATCGTCTGACGTCCGGTCCTTTGATGAAACGACTGTTCAAGCCGTAACAAAGACTATGATGTATCAATGTTTTGACATGCAAACACAGAGCCATACAAAAGAGGTATTTATTATAACTGTCTATGTATGTAATAAACGCATATAATAATGTAAGCCATATTTCCAGGAACCGAACACGACGACTGAGCGCGATTTGGGATCAACATTTTTATTGCCACATACACACCTTTATATACCTGAAAAGGTTTGTTTTGTCTTAACACAAATTTTTCCAATGCTCAGACTTTTTTTTACTATATTTTAGCTCGAAAGTGATATGTCTGGATTTGAATCAATATGAAACGCACACATTGAGAAATGTACCAAAATATATGACTATTTATAAACTGTAGCTTAGAAATTTGCATTTCTGCATTTATTTGAAAATTATTTTTGTACAACAATAACGTATTCAAGTCTGGAAAACGTATGAAAATGTATGTATTAAGTGTCATTTCCACGTAAAGTGGTATTTTTTGATAAGCGTTAACAGAAGAGACAATATTACCTTGTCCGCTAATGTCTGTCCGTCCGTATAAGCATATTAGATTCTCTAAACTTGATTACAATTATTATTTAATAATTAATTTAGTTATGTTTTCTCATAATAATAAATGCAAATTAAATTATTTCTAAATATGTTATGATATTTTGAGACTAATTTTTGATATTTATAAACAATGAATTTGATATATATTTGGTATTTTTTCGTTAGTCACTAGAAAAATTTGTACGATATTTTGTTATGATATTTTGAGACTAATTTTTGATATTTCTAAACAATGAATTTGATATATATTTGGTATTTTTCGTTAGTCACTCAAAAAATTTGAGAATTTCGTATGTTGTAGCACACTTAATTCGAACAATAATATTTATTTAATTTGTAAATGTTGAACATCATTTTTTTAAGTGTTTATTAAGACTGAAAATATATTGTATTGTTAGTAAAACATATATTTATTTATTCCTAAGTTTATTAAAAACTACAGTAAACTTATATATTTTCCTTTCTAAGTTTATAAAAAGGTAAGTAATACTTAGGTTATAAAAAGTTATGCACGCTTACCTTGAAGTATCTGAGGGGAGCTTGAATATAAATTTTAATTAGTTTGGACTTTCCCCATTATTTTGTACATTCCAAATAAAATATTTTAACCAATTTGCAACATATATATTTATTATACGTATGTATAAAATGTCAGATTTTCGATGTTGTCGGTATAAAATTGATTTGATTTAAGATGCAGAGCGGTAATCTTATGTCCGAAAACAATCGACTCTAACTCTTATATAGGTATTTATTAGTAACGTAGTTATACATTATATATATATTTTTATTAACTATTATCTCTTTTTAATAATGCATTTAAACTAAACTGTACTTCGCCGTTGTGCTTGTTTTTGGGGTTGGAAGAGCCAATGGGTATTGTAAGCTATATATCCGTTGGATATATAAATAGGGGTTGATATTGTGCATATGACCAAAGTTTACGTGAGTCACTGACGGTCGATGTCCACTCGTGGTTAGTCGGTAACAGGCGGCTCAATTTTGGGTTTACTTCGAAAAATACTGCACAAATATATTTTTTAGCTTTTCCTGACTCAAGGTGCGACCCATAATTTGGATCGGGCTCTGAACATTTGAAAGAAAATGTACTTAATCGAAATTAGACCTGTTCTATATGAGCTATACGAGTACTACCCTTAACAGTCCTGCATTTCAACTCATTTCTCTATTTGACCATTTCTACTCTATTTCGATATTTATATTCGGTACTATTAAGGGTTGAATTGACAAGTTGACCAGAGGTACAGGTGTATGTATCAGGTCATAGAACTACAGTGTAAGTTGAGCTGCTTGTCGGAAACGAAAGGTTAGGTTACTTTCCCATAATATCACTTATTTTTTAATCACAATTTCTGAATACACGACCAAAAACCATAAACCATAAATTTAAAAACAAAATCCATAGAAACTAATAAATAAATAAAAAATCATATATAAAATAATTAGTAATTATTAACCAATTAAAGAAAACTATGTATGAACACAATTTAACCAAGTATAGTGAATGTAGTGTTAAAACAAGTGTAAAAATGATTATTAAGATCTTAATTTTGTAAATTGTTAATTAGGTATCGAAAAGAAGAGCTTTAGCTAATATAAGTAGATGAAGTACAAAGTAGAAATCTCTTATTACAACCAGAAAACGTCTACATAATTATAGTAAATACGGATTATAGGCTTCCCCGCTTTTCTCTTAGTGAAAAAAAATTCTATACATCTTTTACAAAAATTGTTGACTAAAAATTTCAAGTAATTGCACTGCCTAATTTAACGTTATATAAACATAATTAGAAAGTAACACGAGCATTTATTATAACATAATACCGATAAGAATTATATGCTACAAGCTGAAAAAAGTATATCCAACACCGTGTGCCTGTGTGTTCGTTGGTGTGAATACCGATATCAAAAAGATTAAAATGTTAAAAGAACTGAACGTTACATCTTATCGATTAAATTCTAGAATTAATAACAATAATAACTAAAATAATAATAGAAAGATACTTTTTGGGAAGACCATCTAATACAATAGAACGGCACCATATCCTTTAGTCTTCATTAGTTTAAACTAAATTTATATTTATTTAGTATATATAAGTAGTCAGCTCCTAACAATGCAATTCATCACCTTAAATGTGTAGCAGATACCACAACCTTGAGCACCCACGAATTAAGTAATATTACACATACATGTTTTTCTTTCGTAATTTAAAATGTTGCTTCCGTATTAAGCCATTGGCTCTTCTTACAAACACGAGGAACGACGTGATTGGTTGGAATGCCACTAAATGACAAAGGGATGAGACATGTGTAATTGGGATTGGTACAGTTTACGCCATTTTGAAAATGAAGTAAACGTACAATATCAAGCACAAAATCAATCGCTTCAGTATTTAAAAATACACACTCTGTATTTATTAATCAGTATTTTGGAGAAAGTATGTCGTACGTTTTTATTTTGTCATGACACTTTGTGCAAGGTACATTTCAACAGTAATGTCTATCAAAACTGCATTATGGAATCTGCAAACCAAACTAGTTTTTTTTAATTAACCAATGACATTTTTCCAGTGACTTTCAGTGCAAAGTATTCTCTAAATCGGGCAATCTCTTTGGAAAGACACAAAAGTGAAACTAGCCCAACGATTATGTGTTAAGACAATTGAAGATTTTTTAATGTAAATCATAGAGAAAAATGATGACGAACACATATGAAGTAGAAGGCGATAGAGAAAAGAGATATAAGTATATTATTGGTTCGCCTGATAAAGATGAATCTGATGAGGAACGCGAATTGACTAATCTAAATTGGCTGTTGCGAAATCAGAATGTAACTTGGCCAGAAATTATCGATGGGAATTCTAATGATGACATAATTTCAAACATTAGTTTTCCTGCAAGTCAGCGGACCATCACAGCAGCTACTGATGTCAAGATCAACAATTTTACAAATCAAAATATGTCTTATTTTGATAATAAAAAAGAAAAAAATTGTATTACTACAAATGTAGTTAACTTTTCTGAAACAAGAAAACAAAGTTCAACAACCGTAGCTTCTTTAAAACGTCTTAGTCCCACAGAGCGTTTTGAAATTTTCATAAATAAAATCAAGCGGTAAGTATGAAATTACACTAGAAAAGACATTTTTGTAAATAAAAATACTAAAATAAATTGTTTTCCAAACATATTAAAACTTTTAAAAATTTAAAAATAAAGAATTATTGATATGAACACTAAGCTTGAAATAATCCCAAATTAATGTTAAATAAAGAGATGTGGTATTTATTCTTCAAAAAGACATTAATTACAATTTTTGATGAAAAAAAAACCATTATATGTATATATTTAGTTATGTTCAATAGAGTTGATAAATATATCAAACATTATATATATAACATATCATGTCAACCCTTAATGTGAAATTTCTTTATAGCGATTTAGCAGAATACGAAAAATCAGCAATAAAATATATGACGGACGTAACAGAGAAGCCGCCGTTCAATTACTCCCACATCATTGGGATGGCTATGCTTGATTATGGACGCGCCACTCTTCAGCAAATTTGCTCATGGATTGAATCAAAATTTGCATTTTTTCGCGTGCGCAAAAAGTGGAATGTAAGTTAATTAAAATTACTTAAAAGATGATTCATTTCTCAATCAAAGATTATTTCATTTCAATTTGAAACAAGTTAACAAATTTTAATACTACATTCCAGTGTGATGAACTGTTAAAAACTCTCTACCTAATTGGATTATACCAAAAAGTAAATTTATTATTTTTGTAGAAATTTGTTTGGATTATGTTCAAAATATTTCATAGAGTATACAATATACCATGGACTGTCATATTTTCCAACAGCAGCAATATAACTTTTTTCATACATTATTGTTTTTTGAATAACTTCCAAGATTTTCAACTGATTACCAACAACGTTTTTAGGATCATCTGACTAAAACGACATTTGATTCTCTACCTTTTGAATATTTATTTCTCTTTTCAAATTCTTTCATACTTTGATAATTCCTGTCCTATTGAGAAGACGATGTTTTCGATTGGGGTTTGGAATTATTACGTTAAAAGTATCTCTGCTTATCGTCATCCAATGTTACATGTTAATTGGGGTGTGTTATGTAGTTATGTAGTTGGCCACCGTACATCTTAGTTTAATATCTTAGGTGACAGCAGTGTAGACAAGTTAAATGAAAATATATAAGAAAGCTAAAGACGAGTAATCAACTATGAGATACCCACTACCCAGAAAGTATTTTTGGTATTTACGGTATATTTATATTCCTTCACGTTCTTAATATCGCTTTAAGTATAAAATACAATATGCACGGTCACATTTAGCCAAGACTTTAATTAAAAACTCTAGCTTCAAAATTGTTCATGCAAATCGTTTTCTTTTTTCGATTTTTATCGATTCCGCCTGTTGACTTAAAAGCATACTTGATTGCAGCTTTTTGGCCTTTTTATGGTCGAAAAGAAACATCGACGGCGACAATTTTAACTATATGTAGAAGGGCATTATAACTTTGTGACTCCAGGGAATATATGTAACAGACGGAAGGAAGCATCACCGATATATATATTATTGTCTGTCCGTATGAACGCTTCGATATCAGAGACTAAAGAGTTACAGATACCAAACCTGGTACCAGTATTGGTGTATGTCCTACTCAGATCAAGTTTATTTTAGATTTTGGACACGGCCCTTTCCGTCCACCCAAAATTGAAAAAATTATCGGCAATTTTGAAGATAGAGTTTTGGTATATGAGACGATAATTATAGTCTTGATGATTCCCGAGAATTTGGTTGAGATCGGATGAAAAACTTGGAAGTTATTTAAGAAACAGTTTTGAATGGAAAAATCCATAGGCAGCTGCACGTGGCTTGATTCTGGTGGACAATGTGACCGTGCATGGTATATTTTATACTTTATACGATATTAAGTATGTGATGGAATCTCAATATACCAAATATACCGAAATGCCACAAATACTTTTTGATATATTTTAGCTGGGTAGCGAGTATCTCATAGTCGAGCACACTCGACAGTCGATTTCTGACTTGTTTATTATTAAAGTATAATTATTTATTAATGTATATAATTGCAGAATTCTATTAGGCATAACTTATCCCTACACCACTGTTTTCGGAATCGAAAACGCGAGGAGAAGGGCAAAGGAGGCTACTGGGAATTAGGCGTAGACCCAAAAAAATGTGATAGGAAACGTATTCGAAATCGTAAAGCAGGACAAACCAAATTGATGTCACCTTCTCAAAAAAATCAAGCCATAATCAAATATGATCAACAAGAAGAGTCTATTCAGTCATATAATTATTTGGCTGAAGAGACAATTGAAGAATTAAATGTAGTAAAGCAACATGCATGCTCCTCAAACGGTTTAAATAGTACTGCTTTTGAGCTATCAATTTCGAATGCAATCAGCAAGGATCGCGGTAAGCCCTTTCTATGCACTAATGAGTTTCCAATGTCGATAAATTCTGAGGAACTCCATCAATATGAGCGCGGAACTATAATAATTCACACATCAGGCGATTCATTATGCCTAAATGACATTTTCATAAACAACAAATTTGGCAACATAAATATGGTTTGATCTAGATCTATTACACATTCGATATTCGTTTACAATTCGTGTTAATATTGCTTGCAGATTTATACCGAAGATGAGATTCCTACGTTCAACGAAAATGTTATTATATCATCACATACGTCAACAGTAATGGAAACTCCTATAACACCTATAATTTCAGGCCCTGAGATTCCAAGTGTGTTGACCAATAATTGTGATTTTTCAAGCTTTCGTACATGTATAGATGACGAAAATGAATCATTTAATTACATTAACTCCTCTGAGATAAATCGAAATGACGACATCTTGTATAATTTGCTGGATGTATGTATTCGCGATTATTAAGTGGCAATTGTATTTTTATACAATTTTTATTTAGATATAAATTACTTGGGTAATTTGGATTATACTTTATTTTGAGCAACTTAACTAATATTGAAGTTACATGATTTTTATATGAATTAAATTATAATTTGATCTTAACTCCATAAATTAAAGTAAAATAATAATTATTATAGCTATAAAATAAAGTGAATATTTGTCAAATAAATATCATCTCTGTTGATTATTGTCACACACCCATTCAAATATAATTTAACAACTCAATCTAATTTTTATAAATTTATTTAACCAAAACTATATACAAAGTTATATACATATGTCGGCGGCAAGGGTATGTCGGTCGGCGACAAGGGTATGTTATCCATGTTGATGCTTTTATTGATTTACGCAGCTGCACAGCGAGTTCCGATCGGTTCGAATACCCAAGCTCAACTAACTATTGCATACACGCTCACGTCATAAACTCACTCAAGTCGAGCGTATACAGCCATCTCTGTCTTACTCAAGACTCTTGGTATCTTACCATCGAACCTCACTCAGCAGCAGAGCGTCTCTGCCTCTGCTGCCGTGCTTTCGCTCAATATCAACGAGTAAAGCAGAAGCAGGGAATTCCCCGAATTCCCAAATTACCAGAATGCTATATTTACTGGGAATCACACTGCGACATATGTATATTACCTTGCGCAGACAAATGTAACAAATACCAAACATGATGAACTGAAAGTAATAACGGAGGTTTCGATTACATCATGTGTAATCAAGCTCTTTGGCGGCAATTATTAAAATTATTGCTGAAGATATGATTTCGTACTTTCTGATCATTTTGTAGTCAGTTTCTACAATTATATTTTGGAGAAACAAATAATATATTTATATATATTATTTTGATCTATATTTCTATTATGAATTAGCCCACCTATATATGTATGTGTCGCAGTGTGATTCCCAGTAAATATAGCATTCTGGTAATTTGGGAATTCGGGGAATTCTCTGCTTCTGCTTTACTCGTTGATATTGAGCGAAAGCACGGCAGCAGAGGCAGAGACGCTCTGCTGCTGAGTGAGGTTCGATGGTAAGATACCAAGAGTCTTGAGTAAGACAGAAATGGCTGTATACGCTCGACTTGAGTGAGTTTATGACGTGAGCGTGTATGCAATAGTTAGTTGAGCTTGGGTATTCGAACCGATCGGAAATCGCTGTGCAGCTGCGTAAATCAATAAAAGTACCCGATTGAATTTGGGCTGAAGACAACATATATGTTGTCCCGGTGACATGTCATGTTGACTTTGGTGTCGTCCAGTGACACTTTCGCTTCGTTTTTACATATATACGGACAGGGAAATCATGCCTTTATCGGTGACACTCTCGCTGTCGCGGTCAGCCACGATGTTACCGATAGGGAAATTTTTTTTCGCGGGTTCATTTTCTGATGACATTTCAAATTCCAGGTTCACGATGACAGTCCCAATGACTAGTCACAGAGACTGTCACCGCGTCTGGTCACCCAGGCGTTCATATAAAAATTAGATTGATAAATTTCATTTTAGAGCATTTATTTTAATTGTTTCTTTATAAGTAATAATATAAAATATAAAAACAAATATGTATTATAAATAACTTAACACATAATATAATATAGTAGTAAAAGTCTTCTATCTTTATGATTCTCTCTTGACTCCCTTGTATTGTGAACGCTGTTTTCAATGTTGCTAAAGTTCCGCCTTTAAAAATCAAAATAAATCAGATTCATTAAATTGGGATAAAATAACTATTGCAAATCGCAATATATAAGAACTTTTAAAGTTACTTACCTTTATTTGTTTGTTTTTATAAAACTCGCGCAGAACAAAAGTCAACTTAGTCGTAGAGCGTCATACACAAAACTAAACATGTTAGAGAAAAAATGTAGAGTCCGCGAAAAAAAATGGACGCCGGACAGACGAAAAACACCGAATACAGAAAATACACATGTCAAAACTGAACTCTTGGCGGACCATGTCACTGGAACTAATTGCGCAGTAATTTTTTAAAAAAAGGAAATTTTATTTTAAGCGGCGATGACGTCACTCGGTGACACTTAGCCTGACTCTGGTGACAATTGTCAGGACCTGACAATTGTCAGGACACACCAGTAGCAGAATCATTATTTTGTGATAATCTAGATTGTTTAAGTTCAGTTCTTTTCTTTAAAAAAAAGGAAAGAAATTAATTTTTGTTAATTGGCGCCTGAGCCGGGGCCCGTTCATCGCGTCGTGATAAAATTGCCCGAAGGTCAAGTTGCCCGTCGGCAGGACACCACGAAGAAAGTATCACCTAGGGGCCGGAGTAATCCGCAGTCGCTGTTGCTACACGATAAAAAGGAATCACCCAGAGGACCGTCGTGGCAGAATCATCCGATGTATTTCTTAGCGTAAGCATAGTGATTAAGAAAGAATACTAAAACAAAATTGTGAAAGAAAAAAGAAAATTTTATTTAAAAATATTAAGTTCAAATTGCAACTAAAAGTAATATTTGAAAGAAAAGAAATAAAATAAAAAAGTATCAACTGCCCTTGATACTTAATCAAGTTGGCGTAGAAGAACACCCAGCAGACTATAAAAGCTCTGACGAATAGTTGCCGCGGTAAAGCATTTGATACTTTCGTTCGAATTCTCAACGGTGACTTACCCCGTCTTTTGGCTGCTAAGGAACCTCGAGACCTTAGCCACGTACTGCATATGTGCAACCTACTCGATAAGCAGGATCATAGAAATGCTTTCTTGCCAATAGGTAGGTCCACCACCACCAATCCCACCTAGCCAATTTATGAATCAAGCGTATGCTAAGCATATAGCGATTAAGCCGATACATAACACCAACTAGAGTCAATTGCGAAATTTCGACCCAATACATTATTGGACACCGCGTCCCGCTATTTATCGATAATACCTAATCAGACAAGACAGTTCTCTCAACCACCTTAACGACAGATGATACCACAACAACAGTTTCATTATAGACTACTACTCAGTGCCTCCGCGCTAACTAGCCTCAAAACCTGAACCGTAACCCATACCAATGGAAGTCGATGGAAGTCAAATGCAGACGCATATGTATATAATAGTGGGAATCAGCAGGCTTCACAGACCTATATGACGACATGAAGCATAGCTACCATGACTCTGAAATAGGAACATCAGACATGTCATATGTCAATTTATGTAGTTCAACCCGTTCCATATTTCCAATTTAGAACAAGGGACGGAGGACATCTTAATTACTTAAAAGTCACCGGTTCCAACCAAAACTACATTCAACCTACATTAATACATTCCCCAAAGCCAAATAAAGAAACATTTTGCGCTAACTTCATACGAGGTCGAATAGCGACCGCACACCACACATTCTTGAACTTGTTCGGTTTTCAGGACATCCCAATCCGATTCTTTTTACAACCAGCTCTAAAAACTTTTCATGCTATCCTTGGCAATGCTACCATGAAGTAACTTAACGTTGTTATCGATACCAGAAATGACATTTTTAGAGTTAATGGTGACAGACAATTTCGTCTTAAGCAACTTCCAGCTCATTCATTTAATAACATTAAAATCCGAAAACTGAAGGACAAAAATAAACTAACTTACAACCTACAGAACACTATATGCAGAACCAGACAAAAATTTAACATAATCAATGAAAGTAGTCGGAGAAATTCGAACTACATCCGAAACACCGATTTACACCAAACATTATCCATACCCTATATCGCTCAAAAAAGAAGTCGAAATTCAGATTCAGGAGATTTTAGACAGTTTTGGGTACAGAATCCTAATTGATTACCGTAAGTTAAACGCTGAAACAATCTCTGATCGATACCCAATCCGTGAGAAAGGAGAAATCATCGTTCAAGAGGCTGTTGAAGCTTTCATTAAGCACAAAAGTATTCTTAGCTCATCATATGTTATTGTTCCAAAAATGGATCAAAATTAAAGATCAATTATTTTTATTTCACGTACACTATTTAAAACGGAAGTGAACTTTGGCACAAACGAACAAGTCAGAAAGCTACAGTCGGGTGTGCTCGACTGTGATATACCCGCTATCCAGCTCAAATAAACTAAAATATACCAAAAAGGATTTTTGGTATATTTGTACATTCATAGTCCATCACTTCCTATATATCGTATAAAGTATAAAATATATCATGCTCGGTCACATTGTCCACCAGAAACAAGCCACGTGCAGCTGCCTATGGATTTTCCCATACAAAGCAGTTTCTTGAATAACTTCCAAGTTTTTTATCCGATCGCGACCAAAATCTCGGGAATCATCGAGACTGTCTTTATCTTTGTATATACCAAAACTCTATCTTTAAAATTGTGCTAGTCAATCGTTTTTTCGATTTAAGGGGGCGGAAAGGGGCGTAGTAAAAATCTAAAATAAGAGTCTACGTATGTACCTTTAGGGTACCTCTAAAGTTACCATATTCACAGACAATCAAACATTAAATTTTGCACTAAGGTGGAAAAGCTACCTTGAAGAGTTTAATGACGAACTCCGATATAAGTCAGGAGCTTTTAATATAGTGGCAGACGCCCTATTTAGAATCACAGCTACAATACATAGAATCATAAAATTTCGAATTATCTTTTCCACAGTATCATAGGCATATTGTCAAGAAAAGTGATTATACAAATGCAGATCTGTTTAAAATTCTATAATAAAGGCCCAAGGATTGTAAATGGTTTGTTTACTTCTGAAAGAATAATGGGAAAAATAAAAAAATATATCCTTCTCATTTCAGTGTGAAAGATATTCTCTTAGAATCTGAGCAAATTGAGATCATATCTACAGAACACACTCGTGCCCAATGGAATCCAATAGAGAAAAAAATCAAATTTTCAGTAAATATTTTTTCCCTGGTTTAACAAAGCAAGTAACCGCTATCGCATAACAATGTTAAACGTGCAAACATTCTAAATACGATAGGCATTCTCGACATATAGAATTTCAGCCAACACCAATCGCTACTAACTCAGGAGAAATTATTCACCCAAAAGAATCTAGTACTCATAGCAATAGACAAAATAAATTAGAAATAAAATAACAGGGAAACAAATATCCAATATAAACTATCATAATGGAAACATCATTAAAAATCGGTCCCTCAGCCATTAAGAGCAGCTTATTTAAAATCATACATGTTTTCAACATCCAGAAATACGAGGAAGCATTAGCAAATGCTTGGAAATCCATCAATTCATTTTTTCCTAATCACCTCACAACATTCATTACACTGGAATTAACTCAAATAAGCGACGATCTCTATTTAGATCGTTTAAAAAATAAACGATCAATTAAGAGATAATAATATGCAAGTAATAATAGACTTTTTAGCGACAAAAAAATAAGTACTAACGCTAAACTAAAATTCTGTAAAGAAAGTCAATTAACCAATAATATTGGAAACACTAAAATATAAATTGAAAATTTTTGAAGAAAAATTAACAAATATGATTTACGTAATTAATTGGCCTAAGACGATTACAACTAATTCCATACTATTTACACCCGTTGAATCAGTGATTAAGAGCTAAAGAAAATAAACTAAAACTTGCTGAATAAGCAAATCAATATTATTTCAAATCGTTGCCTTCAATCGACAAACAACGATTAACAATCGTAATTTTAAAGTTTGACACAATATGAAGGTGTATGGTATAGTTTATGCTCTAAGGTGTATTTTGAATATGTATTTTTATAGAATATCAATTAACCGAAAAAACCAAATAAACTTTTTGGTATTTTTGACATTAACAAGCAAAAAAAACTCACAACTCACAAGCTAATACATTTTTGAAGTCACTACCGAATAGAAAAATGGCATGGTGAAGATTTGGACGACTTAAAAGGAGATGCATCTGATTCCCAAATCGGAAATAAAGCAAAAGAAAGAAAAAGGGCAGAATGAAAATTCGAATGACAACATGGTTGTTGCCTTGGAAACTCAAGAAAGGATGTAATGACCGCACCAAGAGTAATAATACCTGCTGATAAAGGGATTATGCAATAAATAATGCGATTTATGCCGATGAAATTTACTCATGCTAAATGAAAATATAACATGAATTATACGATGTAATCTTAGTCATTGGGAAATTTATAAGGCATAGATAACGTATTCGCCAAAGATTTTTCGAGTAAATGACAATAAAATCATAGAACTAGATAAGATAACTATTTAAAATATCGAGAATACTAATTTAAGAAATTGTAAAACGTAGCTGTTATTAAAGCTTGAATTTGTTGTGTGTCCATTGTGGATTCAGTTGAATGTAGCAGGATATCGTTTTCGAGTTCAAAATTCCAACTATTTTCACTGTTGTATTCTACCTCGATTTCCCTATATGCGCCTGTCAAACTCATCATTGTTTGGCAAGACACTTCTCACTTGTCAGTCTCTTATTGGTCCGGTTATTTGAATCGGTAAGGCACAGAGCTGATTGTCTGATTGCCAAATCAAACACTTGTTGCTTAATAATAAAAACATTTTTTTGATTTCCTGTGTTTAGTTGAATTTATATGTTACATTAAGTGTGTGTGGGGTTCTTAATGTTAAGTTGGGCGCCAAATTGTGAGTTTCTTAGAAAAAAACTAAGTTCGTCAAAGGAAGTTTTGAACACTTCGGGTTCATAGTTACAAAAGGCGGAGTAAAAACTGACTCCGAGAAAGTTAGAACTATACAAGAGTATTTGTATCTGATCCAAAGAATTTGTACAATCTCAGATCATTCCTGGGATTGACAAGTTATTATAAAAGGCTTGTGAAGGATTTCGCGTCAATTGCGATGCCATTAACAGACATTGTTAAGGGCGAAAACAGAACATTTAAATGAAACATGATTTTAAATATCCATTTGACCTTACTATTGATGCCTCCGCAAATGGCATCGGAGCTGTTATATCCCAAGGGGGCTGACCGATCACAATGGTCTCGGGAAGCCTGCAAAAAAGCAAATTAAACTATGCAACGAATGAACGACAGCTACAGGCAATACTATGAGCCGTAGGAAAGCTTCTAAATGTCTTATATTGTACAAAGGAGATAAAGATATTTACCGACTACCAATCTTTGGCCTTTGCGGTATCCGAAAAAAAATACAAAAGCAAAAATGGAAGGCTTGTATAGACAAACATGTTGCGATAATGTTCTACAAACTAGGTGGCAAACTTCATGGATGCCCTATCACAGCAAAAAAATAATATTGAAAGATGTAACCCAAGCAGGCAGAATTGGGTATTTGAAGTAAGTGAAAAGGTATATTTGAAGAACAACAAGAGACTCGGCAACAAATTTAGAAGGAAATATACAAGCAGATCCTGGTTTGTTCTTGTGGGGTGAGTGGTCCTTAAGGCTAATATCAAATAATTTTTTGAACCAAATAAATAGATTAGTGAAAGAATAACATGCACCAAACCTTATTTTATCTTATTTTCCTTGTCTCACAGAAATTGTAAACAATCCAGAAGAATTTGCCAAACTAATCCCACAATCGCACTTGCGAAAGTTATTAGATGTTGATACAGATCATATTAGGAGCCTTCTGTTCGTGCTGAAATTTCACCAAAGTATAACCAGGAGTTTAGATTTTCTTGGTTCTGCTCTCAAAACAAGCACTCCTGATGTGTCAGACCTTGAAAAAAAAAATGACTGAATCCCAATTAATCGAATCTAACAATAGGCAAGTCGTAATAAATTCAGAAGCCCAAAATCAAATTACAAGCTCCCAGATACTATTAATGAAATCATCGGGGCAAAGAAGAACGATTTTATTAACACTCCTTATTTGAATGAAGCTGCATTAGCAAGAAACAGAATTTTAATAACAGCAATTGAAAATTTAATGTTAACACGAACATTGGTGAAATCTAACATAGTAAACCTCACCAATTTAAGCAATATCGATTTGCAGTTTATAGTAAAAAATACTGTCGATGAAAGCATCGACGACTAAGGATCTTCAGTCTGAAATTATTATTCATATTCTTATTGCATATTCCATAGTAAAGTTCATTTATTAATGGATCACCATTTTCCCCGTGTCACACCAACACACAATATTGAAGTTTCATGGTAACTTCGTTGCCGAATCCAATTCAAATACTCTAGCAGTGACGGAGTATACCGCAACAACTTACTCCACATTCTGCAAACTGGCAACACATGACACCTGTGCTCTAGCACAACAAATGGCACGCACCTCGTCACATTCGCGCACATGGGAAGCACCAACGGCACAAAATACATCAAACAACGTGAAATTCTAGACAAAGACCCAGGCATAGCAGGATTACCACTTTTCAACATCATAAGCCACGACCCAGCCCTGAGCATGCCTTTACTCCATAGATTGAACATTTAGCACTTATCACCATTCAGGAAGAACGAAATGGCGTCGACCTGGCCACGCAAGTTTTGGTTTGCAGCTTTTCCTACAGAAAAGAAAAAGATGTGATTCACGGGAAATACAGGAGGCCATCGACAAATTCAGAATGACCGGGCATAGTCATGATTCTAAAGGAGGAGTAGTTAACAGACAAGGTAATCGGATACCTTTGTATGCCTCCAAGCTATGTAGCTGAAGTTTTTCGTTATCGCCTATGATTATGCTGAGTCGGTTTGCCGACCATGACATTGTAGCGTGATGCGAGTTTTGGTTTAGGTTAAGTGAAATATGTTTGTTCTTTGCGATTTTGGTGGTTTATCATTTTGTTGTGTGAAGGTGTTCATAATCGATCCCTATTCCGATTGGTTTTTACCAAATAATTTTTTACTCTTTTTTTATAGAATATTTATTTTATGATGATATCTGCACTTTAAGCTTTTTAATTGAGCGTGGCATAGATTTGTAATAAATTTAATGTGTCTATAAGCAAGGATGTTCGAAATTATACTAACATAAATTTTGAACGAGATGATAATTAGAGTCTTGATGATTCTTGCGATCGGATAAAAAACTTTGAAACTATTCAAGAAACAGTTGCGTATGGGAAAATCGGTAGGCACCTGTATGTTTGTTTCTCGTGGACAATATCACACCATCCATAGTATATTTTATACTTTATGCGATATTTACTAAAAATACCAAATATCCTTTTAGCGCCCAGAAAACGAAAAATATATTGACTATTATATATTAGGATTGTACAAATCACAATTCGAGGTTAACGGATTGACCTCTGATGCTAAAAGTATTCTATCGAGCTTACTGATATATTGCAAGTGAACCATTTTTTAATTTTATTTAAAATAAATTTGTGTGTAATAAAATGGAATCAGCTTGCATTGTTGTGCGTTTTACAAGGCATTTTGGTGAACAGTCATTATTTTCGCATTGGCAAGTATGGATCTTACTTGAAAGCAGTTTCAATCAAAGATCAATCAATCGAAGAAAATAATTGCAAATAAATACATCAGGCATAATCATTGTAAAGTTCATATTACCAGGAAAATAAATTATGTTTCGAGTTATTCGCATTATTTTACGGCGGCTATATCAGGGTCATCTTGGTATTGCCATTAAAAAAAATAAATTATGAAACTACGAGCAAAACAAAGTTATTTTAACTGACATTCAACTATTTAATTTATTCGTTTTACAAGGGTTTGGTAGTCCTAGATTGGCTTACTTTTAAAAATATTTATAGAAAATCTTCAAATCGGATAACATACCGATTTTATAAATACATATATAGCCGATAACCATTGTATGACAGATACGAATCCAACAAATCATATATAAATAAAATTTATTCGGTTATTTTTGTGTTATTAAATCAGTAAATTACACATCTTAATTTTGCATACATAGATTTTCAGATTTTATTCACAAAATGCTTACAAATATAGCTTAATGGAACATGAAAGTTAAATACATTATTATTATTAACCGCTCCGTCGCTTATTATTGTTTACTGTTTTTACTAGGTTCATAAAATGATTAGCTGAGCACACATGAGATAACGTTATAATTCCAGCCTGAATACAAAATCATTATCATTGAACTATTTCAATCTGTAATTTAAAAAACATCTAGTTTTGTTGGTTCAGAATGTTTACAAATAATAATCTCTTATTGTTTCGATTAGGAATTTAAGTGACAATCACGTGTATTTTTTATTTTTTATATTAAAAACATATACGTAAGATTAACCTAATTATTTTAGCTAAAATTTTATATCAACATATATATTCTGTTGTCAATTGCATACACAAGGTTTAAATTAATGTGAGCGTGTGCGTATACAAGTTTCAATGAACAGAAATACACACTTGCTTCATTAAATTTTATTTATTTTTATATTATGTTGCTATGCATTTTGTATCGTACTTTAAGTTATTATGCTACGTGATCACATTAAATGTTTTGTTTTATAAACTTTTTTTAATTAATTTAAGAATTCTGTATTTAACGTATTTTCTAAGAGCTTTAACAATGTATAATATACATGGTATTTTAAGATAGCCTTTAATAAGTTACATCAACTGGATACATATGACAAAATGATCCATAACAATCTAAAAAAATCACCTATAAGGTTGTGCTTTCATACATTTCAAATTTCAACAAACGTCGATAACTTGTTTTATACACACTTTCTGCTCAATTTATTTAGTTGTTACTTTGACCAAAGTATATTTCTGCCAAGCTTTCCGATTCACAAACATCTAATAATAAAATATAAAGCTGATAGTTTTAGCTGAGTAGCTTTGTATTGGGTCACACTATATTCACCTTTATTATTATATATATATACTATTTTATGAATGTATTTAGTTAATTCTACTTTTTTTGATAATGTAATAATTTGTTTATTAGTTTATGTTCGCAAACGTCCACTTTTTTTAATTATTCTGGCGTCACTAACTCTTATAGCCACCTTTAAATTTTAATGTCATTCAAATAATAATTTTAAAAATCAACATTAAGTAAAATTAAATTTTATATATACATGTACATACTTTCTAACTGTTACTATATCTTCCATTAAAAAATTGTTTTAGAATAACAAAATTGCTTTTAATGATCGCCTTAATATTTTAAATTGTGTTGTGAGTATTTAGACGTTGACCTACTTGTTTAATTGTTATTGCAATTGCTTCTAAGCATATTTAATTCATTCTAAATAATCCAATTAAATTAAATGATTAAGAATATTCATACATTTTTCTAAAAACATTCGAATTTGACTTATAGCAGCGGTTATCAAGCTATGGCGCCCAGAGCACTCACTCACGCTAATATCAATCAGCATTTTCTTAAAAAATCGAACTACAATCGAGTATACTCGTTCTTCTTTTGTGTTAATTCTATTTTGTAAGGTATATGATTATAACTGGAATTACAACAATTTTCTGTTGAGAGGCATACACATTTTTCGGCGTGGGATGGGATGTCAGTTGTCATAAATTTAAAAACTCTTATTATAAGTGCTCTTCAAAAGCATTTCCTTAACAAATCAAAACAACACAAATGTTTACTCATACTGTAATTATTAATAAATAAAAATCAATCATTTTGGATGTGTACCCCTGCCGCGTCAAGATTGCCGATATTGTACTCACGATAGAACATTTTGTGTTCACCACTGCTAAAATTTTGCAGACGAATATTCAACATAATCATGTGCATATTTAATTATACAATGAGATATATTTTTATCGAATTGTCTCTTTACTGCATTAAAACCATTTTTTAACAAATATTCCAACTTTATATTAGGTTTGATAGAAATTATATATTTATTATATTATAAGCATCTCATTTGTTCTCGAGAATTTCGCTTTAAATTTTGCGTATAATTGAAATATTGTATTTACCTTTGCTATATAATACCGTGAACCAATTACAGTAAAAACTTTAAAATGGCGATCATAATTTGTTTTGATTTAAAAAATGCGTGGCAAAATTATAATTATTTTTTATAAATATGGTTCTATTTCTGTAAGTCTCTGAAAACTAGTTTACATAAACACTGATTACGCCTACAATTTATGGTTTTGCAAATTAATATATATTTTTGAGATACCTGATCTCCAGTAAAAAAAAGATCACATATGCATCTTATAAGCATTTATATTATACTTAACGTCGCACAATTCATAAAATGATAAAGAAGGTTAAAACAATTATTTAGAAAACTTATACATCCCTTATAAAATTAGCTGGTATTTTTAACTTTAAAGACATGATCATAAATATTTAAAATGTTTCTTTATGATTGCTCATTGAAATATTAAGACGATTTGTTTTGTTAATAGGTGTATATTAAATAAGAACTTCTTGCCAATTATTTAAGACTATTAGTAGTTGTCGGTAGAATATTTTCGGCTGTAACCGAATCGGACGATTTTTTCATTTTGTCGCAATAGTCATTAAAAATATCACGAAATCGAATCCAACACTTTTCCGGAATCGTTATCGAAGTACGAAAATTATTTTTAACCTTAAATTGGGATCGAAATTAATAGGAAAAACATATATAAAAAGAACCATAGTGCCAATATACTATACCTCACTTATTCGCATATAAACTCCTCGATTATTTTGACCAATATCGAAATAAAAGTTTTTATTATCTACCTTCATGTGGCGCTCTTCTGGTAAATCGCCTTTAAAACTAAAAAAAAATATACGATGTCAATAGCAACACTAATAAGAACGAAGGAACAAAATAGATTCTATGTAAATTAAATGTACTTTACCCGCCGTCATTAACTCCAAATTCTTCCAATAAATCTGTAAGCGCGTCGCGAAATTCAATCATTCCTTGAGCGGGTAATGCAATTTGAGATCTCGGACCACCTCTTGTGATTGTTTGTGAAACCTGACGATGAATAGGTATGGCATTTAATTTAAATTTTACAATATTTTAACAAAATAATAATAAAACAGCGATTCCGAAATTAAATCCATAAAACCACGCTCAAAATAAAAGGCAATAACAAAAATATATTCGTATATTGTTGATATTTTTATATTCATATCTCTATAATATAGAAATTAATTATATTAAATTCAGAATATTAGGGATTTATGCAAAACTTACAAGTTATTGAAGCAACTACTTTGTCACAATCCATGTATAGTAATTTTGAACTTTAATCAGCTTTTGCATGATTTCTGAAATTTTAGCAAATTTGTGACGCAGTGGTTATAGACTACGCACACCCAAGTGCGATTCTCCCGTTTGAAAAATTTTCGATATAAGACAAAATTAAGATTCAGATTCAAATAATAGTTTTAAGGGTATTTACATGTCGAGCATATTACACTGTATTTTTTGTTGTTCTTTTTTTTTACAAATCCACAATTTGTTTAAAAAAACTCACCACACATCGTTATTTGGCCATTAAATATCCAAAAAAAAAATATATATTTGAAACTAGGTTTCCGCCAATCAAACGATTTTGCCCTTAAGCTATTCTTAACGGTAGAGACAATAACACGAGATAATAATAATAACAAAACGATATAACATACTACATATGACTTCATCTGACTGTTAAACACATTTATTTAAAAAGTAATATGGATTTTGTAACTACAATGCCAATTTGAAAATTGATAACCTTGGGAAATATGAAAACTAATACTATTTTATTTATACTGGTGTTTCTTTAAACTTTCTTCGTTTGGAAGTAAATGATTAAATTGATGTTAACTCTTACCCGAAGAAATCTGCCTCGAGCATTTTCCTTTAAGTCCAAATAGTATCTGCGATTATCCTTAATCATCATCTCCGATTTTAATTTGCCATCTTCTGGTAAATTATCAGTATTTGGTGGCCCTGTATTTGGACCAGCTTAATTGATTATTAATCGACAAGACAAAGATAATCTCCTCTAAAATAAGAACAACTATTTAATACCTAAAGATGCGTAATAGTCACTAAATGACGACAGATGATCGCGAAACTCGACTGCTGTTGACAGTGCCAAATAGATTTGACTTCGTCTACCATCAGCTCCAATCTAAAATGACGAAAGCGAAATAATGAGTTGAGGTATACATATACCAGAAATTCTTAAATTATGTTAAAAAAAAAAAATCTAGAAACAAGTGTTGTCTATTTACTTCAGCTACTTTTATAAACCTTCCTCGACGATTTTGTTTTACATCCAAATAGAAACGTTTTGATTGAATTTGCAGCATTTTTGAAGCCAGTTCTTGTTCAACTGCACTACTAACTAAAAACATAAAATAATGCATATTTATTAATAAAATGTAAATACAAATATAATATTAGTTATGTAATCAGCGTACCTTTGCCAGATGATTCAAAATCGTTTCTGCTTAAAGAACCCTCCATATTGTTCGCATTGTATTCTATTAGCAGAATATTATAAGGAAAACATTTTACAATTTGTTCAATAAATTTATGACGTCAAATAAATAAAGAAAACTATGAAGGCTTTCCGCAAATATTAAAATGAGGACAAAATAGGATTATCACTTTAATACACCAGATGCATTAAAACTACCACATCAAGGTCTATCTGTTTGAGGGTAATCATTGTTTATTGATAATATAATTAATCTGGTGTAGTCCAGATAAATGTGAAAACGCTTTAGCCAAGAAAAATGGTTCTTTGTATCGGGTTTTTATCGATCCGCCCTTTTATCTCAACATGATGGAAATTCAATCAAGCTTTTTCTTCATGTATGCTAGAAGTGAATCGTAACCGTCAGAATTCAATATTACAGTACCTTGCAATAAACATTGTCCTATCAACTTAATTATCGAGTAAAATAAAAACAATTTGATTGTTAACAAAATCAAACTTAACCAACCCAATCCAGTATATTATATAATATTAATGCAAAATCAAATTTTGAATAAATTATTAAGAATTAAGAATTTGTGAGTAGATTGAGAGTGCTTAAAAACAGAATTAAGTCAAATGTATGTTCAGAATTCATCGATATGGTTGATAACTACTGTTTGTGGTTTGTTTTTATAGCATCGTTCGTATTAATTATAAAAATATTCAAAAAATGGCTTAGTATTAAACGGTCACGCTAAGAAAATAAATCACAATCGATAGAAACTTACTTGATCCTGTGATACCTTCGTCTCCACTTCCGAGGTCAGACATAACGAAATGCTGCTGTCAATAACGTATCAGAAATGTAGCTACGCGCGAGTCCGAGTCCGTCCTATCGTATCGTATCGTTCTCTTGGTCTGTTAGCACTTTCGTTCACAAAACTTTTAATCCTTCACTAACTGCCAAAGTACGTCAGCTAAGCAATTTAGCTGGAGCCCACACACAGACCTTGGCTCACAATTGCAACTATCAAGTCGAATTCCTATAAAGAAATCATATTTAATTCGATGTGACTTCTAAATAGATACATGAATAAGATATAAAAGTATTTGAATTGTTAATTGTCATGACATATTCATACAATTGTATATGAATATTCTTATACACATATATGTAGATACATACATGCAACAACCTTGAGCGTAGGTGGACCTGCCATGCATGTATTATTTATGTATGTATATATACATAACACATATACATTAGGTTTTGTATATATAATTTTCTGTTTATATAATTTTTTATTTCTTGATAGATTGCATTATTGCATTATAATGCACTCATTATGCTCTACATAACACTTGAGCAGACTATATACACGCTCGTGCCTTAAAAACATCCATAATTGGGATAATTTAATAATTGTTTGATTCTGCCAATATTACATGGTAACATACATGATTGTAGAAATAACATACACAAAATATTCAATGGGCTCTATTCGGCGATCAAATACAATTAGCAAATTACAAACAAAAAAGAAATACACACACACACATAAACAGTCTTGACGACAACGCTTGGATTTGAGATGGTCTATTTCTCAGACATTATCGTTATCGTTTACGATAACAACCCGATTTAAAAAGTTCTATCAAGTTTAACATTTAACTTAACCATCTTAAATTTTTTTTTTGGATTTATGATATGTTAAATTTAAAAACGATTTCCTCAAATTTCAAATTCTATTTTTTGTTTCTTATGAAAACTATCACAAAAATTTAAACGTATTTTAAAATTTTAATAAGTTAATTACTAATGCATAGACGTAATTGTTGTATTGAATTCTTTAAAGAGAGCAAAAGCCAATTACCACTGAGTATGCAGAATGCTAGCAGTTCAGCATACGATATTGTCAATATGTCGTTTTTGTATTTTCTTTACATTGCAATACGCTATCTATGAAAAAATAAATTAAATTTCCGATGTTACATATGCAATGTTGACATTTATATTAATAACTTTATAATTAACAAATATTATCGAGCAATGTACATATGTATAAATATACATGTAAACAATTAATTAATACAATAGGTAAATTAATTAATTTTTACATTTATTTATATTGAGCATGCGGTTTGGGGCATTGCAATTGAGTTCCAATTTTATTACTAGTGTTCCTTTCAAAATGATTTTTCCAGAGTTATTACATACATTTGCTAAAGTACGGAATAGAAAATACGTTTTCAATTGTTGTTTAAAGAAATATGTAGCATAAGATACCTATGATGTTTCATCGTCAAAGTTGTATTTGATTTCTTCCTTTTACGAAAATCCTCAGAATAATCACTACTGGTTCCGGAATCATAATCGATATTTTGAGCATACAATAGGTCTACGTCAGACTTGTTAGCTGCTTATCGTTATATTGCACATATTCTATGTAGACTTTGGTCATACTGTTTTGAGGAAGCTTATTTTTATGTCCAAAAAAATATCAGGGATTTTTTATGTGTTTACAAGCATATACAAAAAAAAAAGCTTTTTGGTAACAGAGAATGCTAAAATAAATTACATTTCTATTTTCTAAAATTAGCGATGTGAATGCAATAATTCGTGCTGTCTCATAAAGATAATTCTTTTGTAATCTTGATGTAATGTTTGCCCAAAAAATAATAATTTATCATAAGACACTGTTTATTTACCACACAATTACTTCATAAAATGTTTAGCTGAAGTGCAGTGCGGAAATATTTTGAAAGGGAGATAATTCGTCTGTAGTTAAAATGCCGCCAATGCGACCAATGTACATAATTAAAATCCAATGTATGTAAAAACATCTGTATGAGGCCGTGAATATAACATTCTGTAAAGTCTTATTCAAACCAAAATTAATTGCACAGTTCCGATTGGAATGTTAATGTACTGTTAAATGAGAATGCACAGTTGAATCGGACAGTCGTCTATCGCGGACGCTTGGTGTTATATGCATATTAAATATAGAGTATGTATATAAGCGTTTCTTTATATATATACAGATAGGTATACATTGCATGTATATTTTTATTTGCCGCATTTTTATTCGGTCATTCAGTCGGGTTTTTCTTACTTTATGCATATGAAAGCCAAGAAATGTAATAATTTAGTTTTATTCGAACGTTTCGTTTCGTGTTCTTGAACGTGTCATACATATTTTGTACAAATGTGTGGAAAATTAAAAATATTGTACAATAAGCTTGTGCGCGATTTATGTGTGTCGAAATTCGATTGTGTAATTATTGGTGAAAACTGACATTTTATATTTTGTTCAAATGGAAGATGTAGATTAAATTGATAAATAATAATATATAAGCTATACTTATTTGTATCTACATTGTGGAAATATGCAAATTTGGCCATACGCAGTGAAATAAATATTTTAATGCACCAGTAACTAAAAAATATGTATTTACATTTATGCTTTTCCGCCCATTCATTCGTGTGAGTGTGTCATATATACATAAAATGAAATGTATTTAATATATATGTATATGCATATGCATATGCATATGTATATGTATATGTATATGTGTATGTATATGTATATGTATATGTATATGTGTATGTGTATGTATATGTATATGTATATGTAGATGTACATGTACATGCATATGTATATGTATATGTATATGTATATGTATATGTATATGTATATGTATATGTATATGTATATGTATATGTATATGTATATGTATATGTATATGTATATGTATATGTATATGTATATGTAATGTATATGTATATGTATATGTATATGTATATGTATATGTATATGTATATGTATATGTATATGTATATGTATATGTATATGTATATGTATATGTATATGTATATGTATATGTATATGTATATGTATATGTATATGTATATGTATATGTATATGTATATGTATATGTATATGTATATGTATATGTATATGTATATGTATATGTATATGTATATGTATATGTATATGTATATGTATATGTATATGTATATGTATATGTATATGTATATGTATATGTATATGTATATGTATATGTATATGTATATGTATATGTATATGTATATGTATATGTATATGTATATGTATATGTATATGTATATGTATATGTATATGTATATGTATATGTATATGTATATGTATATGTATATGTATATGTATATGTATATGTATATGTATATGTGTATGTGCATGTATATGTATTCGTTTATGTTTATGTATATCTATATCTGTATCTATATCTATATGGATAGGTGTATGCATACAACTTTCTGATGTGAATACGTATTGAACTAAAGCATCTCTCGGTCTACGAAATCACAGAGCTCAGATGTAAGTGTATATAGACGTACATACAAATGTAAGCATGTACGTATACCTCAAGCCTATAAAGCTTTCATATATATTTTCAAAATATGGTTGCATATTTATTTCTATATCTAAATATATAGTTATGTATGTTTATGAAATACTTTTTTAGTATATTTAGAATAGTTAGTTTCAGTTCAACAAGTAATCGTATTTAGAATACATGTGTCTATGTAGTTATTAACAATGCTGATGATGTACATTTGTATCTCAAGGATGAATAAACAGCTAGCTATATCTTTTATAAAAGTTCGTGAAGTTTTATATATAAACTATTCAATATTTTCGGTTATTTGTTACTTGTTTTGGTGCCATAGTATTGTTCACTTTTATTCACAAGTTTTTTCGCGCCAATATTTGACTTTTCATGTGTTCGTGCATATTTTCATTATACAGTTATAGGACCTAACTACATTTGTCAAGTGTCTATCTTGCCTATCATATGTAAAAGAGGTTCTTAATCATAAATCTAAACCTAAATCAATGTAAGTGAGAAGGGTGAAGTAGATTCTATTGCGATATACGCGGTTCTCAATTTGATAAAAACAAAATTTGTAGCTAACGTATGAAGAAGGCTTGATCGCTAATTTTTACCTAAAACACAAAAAATACCATTATAATGTTATAAAACAAATAAAATATGTAAACAATACGGACACCAACTAATTTAGAGCCATGTAGTTATAAAATTAATCTTAAATGACTTCCAATGTCCAGATGTCTGCGTCGGCTATTGACTCTGATGAAAATGTATTTATTTGCATTTACTACACCAACAAAAAAAAAAAATTAGATAAATAAAAAAATTCCCTAATAATATGTTTGTGTATACTATATATTATATTATATAGTTGCGTTCTAGTCTCAACAACTACTTTGAGTTTGGTTGGAACCATATTGTTTTACAATTTATTTCTTATGTGATGTATACCTACTTCTGTATGCAAGTTATTTGTGGTGCCCAACTGATTTTATACTACATCACAGTCCAAACGGAAATATTCTAATAACCTTATGGGTAAATCACAACGGCTTCTTAATGTGTATGCACGCGTTAAGAAGCCGATGTTCATAAGCACAACTGTAAGTGAATTAAAAATACTTTTATGTTTTATTTAAACTTCAGTTATTAATAAGATTTTAACTGCACCCGAAATCGTATTTCTTTTGCTTTTATGGCCTTTGTTTTTATAATATGAATGAATCCAAACGCTCATCAATTTCTACACAAAATCTACATAAATTTCGTATATTTGTAAATGTATATTTTTATTTTTTGTTACATTTCTGTCATTTAATTTCTCATTTACAACATCAAAGATGTATGAAAATATATATAATAAAGTCTGTGATACTTTCATCTGAGGTAACGGGTGTAAATAAAATGTTTGCTTGACTATCTCCGCTTTTAAGATTCAAAAAATAAGCCCAAGAACATTGCCAAGATGAAATGATATGATTCCAAGCATAAACTTGGAATTTAAGATAATTAGAATAGTAATATTAGAAAACATTCCACGGCCTAACTATGCAAAGTAGCTTGTCTACAAATTGAAATCTCTTCGCATTTACCATTCAGATAGTACCTAAATATGTGTTAATTATGGACTTAAAATAATATTAAATAAAAACACTCTAGAATTCGTATTTAAAAAGTAGCTAGAAATGGAACACTCAATCAGTAGTATTAAAGCAACGATAATTTGCAACAATGGACTTCATTTATGCGGACAATTATGCAAGAACTTATGATAAATCAAAACACTCTAATTAAGCAGCTTGGAACTAAAAAGTGGTAAAATAGACTACTTGCTTTAAAATAAGAACCATCTAGACAGTAAAGTCAATTCCGTTCCTATTACAACTAAATGAACATTTATTTACGATTGTAAAGATTCAAACTACCATATGAACTAGGTTATTTACACGAAATAAATAATCGTACAGTAACCTAAATTCATAATTAAATGTCGAAGCTGACATCAACCGAAAAGTGTGAAGCCATTAAGCAGGTCAATGGTTTAAGACCAAAAATTCTAACTACATTCGAATAAAGGAAGTGTTGCACTGCGATATTTCCAGATGTATTCCAAGCATAAAAAGAACGGTCAACATGTAAGACTGTGCTCCGCTTACTCTGTTTCCGAGAGAAAATGATGTTTATTAAAACGAAATTGCTTTTAAAACCAATCTACATTCCAAATGAATAAGTTCATGAAATCAGGACATTTATTTATCGTCAATGAACAGATAACATAACATATGGACAAGTAGTACAACAAGCTTTCAGTACATCTGGATATTCTCGCTCTAAGCGATAATTATTGGGAATGAGCAGACTTTACATAATTGGGTATATCATTTAAAATATAAAAGTTTTTTTTTTTGCGTAGTTAACTTTCATGTCTTTTAATTTTTAAAAAGCACGCGCATAAGCGAGTGGTATGTTACACAGACCTACATACATATGTATATACAGAAAAGGGTTTACAAAAATTGTACAATTAAATTTTTTATGTGGTTATTATCTAAGCTTATTTTCACGTTATTTTAGGTATATTTGCACGCATAATAAATGTATCTATCAGGTATATAAGGCGAGGACAGACAATGTATGGGGAAAAAATATCCATTAAAACAGGAATTTTTTGAGTTTATTTTACCATCCAAACTTCAATACTATTACCTTTTAAGTTCAGTTAAAAATATATATAAATGTATTTCGATAGAACTCAAAATATTCAAATAAGTCACGATATATACATACAAAAATTATACATATATTTCTAGACTATTTGGATGAAAAAAGAAGGCAATATCTTAAACATTTATAGCAAACGAAAATGAGAACATGAAAAAACTAATATATATAATATATATGTGTTTGGGATATGTGCATGTATGAATTTCTGTTTGGATAGAAGTCTTACATTTGTATGTAAGTATAGTACAGTTGTATGTGTGGATTGACTCATACATATACATAAATGTAAGCTCAGAGGAACAGAACAGAAATGTGAACGGAAATATTGTGTTTTGCTAGAGAGAATCCACTTGCATCAACGCATGTCTCTTTCAAACAAACTGTTTTTTTTGACGTTGCTTTTAAAATTCAAAATTGCCGCATACGGAAATTCTGGTTTTATTTTCTATTAGTTTCTAGATTGTTAAAAGTTTTATTAAAAATTAAATTAGATTTTAAATGTAGCATTTGAAAACATTTATAAATATAATAAAAAACCTTTTAATTCAAAAGGTTGGGCTACGAGATACCCTGTTTCAAAGTATGTTGTTTTATTCAGTATAAATATTGATTATTAAAGTTTTAATTGTAGTTCTACTTATAATGAAAATATGTAGATCTTACACTTTATAACTTTACTGTTCAGGAATAGACATAAATTTAAAATAATTACAATAACAATCAGTATAATATATAGCATTAATATACTATTATGCTTTGCAATTATATTTTCAGTTAAAACCTTTGTGTCTCCTTTAATTTTTGGGTTACGACTTTTAAATGTAGTTTTTTCATCCTAAAAGTTGGCATACATATATAATTCATACATTTAAATGTGCACGCTTGTGTTATATGAGCACTCATGTATTTATGACTTTATACATACATTTATATATACATATATGTATACGTGAATATGTGAAAAAAGATGAATGCACTGTGCTTAGGAATACAGTATTACTGTAACTTTGAAAACGTATTACCATTTGAATATAAATGGTGTTAATGCCCTGAAAAATTTTTAGGTATAGGTGTTTTGTGCGGTGCATCAATATGACCAGTGAGTGAGTCGAATGGGAAATTGCAGCCGGCTGCATTGCGCAGGATTGAAAAATGTACACATATACATATACATATACACATACATATACATATACATATACATATACATATACATATACATATACATATACATATACATATACATATACATATACATATACATATACATATACATATACATATACATATACATATACATATACATATACATATACATATACATATACATATACATATACATATACATATACATATACATATACATATACATATACATATACATATGCATATACATATACACATACATATACATATACATATACATATACATATACATATACATATACATATACATATACATATACATATACATATACATATACATATACATATACATATACATATACAAATACATATTCATATAGATATACATATTCATATACATATATGTACATATACATATACATATACATATACATATACATATACATATACATATACATATACATATACATATACATATACATATACATATACATATACATATACATATACATATACATATACATATACATATACATATACATATACATATACATATACATATACATATACATATACATATACATATACATATACATATACATATACATATACATATACATATACATATACATATACATATACATATGCATATACATATACATATACATATATGTACATATACATATACATGTACATATACATATACATATACATATACATATACATATCCATATGCATATACATATACATATACATATATATATACATTTACATATACATATACATATATTTATTTTTCATTATTATATTATTTTTAAGTATATTCGATTATTGATGAAATATCTTTATTCCATTTCAGATTTGCTTCAGAAGCCTTATTACAGGAGGAAATGCAAGTATCAAGAATTTGGCAAGATAATCTCCAGTTGATAAGTAGTTCCTTCACGTTATTGGAAACAACAGCAACAACAACAAAAATAATAATTAGATTCGTATTAGTTATTTATTCAATTGAAAAAAAATTGACACAACCGAAAAATATATTGATTGCAATAAAAACGATTGCGGACATAAATTGTCGGCTAAGTAAGAAGCTTATATTGGCAATCTCAGTAACTATTCCTGTGATGGCATCAAATGTGGCAACAGAGGATCATCTGGCAGAGCCGAAAACACCACTAATTGAATCTGCATTGCCTGATAAAGCCAATGGAGAACTATATTCGCTTTCTAAGAGTGATTTAAATAAGCTACCTAATAAGCACATAAAATTAAAATGTGGCACTGAAACAAGAACTGATTATAAATGCAAAAAGATTGCCATAGGAAAGACTTGCAGCATAGTCAAGAGTAGTAGTAGTGATGACGAGGCTGATTCTAACAAATATATTAAGGTTGACAGTCTCACAAATCCTAACTGTAAAAATACACTTGAGCAGCCAGATCTTACACATCACCCAGACACTTACCGAAGCAAATATGATAATAGTTCGCTGATAGAAATTAATAGTAAGAATGTCAACAGCAATGCAAAGAACGCAGATAGCAACAGCTGTGATCCAGGATCATCGAGTGATCACTACTTGCACATAGTGAGCACAAATTCTGTTGAGGCTGCTACCAAAGATTTGAATTCGGACCGCATTGATTCATTTACAGCTGTTGCAAAAAGTGCATACATTGCTCCCGAGCAGGCGCTGGTTACTAGGGTTGAATTAGTGGTGCCTGCTTCAGTAATTCCAGCATCAGATGTAGTGTCGTCAGTAGTGGCTGCCGAAAGCTCTTTGATAGCTACATCGCAGCATAATAATAATAAATTGCCGTATAAAACTGATGCTATTTTCAATGATAAAACTAATGGTTGTGCCACAGATTCCTCCTCGTCTGCCAATAACTTGAATGGGAGAAGACTTCCTGATAATTTAGCAATAACAACAACGGGTGATATTTTAACTCTAGAACGGGGTTCTGAAACAACAAAAACTACAGTAGAAGCAGCAACAGCAACAACGACAACAATATGGGCGCCGCATGGTGAATATAAAGAAAATACACATCATGGGCAAATCGGAGAAATCCATTTAGGCAATAATGTCCATAACGTTTCGGGTGCATATCAAAATGTTGATAATGTATATACGAAACAAGAACGATTACATCTCAATATTGAATCTGGTGGCCAATACCTACCACAAGCCGATATTTATCGTACTCATAATCTTCAGCAGCATCAACAGGAGCTGCCTCATCATCAACCACAAAGAGAAACACATCCCGCCGAACTTTTATTGCAAATCGAAGGAAAGGAAACACTTGGCGCTAGTGTTGGTTTGGAACAAATGATTCCAACATTGCAACAGCATCATCAGCATCACAACGAAGCACATCACTTTGAGCAGCAACATCGGCAAAGCCATCACCTTCCAAATAATATGTATGCAGAAATGTTGCATCAACATCATCAACACCAGCAACTGCAACAACAGCCTCTACAACAACCAATACATCAGCAGCAACAACATCATCTCCATAGTTTTCATGAGCAGCCGATGCACTATGCTAATTACAGTCACCATTATTCCCATGATCAACTGGTATTTAGCATGCAGCATTCGCATCCAGATCAGTCGAATCCAGAGCAGCAACAGCAACTTCATCATCCGGAGCAGCCGCGACAACACACACATCAACAACAATTGGAGGAAACGTATCAAGATCTGATGATGGATGAATTCCATGAAGATCCTAGCTCAGCTTACAAACTGTAAGTAATGTATGTTAACTTTCAATCCTCTCTCATTGCTAATAGATACATTGGTTGTCTTATTTTAAATGTTAGTTGTCTGTGCATCGGTATTAATATGTCCACTTTTGTCTGTCATATGGAACACATGGACCACATTTTACCATTCTTACGCCCTTTTTCAATTCCTCAAATCGACGAAAAGATTAACGAGCCTGGTTGTAGAGTTCAAATTTTGGTGTACATAATAATAATTATGGTCTTGATGATATCTGATAGATAGTTTGCGATCAGTAAACAAATTTTAAAGTTATTCGATCATGGGAATATGGGATTCGCCATGTATGGTATATTTTATACTCTATGAATTCAATATATAAAATCTATGAATTAGAAAAAAACTTACAGAATATGATAATGAAAAATTAAAATTTTGATTTTATCAGAACGCTTTCCCCAAATATTGCAAAGCCGGAGAACCAAGATGATGGATATGAAACAAGTGCTGGAGATGTTTTGACACCCAATTCACATAGTTCATCAATTCATTCGATTACACCGCAACATCAAATGCACCATGGCAACAATCTAGGACATTTAAGTCAAAGTAAACAGGATGATATGATTGGAACGCAGACGCAGAGCCATAATTTATCAGAGCCCACAACATCGAATAGCTCACAGGTGCCAACAATAAGTGGCCCAGATGCAGGTACACCTCTGGCCCATCATTCTCAGCAGGTGGATGCCAATAATGACGGCGTTACTTTGTCGAATGATCCTTATAGCTTCATTGGAGATGAAATTACACCCTTACAAGCCCCAGACCCAAACACATCCAGTGATCCTAGCTATCCCCCAAATATAGTATCAGTTGAATCAGGTTCATCAACTGTTGCTGCTGATCTACCTGTTAAGTCTATGGCACCAGTCTTAATGGCAGTAACAGACACCAGTGTTAAGCAGCATGACCGCCACGAACCGTTTGCTGCAGAGTCATATGATTTGGATACAAGTCGACAATCGCTTGATGCTGACAATAATCCAATCAGCACCTTAAAGTCGAAAACAGCAATTACCGAGTCAACTGTACCAAAACGAAGGGGTCGAAAAAAAAAATTAACAATAAGTACAACAGTCGAAAACAATATCCATGTGGCAACAACTGTGACACACTGGTAAGTTCATCTAGAGACCTAAATTTACCAATTTTGTATTTTTATGATTTTGAATCTCATAATACACACATTTTTTTTCACGTTCACGTTGGCTAACGCTAGAAAATTAATAAAAAAAAACATTCGCCAGCCATTGCAATTCTTTATTTTATATATATATATATATATATATATATATATATACTATATATATATATACTATATAATGTGTAACATTTAATTTGTATTTAAATTAAACTTATTGTAATATTATTAATTGTATACTATATCTATGTATATCGTATATATATATATATATATATATACTATATAATGTTTAACATTTAATTTGTATTTAAATTAAACTATTGTAATAAATAAGAACCATAACTTATTACTCTTAATAACACAGTGCAGACATCGATGCGAGGACTAGCAACATGTTAACCAGTACGAAACCAAAGGAAAGAAAGAAGCACGATCGCTTCAATGGCATGTCTGAAGCTGAAGTCATTAAGCGAACTATACCTGACCATCTTTGTGATAATCTCGATATCGTTATAGTGAGTTGTAAATTTCGTATATACTCATGAAGTACATATTCGGTAACAAAAAAATGATGACAGTCATTATACTAATCAATTTACCCATATAGGTGGGAATTAATCCTGGCCTATTTGCCGCTTATAAAGGCCATCACTACGCCGGGCCCGGAAACCACTTTTGGAAATGTCTCTATTTATCGGGACTTACACAAGAGCAAATGTGTTCCGATGATGATCATGCATTATTAAAACACGGTATCGGATTTACCAATATGGTCGCGCGTGCCACGAAAGGATCTGCAGATTTGACACGAAAGGAAATTAAAGAGGGAAGTCGCATTTTGCAGGAAAAACTGCAACGTTATCGACCTAAGGTCGCGGTTTTCAACGGGAAATTGATATTTGAAGTATTTTCGGGAAAAAAAGAATTTCATTTTGGACGTCAACCTGATCGAGTTGATGGTACCGACACCGTAAGTGCTTTTGTGTATAAATGAATACTTATTTTCCAGAGTGAATATTTGTAAGCCTCTATTACCCAACACTGTCTTAAGGTACTTATCGTATAATTTGTATTATCTACAAAACGAGAATGTTTTGAGTTATTTGAATTATAGTTGTTGCTTTGAAAGCTTTCCTATGCTTTGTAACGCACCTTTTTATACCCGCTATCCATAGAGTAGAAGGGTATTATAACTTTGTGACTTCAGGAAATGTATGTAACAGGCAGAAGGAAGTATTTGCGAACCCAGAAAGTATATAAATTCTTGGTCAGGGTCGCCAGCCGAACATGGCTCCGTCTGTCGGTCTGTCTCTCGGTATGAACACCTAGATCGCAGAGACTATAAGAGCTAGAAATTCAAAACATTTTTATTTATTTTTAGATTTATTTTATTTAAGATTTTTGGCACGCCCCTTTCCGCCTTCTAAAATCGAAAAAAACGATTTACAAGCGCAATTTTGAAGATAGAGTGCCTAATTTTGGTACATATAAAGATAGTAAGAGTTTTGTATAGGAAAATTCATAGGCAGCAGCACGTGGTTGGTTTCTGGTGAACAATGTGACCGTGCATGGTACATTTTATACTTTATGGGATATTTATAGAATAACCAAATATACCAAAAATACTTTTTAGAATATTTGAGCTGGGTAGTGGGTATCTCACATTAGAGCAAAATCGACTGTAGCTTTCTAACTTGTTCTTTTCGTTCTCAATTTTGCCTATTGTTTTGATGTTTTTGATTGTAAATAAAAGAGCGAAAGTGAATCGGACAAATTTAAAATTCTTGTTAAAGGTTAAATATTATTTGTCAAACTAGTTACATTTATTCAAATTTATATAAATAGTGCGTTGCAGCAGTGAAACTGGAATATGACACTTTACCTTTTATCTCTTTACATGAAAACTACAATTTGCAATGACTTTTTGAGGTAATTTTTGAAGAAGGGCGTGAGAAGAGACATATGTATATAGTTTTAGCTTACTATGCAACAAAATACAACAAAATAATCCTATAGTGAATTTTCTAATAATTATATTTTTAGGAAATGTATGTAGGCCTTCTGAAACTTGTTGTCTAAACAGTGTAACTAAGAAAGTTTATTATATTTACAAAGAAAAAGTATAATTTATTGTAAAATATATTAGTGGCTTGGATAGGGTCTTGTAAAATCATAGAAATTTGAAATGCAGTAATAGTACTTAGATACATCAGAAAAGGGAGGGATATAAGAGAACGTGGGATATAATACACATACTCGGAGGTATCTCTGAATTTATATTATTTGACCAGTAAAAACTCTGGACCAATCTTGGCCAAATCGTCTATGACGTCTATATAAAAATTATTTAATTTAAATCGTATCTCGGTGGTAAACTTTTACTATAATAACTGTTGGTATGGGTTTGTTTGTGTCAAAATCCCATTTGAATTTGCTGCAAATGTCAAACTGCTAAAATGGTTGGTCCAATGCTATCGACAGTTCCATATAAACTGTTTCACATAACTGCGTACTTTCAGTAGGATGATAAGACTACAAAACAAGTTAGAAAGCTGCAGTCGAATATACCATAATGTATATTCGGTACATTAGTATATTCAATTATGTCCTTAATATATCTTATAAGGTATGAAATATACTATACACGGTCACCACCAGGAACACCAGCTGAATTATACAATCCAAAATTGTTTCTTGTGTATATTATAAATATTTGAAACAAATTTTGGAACTTTTACTTTTGCAAATAACACAATAAAATATTTGTTAACTATATCAATTTAACTTGATAGAAAAAATACCGATTGAATTGTGCAATACGAGTCTAAAAGTTGTGTAATTAAATTAGGCAAAGGTTAATAATGTTGTACCGTATAAACACAATTTATTTATACAATTTATATTTTTGTTTTGTTTTGCAGTATATATGGGTAATGCCTTCATCATCTGCACGATGTGCGCAGCTGCCACGTGCTGCTGACAAAGTGCCATTTTATATGGCTCTGAAAAAGTTTCGAGACTTTTTGAATGGTCAAATTCAGCACATGGATGAATCGGAATGTGTGTTCACAGAGCAACGAATACGACAGTGCTGCGAACACCAACAGGAACAATTAAATGTTAATCCTAACGCAAGCACACAACATAATTTCATTGATCAACATGGTGATCAACATTCAAGCCATGTGTTTGCCGATAATATTGCAGTTGGAGATAATATTGAAGGCGGTGTTGAATGTAGTAATATTCAATATAACAATCAACTGTCCAATGTAATTACACAAGATGGATTCAATTATCAAAACGATCAATCGCTGAGGAATACCTCATCATCAGTGGGACCGCAGCAGCGAAACTATTTAGCAATATTATCTAATCAGCCTCCACCAGAAAAAAAGAAACGTGGGCGTCCAAAAAAAATTAAAGAACAAGATTTAGTAATAGCAGGCAGTGCTGGATCGAAAATTTCACTTACTAATCAACAACATGACTTTAATAATATATTAAATCTATCGATTATTGAGGGCACTGGAAGTGGTGGCAATGGTGCAATAAATTCCAATAGCGGAAGCATTAATAATGAATCCCCAGCGAAAAAGAAAAGAGGAAGACCTAAAAAACTTAAACCGACTGTTGAAAATATTTTAATCTCAGTCAAGTCTCAAAATGCCAGTCAGCATAACTCCGAGGCACAGACCGTGCTAGGGCCAAAAGTAGGAAGTAGTGGTGGCATGTCCGCAATTCATACTCTCTCCATGGAACACAGCACAGCGTCGCCTCAAGGCAGCCATCACGCGCCACCCAGCCTATATAATACACCACCGCCTTCGCATATGTTGTACACATCATCGGCGTCACCAATGGCATCGCCTGCCCTCAATTGCAGCAGTTACTCACACTCGCATGGTACACCACCTGTAGTTGATAATCACCAAAGTCAAATAATTGCTGGTGTTTCTATTCGAGATCAACAACCCCACCTGGGTGAAACGCCGCCACCCAGCTCACCAAATCTGTGTACAACAGTTGATTTTGAGCCTCCAAATGAACAATGTAATGATGGCCACAACACGACAAATATTCCGATAGCAGTATCTCGCGAGGCAGTCGATGTAATTGGTGCTCATCACCAAACTCAGCAGGACCATTATCAGCAATGGCTACCACCCAATCAGCATCACCAGCAATCTACACAAAAAACATTGCAGGGCGTGTCACAGCCTACATCTGATGTTGTTTCGCAATATTCACATCCATCGATAGCATCATCACTACCCTATCAGCCGCAGCTCCAGTCCCAATCAACCGATCAAACAGATTGGAATCGTTACGATACGAACAGATCGTATATGTTGGCGTCACCTCATCACCAACATCAACAAGACCATAACATTAATTTAAGTGTACAATTAAGCAATAATCTGAACCTGTTTGCCTCTGATGTCGCACGTAAAAGCCTTTCTGGCTTAGAGTCGTTAGTCGATCAAATCCCAGCAATTACTGATCACGAAACAAGTACAATATCTGCAGCAACAGCGGCTGCAGCCGCTGCTGCTGTTGAAAGTCGTTTATTAGGATTGCAGCAGCAAGAGCAGCACCAAAAACGTTGTCTGCCTGCTGAAAGAGTAGAGTCACCATCGCAATCACAGTCGCAAACAGCCAACGACAATAATAGCAATGACAGCAATGCAATAAGCAATAACTTTTCAATAAGCAGCCTAGCTGCTTCATCTGCGACTAGCAACGAGAATCATTTAATACATAACAGCAATAATAACAATCTTACAAGGCTTGATTCTGCCAACGTCAACATAAATGTCAATAGTAGTGGTGGTTATCCGTGTCATACTCCAACTAGTTATCCGCATTCACATGCGAATCATTTGATTAATGCTGCGTTAACAGCAGCATCTCAACAACATTCGACGCAACATCCTGTTCCATCATCGCATCCACATCCACAAATGTATGTGGACCATGCGCATATAACATCTATGTATGCCTCACCTTATGGTTCACAACACAACACAACTAGCCCAGATTATGGTAGTCATATGACACCGTATGGCGGAATCCCGAGTGCTGCTCCTCAAACTTTGCATGTACCGAGCCCTAATTATGCATACGCCCACTATGGCCATACAACTCCACAGGCTCAATACCCAGGATTTGCCCACGCTCATCCACATCATCATCACACTCACCCACATCCTACTCATCATGGCAACTCAACGCATCATTTAAGCGTATTTGAACGACTCAAACCGTCCGACATTAGTGGCTATAGTGGATTTTGATAACAAAATTAGTGCACAAATCATATCGAAATAAAAATGCATAAATCCATCCCATTAATTTTATATTAATAAACAATAAGTTAAGCAGCTTTCACTGTCGCATATTTTCACGTACATATATCATTTTCCCGACATGTAAATGGATTACTTAGTTGATTTAGTTTGTAAAAAAAATCTGGTGCATAAAATAATTTGCATTTATAAACACTAAAAAACCTTTCGAAATCGGAATTAACATGTACAAAACTAATCAGCTATCTAAAGGTAGGGGATGAATGATTTAAAGATACATAAAAAATAAATTTGCGATTATATAATCACAAATATTAAAGTTACCAATATATGACAAATATCTTTTTATATGTATATACATACTTGGCTTACGGTATGTGAAAATATGCGCCACTGAAATCCGGCGAACAATTATCGCATCATCCCCATAATATTTATTCTTGTCCTGCGCCGCTCTTTAATATTTCACCAATCTCCGGCAATAACTATGAGTAAATAGGATAACTAAAGACTCCGCATAATACATTTATTTTATAACCGAACAGATCGATAATTGGAGATTATCATAAATCACTTGTATATGCATCTCTACATTAGTTAATATTACACTTACATATATAGATTTGGTATTTTTCTTAAGTAAAAGAATGCGAGATGGTATATAAGAATATGAAAAGTAAATTACAATTACTATAAAAAGCACTCGTAAGAAGATCCTTAGCAAACAAAAACAAATTTCATATAATTGGATTTTTCAATAGGCTCTAAGTAAAAATATAAATAATTCACTAAAGTTGTGCTGCCAAATAATTACAACTACCTATTCTAATTTGTATACAGTTAATTCCAATTTAGAGACTATAAGAAAAGCGGCATTATACGTTTCGTTTACATTTTATTGTGTTTTTGACAGAATCGCGTGGTTTCTGAATTTTTATTTTCCAAAGCATCCGACCCAGACCCATTAAATAGCTTTTGATCTCACACGATAGCGTTTCAGTAGTATCAGCCCATGTGGCTTAAAAGTATCCGTTTGGTTTATAAATGTTATGAAATTAATACGCAATAAATTCAAAGTGCTGGTGAAATATAATAAAATTTTTCTGAGATCAGCTTTAACTTTAATTGATATTACAATTTATTAAAGTATTACTTACTTTATGTTAATAACCATACATGACGCTTATATTAAATACTTTGAGATAAAATTTAAATGTATGTATTACTTTAATTATAACGATATTTTAAGTGAAGTGTCAATTTTCAACATTTTAAAAACGTTGACACATTTGTTGTAAAATTACTTCAATTGTCCCTTGACATAGGCCATTTTTTAGTTTATTTTTGTATTTTTGCTTGAGGTGCTATACTTTTGCGTTTTAACTTGTAATTTAAAATGCAATATTGTCAATACGCGCGTGTTGTTTGGTTAATACATACATATATTAAAGCACAACATTTTTTTTATTATTTCGGTTTTATTTATTAATTTTTGTTTCAGTTCGATTTTTAATTTTTATGTATTTCGAAAACTCGAAATTCTTTGTGACTACGCAAAAGGTCTCCAAGAAGTGCAACATCGAAGTTATTATGCTGTGTTAAAATTAAAAATTTATATTCACTATTTATATACATATGCATATTTATCTACGTATAACTGAACGAATTTGTCGATTATTGAGTAATACTATAAATCTTTTCATAGGGTCTATTCATAAGTATGTATGTGATTATATAAGCAAATTGTATACACAATTTTCCTTATTAATAACTCAATAAATGTGTGTTAGTTCAAGTACGTATCATAAGAAGAATAAAAAAAATATGCCAGTATGTTTTGATACATGATGACGCAATGTAATATTCAAATAACATTTGGCCAGTGAAGATACATATGTTTATGTTTATGAGTCCTTTTTCATAAAATTAAGCTGGCCTAACTAAATCACATTAACGGGAAACTTACAATTAATAAAAGAAAACGTAATTTTAATCATTATTAAAGGAGTAATAATTAAAACTGTTATGTATAAATTTGTATATACATTTACAAACTTCTTAGTCCTGGCTGAATTATTGACTGATTTATTTGTTAACTAGCCTAACTATCAACGCATAGTCCAAATGGTAAAAGCTAGTAAGTTTGTATATAATATAGTTTGCGTAATTTGACTGTGCGACCACTCAATTATCTTGGGTCTGTGGCAACATACATCTGTTCTAATTGCTTATTTGCTGATTTAATAATTTAAGATAGTTGAGGTATGAGAATATTCAAATGAAACTGCCCAAACTATGTAATTTTCAAATCTTCATTCTTTTACTGTTTGCGCCCTGAGTTGATAGTTTAGTTAATGCATCAGTTAGTATTGCCCACATGACATTTTAATACACAACATTTTTTGTTGCTGAAGTTTTTAACTGGATGTAGTTTTCTTTTTTAAAACGATGAATTCTTAATACTACTAACATTAACACAAAACATGCACAAAACATTTCTGCATTTGCAGAAAGGAATGATCGAGATATTTCAAATATTCATGTGTTTTACTATGAGTATTAAATTCATTAAAAAGTTCTTAAGTTTTATGCGATTTGCACTACAACATTTTAATAGTTCCTCGTTTCATCAATTCTGGGGAAAAGAGACTTAACCTATAAAATTTAAAATAATCTTGATCTTCGCCATGCATACAATTTGACGTTCATCATTTTTATAGTCTTTAAAATTCCCTGGACACACTTACACTGTCAGACCCAAAGACATTATTAAATAAAGTCTGCTGTTGGTGCTTATTGAAAAGTCAGAGGTGTTTAATCGGAAGTGTGTTCTGCTAACTCAATATTTTTTTATCGATTCTAGTATTGTATGTTTTGATGAAGGATTTTCTACAATCTGACAATAATATTAATTTAAAGCACTTCCAGATGGAATTATGAAAAAGTGAACTTTACATACATTTGGTGTGGGAATGGAGTTTTGCATACCAAAAGGAATTATCAATCGATGTTCGGCATCAGTTGATACAAATACTGAGAAATAACTCTCGAATTTAGACGATCCTTTATTATTTTCTTCGCTTGCTTTATATATTTTAATATTTTTATAATTTGCAAAATGAAAATATATGTAAATTACACATTAATTGTGACGGAATGTATCTGTTTTGGTGTTACCGCTTGGCGTTGTAGATTGATAAGAATTGAGTCAGTCGGGAACAGAGCTTCATATACCCATCATTATAGTAAAGTCTGTATCAAAGGGCAGAAAGCTTAACATTGAATTTAAAATTTTAGTAGTTTCCGATGGTCTTATACCCTAAAACTGGCGCTCGGTAGAGGTATTAGGGAATGTAAATTTCGTGTTTGGTCGTGGATTCGAAATAAGCTGCAAAGGCGGAGGTAACAATTATTCCTTTGTAACTCCAGGAAATGTATGCAAGAGGCAGAAGGAAGCATCTCCGACCCCACACAATATCTGCATACTTGCTCAAGGTCAACAACTGAGTCAATGTAGCCATGTGCGTCTGACTGTCTGTCTGTATGAACACCTAGATCTTAGAGACCATATGAGCTAGAGTTACCAAACTTGGTATCAATATTAATATATGTTCCAGATTAAGTTTGTTTTAGATATTCGACCCCCTTGTTTAAAACCTTCTGCTTTAAACGAATGAAAAACAGTGACATTGTCAAGTGTTGTCAATTAAAGCTGAAAGTGCGTTTGATTGTGTTTGTATGGGCTAGTTAAAAGCTTAAACACACCTAACTGTCTTATACTCGCTGCCTACATGGTATTGTATATATATGTGTATGTATGGTATTTTTTATTTATTATATTTATTATGCGACGTTATGGAATCTCAGTGTTTCGGTGTATTCTAGTATACTACAGCTGGGCTGCGGAAATCTCATGGTCAACCATATTCTGCCGTAGTTTTCTGACTTGTTTGGTTAGAATAAGATAATTCTTTTAGGACAACCTTTAAGTAACGTTTTTCAGAAGCACTAGTTTTGTTCAGCCCAGATTGCGTGTGGCAATCTTTCATCCTTTCTCTGCTTCGAAATACGAATGCTTCAAAATTAATCCTGTGCTAGATGCCAACATGATTCCCAACAAAGATAGTGCATCTTAGTGTTCGCTTCAGGTTTGTTCGCTGGAATAAATATCTCATACACATGTGCGCTCAGCATCCTTTATTAGACACAAACGCCAGAAGGTGGCACAGAAAGTTTCCTTTGAATCAGTCGTTATATGTCGACACTCAGGAATCTGAGACATACAGGTGGTGCCATCCTTGTGAACATAATATATCATTTATCATTGAAATTTCGACTCGTGGCTTTATAACAACGTGCGCTTATTCTCGCTAAAGTAAGTAAGAAGGATTACAGCAAATGTTATGGAGAATCTAAATAAGGGGACAGGATAGAGGGTGACAATTTGATGACTAGATTGAAACGTCAGTGGATTCTATACGACTAAGGCACCATTGTTTCTTCCTTGCATGCAAGCGATGCATTCCTTACTGGAATTTTGTTCAAAATATTCTCCTGTACCATTCGACGATAAGTGTACCTCAGTAGCTATTTATACCCGCTACGCATAGGGTAGAAGAGTATTATAACTTTGTGACTCCAGGAAATGTAAGTAATATGTAAGCACATGAAGTAACATGAAGCATACATTTCCGATCCTATAAAGTATATATATTCTTAGTCAGGGTCACCAGCCGAGTCGATGTAGTTATGTCCGCTAGTCCGTCTGTCAGTGTGAACACTAAGATCTCAGATACTATAACAGCTAGAGGTACCAAGCTTGGTATCAGTATTGGTATATGTTCTACGCAAATTAGGTTTGTTTTATATTTTGGCTAAGTCGATTTTGAAGTAAGACTCTCGATTTTTGTAATTTTCAAAGATACCTATAGTGTTGACGATCTTAAAGAATTTGAAATTTGACGAGTGGATAAAAAAATTAAAGTTTTTCAAGAAACAGTTTTTTATGGGAAAATTATGGAGTATCAATATACCAATATAAAAATGTATACATGTTAACAAGAAACACTTCCAAATATCCGACGAATTGTCCTCGCATGCGCGAGGCAACTTAGGAAGCTACCCACGCACATAAAGCTTCATTTATCGCAGTTTTCGCTTGCGATGATGGCTGAGCCACAAGGCCAGTAATAAAGGGTAATAGTTTTCCTCCAACATACTCATCGCCCTGGACTAAGGTTCATTACTTCTGGTGTGGACTATAACATAATAACTGGCGCCCAACGGACCTTGCATTTTGAACTGAAGACCCCAAAAGAAGCAGGTCAATGAGCGTTTAGCAACGTAATTTTATTCAATATCAGTATCAGTAAATAATATAAGTATAAAATATCATTAAATAATATAAGTATAAAATATTGCAAGTGATTGTGAAAATGTAATTCTGTGCTGGTTGATTGTGGTTGATTCTAACATATGAATTAGAAACTTTCATAAAAGTGAAACATCTTGTGAATATTTTTCTGTTCTTGTAAACTGTACAATCAGTTCTTTAGTATCGACAGGCTCACCCATGAGGCATATAAGGAAATTAAAGAAGAGGTTGGCAGTGACGGCACTGAGGAATTAAGTTTTTGCTCACATCCGATAGTTAGAAACGAAACAGAAATTAATCCCGAACAGATAGAGACATTACTGAATGGCACTGTTAATGTCGCGCTCGCTGAGTAAGAGCGGCGCTTAAGGCAGCAGTTTGCTGAGGAGCTCAACGTAGTCAATTCTCGAGTAGACGCGCTACAAATAGTTGTATCAAATATCGAAACATACGAAAAAGTGACGATTGACACGAATGTCAAGTGCGATGTGAGACTTGATATTGTGAAGTCTGTACCGATCTTTGAATGGGTACGGAACGAGTATGTGTCTTGGAGGCAGCTACCCAGGACGCATATGAAATTTTCAGACGGTTCAAGGGTAGCGAGGACCATTACGAGGCCGTCGCAAACCTGGCCAACAAAGTATGCGGAGCGGCCAAGTCAATCCCAATTTTCCACAATACCGTGCCAAATATCGATGCGATGTTCGCACGATTAGATTCTACGTACGCAGACAAAACGTCTCTGCGTGTACCCAGACAACATCTAGAAATGGTCAGCCAGGGCGACCTAGGCTTGATTGAATACTATGACGAGGTAGGGAGGAAGCTCACATTGGTCACCAACAAGATTGTGGTGATACACGATAAGCAAGCTGCCATGATTCTCAATAATGAGGTGACGCTTTACACGCTTTCATGCCAGGTCTGAAGAGATCTTTGAAGGCGTTCGTATTGCAAGCTCAACCCAGAGATTTGCCATCGGCATTGGCCTTGACTCGTTAAGCTGAGAATAGTATTGAAAGAAACATGTTTCCGTCCTTATGCTAAGGCAATTGAAGACAGGAATTATGCCAGCGAAAGCAGTAAACAGGGAAATTGGCAGCAACCAAAGCCTAACAAAGGCCAAGAAAAGAATCCCCACTACATAGAGAACACAATAAGTCCCTGGAAAGCAATATAATGCCCAAAGACAGAGACGGTCAATACAGCATCAGCCTATGGAGGTTGACCAGTCAATGTCACACTTTCGGCAGCCAACCAGCTGGGCCAAAACCCTGAGGGCTGTAAGCGGAAACCAAAAAGACAGAACACGTCGAAACGTGTGTCTGAACGAGTTGATAACATAACTCAACAAAACGCTAATAGGAAGCAACAGTATGCGGCTACAGCTGAAACAGCGGCCGCTGAAGTCGAGAACGATATTGATTTCATTGACGGAAGCGACATGCTGAATTTTAAAGGGAACGCTCCCAAATGCCGTATATCGAACGACAGTTAGCTATCAGAAAACTAAAAGTTCTGATAGATTCTGGGGCGGCAAAGAGTTACGTGAAGGAGTTAAAAAATGTAACTGATGTCGGCACCCCTTTCACTGTAACCTCCATACAGAGAGCCAGTGAAATAAACAGAAAGATTTCAATGAAAATTCTTGGACAGAACGCCCCAATATTCATTTTAGATTAGCGCATCTGAACCCATCATAGGTTTTGATCTGCTAACGCAGGCTGGGGCCACACTAAATTTGAAGAACAATTTCTTAAGCAACGGGAAAAGGTGCCACTGAAATTTCATTTATAATAATAATTCTAATAATGCCCGAAAACGTAAAGGATGAATTCAGGCAAATGATAGTAAAAAGAATAAAGGCATTTTCGACCTCTAACGAGGCACTGCCGTTCAATACATTTAGTTATTGCCACAATTCGAACCGAGGATAATGACCACGTATATATTCAAAGCTCTACCAATATCCAAAGCGTGTGTCGGATTTCGTGTATAACGAAATCTCACAACTACTGGAAGGTATCATCAGACCGTCAATATCCGTATACAACAATCCAGCTTGGATTGTCGACAAATAAGGGTTTAAAGCCGAAGGCAATAAAAACAAACGACTTGTAATCAACTTTAGAAAGTTAACCGATCGAACTGTCGCTGATCGCTACCCAATGTCAAGCATCCCAATAATTCTAGTCTGGGTTGAGAATGCTGGGAGCGTTTTCCAAGAAGCAATTGATGACGTCTTGAGGGAACAAATAGGGAAATGCTGCTACGTCTACGTTGATGACGTAATAATATTTTTAGCAAATGAACAGGACCATATCCGGCACATTGATATAATATTTCAACGCCTGCTCGAGCCCAACATGAGAGTATCGAAAGAGAAACTCAGTTTTTCAAAGATAGTGTCGAATACCTCAGCTTTATCGCAGCCAGAAACGGTGCCAAAACAGACCCTGAAAAAGTCAAACAAGTTCAAGAATATGTCTGACGAATTTATATGCGTTGAGATCTTTTCTATGACTATCTAGCTATTACAGAATGTTCGTAAAAGATTTAGCCTCGATAGTTAGGCCATTGAAAAACAGGCTAAAAAGCGAAAATAGCTCTGTTAACAAACACGTCAAGGAAGATTCCGATTGAGTTCAACGACACGCAGCGTAATGCGTTTGAACGGCTAAGGAACATTTTGGCATTGGAAGATATCTTACTAATGTATCCTGACTTCAATAAACCCGTTTGACTTGACCACTGACGCCTGCGCAAATGGCATTGGTGCAATGGTTACAATGATCTCACGCACGTTAAAACAGTATGAAATTCATTATGCTACAAATGAAAGGGAACTTCTAGCAATTGTGTGAGCACCTGGTAAATTGCTGAATTATGTGTACGGTACCAGAGAACACCACATTTACACTGATCACCACCCACTTACCTTTGCGGTGTCTGAAAAGAACACCAACGTAAGATCAAGAGGTGGAATCCATTTATAGAAGAGCATAATGCAAAAATCTTTTATAACCCAGGGAAGGACAATCACGTAGCCGACATAAATGCTCTGAAAAGTGACCAAATCCAATGTAGCTACCATCCATAGTGAAGAGTTACTAACTTCCACAATACAAACGATCGACCAACCCATAAATAGTTTCAGGAACAAAATGGTCCTGGAAGAGGCGCGCTACGCACTTAAAAAAATCATTATGTTTGGCAGCTAGGAGATGCGCCACATAATACATTTAATGGCCGTCAATCCGGAGGTGGTTAACGCAATTCATTGAGACCTATAAACGTTGGCCGCTATGCAAAATGAGTTACCCACACTGTTTTCATCGATAAAGTTTCGGCACTGCAAAACCATTGTGTCGGATATCATCAAGAAGGACGAGTAGGTAGAGATTGTTAGCACCGAGCACAATTGAGCTCATAGGACAGCACCGGAATATGTAAAACAGGTTTCCGAAAATGACCAAAATAGCTAACGAAATAGTGCTATTCATATTGTCAACCGATAAAAAGCTATTCCTAACTTGCATCGGCAAGTTTTCAAAGTTTGCGGTTGTACAGCCGGTGAAGTCCAGAGCAATATCGGACGTAGTCAGCCCTATACTGCAAGCACTTAACATTTTCCCTCAGAACCAATCACCCCTACCTAAAAGTCAATTTCACTTTGATTTGGTCAACGCGCCCGCGCTTCATAGCAAGTAGTACGGTTCCACAGCACGTTAATTGAAATTTCCAAATGTCAATAAGCAATTCTCTCTGTGATTCAATATAAGATAAGTCTGCACTCAGTAACTGGACAGAGGCCATTGGACGTTATCCATGCGGCTTCAGACGAGTTACACCAAACTATCAGAAACAAGATAGTGAAGGCACAGCAAGATCAACTACGCAGATGCAACCCGCACAGACAAAATGGGGTTTTTGATGTGGGTGAAAAAGTCTATATCAAAAAGAACAAGAGATTAGGTAACAAAGCCTTTATGTTCTTAAGAAAAGGTACAAGCTGACATTGGAGCAACGGTTCTTATTAGGGGGAGGGTGGTCCATAAAGACAACCTAAGGTAGTTACTGTTTCATCTATCAACCAACCAGTAAAGCTAATAAGAATCTAATCCTCATAGGTCCGTCGTGATAGTTCTTACCCTGTTAACAAAGTTAACAACAACAATATTCTAGTATGGGGGCAGTTGAGTTATGTAAGACACTCGACGAGTTTAAGTAATTTCCAGAATATAATTGTGGATACTAAGAAGATGTACGAGTTTTTCTCCCGATCTCATATACGAAAATTGTTAAGCATCGATGTTGAACATATTGAAACACTTTTGTCCGCTAGACAAGTACTTATTGATACAGAAACATATAAACAGGTCAATAAACTCACAGATATAGTAAATAAAATAATACAAGCAAAAAAGGCTGATCTCTGAGACTACCCACATTTATTTGAGACACTTATGACTCGAAATAAGATGCCAATTATAGAAGTTGAGAAGTTAGTACTCACAGTCACGCTTGCAAAAGTCAGATATTATAAATCCCACAAATTTCGATACAGATGATTTGAAGTCAATATTTGCTAATCAGCTCACAGAAGTCCCCAAGATAATTTAATGGAAGTATCCAAAATGCAAATGATACAATCAAATGATGAAATGCACATGTCAATTGAGTATCCTAGAGTTAAGCGAATATTTAAGATAACAATAACCACACAGTCCTACAAGTCCAAGACAACATAGTTGCGGAGTAGGACGATGGAATAATCCCAGTTAGCAAATGCAAGCTTTCCAGTTACGCCACCTTTTGCAAAAAGTCAACTTCAGAAAGCTGCGCCCGAGAAATCCATGCCGGAGGTCTACCCAACCGCCGCACACAACCGAGCAGCTGCTTCTCCACTCCTCAACATTACAGGACATGAAAAAATCCTGAGTCTTTCCTCAATATTTTGGATGAGCGAACAGAACATAAACTTCATACATCCACTCAGCGAAGAAGTCGAGTAAGGAGGATCGCCGAATGTATGGTTCCTGATTGGAGTTGGAGTCAGCATTATCTTCTGCGTGCCTTTTTGAAATTAAAAAAGGGTCATCGCTCAACTTGGCGTTACCGTTGTCGCTCACGAACTTAAGGGAGGAATAGTTAACAAGCAACACTTCCAAGCATCCAACGAACTGCCCTCGCCCTTGTGGTACGTTATGCTGAGCAAGTAACGGCGGATTTGTAGGAGGAGCTTGCCAGTACTTTTCCTCCGGCGATTCTAAGCTTTAGTTTTAAACACCTAGTTGATGAGTTTTTAGTTTGGATTCTCTACTAAACCAGCCTTGACTGCAGAATATATAGCTCCGGCACTAGCCGTTAACAAATTGATCTATTATTTCAAAGAAAGCTGAGCCACAAGGCCTTATTGCTGGGGAATAGTTTTCCTCTAACATAATCATCGCCCCGGACTATAGAGCATTACTTCTAGAGTGGATTATAAAATGATAACTTACATTCTATCTCTGTCAGTCAAATACTATTTTCTGGCATTTACTGATTTTCATATAGTATATATTGAACTGGCAAAAAATATGGAAATTCGATTATTAAGCCGTTTGATTTTAGGTGTTTAAGCGCTTATAATATTTGCGAATAGTCTGATGAATTTGACTTTTTAAACGGGTTGTTGTGAATGGCAATGAAAGATGTGTGAAATATAATATTTTATGTATGTATGTATATTGAGAGTTCATAAGATGATTTTTCAAAACTTAATATTGTCAAAGTTGTACAAATATCTAATCAAATAAAAGTAAAAATAAAGATTGTTATGCCATTGAATTCAAATGTACTGTTATGTACTTTTAAATGTCTTTATTTATAATTTTATAATATCTGCACATCTTTTGCATTCATTATAGTATAGGAACTGTAAAATATTTATGCCTAATATTAATGTTATATGCAATTCGGATTAACATTATGATTATTGTGTACTTAAGACATAATACATACATTCATGATTTGACGTTTTTACTTTTATGTATGTGTGTAAATGAAGATATTTATGGTATGTAAGTATTCTGTGTATTGGTAACTAATGTTTGACCATCTGTTAGTTTTCTTAATACAAGCAATAAAAATCATGTGTATTCACTGTGTCTATACATACATAATGATATGTACATATGTATATATATAAAGATGTGAAAAGTGAATCCCAGTTACCCTTACCCACAACATGTGTGTATGTATAATTTATTATATGTAAAATATCTGTGAATTAATTAATTGTAATTTATGTAGATGTAAGACCGTACATGTATAAGTATGTGTGTATGACATTTAAGTATGAATATGCAAAATAATTTCCTTACTTATATGAATATATATGTATGTATGTATTTGTGAATGGTATATATTTATAATATAAGAACTATGCACATTTTGCGAGGTTTTTACTTAATCTTTCATCATCGACATATTTCATGTATAATTACCATTCAATCAATTCATATTTTTAAATATAATTGTGTAATGGAATGAGTAAGTATTCTGTCTTACATTTCATATTTGTTATATTAAATACTATAGGAACTTTTATTAAAGTTTTTCTTTAACCACTAATCAATTAAATATTTGTTTTTCATCTATTAATTGTAGTGTTTCAAAAGTCCATACGTGAGTTGTCTGTTTTGCAGTAGTTTGCTTAAAAATTCAAGTTTAAATAATATTTAAATGCACGGAGCAAACAAATAATTCATAATAATGTAATATTTAAATGTATATATATTTGTATATGGTATAAACTCAAATAATGCTAACACCTAAATCATAAAAACCTTTGATACATTAAAAAATTTACAAATTAATTGGTTGTCAATAGTAAAATATTTCATAAGACGCTCTCATGCGACATACCATACATTGGATAACACACTAGCATTTTTATATATTATATTCAACATATTCTAGAATTATATTCAATCAATTTATTTACCATTCTGATCTAACAATCGATGCGGTTACAAATGAAATTAATTTATTATCAAAATATTTTAAATTATATGTATTTAGAAAAAAAATACGAGGATCGTTTTTATAGAATCAGACTCAAATTCTATCATGATTATATCGAAGTGTTCAAGAATATATATATACTGAATCAGATCTCATAAAACTTTAAATGAGTTATGTACATACTTTTACATACACAATGCCCTCTGATAGGATATGTAAATAAATAGAAATTTAGTAGCAGCACGGAATCGAGAAAGGGCAGGTTTCCAAAAGTTTTAAATCCCAGATCTCAGAGATTTTAAGAGGTAGTCACTAAATTTTGTGACAGTCTCCTGTCTGATGCAATCAGAAAAAAACTCGAAAAAATATTTCCACCAAAATAGAAAATAAAAAAAAAATAAAGATAGCAACAAATTGCCAATACCATTTTAATTTTGAATTCTGTAAACACATTAAAAATTTATGTAAATATATTGATATATGTTATTTCATTGTATGAACGTATCCATGCTGTCAATTTTCAGTTTTATTCCTCTGGGATTGCTTTGAAATGTAAGTCGTTTGATTACACACAAGATAAGCATGTACAATTTTACGTTTTCATATATTTATACATATAATTTTATGTATAACTACATATGTAGATGAATGTGATGTCATAAAGTAAGATATTGGCACAATTGTTTTTTTTTATTATCTACATATACATATAACCAAGTTAAAATGTCCATGCTACATACTTATTCAGAAATTTAATACATGAATATAAATAAAAAATAATTTTAAATATATATTAAACAGCTATTCGAAATTATTTGATTGTTTCATTAACTTCAATAATAACCCACATATGAATGTATTTATATTTATATATGCAATTATTACTAACGTTTCACTTATTATTTTATGCTTAAATAGAAAATCAAAGGCATAAAGCAATAATATGCTAGGAACTCAGTTTGCATCTCTCTTTCTCGCCACTTTGTCTTTCTGCTGGACTCTGTATGTATAATACTTTCGAATCTGATCAACATAATTCACATTATTTTACATATGTATATTGTATCTCTATTTTACACTAGGCTTTTATGTATATTTTGTTTGTCTTGGTATGAAGAAGAAATAACTTTCGCTATACGAAATGTTTATTCACCAATTAATCATACTTTAGCAGCGTTGACCTTGTTACTTTTTATTATATGTGTAATATTTCTGTTAAAGCTATTGATACATATATCATATCAGGAACAATTCCGTTTAATTTATCATTAATACTACAATAGATTTCTTAATTTTGTTGTTTTACTTTTATATAAATATGTATATATTTAATTTCACGAAATGTCATGATTTACATTTCTTTAAAATAGGAACTTTCAATTTTTGTAGCATAATTAAATATCAATTTTTACTTGTGTGACATACGTGTCTAGAAGTAAATATTTTGAAATTCTCACTTTCATAAATATTTATTTTCTTCTATTCTATGTATCTTCGTCAAAATTGGTATATTTTAAAATTTTGTTAATCCAAAAGTCATAATCTGGAGAAGAGAGGTTTGAGTAATGTAAAAAAGAAAATTTGAGAATTATATTAACACTTACCAGCAGATTCAAAGACACGGCTTTCCAGTCATACTGTTCCACTTTATTTGCCACCTATAACTATTAAAACAACATTTTACTATCACTTTTAATAAGAATTGCAAATAATATATGAAAATTTTGACGATTGTTTTCAAAAATATATTAATTATATAGATTTACAAAACAAATATTAATGGTTTTGTATTGTGATTTTGTATAGTTTAAATTAATTATTTAAAAAATATATACATATAATCTGAAAAAGGTATCCCACCATAGTGCTAAAGAAAAATAAATAATTCAAAATGAAAACATTGAGTTAAGTCGAATACATTTCTTTGTTTATTTTTGTACATGATTTTAAAAAAGTAAAATGTAATTTGCAATTAACTGTTTAGTGATTAAATAACACTCAAATAAAACAATGTTCTGGTTTGAGCTAAATATGTACCGAAACTAACGATCAATACGTAAAATATATAAATAATATATATATATATATATATAAATATATACATATATATATATAAATATATATATATATATATATATAAATATATATATATATGTCTATGTACCTATATAATTCTAATATACTACTTGGTAATAAAAGCAAACTTTACATTTTTCGGTTTATAACGGAAACTGAGCTCAGCCTTACAAAGTTTTAAGTTCACATTCACACCTCCAAAAAAAAATTCCATGACCTTACAATAAATACATAGCACAATAGAAAAAGAAAATTAAATCGTGAAACGTAGAAATCTGTCAATCATATTCGACTACTTATACATTTCGTAGTACAGTACATTCTTTTGTTTTTTGTTATAATTTACGGTTATTTAAACTGTGAAACGCATCACAATTATAAAAAAACTTTTTACAATCAATAATATTTGGCATTCATTTTTGAATAAAATTAGTTGTTACATTAAATGGGTTTTTATCTGAGGTCGATATTCTCCGGTGTTTGATTTTGGTAAAATAGGTGACCCGAGCGGAGTCGTTTCTTTAAAATACTTGTGCTATGCATTATGTAAAAATAATAAAAAAAAATTACTTTTTAATAATTATTTTCATCAATAGAACATTCGTAGTAAAAATTATCGGCAGATGATTAATGTCTAGAATGAAAACTATAAAATCGACAAATTAATACATAATGTATGTTTTAAGGTTAATTCTATATGTTATAAGGATGAACTTGGCCAATATGATATACTGGGTATTATACGCTTATGTTGTGCGTTCTTTTATAGTGTGGAAATAAAGACATATAATAACACATAATTATGATTATTTAATTATTTAAATTTATCATATATAGTAATAAATTGCGAGGCATATTGGAATGCGTTACTACTAAGTATATTGTATTATCCATTATATGTATTTTCAGAATAAATATTATTTAGATTGAATTTAAAACAACTGTTTGTTAAGTCTTTGACAATAATTTTGCCATCTTAATGCGAATTATTTATATAACTACTTGTACTACTCAAGTACTTATGTATGCACTAGTTTGTTAAAATGAACATATCTTTCGATTATCTATTTGCATTCTAGATTGTGCGTTGGTTCTTGTTGTACAAGACGTGTGTTCATGATAAAAAAAAATAATACAAAAAATAAACAAAGTATCGACAATCAAAATAATATACACTTTAACGTTTTATAAATATATTTACATGAATCGCATCAATAAAATTATAAATTTCACGCAAAATCATAGTTATAAAAGCTAGATCCAGGTCGCATTTGCAGGTTTGACACAACAAATATTTATGTATGTAAATGGATATGTAAGTATGCATGTTTCTAGCTTTAATTTTGGAAAGTTTCCGCAAATCTTACCGGTGATATGATTGCGGTTAAACAACTGTTGCATAAGGTGATCACGGCTCTCTGTTGAATTGTTTCTGTTAACCTCGCTCATTGTTTCATCTTCGCCATCATTAATATTATCATTCACAGATATATCAATGGGTGTCACAGCAGTACCAAGTGTCGTAAATTTTCCCTTTCCATTGCCCAGACGACTGCTTTTTCCCTTGATCTTGTCCACATTGCTAGAGTCATTTGACATTGCACCAGTTAAGTTTTCGTACATATCCGATGATATCTCACAGTGGTTCCCATTGAGACCTGTGGCCACCAAACTGTTGTTTGTTACGTTGGAAACAACATGCTGTAGTAAAAAAGCCTTAGAAAGGCTATAGAATCGTTTCTCCCGGTCAGAATCATTGTCTTCACTGCCGCTCGCATTGCTTTGGTTATAGAGCTCGCTAGTTTGCTCAATAAATGCCTTCATCTTACATATGTGCTCTACACTAAGGGCATGCGTCTGCATATCCACCTGCGGCATTTGACATAGTTGACAGTCCTGCAACAGCAATTGTTGTTTTTGGTCTTCTGTATCATTCGAGGTTGCAATTATTGTAGAATCTTGTACTGTAGCCATGGCATGACCAGCTTTATGCTTAATACTGATGCAGTTGCTGTTTCCCGTTTCTTTACCATTCGATCCATCAAAGCTGTTGTTGTCATCGGAAATATGCGAGTATTGACGCTGATTACGAGATTTCTTATCCTTTGCCCGTGAGTTTTGAAACCAAACCTATAATTTACATTTGAAAATATTTCATTATTAAATTATTTTATAATTACTATGGTTTTCTGGTTAACAAATCTTATTAACAACTATCAAATTGGTTTTTTAAACTCAGAACTAAGCCTTAGTGACCCGACCGACGAAATAACTATTATTTAGAAATTAACTCGATAAGAATTTAATGTATGGAAAATACTATTTTAGCAAAACTGCCTTAGAATTCAATTCATATTAATCTGAAATTCGAATTTCGTAATGATTTATGTTTCTCCTCTAGCAAAGCATTTGATACATTTTAATGAGCCTTTGGCTAAAAATTACTAAGTCTAAAATAAAACTAACTAATACTAAAGTTAGAAATTATGGAATGGGAAAACTATTGTTATGAGGATTCAAATGCAGCCTATAAGATAGCTTATATAGCATTAGGGGACAGTATACAGCAGTAAATTGGGAATACAATCGATCCCATTGCCTATCACTAAGTTCATGCTGCGTAGGACATACTTGAGTTATAAACTGACATAAAATGATGTATCTTTATAATTTATTATTAATCTTATACTCAGTGTGTTCATGTAGATAGACGAACACGTCTATCGCCTCGTACTTCCGTTTGCGGGTAGCGGGTATAAAAATTATAGCAAAAAAAATATAAAATAACACGTAGATTACATTAGTAGTTTCGAAAATATTGCATATGGCAATTTCGAAACTAGTAACAAATTAATATTCAAAAAGCAAAGTACGTATAAAAATTAAGCAAATACATAAGTAATACAACATTTTGTAATAATATTGTTAGGGCACTGATTGTGGGAATTTACTAAATTAATAATATTTATTTACTAATTGATGATTGAAACTAGTATCTACATTAAAGGGGAAACATCTGTTAACTTTGTAGCCGAATGTAATGAACAATTTTCTTATTTAAATACATTGGCTGACATTTACCTCCATTTAAAATTGATTAAATTGATACAAATGTTATTGTATGAATAATATTGCGCCTCTTCTTTAAGACCAAAGCACAGCAAATTCCTGATTCTTGATTCCAGTTAGTATTGGCCATTTACAATATTTTTACTAAATAGAACAAAACAAAAAATTTGATAAATAAGTAATATAAAATTATATAAATAAAAAATAAATAAAATTTTTATATAGAGTAAAGAGCACTTATAAAATTTTTAAGTTCTGTATTAAAGTATGTTAAGATATTCATATTAGTATTATTATTTAACGCATGATAGCGGGTGCAAATGCAAAAAGTTTGCTTACTGAGAGATACCGGCTACTTAGTTTGAGTATACTAAAAAACGCTAATACTCGTATATACCAAAAATTGTGTTTAGTATATTATCGATATTCCAATACATTAAAAATATCATAGATTATAGAATATACCATCCACGTACAGCTGCTGTGTAGGATTCCTCTATACGAAAATTTTTATCGAGTACAGTCAAGAAATTTAACTATATCTTTTAAAGTCTCTGAGATGTGTTCCTTAAGACTTGCTGGTGAAAGTGACTATCGTATTGACTGTTAATTCTTGTGGTCGGAGATTCTTCCTTTTACATACACTTCCTGGTAGCACAAAGAAGCTCTGGGGCTCACTATAAGAAACTTCTTAATCTTACAGCATACATTTTACCATATTTGTTAAAATAAAACCTATTTACTGTAACTGTAATATTATACATATTCATTTATTCATATGCCGTCTGCTTTTGTTAATTGCATGCTAAATATATAAATCTACATTTACATATATGTATGTTGTATATAACTTATTGAGACATTATAACTGCCTATGTATACTAATAGAGGATTTTCGTTATTGATTTTATAAATTTATAAATTAACTCGTGTAGCATCTTAGCAAACGTGAACATATTTACAAAGATCGTTAGTGTTTTTATGTTGTTATAATGTTGAGCTACTTGCCTGAACCACACGCTTTTTAAGATTCACTTTCTTCGAAATCTCCTCTAACATTTTGCGACTTGGATTTGATTCTGTTTGATAACACTCATATAAAAAATTCAATTGCTCTGGAAGAATCGTAGTTCGCAAACGTTTATTTTGTTTTGATGGGACATTTAACTGCACTGATGGCGAATCAGAGGGCAAAGACTCATTTGCATTGGTATTTCCATGAACAGTGGCAGACGAAGGTGTGACAGAATTCTCCATTTTTGTTAGATTCGGATCATCGTCATTGAATGTGAGCATTTGAGAATTATTTTCTATCATTGTGGCATCGAGAAATTCTTCGAGATTTTGAAAATATTGCGATTTATCAATATCAATTGAATGTCTAACTTTTTCGCTGCTTTGTAAATCTCCGCAGTTGTTAAGTTGTTTATTCTCATTAATTGCCGTATTTGAGCCTACTTCATCAAGACGCTCATTATCATTATCAATATTTTTGGTTGCATTGTCAATTATCGAAGAATGTCTAGTTAGATCGAAATGCATGCCTAATGCGGCACCTAAATTAACATTGATATCATTGTTATTAATTTGTTCATTATAATCATTATTAATTTTTGTGCTGCTTAGTTCAGGTTCATTTTGGCCATTCTTTTCATTATTGCCCGCAGCATTATTGCCCGTAGCATTTGTGTATGACTTTGTATTGTCATAGATTAAATCCCGTTCTGTTTGATGTTTTTCATGCCCTCCTTGCTTGCCGATATAATTGTGAGTTTTATCCGTCGCCACATTCGGCTGCTGTGACGACGGTACTGTTTCATCATCAGTTTGACCATCAGCTGTTCTGTGGGGCGAGGCAACTAACTGAAAAAACTTTTTCGACTCATTTAATTGATAGTATTGCAGCAGAAATTCTATAGTTGGCTTTTTACTCGAGCTAAATGATGATTGCTGGTCCTGATGCTGTTTTGAAATTGACTCTTCGTTATGTTGTCGGTAGTATTGTAATAAAAAATCATAGCTATTCATTTTCTTCAGCTCGCTTTGCTGATAAAAATTACTTAAGAAGTCCAGCTCATCTTGGTTTGCGCCGCCTCGTTGCTGTTGCCTGCTTAAAAATTGCTGTTTATTTTCTGCATTTGTCTCATATAACATAAAGTATTGAAAAAGGAATTCATAGCTTTTGGCGAAACTGCTGCTGTTTGTTGAATCAACGTCGCTTGTGGATGTTGCGTCCTCTGTGCTAAAAACATTTTCTGAGTATTTTGGTTTCTTTGCTGCCGGTGGTGTGGCTTGGTGTTCAATTTGTTGCTGCTGTTGTAAGTGCTGCTGCTGATGGTGTTGTTGGGCAGCGTGTTGTAGGCTTTGCAAAATGCTACCAAATGGACCGTATGATGCCTGTTCTGATGAGGAAAAAAGCCCTGGATTCATTATATGCATTAATTGATGCTCGCGAAGCGACTCCAAGTGATTAAATTGCAATTCACATTTATCGCACTCAAGTTTGAGCACACGCTGGGGCTGTTGTTGGTGTTGCTGGTCTAAACTGTTACTACGTTCTCGTTGTGGAGGTGTTGGTGTAGTCGATGGACTAAAATCTGTGAGTGATGAGGATTTGCTGAATAAATGCTGTGGCGATGGCGATGAACCGAATTGCGAATGAGCCACAGCTGCGGCAGCAGCCGCAGCTACAGCTGCAGCAGCAACATTTTGCGGCAGTCCCGTACCTCCTGCTCCAACTGTTACTTGATTATGGTGTATATCCATGGATGAATTGGAATCCTCTGAGCTCAGATTTTGTGCGATTTGTGCCGCAGCTATTTGCGCTTTAGCTGACTTCTTGTTATTCTCTTCCTTGAAGCAATGGTTTTTCTGATGCCTGATCAACTCGTAATAACGTTGAAAAACCAAGTTGCACTTTTTGCACGCGTAGTTGATATTTTGCTTTTTGGTCTCTTCGGTCTCGTATAAAGAATTGTTTGGTTGATTTTCATAAATTTTGCGCTGCTTTTGACGAGCATTCTGGAACCAGACGACAATAACCCGTGGTGAAAGCAACAGTAGTTTGCTCAAATACTCCAAATCACTATCCTTTGGATAAGAATTGTTTTCGAAAAATTCCTGAAGGACTTTGATCTGATAATCTGTGAAACGAGTGCGATTTGCTCGTTTGCCACCCGATGTGGAAGATGATGAATTCGATGAGTTTGATGAATTGTTGTCGAGTTGGGAACACGTTGCTGTTCCCGTTGCGATTGAACCCGTTAATTTTTCAAATGATTTACCGGTTATTTGCAATTTTGGTGGTCCCATGTTACTTCCGATGTGTTCTAACTGTTGGCTAAGCAAATCATTCATGCTATTATACAGATTTGGAGTTTGTGGGCGAGAAAGTACATCAGAACTGCCGCTTTCCGATTTCGTCTCAAAGCAATTAACTTGTTGCTGATGTTGCTGTTGCTGCTGCTGCTGTTGCTGGGATGATGTCCCTGGTGATTGATCATCCAATGATTCTACCGTTGTGTCTCCTTTTTGCTGCTTAAGATACAGAAATGAATGCTGATGCTGATGTTGATTTTCCGAAGGAGTAGTTAAGTTGTCATCTTGAGGCTCAGTCTTTATTTGGACATCGAGTGGCAATGGCAAACTCTTCGAATTGTCTAGCTGCTCGGACTTTGTTAGAGCCGTTTCGGGCTCTTGCACTTGAAAGCAATTAGATATATTGTTAGCTTCATTTGCCATTGAACGTGAGGCAGGTGCAATTATTAATGGAGTCTCCGATACGGGAGCGGTTGCTGTGATGGTCGCTATTTCTGCACCTATTCCAGCTGAATCTGCAGTCGATGTTATTATTGTTGTTGGAGTTATAGCCGCAGTCTCGCTTAAAGACGTCACCCTTGCATTACCTGTGCGCTCATACTCTTCGAGATTAAGCGTAGTTGATGGTGGATTATTAAAATTGTAGGGTGAATCCTTATTGCGTTGGCGCTCCTTAAACAATGTATTGCGAAACCAATGTTTCACCACCTTAAAAACAAATCGAAATAATTAATTTATACACAAATATTAATTTAATTAACAGATTAAACATGTACATATGAAACTACCAAATTTCTATAATAGTTGTAATGTTTTTCATTGTACGTAGATGTGCTGTTTCATGTAAATAAAACACATAAATTAATTAAAATATGGGTATAAAAGTACATAAGTTTAACGATAAACTTAATTTTTCTATTCAGTACGCTAGAATGATCAAATTACTACACTTACTTTCATTGGCAGATTAGCTTTTTGTGACATTTCCATAATACTTTCTTCGCTTGGTGAGTTATTGATATCAAAATGGGCACGGAGAATCTTGAGTTGTTCATCTGTGATTCGGGTTCGTGCTCTTTTTTGATTGTTTGATAATTGTTGCTATGATAATATAATATAATTATGAAAATATGAAAATTTAAAAATAAATATCAAATAAATTCAACATTGAATTTTGTCATTTACCTGGTTGTTGCTAGAAGTCGACTGTCCAAGAATACTACTCATGTTTGGGAGGGCATCACCTGTAACAGTTGCTGAAATTTCTCCAGAGCCCGTTGAAGATATGGCAGAAATTCCATTATTTTGAACACCTCCCGATATTGTTGTTTTATTACCACCGGAAGACGCAGAGTTAGCTCCAAATATCAATGGAGGTGCTAGATTCATAAAATTTAGTGACATCAAATGATGGAACTGCATTAGGTTTAGCATGTCCACTGGATTGATCGGCATTCCCGATACGGCAGATGCATTGCTTAGTTGCTGTTGCACTTGTTGCAAATTCTGAAGACCTTGTAGACCTTGTGCATTCATAACTCGCAAATTGTCCTGCAAATATTGTTGTTTTTGTTGTTCACCTTTGCCTTGTAATTGGTGGGCTAATTGTCCATCTGCTGTTTCAAGAAGACCAGCATCGTGCTGCCGCTTTATCAATGAGGCTGTAAATGCAGCTAATTGCTGTTGCTGCTCAGTTGGTAGCGGGGGTGAGGAAGTTTGATGCGATTCAGTCGCAGATGAATCTCGTGGGATTGGTGATCCCGATCGATCCGAAATGTTATTTACGGTCTCATTAATTTTTGCAGCTAAAATTAAAAATATGTATATAGAAATAATGTATGCATCCTTCGGATATATTTAAATTTAAGGATTTAATAAATTTGTAATTGTAATTATAATGTGTAATTATAATTACTAATTATAAATTACCAAGAATCATTAATGTAATGGATATTATTGTGCGAACCAAAAGCTTGTTATTTGGCAACTTTAAATCTCAGTGTCGTTATAGATATGACCATTGATTTTGACGAAATATATATATACTAATAACTGTAACATAAATAAATAAAACAAAGAACTATAAAATTCCTTTTTTGCAGTTTCCAGGTTACAAAGGAGCAAAGGAGGTTACAGCTTGACCACAAAAATAAACCGAATAATATCTATTAAATATACCAACTATAAAATAATATTTAGTATATTTGGTATACAAAGATATAATTACTCTCAAAGTCACATAAAGCTGAAATATACTATAGAAAACATACATTGTGCATCAATCTGTATAATTCAACGTTAGCAGCGGAATGTATAGCTCTGTCTGTTACATTTATTAAGAACACAAAGTTGTATACTTTCCGTCAGTTTTGTTGTATATAGTTTAAAGTAGCAGTTGCTATCGGTAATTTGCTCTTGATATTTATTCTAATAGACTATAGTGTTAATTCACTTACCTAGGTCACTAGGTGTTACGGAGGTAACATCAAATACGTTTGTGTCGTTTGCCAGCTTGTCCACGTCATTATTGACATTGGAGACAGGTGAGATAACATCTCGGGAATCATCATCGACAGCTCCATGTGCAAGCTCTATGTGCTTCTGCAAGGCCTGAGTGCTGCGGAAGTTGCGCTGACATTGCGAACATTTGGTTGCGTCTCGCATGGTGTGGTACAGCATGTGGGTGGTTAGCTTCTCCTGCGTTTTAAATGCCAATGAGCATTGCTTGCAGCGATACTTGTAAACATGGCGCTCCGAGAAGACAACGCTCATATGCACATCCTTGAAGTGCGCCACCATTAGCGGGAGACTTGAGAATTTCATGAAACATGGACGTTGCGTATGGGACGCTGAAAGGCAAAGGTAATCATTGCTTTGCATTGGATAGTGCTGCGAGTGCTGGGCATGTTGTAGCAACTGCTCTTCATGCTTAAAAGTGGTGTCGCATTCTTGACAAGAAAGACTTCGTATAACGCCGGTGATTCCTCCAATGGAACATGGTCCTCTTGTGACTTTAGATGATGTGGATATTGATGCAGTTGTATGATTGTCGATATTGGATTTGCCTACATCCTCCTCAACTGTTGTTATGGATGACAACGATGATGGCGATCGCTGCCAGGCTTTGTTATCAACAAGCTGCAGTAGTCGGTCCAATCCATCACGCGTCACATTATGCACATTCATTAGATGTGCTTCTAGCAAGGATTTTTCACTATAGCCCTGTTCCAAGCACAACGGGCATGACACCCCAGAAGATGCTGCTGCCAAAATTGGGTGCGATTCATTCATATTCTCTTGAGATTTTAATTTATTGCAGTTGGTTTCCGTATTGTCATGCTCATCGTCTCTACCTTCGAGTTGCTCCTGCTTAATATTAAAATGGTCGAGACCAGGACCAGACTCGAGAACAATGGCAGGTGCATCTGCATTAGAAGCTTCAACAGTCTCTCCTTCTGTTGTAGCTGTTGTGGGCGTAATACTGCAACGGTGAACAGCCGCAAGTGCCGCAGCTGCTACAGCTGTCTGAAATGCCTGTAAAGCCGCCGCGTTTGTTGGTATACTTATGAAATCATCACTTTCAGCTGCTGGGTGCCTTGTCTCCAAGTGCAGAATTATTTCTTTTTTCGATTGCACAAAATATTCACAGAGATTGCATTTAAAGACCGTTGTTTCTCCACTTGAATTTACATCCGATGTGGTCATGTTCAGATTCGGATTGGGATTCAGATTTGGATTCTTGCTGCCGATTGTAGAGCAACTTGATACTGAGGCTGGTGAAAATATGTTATTATCTGTTAATGCCAAACCGGATGATCCCGTATCTACTGCAGATCCATCAGGTAATCCCACTGTTGCTGTCAAGTTTAATCCAACATCAAAAGAACCATCTGAAATCGGTAAAGCAAACAGGATACATAATGTCAGACTAATATTCCAACATGTAAAATGCTAATATTAATGTGGTGTATGTCACATATATATATTTCCAAAATAATCTTGAATAACATAGAAATTATATTTTATTTTTCAAGCTAAGTTTTTATGTTATGTATTTGATTTTATTTGAGATTTTTTCCAATTTTGATAGAATTGACCTCAAAAACAATAAATATTTAAAATTTTGATCTGAATGATTGACACATCCTAGTATATTTATTGATTAACAATTATTTATCATAATTAATTATAATTATTTATTTTCCGTTAACTATGTATGTTTTTAAATATTAATTAGTATTTCCAAATACTTTTATATCTTTTATATCGAATCAAGAAGTCTAGGTCTTGAATAATTCGCGAGAACTTAACTAATTTAAATAACAGCAATATACGATACCTTGTGTTAAAAAGTATATTTAGTTATTTAAAATCAAAACAAGAAATTTGAATTATAAAAAGGCATTAGACCTCTATTTATTAATAAAAATGCTTTTTAGAATGAAATCTTGTTTCGAGTTTTTTTTCGGACAAAAACTTTAGAATTTAGAAAGATATTTCTTTTTTTTATTTAGGATTGATGTCATTTAAGTCATACAGGCGAAAGTCCTGGGTTTTAATTGTTCCCCACGATTCTATATAAAACGGGCAGATTTAAAAATATAAATAATTATTAATGAATTTTTCAGTTCCTATTTTTAAACTTTTGTATTCATGAATTAAGATTATACATTGTGTAAACAAAATAGCAAAGTTAAACTTCTCCAATTTATTTCTTAGTCACAAACAAACATTATAAACATGGAAAATTCTGCTTATTCTTGATAAGTTATGTAAAATATTTTGAAAACATAATATTCTTTAAGTGATCCAGACTAAGATAAAAAGTACGTCGTGAATACCGTGAATATGCCACAGTTGACCGAGTCGAAGTTAGCATCTTATGAAAGCATGGATCTTTGAGGTCTGCCTCTAAATCAGGCTCAGTGTTGGTCTGGGCTCAATTGCGTTACGATTTAGCCAATTTAAAGGCAAAAAAACGTAACAACAACATTCAGAAATTGACCCGACCAAATGCGAATATATTTCAAATTCCATTACCAATTTCAAAGCAATTTCCATACAGACTTGATTGCATCGAATTAAAAACCGTCCGACATAAAATAAAAATCGAAACGTTCATTGGGCGAAAGCAAACTTCGCCAAATAAGAACGAGAGAGGAGCAGAAAGAATTAAAGTAACCAAACTGGTACGGGTATATGTGGGTATTATTGTGTATGTTTCTGTTGCTCTTGCTTTTGTTGCTTATGTAGTTGTTGTTAGTGCAATAATCACGCGCAGCTGTTGTGAGTAAAGTAGTCACAAGGCAGGCAAAGATACATCTCATCCACCAACACAATTCACCACCACTATTACAACCAATACACCAAGTAACAAAGAAAAGTTAAATAATTTCAGGCTGTAATAGACCCGTAATTGAAGGTAATGTTAACTATAATTCCAATCCTAAATAGTAAGGAGCCGAAATTTAAGCAAAATATATACATGTACATATATATATGTACATATTGCCTTTTAGTTGTTTCTGTCCGTTAAGTTGCTTCTGTCCGCTAAGCAAGCACTTTTTGCTTTTAATAATTTCAATAGACTGTTTTCACCTTTCTTTAAAGTGAGCGGGTACAAAGTGCACGCAAATAACTTCAGCTTTAACACCAACATACAGTAACAACAATAACACCAGTATCAATAAAGCTACTGCAGCAGTTGAGAGCATATGAAAAGAAGGGAGTTCATAGCATGGTAGAATCATGGAGCGAACTCTGAAGCTGAAGGGCTCACTTATGACTTAAGATGGTGAGCATCATTATGTTTCCCATTGTTGCTCAATGGAACAGATTTGTGTTTTTCACAACAATTGTTTAATTTGGAATTTATATAGAATTTAATTTAACAAGAAAAACATTTCATTTTTTTCTTTTGTGTTCTACGATACAGGCAAGAGGCTAAGCACAAACATATAAAAAAACCTACCAATATATAACTAAATACACATAATAAAGAATATAAGCATAGATAATATCATCGCCTATAATTGAATATAATTCTAACAGTGTTTTTATAGGATTCTTTGAATTCTCTATCTAAGCCTAAAAGGAACAATTTTCGCAATATATTTTAATAGAGCTTTAGACAGTGTTAACTTTATTTTGGTTATCAAAATCAAATTTAATCTTATGTTTTCAATTTAATTAAATGGGAATTATACTCAATGGTTTTGCTTAAGCTGCGATGGATGTCTTGCAATTATATGCAATTTCAGATTTTCAGATTCGCTTTGGTATACATAAAAGCATAAAGTGCCAAAGGTTTCCCTTCAATGTGGCGAATCAGATATGAGAATCTCATATTTCGACCAAATTTTACCACATAGTCTTGCCATTGTTGAAGCGAGTACAACTGCTGCTGAGGACTGGGACTGCCAGGGAAGAATATTGCATAGTGTGGACTGAAGTCGGCTTGAAGCAAAGTTTGCTCGTCACTAATTGCAAATTCGATGGATACATATAATCGTTTTTGCATTCTTAAGTAATTTGTAATAATTTCCTCAAGGGTCAGCCACAGCGTATAAATCTCACAGCTCATATAAGTTGGACATGGGTAACTTCGCCGAATGGCTCTGAGTAAGAGTGTATGAGAATGAGTATGAACATACATACATATAAGGCCGGGATGAGGGCGATAATAATCAAAAAGCGCAGACAAAAAAGTATTGAACTAAAATCAGTGCTTAATGATAAGTTACGAACTGAAACGAACTCTACAAACTGTGTTATACATACCATATTCATGTACGTATAAAACATACATACATAAATATCATTGAAGCTATTTCACTATATAGACTTTAATCCTCATACCTATGGGGTTTGGCTCAATTTCAAGTATTCCACTGTGTTGTTGAGGTACACTATTGCAGTACGGATTATACACTTAATAAATAAATAATTAATTTATATAGACTTATTTGACAACTTTAATATACGATTAGTATTTTAAAACAACCTGACAAATATCTGTTAAGTGATATATAATGATTTACCCTTTCTATTAAAAAAAAGAACCGGTAGTGAAAAACAATGGACACTTTTAATGTAAAATTTCTGATTCCAGTGGTAAGCACCTTAAAAAATAGGCGCGAAAGCTTCATGCAAGTGTGCGTAATTGTAAGAGCCATTCTGATAAATAAAATTATACTAAAATTGTATTAAATTTGAGTAGCGGGTATTTCACAGTCGAGCACACTCGGATGTAGCTTTTTTGGTTGGATTAGAGAAGGCGATCATTACCATAGGTTGTCAAAAGTTTTAGCAACCATAGACTATAAGATTTATGTGTTCAAATACCACTTTTCCGGTAAAATTTAAATAATATGTTTCGATCTTACCATCAGTGTTGCTCGATAGTTCATCAGTAACTTTGAATACTTCGTTAAGAGCAAGCATATCGAGATTTTCACTTCGTCGTTGCAAGCAAATGAATTGTTCTACCTGCATATGCCGTAATCCTTTTACATGCATAATCATTTCATATAAATTCTTGGACCGAAAATTGCACAACTGGCAGCATAATAACTTTTGAGGCTGCTGATCCTCTTGCTGATCCATTGGTATATCCAGTGCTGTACTTCGCATGTGACTTTGCTGAATTAATTTGAGCAGATGTTGGAATATCATGCGCATTGTGTCGTGTCGCATTTGTTGAGAGTGCAACGATAACTTTTGTATGGAGTTGGTGTGAAAGTCACAGCAATTGCACTTTAATTGCACCACATTTGTAGCTAGTTGAGGCTGTTGATACTGCTGTAACTTATATTCATTTCTGGCTCCGCCTTCACGTATGTGATTGATGAAGCTCAACTTTTGTAAATGTTTGTCAGTTTTACTGTGCAACTGAAAGTTTGCCTTCAAATTTGTCTTATAGTTGCATAATCGGCATAAATAATTATTGTTATGAATAACCATTATATCGGTGGAAGTATTCGATGATTGCCGTGAGCGATCTAATAGCAAATGCTGATTGAGTTCATCCAGATTATTTGTGCTAAAGCAATCGCATATTTGACAACTATATATTGCTGCGGGCCACAATTCGGGCAAGCAGGACGAATGAGCTGGTTGTGTTGTTTCTAGGTAAATAGTTTCACCCGATGAGGATTCACTCGATTGTCCCATGGTCATGCCCATGCCCATAGCCATATTCAACCCCATCTTCAGCGCCTTTGGGGAGTATGTGAATTGATCGGGAGTACTGCAGACTGTCGATGGCGATGTGGGCGACACTTTGCTACTGTTCGCTGTTTGTTGCTGCTGTTGTTGTTGCACTACTGCATTCTGTTGAATCAGTTGAATCATCAGGGCCTGGTTATATGCCAAGTCGGCAAAGGCTACCTCCGAAACAGGCAGAAAGTTATTGGTATTTCCTCCAACTCCTGGTGTGGATCCCAATTGCTGTTGTTGCAGTAAATTAAAAGCCTGAATGTGCTTGATATTATTCTGGAGCACGGCCATATTGTGCGTATGCTTTTCACTGGTCATATGAATGCGTAGATTACGCGCTACAGACGTCTCATAGCTACAGATGTCACATCTAAATGACGGCTTGGGTTTGATTGAATTTCCTGTTGAAGATGATGACACTAATGTGGGTGAGCCTGCAGTATTGTTTACATTGCTGCTGCTGACATTAACACTAACGCTTCCACTGGACGTGGAGCCTGTTGATCCCAATGAAACCTGCTGTGGATGCTGCTGCTGCTGAGGTGTTGTTGACAGACCGACTCCTTGGGACTGGGAAGAACTGGGACTTGGTAGCAATAATTTGGCAACCATATTCTGGGAGCTGTTTAACTCCTGCATGTTGTTCAGGTGCTTATCGGACTGCATGTGTATTGATAAGTTACCCTTGGTCGTTGTCGAATAATTGCAGATCTCGCACCGATATGGCTTATAGCCACATGAGTAGGACTCGCCTCGTGCCAACCGTGGATGCTGTTGACCTGTGAACGCATCATATCCATTTGCAGTCACCCAGAATGAATTGAATATTAATAAAAAGAAGAATTAGCAATTATTGCTGTGATTAACATTATTAAGCAAAAAGTCTTATTAGTTAATCTTAATGCTTTTGCACCTTTTTTGCAATAAACGAAATTGTGTTATTTTTAAAGTTACAAAAGTTGTCCATTGGAGACTGAGAACCGAACTTAAGTTTTTATTTCACCGGTTAATTAATTAAATTAAATTAACTGTAACATAATAAAATAAAATTATTTGTCTTATAACTATGCAGACGTAATTAATTTATTCATAGTTTTATTTTGTAATATTGGCAATATATAGTGTATGTATGTATGTGTATAGTATGAATACTTCTGTATTATAAATATTTTTAAAATGTGATGTAATTTTGGTTGGAACTCTTAAATGATTTCAAATACCATTCATGACAATATTCATCATTAGTAATTTCAATTTAAAAATTTTATTTCGAAGTGCCTACATTTAAGTAATCGACGACATACATATATATACTATCGTTAGCTAACAACTAAAACAACTTACCTGCTAAGCAATAACCACAGGCACTTTCCCCATCCGGGTGTTTTTCACGCATATGAATCTCTAACGTCTCCTGGTATTTATAATGCCAATTACATTGCGGACATTTAAGGGTCTTACATGAGTTGCGTGTTGACATCTGGACTCCGCTATTTAAGCGTGCCGAATTCAAAAGCATTTCACAACTGTAATAAAACAACCAAGCATATTAAAAATATTAATATAAATCTCCATGCTAAGTTAAAGATAAATTTTAACAAATATTATAAAGACTTAGCAAACTTAAAATTAAACATTAACATAGTTTCGTACTAAGAGACACTACAAAAGGAACAGTATAGTAAAAATAGCTGAACCTCTTTCGCAGTCCATTAAAGTTCTTATGAACGTATTGTCTGAAAAATATAAACTACAGTTATGAACATAATGATACCCATATTTCCAGAAAGTTAATAGAATCAACAAAGTTCTGTTTATAAGGGCGTCAATCTGCGCAAACACACATGAGAGTTTTAAATAAATACCAGGCATATTATCCATTTTAATTATTTAATATAATTTCGAGCCATGACTCTATTCAATGCATAAAAAGACACTCAATGGGAGATCACATAATGGCGACAATGTCACCCCATTTATAAAGTGTTGATGAAATTTTATGTATCTTCGTAAATTGTGGCAATTGAAGCTAAAGAGACATGCATATGTAGATGTATTTATATACATGTGTATCACTTATCAAGTGAAATCACAGCAATTGGTCTAATTTATTTTAGTTAAGCCGCCTCACCCTTGTGTACGTAATGTCTCTGTGCCCGACCAGAACTCTCTACGTCGTCACCCAAATTCTTCTCAATTCCCAACTTGCCACACCATTAAACTGCGTTAATTTACATGTACACGCATTCATGGTTATATAATCATCTACAGACCTACCACGTACCTGTCTTTTATGGAAAGTATAATTACTCGTATGGGTGCAAGTGAATTATTTTATTCTTTGTATACAAGCGAAATTCATGATGCTCAACAAACTTATGTATTACCTGATGCACTTAAGGTGCACGTTTATAGTATATATACAAATACTACTATTTAGATGCATTTTTTGCTCTATGAAAGCATCTCCGAATCATTAAAGTAAATAAGTACACAATTATTCTTATTGTTTATTAGTAATGTTCATAATTTTCTAACACTTCTATAGCCTAATACAGAATTTTAGTAAGGAAGCATCTTCATTCATTACATGTATAAAACATATTTTAAATTTTAAGTGCCATCATACCCATTTGTCAACAAAAAGCTACAATATGTCTAAGTTTATTAAATTAAATAACATATAACCGTCCCCTTATATATTCAATGATTAAAATATTTATAGGCCACGAGAAAAAAGATTAATGTAAATGAATTTTAACCTAACATGGAATTAGAAAAAAAATATATATATATATATTTACTAGCATATTTCGGATAAATTTTCATATCCATAAGTTATTATAACTTTGTGAGTCCACAATAAGAATGAAAAAATCGGAAGGAAATATGTATCTTCGACCCCATAAAGCATATTATTGGTCCAGGGCCAACAGCTGAGACAATATAGTATACCCATGCCCGTCTGTATGGACAATTAAATTAATAACGGTTACATATACCAAACTTGCTGGTGGTAGTATAACCAGGGTAGCCCAATTGAATTTTTTGACACCGGTGACTCGAGTCATAGGCACCCACATGGTGACCAATTGTCCTGACAATTGTCACCAGAGTCAGGCTAAGTGTCACCGAGTGACGTCATCGCCGCTCAAAATAAAATTTCCTTTTTTTAAAAAATTACTGCGCAATTAGTTCCAGTGACATGGTCCGCCAAGAGTTCAGTTTTGACACGTGTATTTGTTGTATTCGGTTTTTTTCGTCTGTCCGTCGTCCATTTTTTTTTCGCGGACTCTACATTTTTTCTCTAACATGTTTAGTTTTGTGAATGACGCTCTACGATTAAGTTGATTTTTGTTCTGCGCGAGTTTTACAAACAAACAAAAGTAAGTAAAATTATGATTACTTAAAAAGTTGGAACTTTAGCAACATTGGAAACAGCGTTCATAATACAAGGTAGTCAAGAGAGAATCATAAGGGTAGACGACCTTTACTATTTATCATATTAAATGTTATTATATGTTAAGTTATTTACAATATATATTTGTATTTGTATTTTATATTATTACTTATACAAAAACAATTAAAATAAATCATTTTTATATGAACACCTGGGTGACCAGTCGCGGTGACAGTCTCTGTGACTAGTCATTGGGACTGTCATCGTGAACCTGGAATTTGAAATATCATCAGAAAATGAGCACGCGAAAAAAAATTTCCCTTTCGGTGACATCGTAGCGGATCACGAGAGCGAGGGTGTCACCGATAAAGGCATGATTTCCCTGTCCGCATATACGTAAAAACGAAGCGAAAATGTCATTGGACGACACCAAAGTCAACATGACATGTCACCGGGACATATATATCGTGTTGTCTTCGATTAGACAAGATTCAATTAGATAGATTAAAAAACCTTGTGACCGTGTATATTTCACAACCTTTTTAAACTTAATGGTATATCGAAGACCAAAAAAAAAATTCTTTTTCTATGTTTTAGTACTGCAATGTCCACCCAAGCTGATGTAAAGCATTAAGTATTTATTTATCTTGAGAGTTGTATATAAAATAAAACAATTTTGGCATTTTTATTTCAAATCTAAAATCACACTTTCTGCCTTAATTTAAAATAAATGAGCGAAATAATTTTATTGAGATAAGGGTAAGAAGATATCGATAGCATCGCTGGAACATTTTTTTGTGTACCATTTTGGATAAATTGAACATAAGAAACGGAATCGCAATCACTGTTGAGATTATTGTTATCTTTATATCGCGTGGTCGTAAGTCAAGCTGTCATATGTCAATGGTTCTTTATCTAAAATAAAGCGAAACAATGTGTGCCCACAAAATTGGGAGAGCAAATCCCAATGTTCATTTGCGTTTAAATGAGCATTCGTCTTCGCTACTTACATTATTTGGCTCTATTTTGAGGATGTATGAGTTTCTCGTTGCTCTCCTCTTCTTTCCTCATCTACAAGTCTTACATGAATATACACATATTAATGTATGTATGCGTAAAATTATACTAATGAGTTATTGTGCAGTATTGACTTCCTTTTAGAAGGGTGAATAATCCCCTTTCAAAAGTTAGTGGCAAAGTTCAAACAGCAGCAATAATTACACATATTTTGCGAATCGAAAAAATCCTTTTGCAATATTAGTACGTTCTCTCAGTTCGCTATAGTCTCAACCCCATTTTTACTTTGCCCACGAAAGGGAAAACAGACCCCCGGATTGCCTGTAAAGGCAACCCCTCATAACCTTGCTAATGGCCAGCACAAATGAACCGCCAACGGCACTTTATTCATCACGTTCAAATTGTTAAAATTATGCACGAATGATACATTTTTAGTTTTTCAAGCTCTTTGTCAAAAATGCTAATATCATGTGTTAAAATCATATGTTGTATGCAAATAAAATAATATTTGCATTCGACTAAAATAAATATTGATATATTTTACGTGCACGTGGTTTGTCTGTGGAGGACAATGTGACCATGCATACTTTATACTTTATACGATATTTAGTACGTGATGGAATATAAATATATAAAATGGAAAATACTTAATGGTATATTTTAATGTGTTCGAACTGGGTATCTCACAGTCGAGCACACTCGACCGTAGCTTTCTTACTTGTTCTATTAAAATTCTTCTGAATCACTAATATCTAAACATATTTACTTATATCTGATATATTTCTATTTTCTTATGTCATGTCAATTATTTTAAAATTTCTTTAGTATTTAGCTTTCAGCCTTGTTTTATTTTGTTCGTAAAATGAAAGTCACAACCAATTCATATAGTGTTCATTGTGCCCGAAACTCATAGAGTTATATACATATAACTTATATAGTTATATAGCGGGCAGAAAAAAGCATATCCGTTTCCAATACAAATTTAAGCCTGTACATACTGGTGTACATTGTCAATTAGTAAAATTTTTTAAAATAGGTAAAACATTTATAAAGACAAAGCTTTCACATTTGTTTTTTTTTACTTTTGTAAGTTACTCTGATTAGTATAGGTATATATTATAAATTATTAGCTACAGATCTAAAAACAAGTGTTTTTTCTTTTAATTTATCTATTCAGCTTGAATTGGAACTTACCGAGCACAGTCGATACCTTGAGGACGTCCATTGATATGGTCAGAACAGGCACCAATTGTAAAACTGGAGGCTGTTGTCGTGCTGCTCATATTGACAACAGATGAAGCATTGGGCGAGATGGGCATGGGTGTTGTCAATCCCCCACTATTGTTGGTATTAGGAGATCTCTGTGGTGGAAATTGTATTGAGGGTTGTGGAGTGACTGGCGACTTCATGGGAGGTTGAATATCTAACAATTCGCATGATTTGCAGTCGACACCCTTAAAATCTACATGATCTGGGCATTTGCTCGGAAATATGAGTTGTTGCTGTTGATGTTGTAGTTGCTGTTGGAAAAAGTCCGAAAGTAGTTTGACACCTCTTGCGTTTTGCTCGTTGGCTAATGCTGCAAGGGATGCATGAAAGGAACTAAGATGTGAATGAGCTTGAGCTTCTATCGATGGGAAGATAGCGCCCGTTGGAGGCTCTGGTTGCTGTTGTTGCTCTTGCAAAGTTATTAGATGCTGTTGCAACATGTCCTCCGTGTTTGTTCCAATGGCTTCTGCTGCATCTGCGTCTGCTGTTGCATGATTCGGATTACCACCTTCTTCTGGCTCTGGACGTGATGTAGGAGATGTTGAACCCATGACAGTAGGGGATTCATTTGGTATCGACTTATCGCTACTTAGGTTATCAGTTCGAGTTCCCAAAATATCACTTGGCTGCTGCAGTACTTCCAAGTCATTTAGTAACGAAGCTTGCGTTAAAGCTGGTGTAACAATGGACACAGATGAGATGCACATTGAGTTTGATAATGTCAATGATGAAGGTGTCGTTGTTTTTGACGTTGCTTTAATTGCATGTGTATTGACGCATGCTGTTGATTTTGGAGCGATGTTATTAGTCTTTATGGTTGCTGTATTTAAGGAACTAAGTTTCACAGTGCTTTTGACTGCTACTTTGGATGCCACCATTGTCTTCACCAAAACATCTTCCCGATCACTATCGTTATTATTACCATTATCGCCATGACTATCACTGCTATTACCATCGATATCTTTTCGATTATCATCATTGCAATTACCATCATTACGAGGGCAACGGTTCGAGACTGGATCTGCTAACGCCTCCACCAAATTGCAGCTACTTTCGGAATTGGCCGCGTCCTCGTTGTCTGGATCAAGTGGCTGAAGGAATGATATTTGCGGCTTTTCATCCATATTTCTCTGAATGATGGCACTGGAAAATTCGCGTTTTAGCAGCTGCTGCTCAAGCTCCACCAAATTGAGCCCGTGCTCTGCTTTCGCATGTAAACTAAATGAATTAACGTTGCCAAAAGACAATTTACAGATGAAGCACATCAATATGGGCTTGTGCGAAGGCGTTTGAAATACATTTGCACCATCCTGACAGTGGGTGTTGACATCTTGAGCTGAGATCACACGAAACGAGTGAATTTTCGGGCTTAACTGATAATAATCTTTTAAAATTCCGTGATCCGTTACGATTTGATCCTGAAAATGTCGCACTTTATTCGGAAAAGATTTCCCCTCGGCGATATTTCCGCCCGTTTTAGTCGTTGATGGTAGTATATCTAACTGTGCGGCAGCTTTAGACGATGGTTTGCTGGTAAGCGTTGCGGATGTTAAACTTGTGCTCGAAGAGGCATTCACACTGCCTGCATCGATAATAAATGCACTGCCATCAAGATTGTATACTATTTTGCCATTAAAAGTTTCAACATCAGTACTGGACATTGGAGAGCCGTCATTAGCATTGGAGACCTGCGAATAAATCATTAATTTTAAAATTACGACTTCAATATAAGGTGAAGGAAAATCAAATCAAAAATATTTGGTGAACCATAAAGTTTTTGGAAAAATTAGAAAAGTAAGCATTAACTGCCGAGATAATCGATATCGCCGCCTGTCCGTTCATATGAGATGCCAATCTTTGTGACAATACTCGTGTGTGATATGCAAATCAAGTTTATTTCAAATCTTTGCCCCTCCGCCTTCCGCAAGAATGCTACATTTTTCGGTATACACAAAAATAATTGTAGTCTTGTATACACAAAAATAATTATAGTCGTTTTAATCCCCGAAAGTTTGGTTCCGATCGGCTGAAATAAAACCAAACGCAGCTTCACTTGTGTAGCTTCTGGGTGGACAATATAACCGTGTATGGTTTATTTTATACTTTATGAAATAGTGATGGAATAACAATAGCCTAATCATTGGCAACATAGCATATTACAATTGCATAGCGGGTATCTCACAGTCGAGCACACTCGACTGTAGCTTTCTGACTTGTTTTAAAATACACATGCAAGTCAACAAATCATTTTCATTTTCTGAAGCAAACTAAATAATATGAACTTCAACCTGTACCACGTAATTGGTTGAATAGTGTACAAAGCGAGTATAGGGGATTTCCGAATAATAAATATGTATTCGCATTTATTTTATTCTAATGTCGTTTTGAAGAACAAACGTTTGAGAGAATGAAAGTTCTAACAATCCGAAATAGGTAATTACTTCATAATTATCTAAAATAAGTTTTATAAAGTGCTAAAATGTCACCTAATGACAATTCTCCGCTCTGATGATAAAAGTTTTTGCATAAACAATATCGCATGCGTAAATCTCTTTTAGAATCAATAATTTTGTACAACAAAAAATAAATAATTAATAGTAAATAATAAGAATATTTGCTCAAATTTATTTGAATTTCAACTTAAATGTTATTTATAGTGGTAAAGCATTATAATAAATGGAAATTCAGTATTACCCACCCATTTTATTAGAATTCGCAGGAAAGCAATGAAGTTGGGGTTCTTAATTTCAATCATATTTATTGATTCGAGTATATCATAAAAGAAAATTATGAAAATCACTGGAGTAATGAAGAGTCGTTAAAGACGACTTTTGCATTTAGACTTGAATGAGTGCGTGGAGATGTTATTCTTTTTTTTTTTTTTTTGCATGCCGACTAAGCATGCACAAAGCCACGCACATTATGAAAAGAGGCAGGCGTCGGTACGAATACTGCACGACCACGTCTGGACAACAAGCGCAAGCAACGGCGAAGGCGAAGGCATTGCCACACTTAAAGCTACAGCCAAAGCCAAAGGCAAAGCCGCATGCCACACTCGGATGGTGATGGTTGATATATCAGAGAATTTGTGTGTGGGTGTACTACATAGCATAAGCTCAAGACAAACTGAATATAAACCAGTTAAGCAATATGAAAACAGATAACGACTACTCCGCACACAGTAGAAATAAAGACGTAGCAACAACAAACCAACAACATCAGGAACCTCAACATATGCATACACTTAGCAAAACTTAACTTCAATTTCCATTACCATTGTAATGAATTGTTAATATCGAGTTTTACGGTCAGAATGATTGAGGGAAAAACTGGTAACCTTATCATTTTTTTTTTCTTTTACATTTACATTACATTTAATTTAGTAATAAATCCTATTCCTTTATTTTTTAAATTCAATTGATAATTTTGTCGACTATTTCTGGTGCTTACCAAGTAAATTTAACAAATGTCGTTTGATAATTGTTAATGATTCTCAAATGAAATTTATACAGCAAGCAATGTTTTTATTTTAATCACATCTTTTTTAAAATAAATACTGACTGATTAAAAACTTTACTTAAACTTAAACTAGGAAGGGGAAGAACTAATATAAACATAATTAAGAAAAAAAATTGAAAAATGATAAATGTAAATCACATTTTCTACAGTGTACATAAAACATTTCAGAGTCACCCACCCCTAGTATTCCACTCTGTCTGATGAAGGTAATGGGCAGTCAAAAGGAGAAGAGAAGAGCTATTGATACAAAGAGAAGAACCTTGATTTGCCTTTGTTTTGAATAGCACCAGAGCCAGAAGAAGGCACTGAACTTTTTTTATTCGGGACTGCAATGATTATGGTCAGGCTAGTCTGAGATTCCTTGTACGCCACTTTATTCTGATTAATTATATTAAAAAAACAAAACAAAATATTCTCCTCAGTTGAATGTCGAGCTAAAACTTACTGCGAGGCGTGCTGTATCGCTTAGAGATGACTCCTTCTACCTAAAATATGCATTTCATATTCAAACAAAGTCTATCTATCTTCTTTATATACTTAGAATTACTTATTTAAGATATATTTTATTCCAATTTTAATTTAGTTATTTAAATATTTATAAACTTTATATGTAATTCATATGTCATACATACATATGTTATCTATGAAGTCCAAATAGGACGAAGAGTATCGCCCATTTGAGTAAAACGTTCTCACTTGCTTTAAATTGATATTGGTACTCTTTATATCATTTTTATGAGGTTTCGATTTTTTCTTTTATTTTTGCAAATAAATAGATGGCAATACATCTAATTAGAATTGACTCAATGATATATAAATCTGCATATAGATATGTATATGTACATATGTTTAATTTATATTTAAATTATGTAAAAAAAGACGACATTGCTGCTATACATAAATACAGTTAAGAAGAGCACAATGAAGAACGCATTATTAGGGGAACTGTGAGTTTTTGCATTGTTCCTGAGATCTGCTGCGCCAAGAATACATCAAACTGTCATTGTGGTCGGTCGGCTATTAAAAACGAACTCTACCCTTTGAGATAGCTGGGTGCCTTTCGGGTAGAGGGAAGGCACAAACACTCACAACCAGTTGAGGAAACAGCCCATGATCATGTACATCAACATGAAGAAAGGGCAAGGAGGAAGGGGTTTGGGTACACACCCTTTATACACATACACATGCCTGATACCTTTTATTTAGCCACGTACATAGTTGGCTCAATACCTCCAATACAAATCGTATTGTATGTATGCGTGTGTGCGCGGAACGTTGCATTTTTACTCAGAAATCGCCTTTGTTCTGCGATTTCGGAATAAAAAAGTTGCGAATATAAAACAAAAGTGTCACTGCTGAGTTCAGAGTCTGAGCTTGCATTGTTCCCTTGTTGCAAGATTTTATGTGTTTTTATGCTTTTTTTTAATTTATACTCAGAATTTATATATAAATATATATATATATATATATATATATATATATATACATATATATTATACATATATACATATCTTATGGCTGTGATAATTTGATTTTTTATGCCACTTCGCAATCATTCATTTCGGTGAGATCAATGGGATCGATTCGATAGCCTGCGAAGTGCGACAAAAAGGGAGCCTCCATCCCAGGATTCAGCTCTGTGGAGTGACTCCAGAAGTCTGCGATTTCAACTGTGCGGCCACAATGATGAACTCCGTTCAAAATTCAATTCAGAGTCGATGGTATACGCAGGAAAAATGTACAACAAGAGAACAATATATAATATAATTTATTTTAGGTTTTGGTTGTTGTCGCCTTCATTAATATCGTCAGGAATAAATTTTCACATACTAATACAATGAATTAATGCTAATGAAACTTTAACATTTTTAAGGGCAGATACGTACAGCTTCGATCAAGATTGAATACCAACCCCAATTTGATTCACTTTCAATTTTGGGAACTGTCATAATTTGCACGACCAAGTAATTACAATTACAAAAGTAACCAATTCTTAGCCGAAAGATAATGTATTTCTTATTACTTTTGGAAATCTATCAATTATAACTAACGCTATATTGAAAAAATGAAACTGGTATATTACAAAATAATTAACAATTAAACACCATATCTATGTAGATTTATACATGTGTGCTTACACATAATCACGCAATGTAAATGATTATATTATATCAAACTATGTGCAAACCAATACACGAAAGAGCAAAACGAGTATTAATATGTAAGGGTAAAGAATATAATAAGAAACAAAACGGGTCAAAAACAAAGACCACCAAAGAAAAAACAATTTCCATAAATAGGTAAATATATGTATCTATATATTGTTTTGTATACACATACATATACACATATGCATATGTATTTTAATATGTATGAATGTGTATGCATGAATTGAGGGAATTGTTTTGGCTTTCCTCTTCTAAGAAACGGTTGTCCTCTCTGACAAACACACAGGGTAGAAAGTCAGTACGATAAATCTGGGTCCACGGCCCAGTGTCTGAGTGCAGGAGCACCATAGCCCAGTCGTTCATTTCGTTAACAACGAGAAAATATGGTAACAATGACAACAATAGCCCGAGTAAACCAATGTCAGATTTTGTTTCTGCTTACAGACTGTACGTACACATACATACATATGTACATACATACGTACACGAAGCAGATAAATACCCAATTGAATTTCTTGTCACCGCTGACACGTTTCATCGGTACTGTCCCAGTCAGGACCTGACATTTGTCACCAGAGTCAGGCTAAGTGTCCTTTACACTTTTTATACCCGCTACCCATAGGGTAGAAGGGAATTATAGCTTTGTGACTTCAGGAAATGTATGTAACAGACAGAAGGAAGCATTTCCGAACCCATAAAGTATATGTATTCTTGGTCAGGGTCACCAGCCGAGTCGATATAGCCATGTCCGTCTGTCTGTATAAACACATAGATCTCAGAGAGTATAAGAGCTAGAGATACCAAACTTGGTACCATTATTGGTGTATGTCGTAAGCAGATCAAGTTTATTTTAGATTTTTCTCACGCCTCTTTCCGCCCTCTGAAATCGAAAAACGATTTACAAGCACAATTTTGAAGATAGAACTTCGAATTTTGGTAGGAAGGTAATTCTAGTCTCGATAGCCTGCCGAAAATTCGGTCGCGACCGGATGAAAATCTTGGAAGTTAGTCAAAAAACAATTCTGGAGGACAATATGCATGGTAAATTTTACCAATATACCGAAAATACCCAAATTACTTTTTAGTATTTTTGAGGTTATCTCACAGTCAAGCACACTCGACTGTAGCTTTCTGACTTGTTTTAACTAACGTTGTAGTGAACTTACCGATAAAGTTGGGTGAGGCATTCACCCCCTTAACAACATTTTATGAACTGTAAGAAAATAAATTGTTGTCTGTAAGTTATTTAGATATATACAATATGTATAATATGGTTATCAAAAATACCTTAAACGTATTTATCCTATGTATTTTTTTTGTATTTGGAGAAACGATATATTTAATTTTCTAAAAAATAACATAACATTTGATAAAAAATATTGATAAAAATATTACTAGAATATATAATTTAAATTAGTATATTTATTATTATATTTATGTTTGCATTTATAGTAAGGAAACAGGACAAGTATATTGGTGTATTAATGTACAATTAAGTTCAAATAGTTGATATATAATTTTGATAATGTAAATATATATAACGTATAACTTAAGTGCTGTGCATGTAATCTATATTTTACGCATAGGGTAGAAGGGTATTATAACTTTGTGACTCTAGGAAATATATGTAAAAGGCTGAAGAAAGCATCTCCATAAAGTATATATACTCTTAATCAGGGTAACCAGACTAGTCTATATAGCCATGTCTATCTGTCTGCCTACCTGTCAGTATGAACACCTAGACCTCAGAGACTATAAGAGCTAGAGATTCCAAACGTGGTACCAGCAATGGTGTATGTCCTACGCAGATTAAGTTAGTTTGTTTGGACAATGTGACCGTGCATAGTATAATTTATACTTTATGCGATATTTAGTAAGTGATGGAATATCAATATATCAAATATAAGGAAATACCTAAATTACAATATGGGTAGTGGGTATCTCACAGTCACAGAGCGTACTCGACTTTAGCTTGACTTGGCTTTAGCTGACTTGTATTCTTTATATGTCTGTACTTTTTATAAAATTCTAAAGTAAATTAATATTTACAAGTAGTCTTGGATACTGAAGTGGCCTATTCCTTATAGAACTCAGTTTAGACCCTTACCCCGTAATACTCTCAACTCTTAAAGAAAATATATTCGTGATCAGCGTCATCAGCAAAAATGGTGAAATTCATTACTGACAATTTGTTTTTGTAATAACTACTTACTAAAAAGACTTTTTTCATAATAGACTTATTCTTGAAGAGGATTGAATTAAATAGCTTAATCGAATAACATCTATCAATAATCGCAGGAGTGACGTATACCTTAACTGTGAGTATGTCAAAGGTGCTTATGTTATGTTGTCATGTTTCATTTAAGAAGGCTTATAAAGTAAGACAGATTTTTATACCCTAAGAATACCCTAATTTTGAAAATAAAAAAACAATTTGCATGTGCGATTTTGAAGTTAGTGGAAATTGAAAGTTATTAAAGAAACAATTTAGTATGGGAAAACTATACGCAGACGCTGTGACCTTGCATGGTATATTTTATACGTTATGGCTTTCTGAATTGTTTTTTCAAAACTGGTTCTAATTCGGAGCAATTAGCTAGGAAGCAAAAAAAAAAGGAAAAGAAAATTTGGCCTCAGTTATATGATTACTGCTCAAGTCACAAAATGAAATTTGGGCAGAGAAACAGTCCCGCTTCCAGACAAGAAACTGAGTTTCGCTATTCTACAGCCTAGCCCCAAATGTAGTGTGAGAAACAAAAACCACAAGAACAACAGTTGAACCAGCTATTTTCCAATTATATGTTATTATAGCCTGATGCTTTAGACATTATACACTTTAAAATGGGCTCTTGTTAATGGCAGATTAACATTGTTTAGAAATTAAAGAGAATTAATTTAATATTGAAAATAACTAATTGACATTGCGCATTTTTGAAACAAAGGTAAATGATTTGAAATTAGCTTAATAATGCAAATATCTTCAATGTTTGTTTTGTTTTTGTTTTTTTTTTTTTTGAAAATTCCTAGGTAGTTTTTTTATTGATAATTTTATTCTTTAAGTGCAAATAAATGAATCTCGCGCGGATAAATAAATTGACATTAAATTGTTATAGAGTACACAAAAGTCGACTTAATAACATCAACTTTTTTATTGCCACTTTTAATTTACCCTTTCATGTCAGCTCCGCTTTTTATCGAGCGGTAATTAAATATTGCGTTCACGTAATTGGCTCTATGTACATATGAATGTAGATGTGTACACTTATGTATGTATTGTACACGTCGGAAGAGAAGAGTCGAATAATAATTTGCGAGGCAATATCACACACACACACAGTCACATAAACGCGCAGCCATACGCATCTTTTGGTTCGCATCAATCTGCCGTGGTGGCATCGGTCTCGGGGCCGTATCCGTTTGCGCATGATCATGCTCAATATTAAAGCCCAAAAGCAGAAAAAAAACGAAAGAAAAGAAAAAGAGTTCAATGCCCAAAAACTGGAAACTGCCCAACGACATAATTCGTGTCCCACAAAAAGGTGTGAAACTATTTCCAAATTCATGAAGCCGCTCGTTTATTGAGCCAGCACCAATCACGTACCGATAAATATATAAAATACCCACTCACTCAAATGTACTTTTAAATGTATATATGCGGGTATACACATCCCTACATACATTTTCGGAAGTACAAGTGTAAAAATAAAGCAAAATCAGAGTATAATATTGATACATAGAAAGCTAAAGACTAGTGTGCTCGACTGTGAGATACACGCTATTCATTTTGAATAAAATTAAAATTCTTTAATTCGATGTTATGAAATGTAATATCTAGGTTAAATAACGATCTGATATGTATATGACTATAGTGCCACTTACTGAGCATTGTTAATAAATAAACAGTTAGCATTAGCTCTTGTAACTGTTTCAGAATTTTAGAGTAGCAAGGAAGTCAGAGAAAAATGGTCAAAAGTTTTCACTGATAAGATTATTAGAATACAAATATTATTGATGGTCGCTTAGTTATTTTATGTGGGTTCCGAACAAATATTCCGAATGAAGTATATTTCCCCAATCTTACTTGCTCTAAACTATGGATAAAATATGGATTAAATATGGATTAAATTCTTAGCTTATAATTTAACTGTCCATATGATAGAATGGCTTTGAGCCTAGAGACTGAATACCATATATGTTATACCAAATTTACGCATTTTTTTCTGCTCTCCAACGCTTAATAAACTATTCTCAGTGTTTTCTATAATCAAATGTCTATATAAATATATATATATTATTTTATATATAAAATAGGGCCATATACATATATATTTTTTATATTTGTATATACATGTCGGCGATGCTCAACTAAGGTATGATTGCCGGTGATTCAAAACTGTAATTTCACGAAGATGACCCGCAAAGCATATTAAGAATTAAAAAGTAGCAGGCGGCAGCAGCGGAAGTGGCCGAGACGCCTTTTCGCTCATTAAATTAGATTATTGTCAATATCTGTACATATACTATGTACATATACATATGAATGTATGTACATACGAATGTATAATGTTTTGCCACAATCGGCACAATATGCACATTAACTACTATGCCCTACATATAATTATAATATAATGTGTACATAAATATATTATAACGAACATGGTTGGGCGGTTGTGTTCTCACCATGCAAAGGAAGACGTTAATTAGTCGCCAATTTAATAATACTTAATTCGTTGACTTATTATCGTATATTCTACATAATTGTAATTGTAACCATAATATACAAATATAAGTAACGAAATTCGTTGAACATTTTTAATTTCGTTTAATTATTTCCAGTGCGTCATGTGCACACACTCGTATTTAGGTATACACTACCACTCACACATGCAGGAAAAGTTTGATTGCTCCATGATTAACAAAGAGTATGTTAACCCTCATTGTACCTTGTCATCACCTTTGCTTCCCATTACATACTTAAAAATATGTATGTTGGGCATTATTTACTTTTGTTTTTAATGCGTGTATGTACATATATGAGATGTGTATTGGTAGTTTGAATGCTTACAGAATATTTCGTGTCATGCAACATTAACTCAACTGCTGAAGCTAACAATGGAGGTGTGGAAGAAAGCATATAAGTGTATATTGTAGTTGATCAGTTGAACCGGTTTGAGGATATTCAAGGCTTCGTTAGACATTTGTTTTTCCCCTTATTGACGAGTGGAATAAATTCATACTTTTTCAAATTCATACAATGTTGCTAATTAAGCACCTAGCGCTGAACAACTAATAACTTTAATTTCTCAACATTATCTCTTATCAGAAATAATTTCTAAACGGATATGTAACTAACTAACTAACAGCATATGAAACAAAGCAACTAAAGATGTGCAGCTACCCTTGGATTTTATACAAAATACTTTTTAAATTATTATTTCTTGGATAACTTCATTCACTGTCTTAGAACATAGAAAATTGACCAACAATATGATCTGGAGCAAATATCTAAAGAAAAATTGATATATGTATTACATGAGCATTTTTACGACGTTTTGTATCTTCTGCCTGTTATTTATATTTTCTGGTTGCACAAAGATATTAAGCCGCTTTCCCTACGGTGAGTCGATACACAAATATATTTGGTTTATACATTACACAGAAAATGAAAATTCATTGATATTAAATAACATTCGAACAACTACAAAGTTTCTCATCCGCTTAAAACCAAATTTATATTAAGAATTAAAACTATTGTTGGGGTTCCGATAGGTGCTAGCGAATTGCGCAATAGGCATGCAAAGAAATCGGTAACTGATATTTTGGCATAAGACGTTAGTGAAAGTCATTTGGAAAAGTTTAATGCTTTGTTATGACATAATATTAACTACAGAGCAGCTACTACATAGCAGCTATCGAATTAGTTTAAATATGAAGTTTAAATGAATAAATAATTAAAATGAATATGCAACAAACAATAATGCCTTATAAATCAGTTTTATATGATGAATGTATATAGTACATACATACGTATGCCAGTCAGCTACCAGTAAGAAAAGACTAGAGCATTCATTGCTTAATTGAGAAGGGGCCGATGTGGGTGATGGGTGTGTATGACCAATAGCAAGGCTGTTCTGAAACTCTCTTTGCTAGTGGCTGGACATTGCTGTTTTATTTTCTCTCGCTCCTGCTCTCGCATCTCGTGGCGCAAAACATTCATCGTGAGCCATTTACAATTAAGCACGAACGCTCTCAACAAGGGTGGTAACAGTGCAAACAACAACGACATCTAATTAATGCCTTTTTTCGTCCCCCTTTCCGTATGTTGGGGAGCAACTCTTTGTCATTGGCTCACGGATATATACGGATAAGATTACATCTATACATACGTACATGCGCGCACTCAATTTATATGTAATCAAAAAGGTTTAATTAACATAGAGATCTCAGAGATTATAAAAGCGAAAGAAACCGAACTTGGTGGCAATACTCGTGTCATACGCACATCAAGTTTATTTACAATTGTTGTCACGCCTTTTTGGGTTCCTTAAATTGACAAAAAAAAACGATTAAGAAGCGTAATTCTAAATTCACACAATCAGAACGACAGTCTTAATAATCATGGAAACCTACTCAAGAAATAGTTTTGAAAAACCGAGCTTAGTTACTTTAGGATATAATGTGACTGGACAGTATTCCATATATATATATATAAAAAAAAACAGAATGCAATTTAGTCTATCACTCTCCACTTGAGAGCTTTAATTTTTGTTTGCTTATTCAAACGTTTGCTTATGTGTATATTTAATTATCAATGATAATTTTTCAGGGCAATATAGGAGTAGCAAGATCACTCATTTTGAACTTATTGACATATAATTATGAATTCTATTAAAATGAATCAATACAATCACACATAAGGATGCCATCTTAGCGTTAAGCCTTTTATTTAATTCTCAGTTTCCATTCAGATTTTTTGAGTCTTCAATTGATTTAACAAATTTACAGCTGATATAGGGTTGGGTCCACGCAAACATAACCAATAGTCAACAAACATGGTTATATCCACATGTGTGTGTGTTTAAATAGGTGAGACTTTGTGTGTAGGGCTCTCGCTTCCTTAGTTGCGTCGTGTCGGGTACTGAGCCGTCGTGTGCATTGAATTAAAGGCCACCCTTAAAGCGGGCATTCAATAAACAGCAATAACAAAAATAAAAACGCTTATTCACCGTAAAGATAAACTCAACTCTTATGAGGGGAGTAGGTGCTAAATACTGACTGCGACGTCTACACGCATACATGGGTACATGTTTGCAGACGTATTATAAGTATGCATAGCATGCTCGGACAAAAACTACAGTGAAACATGTGACAACACAAGCTATCATAAGTACAGTTGGGTGGAGATTTATGCACATACATACATATGTATGTATGTCAATAATATTAATATTAATATACAATTTGTTTTTAATACAAAATAAGAACAGAAATCCCTTTTAGTCTTTTTTAATTACAATCTGACATGAAATTTAAATTTCGCGCTAGAATCACATAATGTTTCTAATACAAAATAAGAACAGAAACCCCTGTTTAGTCTCATCTATGTGCAATCTGAAATGAAATTGGAATGTCGCACTAGAATCACGTACTGATAGCTACAATATTAATAATAATAATAATAAGGGTAATTACTCATATGGAAATGTTAATGCGCAGGTAGTCTCTATTCTGTGTTTATAAAAAGTGAATTTAAAACTCAAAAATTGCAACTATACGTTTCCGTTTTAAAGTATTTATGTACACATAATATATATTTGGATATGCATGGCTGCTGTGGGATATACAAGACATTTTCCATGACCCCATTTTTTCCCAAAAAATGGGAGGAGCCAAAGAAGCGAATCAAAATGATACAAAATGAAATGAGTTTGGCGCTTACGCTGTTTTTGATAATCAAACAGCGTAAGCGCCAAACAAACCAAACCTAATTAAAGCAGTCGCTGTTGATGTTTCGTTGACGGAAAATCAACGACCAATCAGAAGATGCAATGGCAATGGATGAGATGAGAAAGTTAAGGAATATTCCTCGCATACCAGAAATGAATATCACGTACACACACACACTCATGCATAAAAGTTAACACTTGCTAAAGGACGCATATACATATACATATAATGCTTACATATATACATACTTACATACTTACATACTTACATACTAACATACTTACATACTTACATACTTACATACTTACATACTTACATACTTACATACTTACATACTTACATACTTACATACTTACATACTTACATACTTACATACTTACATACTTACATACTTACATACTTACATACTTACATACTTACATACTTACATACTTACATACTTACATACTTACATACTTACATACTTACATACTTACATACTTACATACTTACATACTTACATACTTACATACTTACATACTTACATACTTACATACTTACATACTTACATACTTACATACTTACATACTTACATACTTACATACTTACATACTTACATACTTACATACTTACATACTTACATACTTACATACTTACATACTTACATACTTACATACTTACATACTTACATACTTACATACTTACATACTTACATACTTACATACTTACATACTTACATACTTACATACTTACATACTTACATACTTACATACTTACATACTTACATACTTACATACTTACATACTTACATACTTACATACTTACATACTTACATACTTACATACTTACATACTTACATACTTACATACTTACATACTTACATACTTACATACTTACATACTTACATACTTACATACTTACATACTTACATACTTACATACTTACATACTTACATACTTACATACTTACATACTTACATACTTACATACTTACATACTTACATACTTACATACTTACATACTTACGTACTTACATACTTACATACTTACATACTTACATACTTACATACTTACATACTTACATACTTACATACTTACATACTTACATACTTACATACTTACATACTTACATACTTACATACTTACATACTTACATACTTACATACTTACATACTTACATACTTACATACTTACATACTTACATACTTACATACTTACATACTTACATACTTACATACTTACATACTTACATACTTACATACTTACATACTTACATACTTACATACTTACATACTTACATACTTACATACTTACATACTTACATACTTACATACTTACATACTTACATACTTACATACTTACATACTTACATACTTACATACTTACATACTTACATACTTACATACTTACATACTTACATACTTACATACTTACATACTTACATACTTACATACTTACATACTTACATACTTACATACTTACATACTTACATACTTACATACTTACATACTTACATACTTACATACTTACATACTTACATACTTACATACTTACATACTTATGTACTTACATACTTACATACTTACATACTTACATACTTATGTACTTACATACTTATGTACTTATATACTTATGTACGTATGTATGTACATACATATATAATTACGATATCATTCACAGGTGAACGCAATGCCAAGTAAACTGCCTGTATCGAGCTGGAGCCACGCCTTTGCATATGTTGCATATATACATACATTGTACATCGGTTAGCCTTCCACTTCTCCTGTGCCGGGTTACCGTAGGAATAATGAGTATACCCCCAAGCAGCAACCGAGCGAGAATGAAATAGAAGGAGCCGAGCACACATTAGCAGCATCAGCAATCATTGCAACGAAAACAATAAATCGTAAAAGTAGAGTCATTGCCATTAAGTTCGCGTCTAATGCACCCATCTCGCTCACGCCCATATCAGCGTTAAGAGAACTGTAAGCGACAGCATCTGATTTTGAAGAGTATCGAAGAGAGCGTAGTTGATAAGCATAAAGCTTAAGAGAAGCTTTTAATTAAATCAGAGAGAGTGACTGCTTGCTCTCTCGTCTTTCATGGCCTGCGTCGGATTTTCACTTGCTCTCCGCGACCTTTTTATTTTTATTTAGTCTGCGCCCTGCGTAGCAAATGAATAAAAACAGTGAACTTTTAATTTAAGCTAAGTTTAAGACAGAAAAATCAACATCTATGTATAAGCATAAATATAAATCCCAGATTTGCAACACTGCAATAGATACCGGGAATCACAAATATTTTTGTACATTTTTTTATTCATTTATTTTATATAATTGTTATTTTTATATTGTAATTCCATCTAAAATATATTTGAAAGCTCACAAACGCGCAGAAAGCGCTCTCTATGTATTTTGTGTCAGGTCTTTAAGTAGGAGACAAAGCAGCCGACCATCTCAGCCCAAACTCAAATCGTCAATGCAACATATGCACACGGCCGCCTTACCCTTGTTATTTTCCCTAGGTCTTATATATTCATATATACGCACATACAAACATCCACATACATTGTTAGAAGTCCGCTCAGTAGTGAGAATATCTTCAGAAGCGCTTGGGACATAAATATAATGTAAATAAATAATTTATACATAATGCGATGACTGCTCCGCTTCGACTTTGTCTTCTTCTTGCTATCCCAAACATGCTCTCTCGCTTTCACGCATTCTGTTTTGCTCAACGACGCTGGTAACGACATCGTCGTATCCACCACCACCAACACCACCTTCACCACTGACTGACTTCGCTCTCCCCACGGACGATGGTTAACTTTGTTTTGTTCTGTGCTGCGCTGTTCTGCTGGGTTGTGGGTGTAACTGTTAGTGTTTGTGTTTGAGCGCGAAGACCAATGCGCTCTGTCTAAGGACTGGAAAGGGATAGAGCCACGCAAGTTGAATGAGCTTCAGTTCAAACCCGAAGAAGCACCAGAGCCCGAACCCGAGCCCGAGACAGCTCCGTTTCTCAGGACCATAAAAAACACAATTACTCAGGTCTGTCTAGCCTTTTTTCTTTAGAGTGCATATGGTTTCCTGCTCTTGGTTTTTTTTTGTTTTGTCAGATTGTCTTGAGCTCAGATTTCGTATTCGTCTTAGGACATTTTCATCTCATTTTAGATTCGGATAGAAAAAATGTGCTCCCTCTCACACTCTCAATTTCATCCATCCCTCCTAACATTATTGTTTATACTTTTGCATCTTTTCATTGTATGAGCTGCTATGTGTAAGGTTCTGTGTTTTTATGTGTGTTTGTGTATGTATGTGTATTTTAGTAGAATTGAAATTTCAGTGTAGTGGGCAAACGTCGCGGAAGTTAGCAATCAATTTATTTTTGCAGCAATGAAAACATAGGTATACAGCATGAAAGAGCGAGATAGACCCAAATGCTGTCCGAAAGAGACCGAGCGGGAGAATGATAGAGCGAGAGAAAGAGTGTAAGGAACATAGATAATTAAATATGTACATCTACATCACATTTATATGGATGTACACCTTAAATATATATGTATGAACATATTCACGGCCGTCATAACGACATCGGCGTATGCAAATATTTGTGATGTACATACATATTTATATATGCATATACATATATGTTCGCAGTCAAGCACTTATCATTAATACACACAGCTGTAAATACGAGAAACGACTTTATACCTTCGTTTTGATTTCTATAATTTTATCAATTTCGTTGATTTCCAAGTTTTTTTTTTGCATCATTTACCAATTCATTATAATGGCTCTAGTTCATAGTATATTGAAATGAGTAGTGGAAAATAATGTAATGTACATGTATGCATGCATGCATTAAAGTATGTATGTAAATTTGTTTGGTATGTCAGCCACACCCACAATTGCCGAAATATTTATTGAATTGTAAGCAAAAATATATAATTATGTACAATTTATTTAAAGGAATATATTGAAATTGAAGTTGGCGTGGGAAAGTTGCGAGTAGTCTTATTAGTCTATTTAATTGGTCATCGCAATATGTACGTAAGTATGTATGTATAGGTTAATGGCGATTTTGTTTAATTATTGGTGTAATTGCTTGTATATATGTATGTATGTCTATATACAGAAATATCTACATGCGTATATATGTAATAGCATGTGTGTGTGTGTGTTGGTGTGTATGTATGAAATTAAAATACGTATTTGCACAGAGTTCTGCTCCTCCCTTTCGAGACGATAACGAATCACAAAGTGCTGGGGCTTCAGCCAGTAGCAGCTGTGTGTCTGTGTGCGGGCGAAAAGGAGCAATTAACTTAACATACAAATACATTACCACTCTCTCGCGGGCATCACACTTACACACATACATTCAGATGCAAGTATATACAGACAAGAATACACACACGCGCGCCTCTGCCCTACTGCGAGAGCAAGGTGGTACAACTGACACTGCAGCCACATGCCGCCAGGCAGCGGCAACAGCAGCAGCAGCAAGAACTGTGTCGAGAGGAGTGGAGTTGAGAAAAAAGCAAAAACAAACAAGCAATACATATGTAGCAGTAGACTTAAGAATGGGATTTGGGGAGAGTGGGGAGTAGTGGGGAATACTTGTTAGGGGGCCGCACAACAAGCACGACCAATCAAGTCTCGAGCTTGTGTTGTTGCGCGCCGCAAGGTTGCTTTGCTCTTCTCGTCGCATCTCTTCTCTTCTGTGCTCTTATCTTTTTTTCTCTTGAAAGTACGTCAGTCGACGAAATACAGCATCTGCGCGTTCGTACAAAAGATTAAGAGTGCGTCTGAACCGAAATCAAATCACACCGCTCTCTTCATTGTCTTATACCATTATCTGCGATGTTTTTTTATTTCCATTCAGCCTGCAAAGCCATCTCTGTTTTATAACCTATAGACATATGTACATATGTATGTATGAATGTATGTATGTGGATAATGTGAGCTCACATCTTCTCGTTGTAAAGCCAACCAAACAGCGAGCAATTCATCACCCATTTGTACTTGCCTACATCCATATGTATGTATTCACATGCTTTCATTTACGCAAATCGTCATCTGTTCTGTCATTGGCTAATTAGAGTTTGTTCACATTAAGCTCTTCCGAAGGAGCGATCTACTGCTCCAACAATCATTTTAATTGGTTATCAACAATTTACCTGTGCACTTAGGGTTGCTTTTTACTCATATTTAAAATATGTAGTAGTTGGGAAATATAACTGGTTATACATTATATGATCCGCATACTCTCGATATATTGTACATATATTAAACACGTCCTATTAACTAGATTATTGCTAACAATTACTCTTCAATAATGTGCTTTATATTCGCAAAGAAATATGATTCATTTGCCTATTTTAAGGCATTTTTCTTGACTGATATCTGGCAACGGTATTATCTCTCAAATTTCTTATGTAGTGCCTATTTAAAAAAATTCAATAGTTCGCTGTATGACTCGTAGCTACCCTTGTTGAAAGTGTATATTGGCTGAATGTAGTTTATTCCATATGCCATTAAAAAATGTTAAGTATTAAAATTAGTTACATTAAAATATGTAACAAATATATGTAAACAAACCAATTATTGCCTCGGCTACCGCCTGCGGATGAGATTGAACCTTGATCAAAGCCACGTTAACATTATATGTCATCTTCGAATATCAATTTATGTCTTTTATCAGGTAGGATTCAGGTAGGAATATTGCTCGCTAAGATTTTCAAAGGATTTCAGTCCAATCCAATTATTTTAATAATAAGAAGTGAATATTGAAATGAATAATTTTAATATTGCACACTTACCAATTGTTACTTGATCCGTCCTGAAAGTTCTGTTAGTTAGTGAATTCATAGATTGAATTCTGATACTTTCTTTTGATTCCAATGTGTATTTATTTTTTTATTATCGATCTGGTTTACATTTTGTTTAATTAATGCAATGAATATTTATTTATATTTTAATTAAATATTATTACTGAATTAAATTTTGATGTTGTTTTATGGTTTGTGTTTCACAGACACATCATTTTTGTACTACATATTCTTAAATGTTATAGGAACTTTTAGTGTCGAGCGTGTAGTGTACCTAGTTCAAGCGGAGTAGCGCACCTGGAATCAGTTATTTAAATCATTTTTTAATGAAGTTATTAAAGTACATTAAGTACATGTTTTAATGTATGTATTTATACACGTTACACAGAGGCTATAGATATATTGTATAAAAAGGGTTGAATATCGGGGATTTAAATGAAATATTGATTTTTACAAAATTAGATGATTGTATTGCCAAAATTTTGTTGTTGCTATGGTCAACAAGTCATCTAAAAATGGGCACTCACTGAAGATTTTGAAATAAAAATTTCCAATTTGACTTACTTCCGGTGCATATTTTGTAAAAAAAAGGAGAGGGCGAACAATTGGAAGAAGAAGACGAAACGGCAAATATGCTACGGTCACAATGCCAATAACTGACACGCTATCGAAAAATTATACAGAAACCGGTACCTATTATCTGCTACCTGGTACTCCTAGAATCTGCCCTTAGAGTCTACCTGGCATCCTGAATAATAACTGCCTTATAGGGAGTAAGCAAAACAAAGTGGATGAAGAATAAGGGTGCGGGGGCGCAATTGCCATAATCTGTGAATGAATGCGTGACAGGTGGCTTGCGATCTGAGACTCTTTTTAAAACAATCTGTTCTTAATTATAGTTTTATAAACGTACACATGCATATGAATGTAAGTATTATATACTGTAGTCTATCTTCTCTAGACATTTATATTGCATATAATATTGATATTATGTTTTAGATTATTAACTATTATTTGGAATACTAATTAATTTAATGTAATTAACGTGAAAGTATTAGTTATATTTCAATGTTAAAATGGGTTAAGAACAAGGTTACTGAAAACTTTGACAAGAAAATTTAAGGAATGAAAAACATGTTCATTTCAAATCAATCTTTTGTTGCATATCCAATTCACTTTTTTTGCATGGGGGCAGCTGCATGTGGGTTGTTTCTGGTGGACAATGTGACCATGCATCGCATATTTTTGGTATATGCGAGCTGGGTAGCTATCTCACAGTCGAGTACACTCGACTGTAGCTTTCTGACTTCTTTTCATAAAAATTGTTATTTTCATTTGTATACGCCCATAGGGTAGAAGGATATTCTTTGTGAATCCAGGAAATGTATGTAACAGACAATAGTCGATCCGAAGTAGACATGTCCGTATACATATATCTGTTTGTATGAAAATCTACATCAAGAAGAATATAAGAGCTAGGGAAACCAAACTAGGTAACAATATTCCTGTATGTCTTACGCAGATCAAGTTTATTAGAAATTTATGCCACGCTCCCTTCTACGTCTTAAAGTGTAAAAAACGACTATAAATATACTTTTAATATTTAGAGACCCCAACATCGGTACACACAATAATAATTATAGTCTTAATAATCCTTAAAAATTTGGTTATTTAAGAAACAATATTGCAGTGGATATCTCACAGTCGGGAACACTCGATTCTAGATTTCTGACTTGTTTCCAATTGATCTCATTTTTGGTATAATATTGTTTTAAAAGATAAAAATCAATATAGGTGGAAATGACCATGCACAATAATTCAATGATTGCAATTGAACCATACATTATTTTTGCCATTTTGTCGAAGATTGAGATAGCTAAATGATGCATATGACATTTGTGTATTTTGTCAAAATAAACAGCACTTTTGCGAAATCAAATGTATGTACATATGTACATCATGCTAAGCACCCTAAAACAGTCTCTTTAGCTATTATCGATATCATCGATAAAAATATTATTTTCTTTAATGTGTGTAGTTAACGTCCGTTAAATTCATTTCGAAACAAGAGCTATAAGTCAACTTTTATCGCAATCTTTTCGAACAAATATATATGTTTTCTATGAATATTTCGCTAACAACTCAAAATCAAGTGCAATACGCGAAATTTAAATGCGTTCATTTGTATTAATGTATATATGTACATGTAAATGCACAGGTATCTGTATCTTAAATATTTAGCTTGAAAGCATATGTAATTGCATATGTATGTATGTCTGTATAAATAAGTAAGTACACGTACATTCATATGTACATGCATATTCTTTGAAATCAAATGAGTGACTGCGATAGAGTGAGAGACTAGACAGCGATACGCCCGCCGATTTAATTTGCCGACTTCTACTTTTGCATTTTTAATGTCAACACTTTTACTCCTATTTGCGTGCAAGACAGTTGTCTCTTTTTCATGCATACACTCCATACACCCACCCACCCACAGAGACTTTCTATCTCTCTCTCAATACACGCGCGTCGTTCATGTTCAAGTTACACACAGACAAACACGCGCGCGCAAACACCATCACGCATACATTGTATGTGTTCCGCGATTTTGCATTCACAAATACGTGTGTTTTTGTATGTACATGCATAAATTCATATATGTACATATATGTATTCAGTATGTATATATTTACTGTTCTTATGGACCACGTGCCTCATCAGTCTTCTGAGAGCATACAAGACATCTAAATCCGGCAGCGCTCTCTCACCCCTTTATATAAGTACCATTACCTCTCTCGCTCTTACTCTCACTATATGCACACATATGTAGAAAAATATACAACACACACACACACACTTGAGAAATCGCTTTACTCTTGAGCAGTTTTTGCAACAAAAGCACATCCTCTCTCCCAGCTCACCAGCAGTTTGGAATGCAATTAACAAGATTGCCCTGCTCTTATTTTTACAGTTGTGTTTGTGCTGTTGCATGCTACTTCCAGCATTTGTACATATGTAAGAACGTGAGACTTTCTTGACGCCCTTCCTTTCATATAAATGCTCATTTCACATTTAATTTACATTATTATAGTCAAAGGTGGTCAACATAACACACATATGAATGTATAGATGCAAATAGTCAAATATGGAAAAGTCAATCGAAGAATTAACGATATTTTTAACATCTGGTGTTTCAGTTCCGGCTTATTTCGATAATCCTGAGTTTTGTTATAACCGCAAGTTTATGTACTTTTTATTAACAAATTCTGATGTTTCGCTTTTATTCAGATAACTAATCATTTTATCTATGCTTTTTATTGATTCCGAATTGGAATTTGAGCACTAATCTCGGTTTCACTCTTGGCATATTAGTTATTTATTTGAATATTATTAATTTTTTTCTTTTATTGTAATATACCACATTTCGATTCGATGGAAACTTCGTTTAAAAATCCCCTTCTCAAATCAGGGCACTATTCTAGAATCTCTAGATATATTGACACAGGTTTTTGCAACATCATGCAGCTAGTCCCAATTAATAAAATATATGTGGGAAAGCTCAATTATATTTTATAATTATAACAATTTATTTTAATTGGGTGTTTATATTTTGTTTTGCTGTTTGTTATTATTATTATTTTTTATTTTTTTTTTTTTTTTAATTTCACTAGCCGTTTTTGTACCTCGAAAGCGTGAAGAACCTGATCGCTTCCACCGTCGATTTCATACTACCAGTAGTAACAGTGTCTTTACTTTTTTGTATCTTTGAGACACTTTGTCACCCCGCAGGAGCGACAAACAACAGCAGAGAGCGAGAGCAGCGACCAACGATAGAGAGTAACCGGCATCAATGGCGAGAGAGTGGGTGAGTAAGAGAGCAAGAGATTGAAAATGCTAGTTGAAGCATACAAGAGAGGAAACCAAAACAAGAGAGAGTTTAGGGTAATGGGGTAATTATTACCAAGCTGTGGTAATTAGGCGTGAATGAGACAAAATATGCAATAAAACAAAGTACCCAATAAGCTTCTCTGTTTGCGCGAGCGTGAGCGCCTATGTCTATGTCTGTGTTTATGCTTACGCATGTACATTAATATATATATATACAAATATACATATATATACACATATATATACTTATATGTCTGTGTGTGTGGATACATTGTGTGTACGTGTTTCTGCGTGAGCTTAGCGTTTGCATGCTCATACATACTTGTGTGTGTAGGTAAACTTTCTGGTTTGCTCATAATGTGGGAGTATTCCAGGCCATTGCAATCATCATTCATTATTTTTATATACATAACTACCGCCGGATGTTATACTTATGCATATATGCGCATACATACATACATACTTCAATCATTATTTGCCTTCTTTCGATTATTATTTTTTTATTAACTATTTTCTAATTTCCATTTCCTTATTTTCAATTGCTTCAATATTATTACTTTAACATTTATGGAACAATTATATTGGATTTGTTAATTATCACCACCAAAAAATAATTTATTTTGATTCTAAAAAGTTTATTAAATACAACGATTAATGGTAATGGATGATGGAATTCAGAGCTAAATCAGCAAATAACTTACAATTTAACCATTGAACGTTTCGACTGCGAAAATGTCGACTATGAACCTACACCTTACCCATTAAGATCTGTTTTGTAGTATTATGACTTTTCCAAAACGCTTTTTAAAATCGAGCGGCCAAAAATAACATGCTATACTCAAGAATAATGGAAAAATGAAATGCATCTTTGAAATATGTATACTCTGAATGTGATGCAACATAAACTTCAATAGAAAGACCGTTAATACCTTATGGCAGTCATCTTGGCCCATTGCTAATTAGTCGATTAACGAATTAGTTATCTTTTAACTTTCCAAACTTAAGTTTCACAAGTATATATTTGCTATATATAATTGATATCTATATCTTACCTTGGTATCACTACACGATTGACGAACGAATCCATTCATCCCCATATTACTAAACTTCTTTATACTTCATTTGTTCCTCCGATTCTTGAATGTGGTTGTCCCAACATGCGATTCAATTGGCTTTAATGCATCCGTACAAACAATTCTGCTTGAGTCTTACCAATCTATTGCCTTCTAATCATGGTAAACTATTACTTATAAATCTTTCTTATTTTGTGATCTTAAAGCAATGCTTTGTATAATATTTGCACACAAGCTAATTAATAGTGAAATAGATTCGTCTGAGTTGATCATGGTACACAATACACTTTATAGGGTTTCCTATATTATAATTTAATGTGATAAGAATGGAATATTGTTAACACTTTTAATTGAATCAATTCATAGACGTACGTGTGAAGTATTTGTATATTTTTAAATTTATGCTGATTTTTAAACTGTTTTTTGTTTAGGTTAACATTATCTATTCCAATACAATGTAATAAAGCAATTATTTTATTTCAGTTTTGAGATAGTATTTTATTATATTTAGTATTCGTACTGTCGATGAAACATTTTCTTTTTTGACGATGAAGTCTATCAGACATTACACAACATAATATCATTCGGGAATGGACTCTTCTGAAGTCATTTTAAATTTTTTTTGCGAACTACATAAGTCGCATTTATTAAACTATCTACAAATTTAAATTTCTGTTCGCTCTGTCAAGGATGTAAAAATAAAACATTATTTCGAGCTTATCCCAAACATTATACTAAATTTGTTCATTTATCCACTTTTATTTATTTAAAAATTTTGAAAAAATGTACATATTCGGAAATCTGTGTATTGAAATCGAAAGAACTGTTTTGATCATCTGCTGATAGCTTTGTGGTAGCACTACTTACTGAGATCTCTGGCGTTCAAAATCTAATGTGAATGCGTTGCACTTAAAATTTTAATTAACTTTTCATTTTCAAAAAATGGACTATGTTATCACAAGATTCCATAGCTAATGCTTAGGCTTCATTTAGGAACAAAGAGCGTTAATATGGGAACAGTATTTGACCCCTTTTTTTAATGTTAATTAGGAAATGTTATAAGGAGACAAATTCTTTTACAAACTGCAAGTGAAGCTGCTGATAAATTTACTTGTAATTATCCATTCCATTTCTTGGTATCTCTGCTTCTAAAGTTTACAACAATTTGCTGGATCAAAGAAACCAACAGTATATTATGTGAGCAACCAACAACAACATAATATATCAAAGTCATAACGTATGTATTCATAATTATATTGTTTTATGTGTTTGCCGTGAAATATATAACAATTTGAAAATTTTATTTCACCACGTGAATGCCTATGGATCTTTTCATACAAAACTGTTTCTTGATTAATTTCCATGTTTTTCAATCGCGGCCAAATTCTCGGGAATTATCAAAGCTGTAGTTATTGTATATACCAAAATTCGTCTAGCTTGAAAATTGCAAATCTTGCAAACCTTTTTTTCGATTTTAAGGGCGGAAACGGGCGTGACACAAATCTAAAATAAACTTGATCTGTTTAGGACATACACCAATACTGCTATCAAGTTTGGTATCTCTAGCTCTTATAGTCTCTGACATCTAGGTGTTCATACAGACAGACAGACGATCGGACAAACAGTCATGACTATATCGACCAGCTTGGTGACCCTGAGCAAGAGTTTATATACTTTATGGAGATTTTTCCTTCTGCCAGTTACATACATATATTTTGGAATCACAAATATATATCGACCAGCTTGGTGACCCTGACCAAGAGTTTATATACTTTATGGAGACTCTTCCTTCTGCCAGTTACATACATATATTTTGGAATCACAAATATAATACCGTTCTACCCTATGGGTAGCTGGTATAATTATTACATTCCAATGAATGGAGTTGGATATTATTACGATTGGTACACTTTCTTTAAAGCCATACAAAATATCTTAAACAATCGAGTAATTAAAAAGTAGAAGAAAAGAAAAACAGAAATATGTAAATATTTGGTAAATTTATGAACGAAAAACATTATTGAATTCTCATATTTAATTTTATAATAAATATGTAAATTATGATATATTTTTAAAAATTGAAAAGATGGATTACATGTACATATGAATGTATGTATGTATGTATATACATACATATATGAAATTAATTTTGATTTAAATTCTTTTTCTAAATTTGAAGTAAAAATAACAGGTGTTTTCTTATACCCGGTTATTGTGAATGAACGATGTAAAATTGCCACGAATCTCCATTTTATTTATTCGAGATTAATCTCCTTTAATGTACAATATGTTTGTATAGTTGTCCTGACAGGCTCCACCCCAGTTTACAAAAATGTGTGTATGTTGATACATATGTATGTATATTTATAATATAATTGAAATAAGTAGGTATGTGTATGTTCCTAGCACATACATCTGTGTTTTTATTAGTGATGATGAGGATCCAATGCTTCCACAGCCATTTTATCCATTCGTCTCATTCACTCTAAGTCAACGTGCTCATGTGTAAGATACACATGTTATATATGTATATTACATACTTAAATGTATATAAAGGATATGGGGATGTATGCATATTTTCGCAGCAAAAAGTCACACTCAAAGCAAGAAGAAGAATGGAAAAAACGAAAACCCGCGTCTGCGTTCACGCTTTTAAATATAAATGACTAAAACACGCGTGGTGTCAAAATAAAAACCCCTTTTTGCGTCACACTCGTTATTATATATATACATATGTATATGTATGTATGTTATGTGTATAAGCATGTGTGTATGTGCGAATAAAACTTCGGCAACGAACGGCACAGACTGATGTGCTACACCAACAGCCTCCAGCATCCGAAGCGAAGCAAAGTTGGGTGGAGCAGGAGAGTAGCTCGTCTCGTATTTGACTAACGAGCAAGGCTTCTTAACTCTTTCGCAATTACATGTACATATTCATACATGGATATGTGTTTATACATACATATATACCTGTCTATTTGTATATCTACATATACATACATATGCCATATGTACATACTTGCGGATGCAAAGTAGGCAGGATACGGGAGATACGACAGTTTCAAAAAGCAATACTTGTGCAAAGTTCTATACATATGTACATATGTCGTGAGTGGCTGTGCATTTTCGTACACAATATGTACATGCATATGTACATTCATACATATATAGTTAAAATATTTATTTACTCATGTGTACGCATGGGAATTTTATTTATATTGCGTATGGGACATCCTAATTAGAATGTGTTAATATTTACTTACACCTACAAATCTTAAAATGTAATATTAACTAGCATGTAAATCACTAACTCTACAATTTGAATCGACTGAGTAATAAACTTGAATTTTTACAAGAATACCTTTTTCAGCTAATTTCAATATTACGAAAATATACAAATTTTTAGACTTATATCACACTTTCGACACACAGATGAGTGTGCTCGGGCCAAGACACTTAAATTAAGCTAATAGAGTCCTTTTAAATGTTTTGTGTGTTTATAATTTATATGTATAAGTTTCATTTAATTAACTGTACACAATGAAACTGTCGACTGAGTTGGTAAATTATCGGGTAAACACTCAATGATAAGTATCCCCACCGTATAGAAGAAAAATAAAGTTCAGAAAGCTTCAGTCTAGGGTGCTCGACTGTGAGATAGCCGCTACCCATTTTAAATATACTAAATTAGTCCCAAAAGTATATTCCAATTTATAATATACAATAAACGTAATGTACTTTATAATGAATTAATAATGTACTATTAACCAAAAAGTGTATATGGTATTTTTTGTAAATTTGGTATATTATTATTATTACGTTATAAATATCTCACATTGCCACATTGTCCAGCACGATAATAAACCTGCAGTTGCGTATGTGTCTCTCCATATATAACTATTTGTTGAATAACTTCCAAGTTTTTCGTCCGACCACAGATAGACAGACGAACAGAAAACAAACAAAGAAACAAATACGGCTATATGGACTCGTCTGTTGGCCTTCGGATAGAATATACCTTATGCATTCGGAGGTGCTTCCTGCTGTCTGTTACATTACTTTTTGGGTAGCGGGTATTAAAATGATAACGGTTATGTTGAAAATATAATATTAAAAACAAGGGCTATACGACTAAAACATTCGGTATATTTAGATTTAATTACATGCAAAACATAGTATGAAATATACCACATTATGTATGTATACTAAAACTGGAGCCTCCAGCTTAGTTACGTTTTTCATTTTTTCGAATTTTCTGTGACCTCGATGCCCATACTATATTAATAACTATATTCGGCTGTTGATACTGAGCAAGAATACATATACTTAATTGGATCGGAGATACTTCTTAGTGAACAAAATCAAAATATGTAGGTAGGATAATATACATATAAGGGTGTCGAACAATTTTCTAAAATTTTCTGAAATAAACAATTTCAAGATTTCCAAATATTTAGTTTTTAATTTACAATTTTTAAATACACTTTATATAATTGTTTTTCTAACCCTTCTTATATGAACTTTAGTTGATATTAAATTAATAAAATCCCAATTCAAAAATTTAAGGAAATATTATAGTGCATTGACTTTTTAATTAATCAGTTACAGGAATCAATGAATCCAGCAAAGATAGCGCAGACGGACAGACATGACTATTTGACAACACCCGTTTCAATAAACATAAAAATAAACCACAATTTTAATCTGCCAAAACATAATATAAAATATAATTAAATATTCTCTTTCTATTACCAAATAGAATAAAATGAATAACGTTATACTTACCATTTTTAAAAAATTTAATAATGTACGGTCGAACTTAAAATGTACCGGATTTGTTTTGAATGCGACGACAATAGGAACAAGAAGTCCAGATTATTTTAGTCCAATCGGAATCTGAGTCTCTGAATGAAATGAGACGATTGTGAGCATGAATTAAATCGTAAACTTGTAGAGTTAGTGTCCAGAAATGCGTGATTTTAATAAATTAGTAGACACCTTTTCCAAACCGTACGTTAGGGTTAATCACCGAATGAATATGAATACGGGCACCTCTTTGTATGTGGTGATCTGTAAATATGAATGAAGGTGAGACCGGTAACCGGTTGGCATTCGACGGAATCTATTCACTTCGATCATCAACATTAACATAAGAAGTCATTCATTGAATAATGTATATTTATATGTATATGTATACGTATATGTATATGTATATGTATATGTATATGTATATGTATATGTATATGTATATGTATATGTATATGTATATGTATATGTATATGTATATGTATATGTATATGTATATGTATATGTATATGTATATGTATATGTATATGTATATGTATATGTATATGTATATGTATATGTATATGTATATGTATATGTATATGTATATGTATATGTATATGTATATGTATATGTATATGTATATGTATATGTATATGTATATGTATATGTATATGTATATGTATATGTATATGTATATGTATATGTATATGTATATGTATATGTATATGTATATGTATATGTATATGTATATGTATATGTATATGTATATGTATATGTATATGTATATGTATATGTATATGTATATGTATATGTATATGTATATGTATATGTATATGTATATGTATATGTATATGTATATGTATATGTATATGTATATGTATATGTATATGTATATGTATATGTATATGTATATGTATATGTATATGTATATGTATATGTATATGTATATGTATATGTATATGTATATGTATATGTATATGTATATGCATTTGTATAAGTTTTAGATATGCATTTGAAATCGTATTTGACTTTACAATTTCTGGTTTTCTGATACTAGGATTGTCGTCGTCGTTTGGTCTCGATCCGTTTCTTTTATTTCCATATGGTAATTTGTGTGTGGGTCGCCTTTTCTCTATTCCCATTTGTTACCCATTTTCTTGATTTTTGTTTGCTCTCGATAAGAAAACGTTCACACCACTCATGTGACTAACAAATATACCGACAACAATAAACCAATACAAAATGTAATTATAGCATTTCATTTACTAGACATTAAATTATATAATAGAGTAAAAAATATACCAAATATGTCGCTGACGTCCAAAGCAACAGCAAAACGAGCGTCTAAATTAACTCAACTACAGAATTAAAACAAGTAAGAAAACTACAGTCGAGTGTGCGCCACTGTGAGATACCCGCTATCCATCTCGAATATACCCAAAAGAATTTTTGGGATTTTCGGTATATTTGATATATTTCGTATATTCCATCACATACAAAACTGTTTCTTGAATAACTTCTAAGTTTTTCGTTCGATCACAAACCAAATTCCCGGGTTTCATCAAGACATCATTACTTTACTTTACTTTGTTTGGTAAAACTACTAACATTCTTATAAATACTGTTTGCACCCACAAATAGAAAGTTCTGTTGTTTGTTTTGTTCTGATTAGTCGCCAATTATATTTAAATCTCTTAAATGCCACCAAATTCCCAAACGCCAAGAGTTACCATCGTCATTGGTGAAGCGTCAATTTACAGTTTTTAATCTCAAATTAATGCCAAATAAAATCCGTGCGGGTAACTGCCCAACTTTTATTCAGTTTGCTTCTTTAATTGTTTTCATTTGATCCCATCCTTATTATTATGTTGTAAATGAGCCGGAAGTCCAGCGCCTTTGTTCATTGTGCCCCGTATGCTGTTAATTTTAAACTGCTCTGATAAAAGTAATTATAATTGAAAGTCAGAAGAGAAAAGAAAGACCTTTAACGACATGAACCACATTGCCATCACGGCTCTCAGTCATTTCGCGTTGCCTTGTCTCTTGACCGGAATTACAACTATAATTACATATTTTTTACTTTACGCCGCCATTAAGTACAGCGACAACCTAATTAATTAAATTCTATTTTAATCTTTTCTGATGTTTTGGCTTAGCCTCCCTCGAGAGAGCTTTGCACTAGATTAGTGGTACCATTTTTGGAAAGAAAATAACACATGCCCTAATGGGAACGAAAATGAAAAATAAATAAAAAAAATCCGTTTTAAAACGATTTTTTAAAACTTTACACAGCAGTGCAACGGTATTTTTAATAAATGATATGGATTATTATTATTATCCAATTAGAATAAAATTTGTAGAGATCATTAGGATTACCAATTATATTTCCTGTATCACAACATTTTAATATCATTCAAGGAAATTTTGTATTTCTCAAGTGCGTATACTATTATTGAAATTAGTTTCCAAAGGATCTTTTTTATGATGAAATGGTTAGTTACTTCTTGTTGATGTATTCATAAATTTATTTGACGATGCCAAAGAAGAATGATAATTGTAAGTGACTTTTATAATAAAAATTGAGTTTGGCCTAAGTAAACTTTTCGAGGGTAAATAATTAATGACTCCGATTTATATAACCTAACGGAAGAGAAAATTCATGCATGCGAATATTCATAAAAAGTGAATTAGCAATTAGGATGGGGATGAAATTGCCGAACACTACAACTCCAAGATTGTGACTGCGAAAGGGAGATTCTGATTATTTCTTATTTTCATTAATTCGGTATTGCGAAATGACAATGTGATTCAGAATTCTCTCGAGCTTCGAGCCAAATAATTGTGCGCTTTATGTCTTTTACGACCACTTTGGCTAGGTATTGTGGTACTCGAATGCTGCATATGACTATTAGCTAAAATTAAACGGCATCCGTAACAAAATTAATTATATTTCAGTGACATTGCTTAATGACAAACGAAAGTTAGAAAAAAGGGAATAAAGTCAGCGATACTATTGGGTGTGTGGAATATGATGAATACAAATTAAGAATTATACTGTTCTACCTCAATAATCGCTCTTATATGCATAAATATAGTAGTGACAGACGCCAAAAATATTCGTAATTTAAACTGGCTTCAAAAATGTATTACACAAAAACGTACTAAACTTTTTACGAACATTTTGAATCTAAAGTATTTCTATCAACAAATAACTCATTATAGTTCCTTAAATATAGTAAAGTTTGTGTAAAAGTATGTTACAGCTATGAGAAAGGAGTCATGTCCTACTGAACAAAATGGGCATATATGTTAATTCAATAGCAACAGCCGAGTATCGCCCAAGCTGTTCCCATAAATGCAAGGCACTTACGATTTACTATAGATTCCTGTATTTAGTACCCAAATTTATTTTTTTGCCTCAAAAACTAACAATCTCCAGCTCCATCGCGAACGTTCTCATAATAAAGTACCAGAAATATATTTAAAATTAATGGAAACAAATTAAACCCATCAATGATGATGAAAGTTCGGCAACACTGATTTATTGATCGATTTATTTCTTTGATATAGTCTATATTTTTGCTTGTTATATTTTTTTTTTCATTTTTTACAAAAATATAAAAAAAGAAATACATTTTACTAGTTAACAAATTTTTTTCAGAGTCACGTGAATGCAAAGAAATGCAGTTATTGAAATCCTCTAACTTTCAGCTGAATATTCACTTACATGTACGTGTGTACATATACATAACCTTTGAAGTCGATCTAAAGTGGAGACAGACTGAATTGAGCAGCACTGAAGTTATTTTATTGATGTAGTTAATCGAATATCTAGCACGCACGAATAAAAAGGTGTAATGCGACAGGGGGGTTGCTAATCTCTCGATACGCACACAGCCCCATTCAGTATTCGCCAGTCAGACAACATTGCTCAAGTACAAATGAAGTTCCTGTAAATTTCCGGTACACACCAAGGTAAATTAAACAAAGGCAATTAAGGCGTTAATGTGTTTCGGAGCCCTGCATCAGATACCACCAACAAACCAACCCAGATATCCCCCAAGCCGACGTTACCGGCTTACCTTCTGGTTTGTTCTCTACACGAGTTTGGACTTGAACATCTGTCGTAGCCGTAAGTTCCAAAAGTATCCCGAGCAAAGGGTGAGATTATGAAAATGGCCTGAGTCTATTGATATTGATATCTCTTGGATTTGGCATTTGGCAGCTGAACAGTACGTGTTGACCCCCAATGTGTATGATGATAATGTTGATGATGATGATGTTAATGATGATGATTCGGTAGCCCCAACTTATGATTATTTATTAATTTAATAAACGATTTATAATATCCATGCACATGTTCAAACCACTCTTGTACCATCTAGTGTTATCATATGACACATTTATAACACACTTTTTTAAATATATGACGAAATACATAGGTATGCACAGACGTTATTAAATATTTATTCGAACAATCAGATTTGATATTCAGTCTATTACACATTATCAATGAGTATTTTCCTGGATCTAAGATATTACACAATGTGAAGAACACCATGACGCAAATAAAGATTATTTTCAATTTTGAATGCCACGCTCCAAATACCCAATACACAAGAAAATTGCGTATGTCTCTTGAAATTTTTAACATAATGAAGCATAACTTACTAAACAAACAACAACAAAAATCTTTTAAACAATTTTGCAAAGAAAGTGTAGTGGAGTAATTTGTTTATCAATGTATTATCAGCATTCCAAAATAATGGTTACATAGAAACTTGAACCCGAGCACTCGGCTAAAGCGTTTTTATACCCGCTACCCATAGGGTAGAAGGGTATTATAGCTTTGTAACTTCAGGAAATGTATGTAACAGGCAGAAGGAAGAATCTCCGACCCCATAAACTATATATATATTCTTGGTCAGTGTCACCAGCCGAGTCTATATAGCCATGTCGGTCTGTCCGTCTGTCTGTCTGTCTGTATGAACACCTAGATCTCAGAGACTATAAGAGCTAGAGATTCCAAACTTGGTACCAGTATTGGTGTATGTCCTACGCAGATCAAGTTTATTTTAGATTATTTTTTTGCCACGCCTTTCCGCCTCCAATTTTAAAGATAGAGTTTTGGCACACACAACGATAATAACAGTCTCCATGATTCCCGAGAATTTGGTTGCGATCGGATGAAAAACTTGGAAGTTATTCAAGAAACAGTTTTGTATGGGAAAATCCATAGGCAGCTGCACGTGGCTTGTTTATGGTGGACAATGTGACCGTGTATGGTATATTTTATACTTTATGCGATACTTAGGATGTGATGGAATATGAATGTACAAATATACCGAAAATACCATAAATACTTTTTGGCATATTTTAGTATATTTGAGCTGGGTAGCGGGTATATCACAGCTGAGCACACTCGACTGTAGCTTTCTCACTTGTTATTTATTAATTTATTTTTATTCATAGAAATGGTACATCAAGTTTTTATCATTGATGCTGAATTCTTGAAATGCAAGATTTCGAAGGGCCGCATTTTACATAACCACATACATATATGTATGTATGTATGTATGTATGTATGTATCTTACATAATATATATTACACGCAGAAAAACACACGAAAAAATCGATATTCCATATTTCAATGTTAGAAATTTCAGATGCTAAAACTGCCAAGCGTTTTTTATCCAATTTTTTACGGACCGGCAAAAAAAAATTGGGGGTGTCGTCGTTGTGAGCTGTGGACGTAAACATTGGACTATACAAACTGTCGAATAGCCTACAATCCCATATTCACTTACCACCAGAACGACTGGAGGGTGTCGTCTAGGTCATGAGGCACGCGGGTAGCAACGATGAGGCAAATAAAGCAAAAAAAAAAACTCTCGTATAGCAACAAAAAATAAAAAGGAATGAAAAAACAACCCCGACAAAATTATAATGAAGTTGGTGGTGGCGCACAAGCGGTAACAGCAAGCAGAATATGTGTTTCAAAGTGTAGGGGGACCGGGCAATTTTTGCCACCTTATGCAGCAGTCAGAACACCACCGAGGCACACTGACTCAAGCTTGGGAACGGGCACTGTCAGCAACACCACCCTACACCGTAAAAATTAAAAAAAAATCGTGTATATAAAAAACCGAGATCATCCACGGTGATGAACACAAGTAGGAAAAATACTCATCCCCGGGAACATACAATACGTATGTATGCATATGTGTATGAGTGTACACATGTCATATCTAGACATGTATATACTTACATACATACGTACATATATATATCTTTATGCAAACGTGCGCGTATGTAATTGTATGGCGATAGGGATTTTCTTTCAGAAACACTTACTGTCTTTTCAATATATATCTAATGAATTGCTATTATATGTAGTAATGTACATACATATGTATGTAAATATAATAAATTTTATATTACAGAAGTGTGGTTACATTTAACATAGATACATACATATGTATGTACTAGTTATATACCGACATGTGTGTAGTTGTGTTTAAAATTAAATAATTTTAAAATGTGATAGCACTCACTATATTTTTACTTCTATATTTATTGAAAACCAATAATATATACAGGCATTATTATTTTTGTCTATGGATTCCTTAATGTAACAGTGCTTATACATATGTATATACAGATAAATATATGTATATGGCAACACATCTATCCCGATTTTACAGGTTGGACTTGAAGCCAAAACCAAAGCCAAAGCCAATAACGTTTAAGACTCAGCAAGACCCTAAAATCTTCAAGTATTGTCAAAATAATAATTCACGAATTCTCATTCTCGTAAGTTACACTTATTTTCAATAAAAATGAAAAACCCCAATTATATGCTTACTTTTATACATTAAATAAATGTTTTGTTATTTATTGTTCTGTCTCGTTAAAGTAAATAAAAAGCTTAATTGTTTTTATCCAAACAAAAGAACATAAAAATAAAAAACGAATTAACCGCAGTGTGTTAAAATATACTGAAAATGAAAATATACAATATCAGAAAACCAGTATAATTGGTATTTAAACGGTGTTAAAATATACCATACTATAATAAATCATAATGTGGTCATACATTATTATAAAAAGAATATTTTGCCTTACTACTAGAACTATTTGATAACTTCCAAGTTTTTCAACCGGCTGAATAAGATTCAAGGTACTATTATATGTATATTAAATTAGACTAGATACATGATAACATACTATTTATAGCACAAAGTAACTTGAAATCAAGAGATAAGCAATCCATTCATTAGAACATGCAAAACTAATGTTACTGTTATAATATCAAAATAATTGCCTCAAGACTGCTTAGCTAGCAAAACGTCGAAATCTTTTTTAATTAATTCAAAATATACCATATAATAACAAATATACCATATAGTGTTTCATTGTCTTCCAGTAAGATATCACATGCGGCAACATGTGGATTTTCTAATACAAAATAATTTCTTGAACAACTTTCTTTTTTATCCGATTGCACCCAAATTTTCAAATTTATCAAGACTACGGTTATTATTGTAAATATCCATTTAATAGATATGTCTTTATCTTCTCGGCAGGTGACGTATAGGTGAATTACGATTCGTAAATAATAAGTAACTTATTTATATTGTGGGTATTTAAACATCCACTATATTTTCTATAGACCGCATTACAATATCGACTTCCAATTTGTATGTGTACGAATATGTGTGTAAATTGAAGGGTGTACGTTTTTGGCACTATCCAAGGGTGACGACTGCTTCGTTAAGTATGTACATTTTTTTTATTGATTTCCATATTGATTTGGTGTACATAAACTCTAGTTTCCGAGTTTCCGAACTGTTTTTTGCCTCCATCTCCTTACTCTTCACCCTTAAACCAAAACTGATTCGCAAGCAAGACTTCTTTCAAATTGGAATTCGACCATTTTAACCCTTTGTCTTTTTGATATTTCATGCAGAAGACCATACGTAGTCAGACGGGACTTGCTTTATACTATAGAATCGTGTACAGTTTTCCGGCGTTGCATATTTTCTAATCATAATCACTGTACAACCTCATAAAATTCTCAATGACAGCTATTAGCAAGTCCTACTCATATTTCCAACATTGAGTATTCAACTAAATAAGTTGTTAACGTATTTGAAGGTTTCTACGAATTTATTTACTTTCGCATGTTGCCTTGGTAGGGTTGGTAGGTATTCCACAGTTAATTTTATATGTTGATCTTATTAAATTGAATTAAGCTCAACACTTTCAGAGCAGACTATAGGTAGAATCAAACTACATATAACTCCAAAAAAACAAGAATATATTAAATGTTTTTAGGTGCTACATTAGAAAATTAAAAGTGCATAATATACATACATACATGCATACATCATATCCATACATATAAATGTAGAAATAGTATGCTTTTTCTGAAGCATTTTACTTTTGTTTGATAATAATAACCACTTCTAAGAGTTTCGAACAGATTAGCTTTTGTTCATGTTCGAGTCAGTCAGTCTTTTAGAGACATTACAACTTTATACTACTTTTTATCTGCCATTCACATTATTCACCTACATAAATAAATTGGACGTGGTCACATTTTTATATTTGGAACTGAAGTAGCTAGAATTTAAAACTCGTTAATACAATAAACAGCTGTGCTGTTTTCATTCTATTATAATTGATTGTATTATTAATATGTTAGCAATTAAAAAGTTATCTAAAATCGAATGTAACGCATTAAAATTATGAGTATTTTATTACAGCTTGTTATTATCTATTATCTTATACCTTATACTTTTTAAGTTGAATTATATGCGTAATAACATAACTTAAATTTCGCAACCAATATATATAATATATAATATATATATATATATATATATGTGATGTGATATATATATATATATATATATATATATATATATATGCGCATAAAAAGTTTTTCGGTTATTTAGATAAGTTTTTCAGATAGAAACGGGTTCAGTACGATTTCCGTTTTGTTCGAACAGTCTCATAAGTACGTAAAAGCTCAGTGGAAAGTATTGAGTAAAAAGTTCTTTTTGTTGTTCGTGGCTACTTTCAAAGAGAACAAAAAATGGCTTATAAATAGAATATTTCATTTGAATTATATATTTTGAGTCGTATTAATATGAATTACTTATTTCTTGTATGCAGTGTAAAGACTAATCGAATCATTTATGTTTGATAAATAATTAATTATAACCGATTCACAGCACGTGCTTCTAGATTTTTAAGTTTGTTTTGGGTGAAAATTTTCAACGTCGTCATGTTGCTCTCTATAATTAAAAAATGCCATTATAAGTATTTTTAAAAATAGATTTTCGAGTATACATGCTAAGCTATCTAATTAATATAAAGGTGAATATTCACGTAGACAAACAAAAAAATTGTGAATAAAAAACATATAATATTAACAAGATTGATTTAAATTGTAATACAAAGCACATATGTCTAATGTACAATTATGCTCAAATAAAAAAAAAAAAACAATCAGGTGATCAAAATGTAGTGTGATACTGTATACCTTAAACAATTCAAAATGTAAAAAATAATATTTGGTTTACTTCAGCCAAAAGGTTTCAATGAAAACGTATGGATGCCGGTTTCTATGAGAACGTCATTGCTATGATACCTTTGTGACTCCAGGAAATGTACATATGTATGAAACAGGCAGAAGGAAGCCTCAGGGTTATCAGCCGAGTCGATAAAGCCATAACCGTTTGCCCGTCTATCTCTATGAACACATCGATATTAGAGGCTATATGAGCTACTGATACAACATTTTTAACTAGAGTCTCGAATTTCGGTATATACAACAATGCCTATAGTCTTGATGATCCTCGCAAATTTAGGGAAAATTCACAGCTGGACTATATTTTATACTTTATAAGATATTTTGGACGTGATGGAATATCAATATACTAAATATATTCTGGATGTTAATATAACTTTGCCCCAACGGGAAATGTTTGTATAATGCAGAAGGAAGTATATATGTGTACATAAATCAGTGTTGAATAATCAACCACAACGATCGATATTAAATTGTCATGCAATTGTTCATTCCAGTAGTTATTTGTTTGTATGTAATTTGAAAAGTACTACAGATATTTGGAATTTGATCGAATTAATCTTTCTTACAGTATATTTAGTGAAGGTGAAGAATATATCTTTTTAAATCATTTTTATGGCTTAAATTTACAATTTATTCGATTATAAATATTTAGCACTGATCTGATGAATAAGGGGCATTTACGATTTGTCATAAAATTGCAAGGAGAAACAAACAACAATGCATTTACAGGAGTCCTACAAGTAAGTTTTAAAATGAATTAAAACTCTGCATAAACACAATTAAATAATAATTAGTGGTCATCGAATTTAGCTGGTATTTATAAGATGTTGAATGAAAAAATTGTTGTTGACAACCACAAGCTTATTGCTATAGTAACCCCATATCCTTGCGCATGCGCTGCTATAAGGGTGCAGCCGAAAGTACTTTATAATAACCATTACACCCATCATAAAGAAATATCTCGCATTCTGCGTCTCTCTCGGTTTATTCTTGTGTTTTTCTTGTTAAAGCTTTTCTCTGATGAGAGAGAAAACAAAGCTTACCAATCAATAGAATTTTTTAGCTAAAGGTTGCGTTAAATTGCAAAGTACTCGTTCATCAGTTCATAATCTAAGTAAAGCATTATTGTTTAAAAACACGTTAATTCTCTAAATTTAACTATAAATGTGGATTTCATAAGCAGCATTTGACGTATCTTCAAAAGTGCTAGAGTATTCAAATTTATAATTGATTTCTACATTACTTAAGTGACCATAAATTATGGTCTGTCATATAATCTGCAAGGTAAATTTCTAAAAGTATATAAAAAATTAAACATATAGATTTTAATGTGGTTTTCGATCTGGATTGCTCGTATATTATTACTTTGTCATACTCAAAGTACATACATATATATTAAATGTTGTGGAAATTTTCCTTCGGTATTATAACAACTAGATACATAATTTTCTACTTTTTATATATATTTTTATCAAAGCGTAAATATTTAAAATATACTTACAAGCGAATACACTGTTTTCAGTCAACGAGTATAAATAAGATCTGCATTTAGCATTTCTTCATCATACGAGCACGTGTTATGTACAAAACTCCATACATCATCTACACTTTGAATACCCGTTTTTATTTTTATATTATATACAGATAATATAACCCCAGCAGAAGAAAAAAGTTAAATTAAAAATGAATAATTTATAATAAAAACATAATAAAGTAAAAAAAAAAAATAATAATAATCAAGCAAGCATATTTTAGGAAATTGAGTCTTTAATATGATGAAACATGTTTGATTTAATTTTGGGAAAAAAAACTAGAAAAGAGAAATGTTATATAGCAAGCAGTTAGTGAACAGCCCATTTAGCCGAAATACTAATTTGCGAATCTAAAATATTGTAAATAAATAGACGAAAATGTAGTATAATTCGAATATATAATAAATAATTAACGATTCACTGACACAATGTCAATCAAAGAATTTGAGATCAATATAAAAAAGCTGCATGTGACTTCCACCAATTTTTTACATTCAAAGTAACATAGATATATTCATAATCCACTCGATTGGCTACAATTTGATTTTAATCAAGTATATATTATGAGGTCAGATTATCTAATTTCGCCGGTTAGACAGCTAACTTCCAATTTAAGATTTTAACTTTCATTTTTTAAGTTATATTTAAATGTATTAATTTATATTTCTAACTCTGATGGCAAACAGTATATTTATGTTGTTTCATTCAAGGAACGACAAAAATGTCGCAGAGTCATCCCAAACAAACCCAAGAGCGAACGCTAAAGACAACCTGCAGCAACAACGCCAAAATGAAATCATATCGAATCAACAGCAGGACTTGTGTATAAACTATCGAGCCAAATATACCAATCAAGGCGAATTGAGATTACAGCGACCACCGCCACCTTCTAAGCCACCACCATCAATTACGCCAAGCACTTTAAAGGCCCGGTTCCTGAAAAACATTCGAGAGGGTCAGGATATAGTCGGCGCCGAAAATCAAGAGAATCCCTCTCCAGCAATCTGCCAACTTCAGCGGTCGGCAACTTTACCAGCTAAGCATAACCGATTAGGATTAAGAAGCCGTGTCACTTTCCAAGTGCCATCAGCGATACCGAGAACACCATCATCACCGACTGCTGCAGCTGCTTTAGAGAACAGCAGCGTCGTGAACATCTGCGAAGTGGCACAAAGCAAGGAAACAAATAATAAAATGACGTCTGAAGACCTATTGCAACCAGGACATGTGGTTAAAGAACGATGGAAGGTACTTAGTATGCTTGCTTAGTCATGGCTAAGACTTATTCTAGAAAAAAACATATTACAATACATGAAATATATTTACTTCCATTTCCATTTTAACACAATCCATGCTATTTAACTTAATAGAATCGAATTTCAATGCACAACATATATCTATATGCTCATATAATTTATTGTTTGTCCTAACTGACTCAATCACTAACTCAACTACAAAACAGTAAAATAATCCGACCTACCAGAATTATTACACAACTTTGGTGATTCAGTAAAGTTGTTCTACTAAATTCCCTACCCCAACCATCTTAAAAATGCCAAATTTTAATTTCTTTGTATATTTCAGGTTATACGGAAGATTGGAGGTGGAGGCTTTGGTGAAATTTATGAGGGCCAAGACTTGATTACTCGAGAACAGGTGGCACTTAAGGTCGAATCAGCTCGTCAGCCCAAACAGGTACTTAAAATGGAAGTAGCGGTTCTGAAAAAACTTCAAGGCAAGGAACATGTGTGCCGATTTATTGGATGTGGGCGTAATGATCGATTCAACTATGTGGTAATGCAACTTCAAGGTAAAAATTTAGCTGAGCTTCGACGAGCACAGCCACGGGGCGCCTTTTCTCTCAGCACAACACTTCGACTTGGCTTACAAATATTAAAAGCCATTGAATCTATACATTCTGTTGGCTTCCTTCATCGCGATATAAAGCCGGTAAGTTTCCCTTGTATACTACTTTACGTCGAGATTATATCTAAGTTGTGTTCTCAATCATAAGATATCATCTCAAAATTAAAACATTTTCAATTTAATTGAATATCATGGAATATTATCACAAAACTAAGTAAATTATTAATTCGGTCCTTATATGTCAAAAACAAGTGGAAATGTTCAGTAGTCCCCCCCTGTTTTCGCGTGCCCATTGAGTTATCTTCATCAAAGTGAACTTGGGGGTCTTTGTAAAAAGTATCGCGAAATATACTTCCGAGAAGAATACTTAGGTACGACGTGTTACACAAGATGCTTACTACTTTCCAAATATTCTAAATTGTCGACTAAGCTATTTTTTTTGAGAGCTTGATGTTCATACTGACATTATTACTTTGACATAATTTGGTTGCGAACGAATAAAAAACTTGTAATTTATTCAAGAAACAGTTTTGTATTAGAACACCCATCGGTAGCACGTGTTTTTTTTCTGGTGGATAGTTATAACGTAATAGAATATAGACATACCGAAATTACCAAATTTACTTTTCATAGAATGAAAACTTCTAAACATCGAAAACACTTTCGCTTTTTTAATTGTTGCTCTTGATTGAAATTAATTAAATACTTCAATAATTTTGGGGTGAAGAGTAATTTTTCAGTTGGCCGTTTGCCTTATAATTGCCGTCGAGTATACATGCTGGACTTTGGATTGGCACGCCAATATACCACAGGAACAGGAGAAGTTCGTTGCCCTCGAGCTGCCGCTGGATTCCGAGGTACAGTTCGATACGCATCAATAAATGCGCACCGAAATCGGGAGATGGGACGACACGATGATCTATGGTCATTATTTTACATGCTCGTTGAATTTGTAAATGGTCAATTGCCGTGGCGAAAAATTAAAGATAAAGAACAAGTTGGATTAACAAAAGAAAAATACGATCATAGAATATTACTAAAGCACCTTCCGTCGGATTTAAAGCAATTTTTAGAGCATATACAATCACTCACATACGCAGACCGACCAGACTATGCGGTAAGTAATTTTGGTAATTTGCATTATTTTTTCTCGCAAATATAATCATGCTCTTTATTTATAGATGCTAATTGGTCTTTTTGAGCGATGTATGAAACGACGAGGTGTCAAAGAGGTCGATCCGTACGATTGGGAAAAAGTCGATGTTGCCACAATTAGTAATATTAATTCAGCAACAAATACTCCAATAGCTCCAGCAACAATAAAAAATGAATATATGCATGGTAATATCACTCAAATGACTGTAGCTGCTTCCAACGCCAGTGGTAAAGAATATGTAAGCAATATTATAATACTGTTGCAAAACTCTTTCAAATTATATGCTTTCATATATGTAATGCACAGATTCGAAAACGAAACGAAATTGATACTGCTCAATTGGCGTCAACGGAACCTCTAAACATTAAAGAAAAGGTATATACGATTCCGAAATTCATCACTTATAAACTATAATATGGGCATATTCTACAATAACAAAAACGGATTAGTTTGCAGGCTGTGCCATTGCAAAAAAACAAAAATATTTTGTTTATGAGCAGTTATTAATAATTTCTTATACAGGTTCCGACCTAAAATACTAAGCAGGGTTAACAGCCGATACGATACGTTTATAATTTTGACTACTTTTCGCCCCTTCAAATCGAGAAAACACGTGTAAAAATCCGCAGAATAAAAAGTTTTCATAACCAATTTTCTGGCCCCCAGAACTCGAACTTTCAGTCGGAACATATTCGTGAATTGTTATAGATTTGCTACCCATAGGGTAGAAGGGTATTATAACTTTGTGCCTCCAGAAGGCGGAAGGAAGCATCTACAACCCCAAGAAGTAAATATATTCTTGTGCAGGTTCAACAGCCTAGTCGATATAACCATGTCCGTCTGCCCGTCTGTCTAACACCTAGATCTAAAAACCTATATAAGCTAGATTGGTATCTCTAGCTTTTAACAAGTGTCTCGAATTTTGGTATGTACAACAATAACTATAGTTTTGATGATTCTCAAACATTTCGATGCGATCAAATGAAAACTTTGAAGCTATTCCAAAAACAGTTTTGTGTGGGAAAATCCATAAGCAGCAGTATTGTTTCTGGTGGACAATACGACCGTACATGAAATATAATATACTCTATGAGATATTTAATTTATTTATTTTCCAAACTGGTAGAAATCAGTCAGTTTCACTGTCGACCTCACTCGACTTAACATTTTAATTACTATTGATAAATATTTTGAAATTAAGTTGTTCATATCATTTATAGGTTGACAAGAATTGCAATGCAACAACAGTGACTGTCCAAGCTTCAGACGAATGTGCAATGCAAAACATTAATGCAGGTAATCAAAATATGTTTTTAAAGCAGCAGCAGCAACTAGTGTTGGCTGTAAATAGTTCGGTTCCACCAAATTTTCCGAGTGCATTAGTCAAGTCTTCATCGGTGGGGATTTCGAATCACGAATCGGCTTGCGGAGATACCGGAACGGCGTTGCAGGCAAATATACAGTTAAAGTCAATGCATACCACAAACAACGTGAGACGGCCCGCAGTTCTCGCTCAAGGTCAGTGCCAGGGTCAAGTTGGATCAACATCAAACCAAAACAATTCAGCGCCTGTATACGTAAGTCCTTTTATTTCATTTTGGTGCCATTGAATTGATCATTTAACTAAATTTCAACAAACAGTATCCGACTGAAGATAAGCTTGCTGCTTCCCATCAATTGCCACTTTTAGCAAAGCCTCATATCGATGACACAGGGCACAGAGTGCACAAGAATGATATTGTGATTAATTCAACCGAAAATGATCTCGAACGCAACAAAAATAGGCGTATTAATATTGACGGGAGCAATAGTCGATCCTTAAGTAAAGATACTACTCAACAACGGCCAACCAACAAACAGAATATCGATAATGTGATAAAAAACGTCGTCGAAGGTGTTCAGAATACCTTACAACAACAAATACAATCTGTTGAACCATGCTCCGATAGCAGACGATTATCTAACACTGTCAGTGCTGTCGATCAAAAATCAACATATGGACGCTTGCGTGCTTTAAATGTACCACCGCCAATGCAAACAAAAGATCGTGAGAGTGCAGATAATTTGCAGTTTGATGCAATTTATGGCAATGATAGTTTAATTCCCAAATCGGTCGCAATCTGTGGAACTTCAACGGCAACTGTACCACCAGCTAATCGACGTTCAGCGACATCGACTTCTTTGCGCCCCTCGTCTTCAGGAGCTGGAGCTGGTACTGGTTCGATATCCACACAACGGTTGAGTGGCACTGTAATTGGTTCAATTGCTGCTAGAAGCTGTGCTGCTGGTGGGGAACATTCTGTGACACAATTCGCACTAATTGACGATGAAAATGTATCGGCGCTTCAACAGGTAACAAAAGGCGGGGGTGCGCTTACACTTGCTTCGCAATGGAAGAGTCAGTTTGATGATTCGGAGGATACAACAGACAACGAATGGAAACAGGAGCCACAGGTAAATAAAAAATTGAATCTAAAATTCTCCTTACTTACGTCCGATCGATCGATCTCATGTGAATGTTTGAAATGTCCAGAATCTAAAACTATTATTTTTAGCAGTTAGAGTTTTATATGTAAGTGCTACATATGTATATGTCAAACTTTAATCTTTAATCAAGCTTTATGTATGTGATGTTTGTCGATATTTACCCAAATACATTATCTAATGAGTTTGAACCTATCTAACGAATATTATATCGTTCCAAACAACATAGATAGATACATATAAAGATTGTATGTAAATATTCCAACCTTTTGCCACCTCACAGTCACAACCAAATTTGGATAAATCGACTAAAGCGGATGCGTCCTTGGCATTATTACACGGATCGACTAATTTACCCGTTCCTTGTATCAACAATTTGAAATCTAAACCATTTGGGAATGACAAGATTAAAAGGTAAGTTGTATTTGCCATATTTTGATATGATTAGTGAAATTCCACTTCATATGCAAATTACATAAGTTAGAGCATTCCAGCAAACACTCTACCTGGGAGTAGTTGATTTCGAGTGACACTTTGTACAGAATTGTTATCCATTTATCCCTTGTGACCAGTCTTGAGATTTAATTGTAGAAGCGCGTGTGTTCGATTTGATGTTTATTTTAGTTAAGTTACGTAGAGTGCGTAAAGTTTAAATGTCCTTCTGTCATGGTCCTTGCTATCCTTATTAGCTGCGAAGCAACATACAGGATAGGCTCTGAAATGTTTGACACCATCCAACTTTCAGCTTTGATCTGAATCCATCACACTTATCTACATTTTCGTAGCCCAATACACGCACATCCTGGTCTGATTGAGAGATGGTGGTAATGATTACTTAAAAATTAACAATAATAAATTGAATTCTGCACAAATAATAAAAGATTAAAATCTAAAACTTCAGATAACTGACTTGTTTATTAAAAATCAAATATTTAATTATTAACTAAAACAGTTAAAGTAATAGATAAAACATCTCGATAAGTTTGATATTAACTTTATTAGTTAGTGAAACTGTTATGAACAATTAGAAATGCTCATTCATAAAAAGAAAATATTTTTATAGAATAACTGGTATTTGGCAAATGGGAGCTCTCTACTAGCGTGTTGTTACATTTTTTTAAATATTCGCAAATTAACATTAATATGTCTGAATGTTATGTAATTTTTTAAACCGCAATCTGTCAGACATACACTTAATATAGCTGGCATTGAGAACTATGAAATGCTGCAATTATCCCTGCCACACTGGTGGTCTGAACCTGCAATGGGTAACGTATTACGTAATGAGTTACAGCCACCTGCTGTCCAGCAAGCTGCGTTTGATAACACTGTAAGCCAACCATTTGCAATGAATTATATTGTATAATTTTTCTAATATAATTATATATGTATCAATCTGCTTCAATATAGTACTTCGACTATATGAATTCTTAACAGTGATTTAGATATAAAAGCAATGAATATAAATTATTACAATTAAACTGCATGATTTTTATGTATTCATTATGTACCTATTAAACTTTTTTTTTATTTTTTATGGACATTTTAAGCATTCTTATCACAGCAGAAATTTTAACACTAAATATATGAATATTGTATTGACCTCTTTTCTCGAAGTTATTGTATTACCATTTTTAATGCAAAACTTAAAAAACGTATAACTTGTCAAATATTGTAATTGTTAACGGATACATTTTGAAATTTATTAGAGACTAGAAGCAGATCATTTTTACATGGGCATCCCAATGATATCTGACCCAGTGACAGCATAGCCTAGAGACATGACATATTGGCATTGAGAACATCTGGTGATTTCTCTAAAATATGAACGACACCTTCAGAGTCAAATTCCGCCTTGATATCTCCAATACATTAATATCATCCAGTACATTTATTTTAGGGCGCCCATCTTGGCGGAAACTTCTCGGTGGTTCACCCTGACATCCGCGTGCAGGGTCCACAAAGATGTGCGACTGTCTCACACAGACATTCAGCCAAATTAATTTAATACATTGAAGTTTAATTTATATTTTATCAATTATTTATAATAATATCAATCTCTTACCCCATAGCTCGCTCTTCACTCCCATTGAGATATCCCGGCGCTGTTTTCGATGTTTTTAGACCCGCTACCCATAGGGGTGAAGGGTATTATTGCGTTGTGACTTCGGGAAATGTATGTAAGAGGCAGAAAGAAGGATTTCCGACCCCATAAAGTATATATATTCTTGGTCAGGGTCACCAGCCGAGTCGATATAGCCATGTCCGTCTTTCTGTCTGTCTGTATGAACACCTAGATCTCAGAGACTATAAGAGCTAGAGATTCCAAACTTGATACCAGTATTGGTGTATGTCCTACGCAGATCAAGTTTGTTTTAGATTTTTGCCACGCCCCTTTCTGCCCCCTAAAATCGAAAAAAAATATTTACTAGTGCAATTTTTAATATAGAGTTTTGGTACATACAATTTATTAGTGCAGTCTCGATGATTCCCGAGAATTTGGTCGCGATCGGATGAAAAACTTGGAAGTTATTCAAGAAACAGTTTTGGGAAATCCATAGGCAGCTAGCTGCACGTGGCTTGTTTCCGGTAGACAATGTTACCGTGCATGGTATATTTTATACTTTATGCGATATTTAGGATGTGATGGAATATGAATGTACAAATATACCAAATATACAAAAAATACCAGAAAATACTTTTTGGTATATTTTAGTATATTTGAGCTGGGTAGCGGTTATATCACAGTCGAGCACACTCGACTGTAGCTTTCTTACTTGTTTATAAATGCCACACTACTTTCTTGGTCACATCTTAAAATATATCAAATTTAGATGAATGCATTATTTCCATTAATTGTATTGGGTATTGTAGTTTTGTCAAGGTCCCCATTGAGACATTGCCACGCCATATAACAAACAATAAATAAGTTATAGGTTTTTGTTTGATCTTTTTACGTGCCATTCATTATATATTTACAAAGCATGCTTATACCTACCTATGTTGTATCGAGAAAGTATTTGTATTTAAATTTGTAAATTTCATTAATTAATATCGACTTTCGCGGCTTGTGAAAAGTTTTGATAAGGAGGTTAAAAAAACAAAATGAAAAAATTATCCTTAAAATTTGCATTAGAAATTTCGTGAAAAGTGGTCGATGTGCTTATTACCGATAAACACCCGAATCGATTACCCATTGAATGGAGTAAATCTGTTTGTGAGAGATTTGTTTGATAGGAATAAGAATTAATTTACCCATATTTAATTTTCGATTTCATTATGTTCTTTATATGTTGTGTCACCGGAATAAAGGTCTATCGCATGGATATTGCTAGAAATGTTTGTGTGCGAGAATCGAACTCGGAAATTGTGCCACTGTCAAAAAGAAAAAATCACCTCTCATCTGATATGGCAGCCACAACATCATCATTTAAAGATGTGGCAGTTGATTTAGATATGGACATATATTTAAAAAATACAAAAGCGCAGTCAATACGGACACATCGACATCGTAATAGCCTTCCAAATGTATGTCTTATTGATGGTTTTGATGAAAAGACAGTAAGTTTCAGCAAGGTTAAAAGTACTCAACCTACTGTATCAGTGCCTTCTTGGTGTGCGAAGACAACAACAAAAGCATTTTCCCAACAACAAAACTACATTCAAGAACAACAACTTCAGCCAACTATGATGAGCAACCCACTATGTTTTCAGGAAAGTCGACTACTTGAATTCGACGACGCGGAAAATCGACATGAAGGCGAAGGTTGTATAAGTGGACGACTTGAATTTCGTGTCATTTCTAAAGGTAAGAAATGAAGGTATAGATTTAAATAAATAATAATGTGCAATAGATAATATAGAGTGAATTTAGCTTTAACCATATATTTACGATTGATGTGTTAAACAGCATATGCATTAATTGTGTGTGTAAAATCATATATTTTGTCAGCTGAGCATATACAGCCATTTCTGTTTCCGTTCGTCGAAAAACCAAGCTTTCTAAACCTATAAAAGATAGACCAATCGGATGAGAAACTGAGAAAGTTTAGTGATGGTATATTTCACTCTATTACCATCCTCCCCTAGAATAAATAAACATTTGAGAAATTTAATTTAGAAAAAAACGATGTACTCTTCTAATTTCTAACTGTATTTATTGAATATTTATTTGTTATACATTTCATTAGAAAACTCACATTTGGAGGAGTCCGTCTACTATGAAGCCCTAAAAACTCCCATCACAACAGCAAATGATAGTAACCTTGCTGACAGAGAAAGCGCAACGCCTCGTGATATTAAAAGTTCAGATCTAGGTAAAATAGAGGCCAATAACTGTGATGACAGAGATGGAGTGGAAGCTAATTCGAATGTAATAAAAACTGAAATCAACAAAGTGCTAAGCTCGAGCAATATTAATTCCGCCGAAGGTGTCGAGTGTAATACGAATAGCTACAACCAGCATCTTGCATCTACTGATTGCCATACTCAACCAGTTGCGGAAGCAACCTCAAATATAGGCATTACACCTAGTTGTGAATTTGCATTGCCAACCCCAAGTAAGATACCTGTATTATCGGCAAATTTGCGACAATCGAAATGTGCATCTTGGGCAGGTGTAGTCACTATGACAGCAGGAGTACAATTATCGGGTGTTGGAATAATTGGATCACAAGATCTTCAAAATGAATCACTGATTTCACCGACATATAATGAGCTTACTGATTGTCCTAATCGTGTTCAACATTACTTACAGAATTCCCCCATTACGACGGATTTAACACCAGGTATATTTAATTTATACTCTTTCTAACTAAACACCAACATTATTTATACTATTTTAACGCAGCCCCAATAGCAAATGAAAAAATGAATGTTATCTATAATACTTTAATTTACTTTAATTTATTGAACCGAGGAGTTACGGAAGCTATTGCTATTTGTATAAAATACAATCCTGCTTAGTGTACAAAGCCTGCGTGTTATGCTTATATCAACAGATTCTTAGAAAACAGTCATACCAATAGTTCGTTTTCGCATGAACTTATAATTACATGCGATATGTATTGCATTTTTTTATTTATGAGGCACTATTTATTTTATTAAATTTGCTTAATATGGTATGTAGGACTACGGCGTCGCCGGGAGTCCAATGAAGGGAAGTATATAACGGATCCAGCACAATTGAAACTACGATTTCAACGCCCTAGATGTCGTGGATCTAGCAGGTAAAGACATTAATTTTAATTTTTTGTTACATTGTTACTCCTAATTGACTGAATATTTAAGCACTCGAGGTGTAAAAATACTGAGCAATTTTGAAGATCAACTAACCGATAAAAATGAAGATAAGGTTGGGAAGGAATATGTCGATGAAAGTATTGGATTTGGAACACCAATTTGTTGTAAATTGGCAGATGCGTCAGGTACATCAAATGCAACCAACACAGCATGGAATCAAAATGCAACCGAGACCTCAATGCATAATAATATTTCACCACCACCAGGCGACCCAAAAATTGAAAACAGTGCGCGATTACGCCGTTACAGACATAATATCGAATAATTGTAATAACGTGTGTGCAATTACTAATACTATGTAATTATTAAAAGTCAGCCTAATAGATCGGATAAGACTTAAAGCAAATCGACACCATCAAACTTGATAAAAATAAAAAAACGGGACTCAAACATGTAAATGTTTTATAATCAAGTAGATGATGTTGTCTTGCTTAATGTTCTCTTAATCATAATAAAAAATGTATGACTACGCTTATAGTACTTGATACAGTGGTATAACGTAGACAAAATTTATAAACGTTCATTGCTCCGATTCTTACTATATGAAACCATGTCAAGTACTATGTATGCATATATATATCCGCTGAAATATGACAATTACTAAGTAACAAATAATTGGTATTTCATACTCAGTTTAATCTTTCATATTTATTTTATTGAAATTCAATAACACATACCTAGCCAATTGTATTGACCATTTCATGAGATACAAAATACAAATGTTGCAATCGTTTATATCCTTTGTACAAATATGACCATATTAATAGACAGTCATGAATTTTCATTTGTATGTTCTTAGTTGCAATATACCTTGTACATCATGCGTTAGATAACATTAATAGGTGAATTCAAATAAGCAATTTGAGTTTAGTATGAACATTTTTATAATTATGATAGATTTTTATTTATATACTTTAATCGAACTTAATGTAAATATTTCATAATAAAATCAAATTAGATTAATTAAAGCGTAATAAATAATTAGGCTAATTTTACCCACATTTTCCTGATTAATTGTAGTTTCATTTTCAATCTAGGACTATGGCAAAGATCTAAATAGGCAAGCAAAAACGATTAAACTATCACTGGTTTTTACTTTAATTACAACAAGAAACAAGTCAGAAAGCTACAGTCGAGTGTGCTCGACTGTGAGATACCCGCTACCCAGTTCGAATATACCAACTACCAATATACCAAAAAGTATTTTTGTTTTTATTTTTTGGTATATTAATATGCCGTCACGTACTAAATATCGCACAAAGTATAAAATATAATTTTCCCATAATTCCCCACAATTGCGCTTGCAATTAGTTTTTGGCAGAAATGGACGTGGCCAAAATCTAAAATAAACTTGATCTGTGTAGGACATACACCAATAATGGTACCAAGTTTGGTATCTCTAGCTCTTATAGTCTCAGAGATCTAGATCAGTTCATACAGACAGTCAAGCAGGCGGACATGGTAATATCGACTCGACTGGTGACCCTCGCCAAGAATGTATATACTTTATGAGGTCGGAGATGCTTCCTTCTGTCTGTTACGTACATTTGCTGGAGTTACAAAGTTATAATACCGTTCTACCTTATAGGTAACCGGTATAAAAAGAAATATACACATTCAAATGGCCACGGCATGAATTATATTCAACAAGCCGAAATGTATTTGTTTTTGTAAACGATTAACTTGCCTGTTGCACATAAAATTAGAATAAAAAGTAATACAACAGAAACTATAATAAAAATTGTATGGGAGGTATCTACCTGTCCAGGGATGGATTTGACGATGATCGTGATGATTGAACAATAAATTTGCGCAGTTAATCTGTTTTGTTCAAATTCATTATTCTATCCAAACGAATTCATGCAACATCATAAGCAGTCTATCAACGATGAAACGAAGATAATTTATCCTTACATAACAAGAATTGTCTTTGACATATCAAGTTACAAAATGAGCTAGTTTAAGTTTCACCAAATAATTTCTAAATCTAAGTGTTATTAAAAACCTTATTACTAACGTAGTTATTATTATTATTAATTCAAAATTTATATAGATGTTTTTAAAAAAATCGTACGATATTATTCAAAATTTTGTGCAAAATACACAAAGATTAGGACATTCCGCAGATAATTTCGATCGAATTGGTGAGTGCGAGTATACAATTTCCTGCAGTATGCCCTGCAATACAGAATTATTTAGAAGCTAAAAAAAATTAATATATAAAAATTCAAATGTTTACCCTCAGCTTATTAACTTCAGCACGTAACATTATTATCTTGGTTTCCCCAGATTGGATTATACCTCTTATGTTGCAAATTTGCATCCTGATATTATTTATTGCAGAATCGTTGGGGTGTTTAAAAGCTCGCTTTGGTTGGACGATAAATTCATCACGACAAATTTTTGACCGTAGACACAAAGAAGTTTTACGTATCTACACAACCACAAAAAAATATAAAGAATCCATAACAATTAGAATCTTTTTTAAATTTACAATACATTTACCTGACTTCTTAAACTCTGATCAAGGTGAATCCTCGATGTTTTTTTTAACAAATTACATGAGTCGTTTACATTCGACGGTCCTAAAATGCCACTCTCTGCAAAAAATTCTTGAGCTTTATCGATGCTTCTAATAACTAAAAGATGCATATCCATATTGTTTTTTCGATCGTTCTTTACATCGATTTGCTCACTAAAGTCATTTTTCGATTTATATAATCGATTCGAGATTCCACAACACAACTGTGGAATTGACAAGACACTTTTTAGTTCACTTTTTTCCTTCTTTAATGATGAAGTTTCACATTCAGTAGATATATTTATTTGTGGCTGCGAGAAAGATCTGATTTCTTTACTATTTGCGGTTAACTTAGGGTGATTTTGTTGAATTGTATGGGATGCTCTTGACCCTGATATATCATTAGCGAAATATGTAGATTGCACACATTTATTATTTTTCATGATTTCATTATATTTAGATATAAGTCTTGATAAGAAAAATAATTTTACTTGATCATATTTTGAATATCCAATTTTTCCGAAATAAGTACCTGTAAATATACGAATTTTATGAATATGGATGTTATGTTTACTATATATTATATTTTATATATGTATATATATATATTTTAGACGGGACCATTTAAGGCAATACTCATATTAATTTTTTAGAAACCTCAAATGTACGTATCAGGGGAGAGGAGTCCCCATTTTCCATTTTTTCGTTAAACATAATATAATGGGGGAAAAAAATGTATACAAGTTTTATGCAAAGTGCTTTACTAAAAAACACACATAAATACGAAGCGAACCCTATTATACTCAATGCCTATTCGTCTGTTAATTTTATTTTGAAAAAATTTGGAGTGGTCCATTAAGAGCTGCATTGATTTGTTGTGGAGCCACATTATTCCAAAAACACAGACAATATAAAATTTAAAGCACAATATGTGTAATTTTAATTTTCGCAGAGTAAAGAAGTCAGAATGCTTCAGTCGAGTGTGCTCGCTGTGATATACCCGCTACCCAGCTGAAATATACTAAAATATACCGAAAAGTATTTTCGGCATATTTGTACATTCATATTCCATCATTCCATACACTTGATCTGCCAAGTTTGGAATCTCTAGCTCTTATAGTCTCTGAGATCTAGGTGTTCATACAGACAGAAAGACAGACGGACATGGCTATATGCTTCCTTCTGCCTGTAACATACATTTCCTAAAGTCACAAAGCTATAATACCCTTCTACCCTATGGGTAGCGGGTATAAAAACAACATTTTACACAAAGCAAAAACATCTTAGGGACAGGAAACGTTATAACATTTATCGCTCTGTCAAGTTAAGAGTACAAAACATTAAGCAAAAAATCCATTTGTTATATAACTACCGCATTAACTAGCCATCGAAAAAACCTGCGCTTACTTAACTATTCCTTTATTTAAATCATATTTAAATGTTATATATTTTCAACTTTAAATGTTATATATTATTATAGACTTTGCATGCTTACTTTCGAATGAATAAAGATTATTTATATAATGAAATTACATATGCATATGAACTAAGCAAATAGGTGTTCATTGCACGTCCACTGTTCACATTTATTACATACATTCATAAAAATGAATGTTACGTTTTTATTGAAATTTAACATATTAATGTAATTGCTCGCTACAATTACCAAATATGTTATTTCATAAAACTGAATCGATTTTGAAACTTACAACAATTTATTAATACTGCATTTTATAGTTGAATCCTATTAATTTACTGTTACCTTAATGAAAAAGTAAAATCCGTTAGCGTTGATATACATAAATAATGTAATGAATAACAATTAATTGCCCAGTGTAATATTTAGTTGCAAAGTGTTTGCTATTTTTTCAAACATACTTTAAACAGTAAAGTGAATACTAAGCTAAGAGGTCCATTGCCAGAAGAACTTAATATTAGTATATCAGCTGGACTCCATAAAAAAAACAGCCTCATATAATCTTCTATGCGGCCGTTCGGTTTTACAATTCCAGCACCTCATAAATAATCGTCATAAAAGCTATCGATATTTCTTAAAATGAAAGCAGATTATAAAGATTGTTTTAGAAGTCACAAATTTCAGTGGGATTCTTTTTCTTAATTTTTGTATGCCCAACTTTGACATGGGAAAATAGTAAAAATTATTTCAAAGTCACACAAAAAACATCTAAATTAAGTATTTTTGTGGCTTAAAAAAAATCGATGTTGATAAAAAAGACAATGATTGAAAATATCGACAGAGAACTCGTGTTTTTGATTATATCACTATTAATGGTTAATAATTCTTTTTAAGTTACTATCATAAAAATGTGAATAAGTAAATTTTAATTAAATCGTCCCGAAGAATATCAACTTTTCAATGGAATTTTTAAATTACGTGAGCATCTATTTTGTCTTCAATGGTTTTGTGAAATATTTTATTTCTTTTTTCTTTACAAAAAATAGATTATGTGGTCCATACACGCTTACAACTCATTTCTTCAGTATTGCGATTGTATAATCGAACAGTCATTTACAAAATTTTTGTTGCCATTTTATTTTTTTTGCATGGTGCTTAGAAGAAATAGCATGATTTAGGAACTAAGGCTTCATCAAACTTCCGTTTCGATAATTTCTGAAAGCTATTTTTGTATATTGATTTTAATGGAAATAAGACGATTTCAAGTATTTGGAAAGCCTCCTCTGTTCGTATCTTCTTGTTAGTCACTTGAGTTCTTCCCTATTATTGTGCTTGCAGGAATTCAAATGTCTAACTTTTGCGTTTTGGTATTTTATCGACTGCATTTAAGTAAGCGATCCTTCAAGTATGCTTATCTATTCAAAAGTTGCTATCGTGGCATGAACAGGATTATCTCGTTCGATGATTTTCATCTGAATACGTTTTGCGACAGGCCATTGCAATTGCACTATTTAATTTAACGAAGTTTTAGTGTACTCTCAAATGTTATGTATATATATCTATTTATATATTGGTTTTTTTTTTGCAATCACAATACCATTATTAAATGGTAAAAAATATTTGTTGCTGTTCGCTTGCAAAATGTGTGGTTGAACTCATCCAATGAAACCACAGTATATTCAATCGATATATTGCGCTTCGCACCATCGATGTGTTTAACATCCCTAGAAATATTTAACACAACAAAAAAATTTGCACAGTAGTATTTTAATTAGTAAAGTTATGGAGGAGATATATTCTTCTGAGATATTGCGCATTGTAATAGCGCAAATAACTCAAACTATTGGATACAGCAATGCCCAAAATGCTCCTTTGGAGTTGTTAGAAGACATTTTATTAAGGTTTATTCAAGAACTTGCTCGCAATCTTCATAGTCAAGCAGAACACGGTAAGTAGGCATAATTTTTCTGCTTTTGTATGTATAATAACTCACATATACATATTATACTTGCGTGGTTATTCATAAAGCAAATCGCATCGAGCCTAATATTAAGGACGTTCAGCTGAGTTTCAACAATCTTTCCATCGACTTACGGGAAATGCTCGATTATATTGGAAATGTTGAGCCTGTACCATTCGTTCGAGAAGTCCCCAAATATCCAGTCAAAAGAAACATACATTTGAATTTTCTTAAGCCTGGTAGTGAGGAGACTCTCACACGACCAGTTCACATATTTGAATATCTTCCTGCAATGTTACCCTCGACAGAGCGAATTTTGGGGTCCTCCACGTGCCCTCCATCTGAAATCGATAATATATCCTCTAATTATCAGCAAAAATGTGCAGATGTTTCGATGTCGCTAGGAGGAGAGCAGAACGTTACGGGCATGCATAATTGGAGCAAGCAAATGGAATCATCAATGGCAGCATTTAAATCACCATCGACCAGGATTGATGCTATTGATGGCCATGCTGTGCGCACAATCAACAGCGTTGTAATGACAACTGGAGGTTTTATTTCTCCGGCCATCGAAGGAAAGCTACCAGAAGCCTTAATTCCTCATATTATTGGTAAGACCAGAGTTAAAAAAAAATTTTTTTGTATGAAATTTTGTTTTGTTTTTGTTTTTCATTATACTATCATTATACGCAAATTTTTAAAATACATTTGTAAATATTTACAGAAAAATTTAAGGGCTTAGACGCACCGCCCATTTCGAAATCCCCTGATATAGTGGAAAGTACAAATACAATAGCATTAGAACCTAATTTACTCAATGCACGAAATCAAGTGTCTAATGACGATGGTGTTATTCACAAATCGTTGACAGGTGACAAATTTATGCTACATGAAATTTCCACCGCTAATAATAATGCTGAAAAAAAAAATATGGGAGAAGTTGCAATTATGCCAGCTTTAACACTACCAATACACTCGAAACCCCCAAAGATGAAAAAGAAACATTTAACTGGTGCAGAAGTAAATGTTAATAGAGCACAAGAAAAAGCGAATCGGAAAGCATTAAAAATGTATCAAAAATTATCAAAATCTCAGGTCGAAGGCGATTCCAGCGTGGTTGGGCTTAAGAAAAGTTTGAAGCATCTAAATCGCGGAGGAATTCATTCCACGTCGGATAGCAGAACAACAACAATGGAGCGAACTCAATTGGAAAAGCTGTTAAAAAGGCAAACTAAGCGGCAAAAGCAATTGAAAAGTCAGAAACACCACGAACAGCAATTACATGTACAAAATGTGTGCAGGCGGCTTTCAGGAATTGATGAATTTTCAAGTGCCAGTCGCAATCAACCAGTGACTATAATATCTGCTCGAACAATGCCACTGCCATCCGATGATACATTAGTACCTACTAATAGTGCCTTAGGTACTTCAACTCTAGGCTCTTCAAGTCCCAATAAAATATCTCCAAAAGTTGACCATGTTAAACAGATCAATACAACAAATTGTTTACTCGCAGATGATGTCAAACTGGGGAATGAACCGGACCGTAATAAATTAAATATTTTTAAAAAATTGACAAAGCCTAATAAAATATTGAAGTCCGAGTCACCTAATGCATTATATACAATGCCAACAAATTTATTTGGGAATGTAAGCACCGGATCCCCGTTAATAAATTTACCATCGGGAACAACTATAACCCCAGCACCAGCTTTGAGTGTCACTCAAAACTATGTGTCAACATCAAATTTAATAATATCATCATATAAAGAACAATTAATTGCAACTCAACCAGGCTTATCAGACAATCTAAATGAACAGAATATACCTAAAAAACGTGGTCGTAAGCCAGGTGGGAAGAACAACTCTGCCAGGTCGCAAATTCAAAACGAGATGACCTCATCAAAAAAAAAAAATTCTTGTAAATTTAGTGGTGCTACAACAATATCATATCCATCAACAAATCTACCAAGGAATACAGCGCTCTTGTCAGGAGAAATGCCTCCACAAAATTTGAGTCACATCGTTCAAACAAAACAAGCTGAGCAATTACCTAATATATTACTAGACAATTTACCCAAACAAGTTGGCGAAGATGTTCAGAGTCAACCAATTACTTTTGTGCCTGTTGGTAATGGTCCTTCCAAAAATATAAAACTAAAAAAAATTAAAGATAAACAAGAGAAAAGGAAAAGGAAGCCCAAACACAATCAATTCGAACGGGATGGCAATTTAATTCGAAAGGATCTTGAACAAGAAATTAACCAAAAGGAACCAGAACCTTGTCATGCTAAGGATTCCCTAGAATTAAATCAAATTTCATCATCACTGTCTCCTACGAATGTAAATGCAATTAAAAATTTCCCGACCGATTTGTCGTCGCCAGTAAGTAGTGTTCATGGGTATATGGCTGGTATTGGTACGCTACCTATTTTATCTTTCCCACCGCGGCCTGGCCTAATACCTACCGGACTATTTTCACCCACAAGTCTCGTAAATTTTACAAAAAACAACAAAATAATGTCTCATTCATTCATGTCCCTACCGGACACAACAATTAGATCATCGTCAGCAAGTGGATACGGATCATTACTTGAAACGGCGACAGGTAAATCAAAATCTCTGCATTCACATGAAAGTCAATGAAGGGAAGAATTTCATATGCTCATATAGACAAATATGCAAAATTAGAAGGCATTTAGATAGTAATCATTTGGTAATAAATTTATATCCAAAGTACACTCGTCGTTATAAGGTGTGTGTGTTTGGGAAAGCAATTTGCTTATTATTTTTGTCCATTATCAATGCTTCTCTATATTTTTCAAGTAACAAAAAACTTAAATGATTGTTCCTGATTTCTTAACTCACATACCTAATTTAACTTAAATTTGAAATAAAAAAGTAAAAAACATTGATTTTGGCTGGACGATGGTTACATTTAAAATAAGGAAAGACTGCTAGCAATTCCAGCCACCTAGCATTTACCATTTGATTTGTGTTAATAGATTAGTGAACAGTAGCAAAACAATTTTCATTATTATGCTCATATTGCATGAACTGGAGTTTTTAAAATAAGCAACCAATTGAAAATGTAATAGCAAGCCTATACCAAAATAATGTGTCTAAGGAGTTCACAATGTGGCTAAAAAAAAATAAATATTTCTCCTTCCTCGTCTGTGCTTGTGCGTCAAGTACCTTACGCCATATTATGGGTGTTCGTTTGCACATGTGCTCTATTTATTGTAAAAAAACGAGTTAAAAATTTACACTCGAGTAAAAAATATTAAAAAAAAACTGAAAAGTATAATTGGTATTTTTGGTATATTATGAATGAAGATGTATTGAGTTTATGTATGATTTTCATTCGATCTGCGAAATTTTCAAGGATCCTTGATGCTTTATTTATTCATGTGTAAGCTTGTCAGAGATACTTCTTTTTGCTTGTTACATATATTTCCTGGTCAGACAAAGTTAAAATTCCCTTTAACCTCAAGGGTTTAGAAAGTTTCAGGTGTTTTGGACACCCATACTAAAAATGCTGAATTTGTAAAACTTTAAAATAATATAAATTTACATTTATTTATAGAAAAGAAATCAACAGAAATCGATATGCTCCCACTGTCTGATTCACATTCGGAGCGAAGATATTGCAATGTGGCGCCTTTGGTTCCAGATTCAATGAAATTGACAGCTTTACCCATTGATGGCCAAAAACTAAAGCCGATGATTGATCCGCTTGTGGAAGAATATAACGAAATTCAAACCAAACCCCTTATGAGTTTATCAAAAAATCCACTAATTAATCAAAGTGTTAATATTAAAGCAAAATGCTTGCATGAAAAAATATTTGAAAACAAAATGGACAAACCGAAAACAACAACGATTGGTACTGGCAACCTTGGAGATCCCATTGAAGTATCGGATGATTCGAATGATAACGATGAGTCCAATATTCGACGAAAAGGGGGAAGGCATAGTAATGATGTTTTCTTGCAGAAGTCAAACAGAATAGCTTCAAATATACAAAAATTTGACAAATCACATCCTTATTCATTTATGGAAAGCTGTATTTCGACAGTGGCCGACAACTTCAACCAATTTAAAAAACTCCCAGCAATTAAAGTAAATGAACCTGAATGTAATAATCCATTGTCTGTTGTGCCGCCGCGCTCTCCTTCAACCTTTAATATTAACTTTATGGGCAATGACAAGTTTAGCTTGGCCGGCGGTGCAGATCTGATTCCGCTATCATGTGTCGAAAGTGGCTTGGCATACTCCTCCAGAATTGTACCAGCTACTAGTCTTTCGGCAGGGGCAACATCTGAGTCCTCTCCACAGAATAATGTTCAGCCTTCTGAACATAATTTTGTATCTAAAATGGTTGTTGGTTATGATGACGTTACAATAACTCCGACAAGCAATCCAAACATTGCTATGAATGACCTCAAACTTCATAAACTGCACAAGAAACTAAAAAGAACAAAGGAGGGTAAGAGTAAAAAAAAAAAAGATAAAAAAGATAAAACAAAAAGTAAAGATAAATGTGATGAAAAGAGTTTGTCGAAGAACGAGAGACTTAAAAGTGTGGATAAGAAACAAAAAAAGGATAAAAAAAAAGAAAAATTGGTAAGTGAAATAATGTTTATAAATTATAATATCTCCAATTATATTTAGATTTCTTAATTCGTTCCATAGTTTTTAAGTTGAGTTATACCATTCAAGTGGTAAATAGAAATTTTGTGGCCAGATTTGAAGGAATTAGATGATATTCATAAATCTTTTTGGTTTTTATTCCAATTATATAGTTATAAGCCTTCAAGTGAAATTAATAGAAACCGTTTAAATAATTAATTCTAGTATAGACAGAGATCAAAAGAATAAGATGCATTGTAGGGTTAACAAACGGAAAGAATAGTATGTGTACGGTTTATGAATAATATTATTATAATTAAATATATTACTTCATGTCCATTAGTACCCAGAGTTCCAAACCCAGTCATTTCCGCAACTTGTTAAAAAAGTTAATGCTTTAATAGTTAACTTGTACTTTCTTTTGTCTTTTCTGCATTCGATCTCTGCAGATTGATAACTCATTCCTCCTCAAAATGTATTTTGCTTCTAATCTGTTCTTTCATGGAATAAAAATGTGGACATCATTTTTTACCATAGGGGAGAAGGGTAAAATAACTTTGTGCTATTAATGTGCGATTTGACATTTTATTATATTTTGATCATAATGAAATGAAATATTCTTTTTAGTATGTTTGAATGTATTTAAACTGGGCAGCGGGTATCCTACAGACGAGCACACTCGACTGTTGATTTCTGACTTGTTTTTATTTTCTTTGCTTTATTTAATATGCCGTTTTGCAATAGTTAAAACAAGTGAAGTAAATTCATTCATAATCGTGAATCAGCTCAGTAAATTCCAAGAGGATTTAGATATTAGTATATAGCAATCTAATTGAATTTTTATTTAACATAAAATATTTATGCTGGTAGTTGAACAGTCTTTTAACATTGTAATGTTTTGTTATCAACATTATAAGATGCTCAGAATATGTTCAAACCGTTAATCCCAATATTTGTTGAGAAGAAATGAACTATATAAGTGTCAGTGGTTTGGCTGTGGTCTAAAGCAATACATAATATCAAACTAACTCAATATACGATAGTAAACATGCATATATAGCAAGAGAAAGATCAGATGTCTTCGTTCTAGGGCCTTTTGAGAAAGAAGACCATGTGGAAGTAACATATTCCAACGAAATTTTATGAATTTGAAAATAAATTAAACGCTCTGAATCTTTATGCTCTTCTTCGGGGTTTTAAGAACTTTCTTAAAAGTGAACTTATTTCGATCAAAGCGATCATATATAAGTATTTTTTAGTCAGTGATATTAGAACGATATTGATATTGATATGTATTCAATGGAGACTTTTTTAATAGTTCATCTCTTATTATTTACTCTTTATTCAGTATGTAGATACATATATTCAAAATGCGTATTTACGCGTTTTTTAATATATGTATATGTTTGAACGCTGTAATTTAGTCATGTCATCAATGAATAGAGTAAAAAAATAAAAATTTTAAATTTTAATAAAAATCAAATTTATTATTTATCAGATAACAAATAAATTATTATGTTAATTTGTAAATTTTTGGCAAATTTGATATTATATTATGTTTGATATATATTATTAGAACATCTTAATTAAAATTTATTAACATAATATAACAAACAAATAAATTATACAAAATTAGTTGTATAGTTTTCTCAATATATAAGCTATTCAAAATTGATAAATCATTTTTGTTTTGTTAATTTTGGCAGCAGGTTCTCCAAACTGATGGTCTTGTGCAACTGTCAAAGGATAATTTCGACAGCAGTACGGTACTCCATACCAAGGATATCGCCGTAAATGCTTGCAATGCGCTTGGGCCCGTTCAAGTAGTCGCTTCAGGAACAATTCAACATGCCTCCCCCCAAGAAGTCGCGACATTAACACATTTGCCATCACCCAATTCAGATTTTTCACCCAACCAAGTGCCGAAACTTACACTTAAGCTAAGTGGAAAATCAACACCAATTCCCATTTCTCCTAATCATTATCATGGTGACGAGCATGATTCACCAATACAAACAGTAAAATCAAAACAAATGGCTTCAATCCCAATTCCAACAAAGACTACAAAAAGGGAGCATTCGCCAGAGTTAGCACGATTTTCGCCACTTGTCACCGGACCACCGAAACTCAAGCAATGTATGAATTCGATCAATACTCAGCATAATGATAATGTATATCATAGTCAACTTTAGACGGCCTAATTTAATTGTCAATACCAGTGGAGTTTCAATTTGCGTTTTGGTCTTATTTTAACGTATGCTAAATATTTGGAAATTTAAAAAATATGATTTGCGTTTGAAACACTTTCCAACCCTCTGCTATCACAATAATCTAAAGTGGAGAAAAATTATTTTCGTGTTAATGGAAGACTAAAGGACAAACGAAATTTTGTACATACCATATGCTAAACTTATAAACTACTTAAAATCTTGATTTTAAATCAACCGTCTAAAGGTGGCTTTTCAGTTAATTTATATTTAACTCAATCTAATTTTAGGTGAAACACAAACTGTAGTTTCTTCTGCAACAACTACGCCTGTTACTGTTTCTTCGGAAATTACGACAACAAATGCAAATTTGATTCCAAATGTTTCTGTTCATAATAACTGGTTGATTTCAGGAGGAGATACGTGCGCTACCTCCAACTTCTCAGCAACTCTATCAGCCAATTCTGTTTTATTACCACAACAATTGATGCAAGTTATACCAAAAAGATCGTCAATACCTCCCCTAAGACAGAAAGCGGTTCTTTCAGACACAGACAAAGTACCTGAATCGGTGTCTTTCCAAAGTGAGGAATCTCATAGACCTTCATCTTATGTTGATGCTGAGGGTTATCGGATCTGGATTTGTCCGGCATGTGGAAAAGTCGATGACGGCTCCGCAATGATTGGGTGTGATGGCTGTGATGCTTGGTATCATTGGTAAGTGTTTTTTGTAATACATACATTACATATACATAAGCAGTGTATATCGGTAATATGCAACACAAATAATGCAGAATATAAATAAACAATTGAAACTACGTAATGGTTTTAAATTTATTAAATGTTTTTACTTTTTGCTAGTAATTTGAGTCAATTGCTATTAATTTGCGTCATTCTGCCCATGTTCACTATATATAAATAGGAATTGCATATCTTATATTAACATATTTTCTTTACAATATATAGGACTTGTGTAGGCATATTTGTTGCACCGAACGATAATGAGGATTGGTTTTGTCGCATTTGTATCACTAAAAAGAAAGTGTATGGATCCGAGAAAAAGAAAAGGCGTAATAAAAAGAAATAAAATGTATGTATATCACTTCAATATACTACGTATATTTAATATTAAACTCTTTTTTTATTGCGAAAAAATATGTTATAAATACTCCAATCAACCCCGAAGGAAATCGAAATTCTAAACTACCGCCCTATATCAGATTTCTTGTGCAAAATATTTCTCAGCCACTTATGTGCACGCGGATTTATCGGACATTATTAAAAGTCGATGTTCTGAGGGCGGAAATGATCCAGCATAGCAACAAAGTGCAGAAAGTGACCTAGCATAGCAAAAACTGAATGAGTAATATAAATCACGAAGAAGTTGAAGAAATAATAAAAAAAATGTTCAACTAATAAATGACAAATATTGTAAAACCATAGTCTTAATTTTGTGTAACGAGAGATTATTGTGATGTATCAGATGTAACAATCAGGTGTACAGTATGAAAAAATGAAAGGTTAATTATTAAAGAAAAAGTGGAACTTTATTTAAGCTATAGATTATTGTTTGAAATATATTTTGACAATGTTTCTGTCAATTTCTAAATACTTCCCTAATATGAATGTTAATCGTTTTGAAGGAGTCCAATCAAAATGGAAGTGCTGATCCACAAATCCATGTTCTATCGAAAAGAATAAATTAAGACGAAAGAAACTAAATCTGGTCGTTTAACCAGATCAGGCGAAATTCGTTTCAAAATAATTAGTCTACCGTGTCTTCAGGACCGTTTTTAAGGTTTTCAAGGACTTTAAACTGATTTTACAGATTAGTACGCTCAGTTTCATCTGGTATTTGAAGTCAAACCTGGCAAACCTTTCTACTCCCACCAAATATTGACTTCACATTTTACTGCATCGATCTGGATGTTCAGTCGACGTTGATGCTCGATCGAATTTGATCAATCTTAACGCTGTGGGTTATAAAAATAACTTAAATTAATGCAAGGTTCAATTCTCTCGATTGTCTCAGTGTCTCAATGAGTGTTGGTTCGATATTTTCTAATGCATTATCAAAAATATACTCGAGCTTACTTCGTTTGTTAACAAAGGTTTCTTAATAACGAGTAAACTAATGTTATCTATACAGATAAAGATTCCTAAAGCCTTTGGATCACTTAACCATTCTCTTCTCTTATATAAGCTTTGCTTAAGTTAAAGGACTCAAAAAGTTGTTTGCAATAATTTTGTCTCATCTACATTCCGAGAAATACCTATCTGCAATTTTCAAGCACGACGCATTATGAATTTTGTATTAAATTTTGTTATTATATCCTTCTATAGAGTAAATCCGCATTTGATCACTTACTTGCTGAATGGTAACGTCAGGTTAGAATTTCGGCTACTAATTTATTCGTTATATTACTAAAGCTGTTTTTATTTTTCTTGTTTGTCCGATATTGGAATGTTGTTCTTATGTACAGTATTCTGTGCACAAGATCACATTGAATCCTAACTAATTTTGTAATAATTGGCGTGATTTTGAATTGGAACGTCGAATCCTATCATATAGTAGTAGTAACCATTTAATTGATTTTATTAATATATTATTACTAATAAACTCCTCTACCTTTTAAGCCGTTGCCATAATAAATGTTATCATGTGTTTTCGTATCACGTATCTAAACCTATCTAATGAATTTGTCATTTTCTCAAAAATAAAATAACCATAATGTGGTTAAGCTTGTCATTTGAGGAAACCCATACTGATCTTCATATCTGTGAGGTACCTGCTATCCAGTTTAAATATACCAAACAATGCCAAAGAATACAATTAGTATTTATGGTATATTGATAGGTATTTAATTGTGTTCAAAATACCGCATGAGTATATTGATAGGTATTTAATTGCGTTCAAAATACCGCATGAGCATGGGCTCGCAGGTTCTTCCTTGTCTGTTTTCTAGTGGAGTGGCGGTTTAATACGAAGTGTCATACAGTTACAATAAAATACAAAAATGATTGAATCAATCATTGTTTTCGTATAATATATATTTATTTCTATATTATTTATTTTTATAACCAAAGCAAATTGAAATTGCATTTGGACACTTCATCTTAAATTCAAAATGGATGATTGTGGCGTGATCGAAGAATTTGAGCTAATTAAAATATTAAATTCTGTTCAAATATCTTAAAATTTACAAATATAGTAAAGTATCAATTGTTATAAATTCTAATTAACACAAAATGTTTCATTGTGCGCTCTTAACGGAATATATTTTCATACACTTACAAAAGTCTATTGTGAACACTATATATATAATATTACGAGGAGAAATGCAAATAAAATCACCCTTGTCAAATTCTATAACACCCTCGATAAGTTCCTAAATTATTCTTGATTTTATTTATATAATACTACCCACGGATCCCCGATAAAACCAACATTGCACGCAAGCGAGCGAGAGCTGTAGTCGCAAACGGCACCACTCGTATTCAGCCATGAAACATTCGTACGTGTGAAGTAAATAACACGATTAAAAAAAAAACAAGTCAGAAAGCTACAATCGAGTGTGCTCGAGTGTGTAAGATACCCGCTACCCAGTTGGAATATTTTAAAATATGCAAAAATGTATTTGAATATTTGGTATATTGGGATTCCATCACGTCTTAAATATCTTACATTGTCCACCAGAAACAAACCACGTGCAGCTGCCTATGGATTTTCCGTATAAACCGTTTCTTGAATAACTTTCAAGTTTTTCATCCGATCACAACCAAATCGTTAAGACTATAGTTATCATTGTTTAAACCAAAATTATAGACTTTAGCTTTAAAATTGCACCTCCAAACCTGGCAAAAAAAATTGTAGTGAGCAAAACGAGGGTGACAAAATATAAAACAAACTTAATCTGCGTAGGAATTACACCAATATTGGTGCAAAGTTTGGTATCTCTTATAGTTCTTATAGTCTTGGAGATGTTCAAACAGACAGATAGACAGACATGACTGTATCCACTCGGAGGTTGACCCTAAGCAAGAATATACATATATACTTTATGGGGTCGAAGATGCTTCTTCCTTCTGCCTGTTACATACATTTACTGGAGTCTCAAAGTTATAATACTATTCTACCCTCTGGGTAGTTGGATTAAAAAGGGTAAATGGAACAGACTTTAATTTTAAGCGGATAGTTGAACAACATTTGAATTAATTACAACTAAGCTAGACGTTAAATAATTTAAAGTAGATTAAGAGTAAACTTTTTAGTTGTACCTAGTGTTACTACGGGATAGTTTTAATGATACAGAGAGGATGAGTCGTAGCAAGAATTCAATAGAAACTGCAACAATATTTATAAGACTAAAGAGAAACAATTAAAGCCACGCAAAGTAAATTTTTTTACATTTTCAATGCGTTCATGGTAACAACAACCCTATTACAAAATTGGATGATATCGAGAAGTTTATAGAGATCTAAAATAGAGAGTAAACATAGATTTATTGGTAATTTTAGATATGTAGTCAAAAAATATGGGCTTACACTCTTGGTACTTAGATCATCTAGCGTATTAATTAATTCTGTCCAATCGTACCGGAAATTCAATTAATTCAAGCTTTAGTAGTGATCTTCCACTTAAAGAATCAACGATTGTTTACTCAATGAGCAAATAATAATACAATTCGTCCTAGACGGATGTGGAGCTAGAACCGTTAGAATAGATGGGAGAGGAGTAAGTGAATTGAAAGACGTACCAAAAATATTCGCAATTGCCTGACCAGAATTAGCTTTTGAATATTTGTTAGATGGGGAGGAGGATAAGGTAAAAACATTCGCTTATTGTTATCATAATTAAAGAACTGTCTGGATACGGCGAGAAATTAACCCCATAGCGAGCTAAATAACTTTTATTGCACAGCGTTAAGCTCGATAAAAGTCGACATTGTCAGTTCAAGAAAACAATATTCTATTAATTTGTTTACATTTGAAATTTATCGGCAGACATATCAGAAATAATATTCAATGATCTAATAAGTGCGATAAACAGTTGGGTGTTAAGAATTTTGATAAGATTGACAAACTTTGACAAACTACACTGGTTGATTCACATACAAAGTTGATATATAATTGCCGGCAAAGCAAATAGTGATTAATGTTATTTTGACCCAAAGACATTTCGAGTAAATATCTTATCCACTTTAAGGAATTGAGAAATAAGACTTATCACATTAAGAGCAAGCAATTTCGGATAAATTAACAAGTAAGAAAGCTACAGTCGATTGTGCTTAACTGTGAGATACCCGCTACTCAGCTGGAAAACACTAAAATATACCAAAAAGTATTTTTGGTCTTTTCGGTCTATTTCGTATATTCTTCATACAGACAGACGGACATGGCTAAATCGTCTCGGCTGGTGATTCTGACCAAGAATATATATACTTTATGGGGTCAGAGATGCTTCCGTCTGCCTGTTACATACATTTCCTGAAGTCACAAAGTCTACCCTATGGGTAGCGGGTATAATAAAATATCAATATTGGTATATGTCAAAAAAACCAAAATATAATTTTTGGTATAATTTAGTATGTTCAAACTGGGTAACAGGTATCTCACAGTTAAGCACACTCGACTGTAGTCCATTATTGTTGGAAAAGTGAAAGTGTGACTTTCATTCTGAAAAAAGCGATGTTTCTTTTCTACGGAAATGTTTAAATTTCCCAACTCGAAATTGTCATATTTTACTTTTGATATAATAAAAGCCTCGACATCATCAGGAGCAACATTTCAAATAAGTTGTTGTACGTAGGTGGAACTACAACCTGGATTTACCAGCCAAAGGAACACTTATAACCAATAGTTTTTGTATTTTAATAAGACTCCAAACAATAATGGTACTGTTTATCAATCACTTACAATATGAGAGGCCAGTATTGGCTAGGAGCTAGGAACAAGATGCTAAAAAAAATGTATACATATGTGTTAAATATGTATTTTCTTATTCCATACAAGGAGCGACAAATCTTAATGTTAACTGGATTTTTTATCTCCAGTACATAAGTACATAGATTTTATATATACTATATAAATAGAATGGAAGTTAAACTTTTATATTTTACCCCTTTAATATGTAAAATAATTTATGTATTTGTAAAAACGACTTATTAGCATTATAAAATTATTCTAAGAATTACAAACATAACATTTTCATATACTCATTATGTATGTATATATTTCTCACATCACTTAATATTACATGAAATGAAATGATTGATCAACCAAATAATATAATTAATTAGATACAATTAAAATTTGAAATTTATGATATGGCTGAATAAAAACAAATATATATAAGCTAGCTTTAATTTAAAAATCTGAAGTCGTAATAACGAAAAAAATTTACAATTTTAGTTGGATTAACATTTAAACTATCTATGTTTTGATGGACATGGTGTGTGGATTTTTGCTCCAAAACTGATTACACCATACAAAGTTCGAATCTCTTAGAATACAATTGAAAAACGGCGTTATAGCATACAGATTTCAATTAATTTTTATTAATGGCCTATGTAAATATTTCTATGCCATTGCAAATGTTTTAAGAAAGTGTACTGTAATGTTCTAGGTGAACTTAGTTCGTTTGGCCGCGGAAACTACGGTTTGGCGAGATTCTTTGTGGAGAATTTTCCATGTCGTTATTTGAACCCAATTGTTGCCCCGATTCCTCCGAATTCAAATCTGCTGAAGTGCTGGGGCTTAATTGTGCAGCGTGAACGGCTGCTGCTATATTACCAGTAGCAGTGTCTTTTGTAACCAGGGATAGTTCGTTTCCATTGCCAGTTATATTATTAGATGGAGCTTCATCGACAACATTAGCCGTATTGTTGCTACTTAAGGCCATTCGCTGCATTTGTCGGATGACTGTTGCAGCGTAATATGCTTGCTAAGGAATTGAAAACAAATATTACAGTACATTCATATATCTGCTGTGAAATGGTGCATTTTTAAAAATGATAGTTTTCATTTAATAATTGTTTCTTAATTCCTTACTAGTTTTATTAAAATACAAATACATATATTAAAATTTGAAAAGATAGAAAACATAAGAAAGTGAAATAACACTGGTTCTCACAAAATATAAAACTCGACCATATATCTTTACGATTATTACTTTTAATTTTTTATTAAAAGGGAAAATCTAAATCGTGTGAAATTAATTAAGCTCCAATATATTCATGGTACATATAGCCTTACTATGTGTACTTACCTTCCAACGCGATTTTGCAAAGTTTTTCTTAAGTTGTTCAGAGACAGTGCCATGAATATTTTTGCTGCTGGCCTCATTGCCCGAGATCCTAAAAGAAAAATAAATTATAATAAGGCTCTAGTTATTTCAAACTCAGCCGCATATGAGGTAAACCATCAATTTTCTCAACGGTTCTTTATTACTTTAAAAGCTTTGAAGCTTATTAAACGTTGATTTTTAAGACAATACCCGCTGGCCATAGGGTAGAAGGAAGCATCTCCGACCCCATAAAATATATATATACTTGGTCAGGGTCTGAGTCGATATGGCCATGGTCATCTGCCTGTCTGTCTGTATGAACACCTAGATATCCGAGACTATAGGAGCTGGTACCAATATTGGTGTATATCCTACGCAGATTAATTTTGTTTTTTATTTTGCCACGCCCTTTTCTGCCCACTAAAATTGAAAAAAAAGATATGTGCAATTTTAAAGCTAGAGTCTATAATTTTGGTATAGACAATGATAACTTCAGTCTTGACCATTTGCTTGCGAACGGATGAAAAACTTGGAAGTTAGTCAAGAAACAGTTTTGTATGGAAAATACATAGGCAGTTGTTGCACGTGGTTTGTTTCTGGTGGACAATACAAATAAACATTTTGGTATCTTCCAGAATATTCGAAGGGATAGCGGGTATCGCACATTTAAGCACATTCGACCATAGCTTTCTGACTTTTCTTAAGAAATGAAGAAACGTTTATTACTTTTTACTTTCAAGTATTCAAACTTGTGTAAATTAATTTTGATTATGTGTAGATGTATTGCGAATATTAAACCTATTAAATTTAAATCTCGCTTAACACGAGATGTTTCACGAAAATAATCCCCATGTTGATATTTTAGATATTACTTACCAAGGGTGACATAATGCTTGTTTGCAAGTATAGCGCTTTTCCACAATAACACACATTAAATTTTTTATGAAATGTTTTGCCGATTCACTAATTTCATCCCAATAGGGTGAGTCAAATTCAAATTCACCTAAACATAATAAAATGTAATTATATGTTTTTGTAAATACTATGTATAATGTAGAGCTTAAAATAAAAAATAAATCGTTAAACATAGATTTTTCTAACTTACTTATATTGCGACCATTGCAAACATGTAAAGCATACCTTTAAGAATCTGGGCAAATAAATTGGCATCATTTTCATCGTAAAATGGCGGATACCCACAAAGAAGTATATAAGATATCACCCCTATACTCCAGACATCAACAGCCTTACCATATGGCTTTTGGGCTAAAACTTCAGGTGCAACATAACCGGGAGTTCCACAAGCTGTTGCCATTATGCCGGAGTCTTCCATTTTCGATAATCCGAAATCACTAATCATTATTTTACTATCATCGTCTGGACTATAGTATAATAGATTTTCGGGCTATACATGAAATTATAAGTATAGGCAAATTAAATACACTTAGAATGGGTCGCAATATTTAAAATTACCTTAAGATCTCTATGTACAACGCCCTGTTCATGCATATAGTCAACAGCTTCTAAAATTTGTCTTATTAAATGCGATGCATCCTTTTCGGTATACGAGCCCTTCTCTACAATACGGTCGAATAATTCGCCACCGGTTACTCTAAAAGAAATACAGTATTGAAATAAATTATTCTTTATTATAGTAGAAAATAAATTTGCAAACTTACAATTCCATAACCAAATAAACTTTTGCCTTATCTTCGTAAGTTTCTAAAAGCTGCACAATATTTGGATGAGTTAACCTGAAAAATACAGTGAGAAAAATCGACGGTTTCATTCCTTGGTAATAAAGGCAACACATCTATTTAACATTGTTATTGGCTGTATCATTTAATAAGGGGCAACTCAGTCATACCAATTTTTACAAGCTTCATACAAAAAAAACAGCATATTTTCAAGCCGAATATGTTGCGAAGTTCGGGCGATTATCAATATACTGACTGACTATTTTTAAGTCGATACAATTATGTCTCCAAAGCGGTATTAGGGATCAGGGTTGGGTCTTAACTCACCGCACTCCATTCGAACTGTTGCCATCGAAATGATTTGCACTGAACCTACATAGAAAGAATGTCATTTAAACGAAGAAAGATTTTCAAACCAGACAAAAATAATAGAAAAAACCAAACAAACACAAATCCAGAAAAAAAAATGTATATATGGATATATATTTATATATATATCTTCTATATATATATATATATATATTTATATATATCTTCGACACATCGAAGCCGAATTACTCACATAGAGACAAATTAACAACTCAGGTTAACAAAAAATTCGGTCCTAAAATATATAGAATTTCCGTTTATTTGTTAATTATCCGTTTATTTATTGTTAAGAGATTCGCAGTTCATTCTAGTTATCAAAATTAGTTTTCAATAACATGAAATTTAAAACTGCATATGAAAAGCAAATAGTAGTAGTAATAGTAGTGAAGGATATTGTTACAACTGTAGCCGTTTTTAAATTCATTCTCATACAAAAATAGAGTCAAAGTATACATTTTGCGAATCAAGGGAGCTTGTAAATTAAAAACAAGAATATTCAGCATCTTAAACCCAGGAACTACATATTTAATGTTGAGTGTCTTGCCTTAATATATCTTTGTACAGACAGTTCGTCGAATATGTGTAAAATGATTCGGCGTTTGATGCTAATCTATAAGAAAGCGGATGTGAGATTATCTGTTGATGTTCGTTTGATGATATTCGTTTGTTATACGTTTTAATTCTTAATTTCAGATCAACTTTTTAAAATAGCAAATTGAATGTTACATTATTTTTAGAAAAATTGGACTTTAAGCTTTAAAAAATTGTATAAATTCATCCATGTTTTAAAGAGTTCCACCTCGAACCTGGAGCACATTAACATATACCTGATTTAATGTACCAGATAAATTTTTTTTCTGGATAAATGCTCCCGCTTGGAAGTTATAGGACATACATATGTATAAGGAAGATATTTTAATACTGATCACTATTTCATTTATTTTAACATTATGAACACAGAGCTTGAAATACTTAAAAAAAAAATATTTGCATTCTATCATCTTGGTCGGTCTTAGTCACAGGATGTTACAATACCAACCACAAACATGCACATATTTAACATAAACGACAAAATAAATTATTAAACAAAGCAAAATAATTAATAATAGATAGATATAAAAAATTAAATACAGACTTAGGTCGAGCTGATAATTTTGCTTCTGTTTTATCTACCATATTTTTAATTTGCACTGATTATATTTACTAATATTGAATAATATTACTAGCATATGAAACAGTAAGTGCTAATAATATAGACATGGACATTACATTAAGCCAATCAAAAGCCCACACATTCGCACATTTTGTATATTTACTAATTATTTTATATACAATGATCTCACAAGTACATATGTACCTTATAATTTGCTATAATTTAGACCAGAAAATTTTATAGTGAAGGAGACACGTTACTAAATGCAATGCTTTTTAAAAACAAAAGAACATTTATTTCATATGAAGTATATTTAAAAGGTCAACTCACCTACGAAGTACTCGTATCTCGTTTTCCAAAGATTCTTCTTTACCCTTTAAGGCTTTTTTATCAATGATCTTCACGGCAAAATGATCACCCGGCGTATCTTTACTTTCAGCCAAGCGCACCTCAGAAAACGCTCCCCTGTGTATTATTTAGTTATATAATATGAATATTCCTCCAAATTATTTCAGAAAATACTTACGTTCCCAATAAACCATGGAGGTTATATTTCTCTTCAATTGAAATTTGTTTGTTGAAGTCTTTTGTGTCCTTCGACTTGGCCTTTTTGCCTGAATCTTTTTTGCCAAACAGTGGCATAGCTGTGAAACTCCAGCAACAACTTTCAATAGAGAATTATAGCTATGTAACTCCTTAATATTCTGCGGATAGATACAGATTTGTAAGAACAAATTCTCTGCTCCAATAGAATACTATGAAAATACTAACAAACTAAGCACATGAGAAGCATTTAGGGAATGAGTCGAAAACATTCAAATTTGTAGTCATGTCAGATTTGTTTTTAGTAACTTGTGTTAATTTTTGTATGTTTATACATTTAGCTTCAACACAATATTTATTGTAAGCAACAAGTAATTTTCTTCTTTTTAAAGTCGATATTGAGTACTCTATAATATGTGAATATGGACATTCAGGAAAACAGAATAGAAGACTTGTCTCGCTTGTTTAAATCAAGAATATATATATTTTATACAATTGGAGATGTTTCAATCTGTTACGTAAACTTCATCAAAGCTTAAATACCCGTTTATGAGAGTGCAGTTAGCTCCAGATGCTGAACAAGTAAGAAGATTAGAGTCTACACGTACAGTGAAATGAATATTGGAATACATTCTAATCTCCTGAATAAAATGACCTTTAGTTGTTGAAAAATATGTATATGCATAATATAATTTTTGTGTACAGAAAGATTAAAATAAACATAGAAGAATAATTAAAATTAACATTCTAATCAGATAGAAAAATAATCGTTAGGTGCTGAAAAGCATATGTATGCACATATGCTAAAATGTGTTTAAGCAAAACAACATATTTATATTTTCAAATGGTGCGTAAATTGCATTTTTTTAGAACAAAAGTCAGAAAAAAAATTTTATTTTAATAGAGTTTTTTATATATAATTATGAAAGAATTGTTTTATTATACTAAAATTATTTAAATAATTTTAAAAAATGTTCACTTAGACATTTTACCTAAATTTAAATATAAACTATAAAATAAAAGGTTATAAATTACCGAATTACAACAAATTTAAATTGGTCAAATGTTTGTATACTCTAAATACAGTTTCGTTGGTTTTTGAAATAAAACTAATTCGCTATTTTCAAATAAAATATTACCATTATCACACTCGTTGAAATTGACGACATTTGCTAATATTAATTTAGAATGATCAAAATTCTAAACACTTTTTGGATTTAATTTATTACAATAATTGCTTAATGCTTTTAGGCATTTATATATGTAAGTAGATATGTATGATTTGTTTACGCTTACATTTGCAATCAAGAGTTCAATCATGTATGTATGTATGCATATATGTATGCAATGTACTCACATTAAATAATTAATTGCTGACATTGCCGCTTTAAACCCATTTTGTTAATATTATGCATGATATATATATATATATATATATATATATATATATATATATATATATGGGTTTAAAGCGGCAATGTCAGCAATCATTTAGATTTTATAATTTTATTAAATAATTTAATTCTGTAATTTAGGTACATCTAAGCTTAATAATAATGTTTGTACTATGCCATTCGCCACTTACGCAAAAAACACGACTTGGTGTGTCTCCAATTTTAAATGTCGTATAAATGACAAAACCGTAAAAAATTAAAAAAAAATTGACAAGCAATTTTCGTATTTGAGTTACGAAAGATCCAAGTGATTTACTATTGAATTAGAATATAAATTATATTGATTTTTCAAGCCCGGGTCTGCTTTGTACTGTATTTGACACATAACATGATTTGGTCACATTTCTTACTATCAAAAGTACCAAATATTTTATAACGTAAAAATAAAAAATGAAACAAAATAAAGTCGATCAATTATATTGGCTTGAGGTTTTTTTTTAATAAAAATTCAAATTTAGAGTGAATATTCTTTTTATCATTTATTTAGCTTGTTCATATTGCTATAAGACGATATTCTAAAATCAATGTTGAAAAATGTCCGAAACAATTGAATTAGTGTTATAAAAGAAAAGTGTGGCAACGCTTAAAGTTGACTTTGGAAGTGTATACATGAACCTGTATACTTAAGCAAAAATACAAAATTAACTAAAATCGAAATTAATTAATAAATATCTCAACTTTTGTGATAAATCCATTACACTTATATATAGTTCTAACGTACTGTAATATATAAAATATATCAGTTTAGCGATCACAACCCCTGCAGAATGCATTGTGTATATAGTGTCTGTTTATGTGCTCTATACATTTGTGAAAATCTAAATACATTATATTTAACAAGTTGACTATATTCCCATTTTATAATATTGTTATGGAAAGCAAAGTATCCGACACTATATCAATAAGAAAAATTCTACAATTTATATAAATAATTAAATTTCTGTTATTCATCAATGTAAATATGTAGGCATGTGTATATGTATGTATGTACATCCATGATATGCAATAGCATCGTTTGTAGGCAAAATTGTGTGACATTGCAAATACATACACGTATGCGTGAATACATTTCAAAGTTGTTACTAGTAATTATTGGAATGAATTATTAACATTTTTCATATTTAGGTAAAGTAATCAAGAACACATCGAATGGAACAAGCCAGTTTATATGAATTATGTTTTTAACAAGCATCGTCATGATCTACCATAATGAAAAAATTTGAGATTAATTATCAGTATTTTATCAAGTAAATGGACTTAAAAGCACACTATATTTATAAATATGATTAATGCATTTTGGCGATACTATTCTAAAAACGTGTAAAGTGCATTCTATAAACACGTGATGCAATTAAAAAAGTGGCAACAATTCGATGGCAGCAGCATAAAAAAGGATAGTTATGATACTCTTTCTTCCGCACTTAAAATGGCTTCCATACAAAACGATACAGATGTTTTTCGACATAAGTTGTCAATTTTCCATTTAATTTGTTCAATAGCGATTATGATTACTTACAATATAAAAAACACGACTGCTGATCAAGGTAAGTTGAAATTCGTACCGATCAATAGCAATCATAAGGTATATTTTCATAAGACCAGGTAGTATCTATCGACCCGAAAAAACAATATTGCATATTTAAATATGGCTATAGAAGTAGAAGCTCTCGGCATTCTATTTTCCGACGCCATAATATTTGGGTTCTGATGTCGCTTCAGAGCAGTTGTTCTAGTCCGAATCTTTTCCCATAAGGCTCATGCATTTTCGGACTTTAATTTTGATGACCATTATTTCAGTTCTACTTCCAAAAAAAATATATCATGCCATATAAATAATCAAAAATCACAAACTATTGATCGACCGATTTGAGACCGATAATCAGAAACGAGGGTTGATATAGAATATAATAATCAATCGGAATCAATCACAATTGTGCACATAATTAATTTATAATAATCTTCACAGTTATTTTGTTGGATACAACGAGAGAAGCCACATTAGAATGGACCAGATATCCGTACGGACCTCAAGCTCAAACCCCAGGAGTAAGTATTATTTGTGCAAATAGGAAGAAATTAATAGTTATCAAGTCAAGTGATTGAAATACATTAATAATGTTACATTAATAGTTTTATATTTAATATAGCTAAATGTTGCATTAAGATTTTAATATTTATATATCAAATAACATTGTGATTTTAATATACATCATGCAAATATGATTTACAAATATACATAAGTATGTGCAACACTTTATTTTAGTTGTAGCAAATTATATTGTAGATTACCATTACCATTATTTATTAAAATTTCTCTCTTGACAATCTTCCATACCCATCACATTCTTAGAATCGTTAATTAAAAAATTCGCACTCGCTTGTTGCAAGCAAATCGTGTTTATTTTACAGATCCTTCGCGACTCACATTATGTAGAATTTAACGATTCCTGAATATTTTATTTCAATCGGATAGAGAAATAAATCTTAATTTATTATTATAAATATAATTCAATTCCATTCAGTGAAATTGCAAATCAATAGTGCAAAACATTTATAAAAATTTAAAAACATGGTTTCAATTAAAGTAAGCCACGCAGTGGGCGTTCGAAAAAGCTTAATCTTTTAAAGACATGCTTATTTTTAAAGATGTAAACGCAATATTACACATGTAAAGCAAATGACGAATTTTAATTATTACAACCACATTAAAAGATACAAAGAGAAATTGTATTATAAAACAGGAATTGTGGTATATTTCAAAAATGTGTCACGTATGCATGTCATACAGTTATTTTAATGTACATTAAAAAACTTTGCCTTTTTCCAGCTTAAACTAATAATATTTTTCATAATTTTGGTATTTTCTGTAATGCTTTTAACCGTTTGTATCAAAAAATTAAAAGCTTAATTCTAGAAGTTGTTTTTTTTTTAATTATGTCAGTAGTCACGAACATTGTCGATTTATTAAAATTAAATAGTTTGTATGCTTTTCAATATTCTTTAAAATAACCATAACAGTTTTTATGGTCAGAAACATATACCCTCAGCAATCAAGGGTGGGAATCTTTTTACATTCGCAATATTGTGTAACAAATTTCTAAAAAAAAACTTTTAAAATATATAAATGTGAAAACGTTATAAACATATTTATTTATTTTTATTAATAGTTTTGCATTATTTAAAAGTTACCTACAATACGCATTTACGATGTATTATTTTGTTAAAATGATTAGAAAATGTAGTTTTAAAAACTTCTCTTTGATTATAAAAATTGTTATGTTAAATGTACGAATGCATGAAAAATCTTTTTTTGCCATATGTATCTGATATTTATTAATTGAAAATTCTGTTTGCAGTGGGTAGAGGAGTCGTTTACTGATTTCGTCAAGGGTATTAATTGGCGCAGTTATGTGGTATGCGATGTTGCTTATCATAATGTAAATAACTGGCTCTGGTCACCGTTTATTGACCGTGGCCCGGCTAATCGTCTTTACATCGAAATTCAATTTACAATACGAGACTGTTCACTATTTCCAGGTAAATAAAATAAATTATAGTTAAAATCATCAATACTTATAAAAACATTTTGGCAAAAACCGGTAACCGAAATAATTTGATTGAATTGAAAATTTTTAATTTTAATTAAAATATTTATTATTATAGAATAGAGAGTATAAAACTTTGCGCCTCCAGAAAATGTATGTAATAGTATGTAATAAAGTATATACATATATTCTTGCTCAGGGTCACCAACCGAGTCGATATAGTCATGTCCGTCTGTCTGTCTGTCTCTATGAATATCTAGATCTCAAAGACTATAAAAATTGGTCAAAGTATGTCTTACGCAGATAGAGTTTGTTTTAGATTTTGGCCACGCCCCATAAAATTGAAAAAAACCCGATTTGCAATCGCAATTTGCAAGGCAGAGTTTCGAATTTTATAAACGATTGTATATACAACGATAATTACAGTATTGATGATACCCGAGAATTTGGTTGCAATCGCATGAAAAATTTTGAAATTATTCAAGTTTTTTATGGAAAATTCCATAGGCAGATGCACCTGGTTTGTTTCTGGTGGACAATGTGACCGTGCATGGTATACTCAATACTTTATGCGGTATTAAGAACGTAATGGAATAATATCAGTATACCTAATATTAATATTCGAACTGGGTAGCGGCTATCTCACTGTCAAGCATACTCGATTGTAGTTCTCTCACTTGTTTAGTTTTATATTCAAAATATAAAAAAATATTAATAATATATTATATAACTATATAATTATATATATTTTATAAATTTAAATAGAACTTGAATTTTAATATCTTTTGAACACATAAAGAACATGTAATGGACTGATATGTCTTAGCTATGAGATATATGCTCTAACTCTGTGCACAAAAGATATATGAATTCAATTTTTAAAATTAAGTCATAATTTTTATATTTATTTTTATTAAGTAAACAAGGCTGACCCGGCGAACTTTGTTCCGCCTTAATCGCAATAAATAAGCAGACTTTTTTTTTAATTGGAAAAAATACAACAAAAATTAAATACCTACATTAATAATTAATAATTATTTCTGTATTGTAGTAGAGTTGCTCTTCATATAAGTACCTTGTGATACACGACATTTTTTGTTTTATTATCAGGCGCAAAAACAAACAACGCTGATGGTCTTCCGACCCGTAAACATGCCACGTATTATTGACCATGGGAAAAACATGAATGTCCTAGATTTAAACCACAAACTTTTAAGGATTGGCCTTGTGATTTGTTGATGGTCATAGCAATGGCATGGAAATTGAAGTCTTTTAAATTCAAACTGCATATCGGTTGGAACCATCGATATCCTCGGAATGAGAACTTCCTCACCATTGAATTTTTTCCTATCATTATCGTATCGTAGATTACCTTGTTCATCAATTTTGTAACCAGCAATCGCGTACCGTTGCACAGTTTTGGTTGGTTTATGTTTCGAATCATGATTACTACGAAGCCAACCTTTAGGCGTAAGTTGTGCAGTGGTAAGCCAGGCACGTCCAAAGAGTTTAAAAATTCAATTGGATAGTTGGTGGCTTCATCTTGTGACGCAGTCAATAGATTTGAATGAATGCATTGTTCCAATGATCTTATTTTGAATAAGTATGTAGTTTAAGTCATCTACATCTTTATTCTTAGCCATTCTTCATTCTGGAAATATATTGTTGATAAGTTCGTCTTTTAATGAGACAAAATTACAGAAATTATTTGGATATTAATCCGCTCGATTCATCGACATTAATTACCGATAGTCAGGAAGTGCTCCGAGAGATCTGCAGCAGATGTATCATTAAGCAATGTAACTCTCATGTTTGTTGTTAGTTGCAGTTTCTTCACATAGCGCCATAGATTTGACGATTTGAGGCAAGCGTTTATTTCATCCGCAGCCGTAGATCTTGGAATTACTGGCAGTATTTGGCGGAAATCGCCAGACAGTAAAATCATTGCACCTCCAAAATATCTCGAATCACTGCGTAAATCTTTTAATGTTCGGTTAAGTGCTTCTAATGCACGTTTATGCGCCATTGTGCATTCGTCCCAGATTATGATTTTCGGCGCTAATTTGAATGCTGAATATTCCGTACGGCATCCTTTTAACAATATGGCTGCTATTCCAGAAGAAGCAACTGCAACCGCTATGTTAGATCTCGCCCGAACAGTTGCTAAAACCAAAGACATGAGGAATGTCTTGCCATAAAAAGTATCCTAGTATCCTTCTTCTGGCTCTAAACTACCTCCCTGACAATTTTCAGCTAAATCGGTTCAGCCGTTCTTGAGTTATAAGTGGAGTAACTAACACGACTTTCTTTTATACATATATATATTAAATTTAAGAATTAAAAAATGTTTTCCCTCAATATTAAAAAGAATATTTAATTTGGCTCGTATTTAATTATAATTTTATTTATTTGAAGAGTTGACTTTGGATTACAAATCTCGAGCCAACAAGATTAAAGCCATGGCTACAGGGACCTTAGGATTTTAATTATAATTATTACGGTTCCTGTTTACAATTTTTGAGCTTTCTTGGGATATCACATTGTTTACGTGTTGACTATGGCTTTGACAAAAATATCATTAAAAATAGCTTGGCCAAATAGAAATTTACAAAACAATGTTATTGCTTCCTATTTTGTAATAAATAAATGTACTTTCTTCTTAAAAGCTGTTAAGTGATACTTTAAACTTAATTATTATAAAAAATTAATTAATTCAAAAACATTTTAATAGGAAATGCTTTGTCGTGCAAGGAAACGTTTAGTTTGCTGTTTTACGAATTTGATGCAGCTACTAGGGAACCACCTCCTTGGCAAACGGATAGTTACAAATTGATTGCTCGTATTGCGGCTGGTGAAGGTCGATTTAATCAAAACTCTGATGTGGATATTAATACGGAAGTGAAAAGTATAGCTGTTAACAAAAAAGGCGTTTATTTTGCATTTCGAGATCAGGGCGCTTGCATCAGTGTGCTAGCAGTTAAAGTTTATTATATAACATGTCCGGCGGTTACCGAAAATTTCGCTCATTTTAATGAGACACCCACAGGCCGTGAGATTACAATAATTGAAAAACAAAATGGAACATGTGTTGAAAACTCTGAGCCATATGAAACCCCAACATACCTATGCAAGGGTGACGGCAAATGGACAATCTTAACTGGTGGATGTCGTTGTAAGGTGGGCTTTGAGCCCAATGAAATTAACAATACTTGTATTGGTAAGTGAAAACTTTAATCTATGCATGTTACGTTTTTCATATTTATTAAAATTTAATGAATTCCCGAAAGGTTTCTATTAATTTAAATAGGTTTGGTTCAATATATGTACATCTCTTACTACAGCCAAGTCAATATGGCTATGTCCGTCAGTCTGTGTGAACATCTAGATCTCAGAGGTGTATGTCCTACGCAGATCAAGTTTATTTTAGATTGCGGCCACGCCTTTTCCAGCCCTTAAAATAGAAAAAACGAACATATATCATTTCAGCACATTTGCAGCAAATTTGCTCTAGGCATTGCTATCACTGCAGATAATTATTTCCAAGATAATGTTCAAAGGCAATAAAGAAAAATATATGTTCATAAAATATTATAAATTTTATACCCGCTACCCATAGGTTTGTGCCTTCAGGAAATGTATATAACAGGCAGAAGGAAGCATCTCCGACCCCAGCCGAGTCGATATAGCCATGTCCGTCTGTCCGTCTGTATGTGTGTACGTCTGTATGAACACCTAGATCTCAGACTATAAGAGCTAGCGATTCCTACGCAGATGAAGTTTATTTTAGATTTTTGCCACGCGCCTTTCCGCCACAAGATCGAAAAAAAAGATTTACTATTTTAAATTTTAAAGATAGAGTCTCGTATAAAGATAAGGATACTTGGAAGTTATTCAAGAAATAGTTTTGTATGGGAAAATCCATAGGCAACTGCACGTGGCTTGTTTCTTGTGAACAATATGACCGTGCTTGGTTTATTTTATACTTTATGCGAGATTTAGGATGTGATGGAATATGAATTTGCAAATACACCAAAAATTCTTTTTTGTATTTTTTTTATATTTGAGCTGGGTAGCGGGTAATCACAGTCGAGCACACTCCACTGTAGCTTGCTTACTTGTTTTAGTTCTGAGTAAATCGAAATTAATTAAATGAGGATAGGCGATATTGATGTTTTATATATAGATATCTGATTATTGACATATATATATATTAATTACTAAAAAATATATTTTAGAATGTCCAGCTGGTATGTTTAGATCAGCCGAAGTTCGTAAGTGTGTACCATGCCCCCCAAACTCGAACAGCACCAACTCGGGCTCACCGCTGTGTAAATGCAAATCTGGATTCTATAGACACCCAGTGGATGGGGCTTACATGCCTTGTTCTAAGCCTCCCGGCGCTCCGATGAATCTTACGCTGTTATTTATTGATCAAACTAGTGCTATAATTTCATGGAACGCACCCGCAAAAGACCAAGACTTACCTTCCAAGGCAAATGGAATCGGCAAATTTCATACTGATGTCGTATACAAAATACGCTGCACAATGTGTAGCACTAATGTAATGTTCAATCCATCAACTGACACGTTTAATGAAACAAAAATTACGCTAACGAATTTGGATCCAGTTACCACATATACGGTTCAAATTCATGCATCAAATGGCATTACGTATTTAGCTGATAACAGCGCCATCTTCGGTAATGAAACATATTTCAATAATGAAAATTCATTTAGCAATGCTTCTTCAGTATTTGCAAGTATGAGTAACCATCAATTTGAACTCAACGAAGTTAAAACAAATTATTCTGAAATTGTGTTTACTACGGAGTCTGTAATGTTTTCAACTGTATTTAATTTACGCGTCGTCGCTGTGACTAGTAATGATGTAGATCTCGTCTGGGAAAAGCCGGTTCAGAGTGAAACGCCAATTGAGTTGTATGAAGTTCGTTGGTTCCCAAAATCCGATTTGGACTCTATTAATAAAACTGTATTGAACACAAAAGACACCAAAGTTCATATCGATGGATTAATTGATAATACGGAATATGGCTTTCAAGTGCGCTGTAAAACAAATAATGGATTTGGTTCTTTTAGCAATATGGTGTATGCTCAAACTCACCATTCAGTTGGTTCAGGTATTTTTTTTTTGAAATATTTTAAAGTATTTTTTTTATATTTGTTATTATTTATTTCAGTTTACGAGGACACAATCCAAGTACGATTTATTGCTGGTGCAATTGTCACGGGTGTTTTCTTTCTGGTAGTTATTATTGTAGCCACGGTTTATTTTATGCGATCCAAAAATCAAGATGAACTTGACAAAAAGTCCACAAATCATCTGCCTTTACCAATCGACTACGCTAGCAATGAAGGTAATTATGCTTATAAAATGTATGTAGTACTGTTCAATACTTTAGGATCATAATAAACTTTAAAACAAACAAACAAACATTTCTAAAATTTTGCTGAGTTAATTTCTACAATTTTACAGACAAAATAAAAAAAAAATATATATATATTCGCAACTCAGAAATTATTGTTAGTTTATCACAACTAAAAATTTCGTTTTACTAAAATCACATCAATCTGTTTGTATCCCGATCCCCTTTGTTAATGAATCAACATCCGATATATTTTAAGGACTCGTTGTGACATATAGTAAGTTAATTCGATTGTTTGTTTTGCAGAACGTGAAAAATAATATATTACAATTATATACAATTTATATATTTAAAAAAATTTACATTAATATTTAAGTATAAATATGTATTATATTTAAACTTTTACCTCGACGGATAGAAAAAATATCAGATTGTAATATTCGAACAAATCTAGTCATATCCAAATTGGCTGATGATTTTTTTGGGAATGCATTTAACACTTAATAGACAAGATCGTTCAATTTAAGATTCAAAATATCCCTTTATTTTTATCTATATTTTTAGTACATGCTATGGATACAACTCCAATTGTTAAGACTCTGCATTCGAATGGTATACAATTTATTTATTCTGATATATTTTCTTGTGGTGGAGGATATTTTGATGCATGTTTCTCTATTAAAATTCGTTAATATTGGTGAAGCAAACTTTGTTTATAATTCGAAAATAGAATAGATTATATATTTAAGAAACATCTTTTCGATTTGAATAATTATAATAAATATTTATGTTGCATTTGCAGTGACAACTCCTTTATTTGGTAACAGTCGCAGCTATGTGGATCCCCATACATACGAAGATCCAAATCAAGCAATTCGGGAATTTGCACGTGAAATCGATGCAAATTACATAACCATTGAAGCAATAATTGGTATATTTATACATTTAATTTTATCTATATTATTTCACGTAATTAATAATATTACATTGTAATCTGAAAATATTAATCTGATGATTATTAAAGGTGGCGGAGAATTTGGAGATGTCTGTCGGGGACGACTTAAAATACCGCCAAATTTCGTACAGGACATTGATGTTGCAATTAAAACTTTAAAACCAGGTATGATTTGTCGACATTTGTATAATGATTTTTAATTTCTATTCTATGTTTTAAGGTTCATCGGAAAAAGCACGTTGTGATTTTTTAACGGAGGCTTCAATCATGGGACAGTTTGATCACCCCAACGTAATATATCTTCAAGGCGTTGTTACACGCTCGAATCCCGTTATGATTATCACAGAGTATATGGAAAATGGCAGCTTGGATACTTTCCTTCGTGTAAACGACGGCAAATTTCAAACTTTACAATTGATTGTAATGCTTCGTGGCATATCGAGTGGCATGTCGTATCTCAGTGATATGAATTATGTGCATCGTGATTTAGCAGCCCGCAACGTTCTAGTTGATGCCCAACTCATGTGCAAAATTGCTGATTTTGGATTATCCCGCGAAATTGAAAATGCCAGTGATGCCTACACAACTCGTGTATGTAACGCAAGTAAAAGATCAAGAAAACAAACACTGTCAAAAATACACTTTTTAATTTCGGTATTTAGCGCATTGTGATTGCAGAAGGTGACTTAACCGAAATCAACAAAATTGTACTTAGTTCATACACGTGCAATGCCTGTCCCAAGTTTGGTTCCTCTATCTTATTTTATTTCTTCTATCTCGATATTCATATATACACATTTTAAAATTCTCTGATTGAAAATGTGTTGTATTACATATTAAAAGTTATATTTTAATGACCTTTAGTGTATTATTTATATTGTGCGTTATATATGTATGGCATATTTTAACGATAAATCTGCAACATATGTTGTGATGTACTTGTCGAAATAGATAACGAGTATTTGACAGTTATCACCAAAATTCCATGCAATAAGATAGACAAAAATAATTTTTATTTGTCCGTGGCTATTATAGGGAGGAAAAATACCTGTCAGGTGGACTGCACCAGAAGCTATAGCGTTTCGAAAATTTACATCGGCATCAGATGTTTGGTCATATGGAGTCGTGTTATGGGAGGTGATGTCTTATGGTGAAAGGCCTTATTGGAACTGGTCAAATCAGGTATGTTACACAAGCCCAACTTTACACTAGTACCAATGCGATTTAATTCGATAAATGAACTGAATTGCTTACAGGATGTGATCAAAAGCATTGAGAAGGGCTATCGTTTACCTGCTCCTATGGATTGTCCGGAAGCTCTTTACCAGTTGATGTTGGACTGCTGGCAAAAACAGCGCACACATCGACCAACATTTGCTAGCATTGTGTCAACGTTAGATAATTTAGCCAGACAACCGCAATCACTGCTAACCACAAGAAGTTCACCGGAGAACGAAGCAACACAACATATACTGGACACACAACGGGGTCATAACATTTTTATTAGCACGGATTTATGGCTAGAGAATATCAAAATGTCTAGATATTGTCAACACTTCAAGGAGGCTAATTTAGTGAGTGCTCAACAGGTAAGATAATCCACAATTGCTTTTTATTTTTGATACCACAATTTTTCATCCCTAGATCTCAAGGTTAACAGCTCAACAATTATCCGATATGGGTATAACATTGGTAGGACACCAAAAGAAAATTTTACATCAAGCTCGACAGCTTGATACTATCATATAATAACCGGTAAAGCTTAAGATGTACAGACACGGACATATATACAAATCATTACAAATATTTATGTATGTTAATACAAACAACAAAATATATAAATACTTTTAGAATTAAGCCACATTTGTAGTCTATTAATTATAAGTATCTCTGCTTATATAACATAAAATATAACATACTTAACCATAATATAGATTAAGAATATTTAGGCTTCTCTTATTTTGTATACAACACAGAATAACAACAACAACTTTGTCCACTAAGTTTTTTTGAGTGGTTGGTAAAACTTTTGAATATACGTTCAACGCATTATAAATTAATATGTAATGTGTAATGTCAAGTTTTTAACTTATACAAATATTTATGTTTGAATGCAATTGAAGATTTTAAGTAGACGGACAAATGACAGAATGTGAAATCTATTTTTCACTTTGTTTTTTTATACACAACAACAGTATTAATTATGACTAACAGCAATTTCTGCTTCTATTAAATTGAATATAAATAGTAATGATAAAGATAAACTATCTTAAAGAGGGATTGGTATATTCAGTGTAATCCTATCGCATTACGACAAAAGTTATCATAGATAAATCCATGGCAATATATTTAATTTTTTCATTTGGGTGGTATCCATACAACAGAAAATACAATTTAATAGCGCCATAATCGCAATAATGATTCAATTTGTACAAATTGTAAATGGGCAATTAAAGCTTTTTTGAACATATATACATTTTTATAGTTATTTCAATAAAAAATAAATAGATACATAACAGTAGAAGAATGAGGCTGAAATCATTTAATATCATTTATATTTAAAAATTTGAATTCATAAGACAATATACATACATACATACATGTATATACATATCTATTGCTCGCATTATACAATTTTGTTTTATATGCATCCATTCTTTTCAAAATACGGATAAAAGGTTATTCACATAATTATGAGGAATAATTCAGATTTTATTAAAGTATATCAGTCCAAAAGGTAAACATTTACCTTTCATACATAAAAGAAATATAAACTTATATGTAGTATTAAATTATACTTGAAATCATAACATTTATTGTAGGTTTGATTGTATCTTGAAATTTAATCTTTGATAAATATTATTTATACGCAAAAGTTGCAAACTTTTTATTTGTACCGCCATTTGTTTAATGTCAATCACTTTTAAATTAAGTATAGAAATGGATATGCAATAAATTAAACCCTTTAAAAAATTCAAATAGTTTTAGTTATACCCGTCACCTTTATAAATATGGCGTTTTTTAAGATCTATGTGAAAGTTATCGTAGAGAATAGCAAAGGTACTTAAAAAGTTTTGGAAATAAATTTATTAAAAACAAACAATTAAGGTCAAGCTTACAACAAATAGAATGATTAACTTAATGAAGTGTTTGTCTGAATTCGGTATGGATGAAATAAGTTTGTTCGGATTTAAGAAAACCGTTGAAAATTAACGATGACAGCTCCAGCAATTTTGATATTCTTTTAATTATCCTAGAGATTTAGCGTCAGACTATTTTCTCTATTTATAGCCGCTACCTATAGGTTTGAAGGCTCTTATAACTGTGTTATTGCGAAATGTATATAGCAGGCATATGTATATCGACACCTCAAAGTATATTATGACTCAGGGTCGCGAACTATAAAAGCTAGATTTATTTTTTGGTTATAATACTCTACAAGTTATATATATATTATTCAAATATAGTTGATGACTCAAGCGATAGATCAATAAAATTAACATTACCGTCAATAAGATTTGAAAACTATGCCACGCTTAATTCTTAGATTGGTAAAGGGGATAGATTAATTAAAAGAAATCTAGGACTATATGATGGGAGTCTCAATTGAACGTTCTAGTTAAAGACAAGCTAAGCAAATATTTTTGGATAGATTAAAAACGGTGTTGATGCACAGAATAGTGTGGTGACCATACAAAAGGAACCTCCTACAAGAGACTTGTAAATGGCTCTAGTAATTAAGGATCAGCAGACTCCTTTGACCACCTCTTAATAAAACTAAGTACAGACATGGCTTTATTGACCATTTTGGAAATGCGGCCAGTAAACTTAAGTGTATGAGAATGTCTAGATAACTTACAGCAGCGATTCTGTCAAGATCGCAACCATTCAGCAAGTAAGTGGCAACATTCATATTTACTCCATAGATTTACTCCATAATAAAGGACTCAGTTCAATTTAAGATTAACAAGTGCACCGTCATTGAAAGAATCCAGATCTCTCTGCAACTTGATATGGCAAGCTCAAGCCTTGCAATGCAGGCTAATTTTAACATCATCTGCGTACATACATATGTATAAGTTAACAACCAACGTAACTCGTGGCTCGTGACCCATTTCTGCCCCACGTGCCGCAAAGACTGCAGTACCCACCAAAAGTCAAGACACGCAGTAAATCCACAACTATAGACTTGCAGTGGGTTCATTGCACCGCTTAGGCGAAACCTGAAACAGTTGTACCAGACACAGGGATAATTTACCACTTCGCATAAGCCACGACAAAATTCCAACTTTAATACCTTGGTACTATCAATCAAATAGAAGACAGACAGTGAAGTTATCGCTGCCCATGTTATCATTGGTCGGATAACAAATTCATCGATTCTGCTCGCATCGCCGACAACCGTTGCATAGTTTCTCTTTAAATTATGTCAAATTTTTACATAAAAGATGACTAATTGGAATATAAATATACCAAATATACTATTAATACTTGTTGGTATACACTACTTGAGATCTTTTGAGAGATCTGAAAGTTGCAAGCAAATTTATAGTGAAACAGATTCCATTATATCAGTGAGAGATTTATTATGCCTTATTATTAGCATTTGTTATTTGTTTAGCATTTAATGTACGCCATTTAAGCATTTTATAATGAGAATATTGTAATAAGGTTAAATTTAATTTTCAGTAATCATCATCAAAAAAGTACGACCGATTCAAATGCAGTGACCATACAGTGTCAGGAGAACCAATAGTTTTAAGTAACTTAATTAAAACCAGAGTTGGATTTATTTTCTTGAAATGCCGTTTTTAATAAAATGCTGATTTCATTTTCATTCATGTACTATGAAAAAATATTTTAGAGATATAATTGAAACAAGTCGGAAAGCTACAATTGTGCTCAATTATGAGATACCCGCTACCAACAAAGACCAGATTCTTTTCCTATGCGACTTCAATTTATCTCTCTCAAAATAATGAAACATCATAATTTGTATTCTTTCAGTAAAACATGTCCCACTACTAATATCTTCTTTAGTATGCAATGAATGGTAATTGTTTCAACTGTTTGCTTAAAAAGTATTCCCCTTCCATTTTGATCTATGTCACGTTCTCTATTCGTTTCTCCTACGACTACGCCCCTCGTTTGGATGGGCAAGAGGTCTGCGGTCCACGCGTAACAAGATTTCTCGCTTGGGTCACTGAACATGCATACTATGCACGCCAATACTAAAAAACGAAAAACATAGTGCGACTCGGATGAGAATCTGAAACAAATTTTCAGGAACTTCTGTATATTAATGGAAGAAGAATTTCGGCAGAATTATGGCTATTTTTGAGAAACAAGGATATTTGTAAAGCTGCTACCTAGCTACATTAGTCGAACGTAAGAAGCAGGCAAAGGAGGACAGTGTTTAAATTATACAACATCTTGATGAACTGGAGAGCTATTTCCAAATGCCTGTATACGTTTTTCCAAGGTTGTTTTGTCCATCATGGGGTTTTATCAGGTCATAGTGGAATTTACCTCGCCTGTTGGCTGTAAAAGAACCAAAAAGCCTCAGTCAATCAGAGAATTTATATTTTATACACAATTACATTACACAATTTTTGAATAACAATAATTAAGGTCAATGTAGAAACCGCATTATGAACCGCATTCGATTATCTATAGTTACTTACCTCGCAGAGGGTGAACACTTGTTTTTTAATAGATACGGACTCCAACCAAAACTACATACAGAAATTGTTGATTGAAAAGCCCAAACCAAATAAACAAAATATTTCCTAACTCTTCACATTTATGTGAAATAGCTATTATACATCATAATTTTCCAAATCTTTTCGGTGGTCACCACATCTCTATTAAATATTTCATTTTACTACCACTTAAAGTTTTTCACCGCATCTTAGTTTACAATACTATGAAACAACTTAACGATGTCATCAATACCAGAAAAAATAACTGAACGGCTCTAGACAATTTCGAGTAAGACGAGGGCATAGTAAACAAACCTTGCAGAAAATCATGGAGATGTCTTTGTAGATCCAGATTAAAGAATAACATGTTTCACTAAGGTAGTTGGGCAAATTAGAACATCGTCAAATATATCAATATTTAAAAAACACTATCCTTCATCACTCAAACAAGCATTTAGAGACAAATTATCGAAATGCTAAACTATGGTTTTATCAGACCTTTAAGTTCCCCATAAAACACATCAGTTTAGGTTATACCAAAGAAATAACATGCAATTGATTAATTTAATTTAAATACACATGATGATTGATTACCTTAGGATAAATGTGAAATCGTTATCCGATAATCGAAATAAAAGAAATTTTTGCCCAGTTGGGGGATAATGAATATTTCAAAATTATCGACGAAGTGGGCACTATAGACTGCTAAAAACTAAAGATATTGCAAAAACCCCATTTGCAGTTGGTGGAGATTAGTTCGTAATAATATCAGAAAATGGTTCTATTTGGGTGCTATAGACGATTTATAACTATGCTATATATTAATATTTAAGATTAGATAAGAATCCATTCAAATAATGATGTAATATATGTAATGATTTATACAGATCATCAACCTCTGAAATTATAAAACAAAGACTTAACATTGACTTCAGAGAACATCATGGGAACCCAATTAAATGTTTTGCCGCCGGTGACAAGACCCAGGCATTGTCCCTGTGACTCTGGCGACCAATGTGAGGTCCTGACAATTGTCACCAGAGTTGTCACAGAGACAATGTCTATGAGTCTTGTCACTGATGACAAACAATTGAATTGGTAGCTAGCATCGCCGACGTCTGAAAAGACACCACTCTCCCCTTTAGACCACCCTAGGAGTGGTAACTAACATTACATTATAAATACCCCCTACATGTAAAAAACCACTGTCATTCCTGTTTTACTATATACTTATTATCTTTAGATAGATAGATTTATATAGATTTAAATATATATACAAGCAAAAATATATATACCCTTACATTTTAGTTAATATAATGTTAGATTCGCTCTGAATGACATAATATCAATGGAGCATAAAAGAGCATATTGCAACGCTAAAGAAAACAAAAAGAAAAATATTTTTGAAAAAAATCGAAGAAGATAAAAGAAATATCGTAAAATCGGAAGGTATAAATTACAAATCTAAAGCACCATAAAAAAACAGTCAGAAAGCTACAGTCGAGTATATTCGACTGGGAGATACCCGCTACCCAGCTCGAATATACTGGAATATACCAAAAAGTGTATTTGGTATATAGATATTTTATCACGTACTAAAAAAAATAAATAAAATATACCATGTACGGTCGCATTGCTAACCAGAACCAATCCACGTGGATTTTCCATACAAAACTGTTTTTTGAATAACTTCCAAGTTATTCACCACATCACAACCAAATCATAAAGACTGTTGTTATCGTTGTAACATATGAATTCCATTTAGCAGAATCAAATCTGGAAAAATAGTACACAAAAATAATATGAAAACTGAATTATCATTTACAGATTATTATATCTACCCATGCGATTGCGATTGGCAATATTAAAGGCGATTTACGTAGGCTTACACCACTTAAAAAGTTGTTTAGTCTTTGAGATAGCATGGAAATGATTTGCGGACACTCTGTGACTATAAAATATTAACATCGAAAATAAATAAATAAATAGAAAACAATAATCGGCAAGTTGTCATTCATAAAGAATTTAGTTCTACAGTAAATGATCTAAGCAGCATTACAAATACTGTAATATATATTACAATAGAGAATATTTAAATATACAGTGTTATTTCTTGTTTCTATTTCTTCTTTCACTTGTGCCTAAATGTGGCAATGTGTCAACATATTTTAATACGATTGACAACAAATTGACTAAAATTATTATTTTTAATTTTAAATTAAAGTCTATATAACTATAGATATAGATAAGAAAGGTAGTATCTAAAGAAGAAATGCAATTTAGGCTATTAAAGGTTATGGGGGGAGACTAATCCCATCCCTGGCATCGGTATAATCGCACCGATACCAGTACGACCCAATAACAGGTACTGTTTATTTTTGTATATTATTTTAATATAACCGCTTATTTAGGCGTAGGCAAACTTTGATTTACAAGATAAAAGATGCAAAATATATATCAACCAATTTATCTTTCGTTAAATGTATTAATAACACCGTTTTTTCTTTATTTTGGATATTTTTATCCCAAAATTTATAGCACCAAATATTCTTTTTGGGGATTATTTAATAAATTTGATGTGGTCACACAACGGTAGCTGAAAAGAGTAAGTGAGAGTTCAAGTGAGCCTAAGTGTGTGAAAATAAAATATCAATATAGAATGATAAATATCTCGTGACTAACGTTGATTGTGCTATATACGTATATATAATTAATGCATTTAGTTAATGTTTTCAAACATATGAAGATCAGTAGTCGTATTTACAAAATGTATATATTTTTTTTTTAAATTAATATAGACACTAAATGTGTTCATACGCATGTATCTGTCCCATTCGCTTCGTTAGTTAGAATGGAACAGTTATAAGTGCGATAATTAGAGTTGCCACGTTTTTAATATTTTATATAAGCAATTGATGATGCTTAACAAAATAATTATAGAATGAACGAACAACTAGAACAAATTATAAAATATGATTCATATTTTAATTCTAATTCAACTAACGATTGTTGGGTTTTTATCTAAATTTGAACACGATTCCTAAAAGCTTCATTTTATTTTGAATAGGTGGCAACATTGAAAAAGCAGCCATTTATATTGTAGTAATTGTACCGTCCCATTGAACGTGTATCTTTCAGCATTTTCATATTAAACGAGGTAAATAAAAAAGGCAAATAAAACTTGGAAAATTAAGTGAGTGCATCTGCTATTCTAAATTAGTCATTGCGTGAGTGTTTTTCAAATTATTCGAACAATTGCGAATTGAAGTTGACATGTAATCATTCTCTCGAACATACGCATGCATGCATATATGTATGTACAAACATAGATATGTGAAATCGTCGAAGTGGCTTGGTTTCACATGAACGTGCATGTACATACAGAAAGAGAGACGTACTTATGTGTATCTATTTTTATATGTGTGTGCGTGTCAGAATATATACATACACATACACGTACACATTATGTATGGAGAAAAAAATTTAATCGATATTTGTTAAATTGCCCAAAATATGTCAATGAAATTGAAGTTATTGTGTAATTGAATAAAGAGCTGCCCAAATAAACAATTTTTATTAGATGTATGTATATATACATATGTGCACGAATATATTAATATAAGTTTTCTCTATTAATTTGGTATGCATTTTTTGGTGAGCGTGATATACTCATTTTGGTTAGTTAGCAAAATGTAATTTACATTGATTGTAAAAATACATACATATGTGCTTATATTTTTGCCGTGTGTGTATCTATACATCAGTGTGGACAGGAGTACCGACTTAAATATGGTGATTGCGTCAATGACTGACCAGAGTTGTCAAATACACGCTTGGATGTGTATATATCTTCATGTATATGTATGCACCATCCAACAATGTATACCTTTCTATATAAGTATCGAGTATGCGTATCTCCGTTAGAGTATCGAGTATAACTGCTCAGATATTTTTTGAAATTGTTTGAAATATAAATTTAAATTGGTAGAGAGGTTGTGAATTTTTGCTATATAGAATTAATTTCCATTAATTTTAATACTAATTTTATTATTTCCATATGTATATTTCAAGGCTTCATAGGTAATATAAACTGAAAGCAAAACAATCTTTTGTGGAACTAACCTAAACAACGAAAAAATTATTAGCGATCAGGAAAAAAGGACATTTAAGCATCCAAAACAAGATTATTACCAAAAGTCGTGTGAGTTATATTCTTGACAATGATGATATCGGTCAAATTTATGCGGGACTAGTCGTGATCGCGTTTGGTAATGGGAATGGTACATCATTATCATCTACTACTACAACTACAACTGCTGCGAAATATCAATTGGACAAGTTGAACATAATGCGCGAAGCGCTTTTTTCTCAGGATGGCTGGGGATGCCAACATGTTAACCAGGACACCAATTGGGAGGTGCCTAGTTCACCTGAACCGACTAATAAGGATCAATCCGGGGGGCCACCAATTTGGAAACCCAATGTCAATAATGGCACTGACTTGTGGGAATCGAATTTACGGAACGGCGGCCAGCCACCCGTTCAACAAGTGCCAAAGCCATCTTGGGGTCACACCCCATCGTCTAATTTGGGTGGGACTTGGGGTGAGGACGATGATGGCGCGGATACATCAAGTGTGTGGGCCGGTCAATCGACAGGTAATACAGCAGCATCAGCTGGAACCACTGTCGTCGGTGTAAATGCCGGAAGCGTTGGAGGATCCGTTGCTGGTCCGCAATGGGGGCAGAATGTTGTCGGTGTTGGCGTCAATGTAGGATTGGGATCCTCTGGTAATAACAGTACCGCCACATCTGGACCGTTGCCTGTAGTGACTACTGGATGTAAGTACACATCATAAAATTGTCCAAACGTTGATATTGAATTTGGTACCTCTTAGTTATTTCCGTTTTAATAACTACGAGTAAACTTGACCCGCGCTTCGCAAAATACTTAAAGAAAATACAAAATCTGTTGAGTAGTTAGAATTTTCAAAAATATTCAAATAATTATATTGCGTATTGATATTCCATTTCATTTAAGTATAAAAGATGCCATAAACAGACACATATATCAAAGCCACTAAGCACGTTCATGCAGAGTTAATAGACAATTCACTTTAAAATTGTACTCGTTGATCGTATTTTCCATTTGGGGCGGCCAAAATATAAAACACGATTGATCTGTGATCTTTGATCCTCGAAAATTTTGTTGCGTTCGTATGAAAAACTATGGAAAACCGCGTGCTTAGTTTCTGGTAGATAATTTAATACATAGTTTAGGAGATATTTAGGACGTAATAGATTATCTCTATAACGAAAATACCATTTTGCAACATTTTAGTATATTCAAACTGGTTTAGGGGTAGCTGACAGTGGAGTACATTCGACCAATATAAAACTGTTTCTTGAATAAGTTCGAAGATTTTAATCCGATCGTAACCAAATTCTTGGTGGATCAACAAGACTATAGTTTTCGTTTTATAAACCGAATTCCGGGACTCTCAGCTTAAAAATTCCGCTTCCTAATAGATTTTTCAATTTAAACAAATTTGATCAATAGAACATACACAAGTACTGATCTTGGTATTTAAACAGGTAGACAGACAGAAACGGCTATACCCAGAAGCCAGAATATTAAAGTACATATATTCTGGCTTCTGGGTCTGGTGTCGGAATTTGTTTGCAACGTGACTCCTATATCGAAATTAATTTTATTAGTATTATATTTATTGGTATAAATATAAAGTATGTAAAGTATTAACAACTGATTAAACTGCTAACTCAAATACCTTTAATTTATTCTAATGTATTTTAATTGTTTGCGTATTAAGGTGGAAATGGTGGAAACAATATAACGACATCGGGAACAGTCGGAGGAAGTGGTGGCACTGTTGGTAATGCAGGCAATGGCTGGGGAGATCCACGAGAAATTCGTCCGCTAGGAGGAGGTGGTCCTATGGATATACGTAATGTGGATCCGCGTGGCGATGCAATCACAATGCGGGCTGTTGGCACCGGTCCATCAGGTGGTGATCCGCGTGACTTACGCATGATTGATCCACGCGATCCTATTCGAGGCGATCCACGCGGCATATCAGGACGACTTAATGGCACTTCGGAAATGTGGGGACATCATCAACCAATGGCTCACAATCAGCAGTTGCAGACTCAGATTAACAAAATGGTTGGGTCAGGTGTTGGGGCAGTTGGTGCCAATGTTACAAGCTCGAATCTTGTAACAGGCGCTGTAACTAGTAATATTGGGGGTCAGTGGGGATCCGGGCAAGCTGTTGTTGGTGGTCCCAAGGATATGTCAAAACAAATAACTGGCTGGGAAGAGCCTTCCCCCCCACCACAGCGCCGAAATTTACCCAATTATGATGATGGCACATCTCTATGGGGACAACAACAAGCACGCGTGCCTGGAGGAGGTGGTAACGGAGCCCACTGGAAAGATATGACTGAAACCATAGGACGGTCCCATTTAATGCGAGCACAAAATTCAAGTGGCACAGGAAATACTAGCAATGTGCCAGTTGGCGGTAATCCTAACAATCCGATGACAGGCGGCGTTGGTCCACAAACGCGTCTAGCTAACGCCATCGGTGGTCCGAGTGGACAGCATGGCAAGCCTGATCCCACAGCCATGTGGGTGCATCCAAGTAATAATGTTCCAAGCAGAAGTAGTGCTACCGTGAGCTCGTGGGGTGATGATGGTCATGTTGGTAATGCCGGTAACAATTGGATCGAAGATAAATCAAGTGCGAGTATTTCACAAATGGCTACAAGCTCTTCAAGTTCATGGAACGATTCAACTGGTGGTTGGGGTAAACAACAAAATAAAATGCCGACAAGTGCTGCCTCTGGATGGAGCAATGCAAATCCGACAGCTGGAAATGTTGATGGCGCTGATCTAAACTCTGACTGGCCTCATGGCGCTGGGCTTGTTAACAACAAAACACAGCAGCAGCAACAAAAACAACTTCCTGGTATCAATGTTAATGTCATTAATACGGAGATGGTTAAGCAAAGCAAACAATATCGCATTTTGGTGGAGAATGGTTTTAAAAAAGATGACGTGGAACGAGCTTTACTAAGTGCAAACATGAATATCGAGGAAGCAGCGGAAATGTTACGTGCAAATTCATCTTCGTTGGCTATGGAGTCGGGATGGCGTCGTCATGATGACGCGCTTGCTTCATATGCTGACCACTCGAATGCAACAAATAGTGGAGGATTTCCACCACAACGTTATCCTGTTAGTGGCACTGCTCAGCCTTCGATGTCATTTCCTCCGGTAAGTTATGAACTAAGTACTATACAGATGCAACATACCAACACAATACATAACGTATGAGAGAATAAATCCTTCAAATACATAATACTAGAAGAAAATGTCTGCGTTCAACTAATCAATAAACTGATTTTTAGCAATATTTGTTTTAAACTAATGAAAATTAAATTGTTTATTACGTTCTTGTCTGATAAAACAAAATGTTAAATGCTTGAATGTACAGATTAATTTAAACTTGGAATGTCTGCCGGACTGTCAATTGTAAAATTTGTATTCGACTCTGCCGACTAATACTTGCGACTCTAGCCTTAAGCTATTACTGACAATATGTGGGAATACCCAAAGACTTATCTTATCATTCTAACCTAACGATAGTTAGACTAAGAATTTTTTCTTTTTATTCTGCCATTTCTACTTTTAAGATGTAACTCTAGGCTTATTGACTTTATATTTATTTTCTTTTCTCCTTAGAATAACTTATTGGCTAATATGAGCGGCACGGGTGTTGCTGGAACTGGTAATCCGAATATGGCTGCATTGCAAGTGCAAAAATATTTAAATCAAGGTGTTGGGCCGCATAATGTCGCCGTTGGTGGAGGACCAGGAGGACCTCAGTCTGTGAACGCGGCAAATGCATCAGTTGCATTTTGCCAGCAAAACGCATCAAATACTATATCAGCGCCAGCAAATGTTAATATTTCATCAAATGCTAACAATCAACCATCCGGTCAGCATATCCGAATGTTGGGGCAGCAAATACAATTAGCAATACATAGTGGCTTTATATCGAGTCAGATATTAACACAGCCCTTAACGCCAACAACTTTAAACCTACTAAATCAGCTACTTAGCAATATCAAGGTTTGTTTTGCATTCTTACAAAGTCATTGCTGTTACTAATTTTGTATTAACTAACTTGTACTTGTACGTTTAGCATCTTCAAGCAGCGCAGCAATCTCTTTCTCGTGGAAGCACTGCAAATCCAATGGCTGTCAGTGCCATTGCCAAATATAAACAACAAATTCAAACATTACAAAATCAAATCAACGCACAACAGGCTGTCTACTTAAAGCAACAAAATTTGCAACAGAATTCACAACAGCAACAGCCGCAGCACACACCCGGACATTTAAATAACTCTGCAAATGATTATTTAAGAAACCACGATGCAATCGCTACACTTCAGAGCAATTTTTCTGAGCTCAATATTAACAAGGTATGTTGTTAATTAACAATATTGCAAACTGCGGTGGGTTATGTTTCTATTTGGGTGGTGTCTAATTGGATGGGAATACCAGACACATTTTCGAAAACTGAAATATTACGTTAATAAAAAATAAAAATACACTTGAGGAAAAAACTATCTCGCCAATCGAAAATACTTTTCATACCCCGCTATCCATACAGAAGAACGGTATTATAACCTTGTGACTCCAGGAATTGTATCTCCGACCCTATAAAATATATGTATACGTTCATGCTCAGGGTCACTATCCGAGACGTTTTAGCCATGTCCGTCTGCCTGTCTGTCAGCATGAACACCGAGACGACTATAAGAATTAGAGATACCAAACTTGGAACCAGTATTGGTCATCGAAAAAATTGGCAAGCGCAATTTTGAAACTAGAGACGAATTTGGGTACAGTCTTGGATCTCTGTGAATTTGGTTGCGGTCGAAGGAAAAACCTGGAAGTTATTCAAGAAAAAGTTTTGTTATGACTGCTTCTCCCCATAGTCTGCCGTAGTGTTCTCATTGAAATATTAGATAATATTTCTATCCTCTTTTTAATGTTATTCTTAATGTTTGGTTATATAAAAAATTAGTGTCAGCTTACTTGGTAATATTACGTTCCTTACTTGAAACACCAATTAAACGTCGTATGTCTTTTATACACATTATCTCTTATCCAATGTAGTCTTGATTTTCATAGCCATATAATGTCGTCGAACCATTGGGATACAAAGGCAACAGCTACTACTTAAGTTCAAAAATTTGGGTGTGATGTGATCGGAACCTCTATTTCGCATGTTTAATTAAAAGTTATATGTATAAACCAACATAAAGTTTTGTATACATTATATATTTTAGCAAAGCGGGTATCAAGGTGCACCCAACCAGCAATCTCGCCTAAACCAATGGAAGCTTCCAGTATTAGAAAAGGACAGCATTGCAACTGATAATACAGATTTCTCACGAGCCCCTGGTACAACAAAGCAAAATCTTTCAAGCAATTCCAACAACATGAGCGCGTTGGGCTTACAAAATGATGGGTGAGGAAGACAGAAAGGTAATAATTGCAATCATAACAAATTTGTATTTGAATATAGGACTTGGTCAACTGGACGTTGTATTGGGGACGGTTGGCCAGATACTTCAAATGATAATGAGAACAAAGACTGGTCAGTTGCATCAACAGCAGCTACTTATACTGATTTGGTGCAGGAATTTGAACCAGGAAAGCCATGGAAGGTAACTGTAGAACTACATCCTGTTGTCAATAACATACCCAAGCAGAAGTTTATTTTTAAGGGTTCTCAGATCAAAAGCATTGAAGATGATCCCAGTATAACTCCTGGCAGCGTAGCTCGATCTCCATTGTCTATTAATCCGACGCCAAAAGATGCTGATATTTTTGCCAATGCCACTGGCAAGAGTTCACCGACTGAACTGCCACCTCTAAATTTGTCGTCGTCAACTTGGAGTTTTAATCCAAACCAAAATTTTCCTAGGTAAGTTATATTATTTAATTCTTTTGACATAATTCAAAACATAGTGTCTGTAGTTGGTCAGACAACCCTCAACAATGTGCCACCTCAGAACTCTGGACCAGTTCTCTAAATAAAAGTTCATCTCGAGGACCTCCGCCTGGGTTAAGCACAAATAAATCTGGTGGTGGAAGTGTCACTACAGCTACTACAGCGGCCTCATCTACAATTGCTGGCAACTCCAATGGCTGGTTACCTAATCGTGGTATCCCCAACACGAACACAACATGGACATCAGCTAACACTTCTTGGAATTCTAGCTGGTTACTTTTGAAAAATCTAAATGCACAGGTATTGTAAATTCTCAATTTAATTTTCCTATACCCATTGGTTGTATGAATTGCAATTGCAAAAGAATATAGTATTTTCAATCGAAAGTGAACACTTTCAAGTACGACTGCTCTTAATATTTACATTAGCACACCTTCTATATAAAATTATTTGCTCAGATTGATAAATTGAATTGCAGTGCACGTGAAAGAATAAAACATGTGTGTTAACATATATCTACGGTACCTGTAAAATGTATAAATCTAAATTTTTATAAAGAAAATCTAACTCATTCCGTATTTTTAGTTAGTGTGGAGAAATCTAAAAATAAACTTAGTACAATAAATGCCGAATACTGATTTTAATGATGTATATTCAATATTCTATCAAGTGTCGAAGATCGTATCTATTTTATACATTTGCACAAAATTATTCTATATTTTTTTGCCATTCTCAATAGACACAGGGTATAAAAAGCTGCTAGTAATTTTGGAGATTGATTTTTCTCTATGCATTTTTTTTTAATAATAAATCATTATATAAAATGCATATGTTTGATTATAAATGATAAGACGTAACAATAATAATGTGGTTTCTTTTTTGCTCGGTTTTCAGATTGATGGACCTACCCTACGTACCTTGTGTATGCAACATGGCCCTCTTGTTAGTTTTCATCAATATTTGAACCAAGGAGTTGCATTATGTAAATATACGACACGGGAAGAGGCCAACAAAGCTCAAATGGCATTAAATAACTGTGTGCTCGGCAACACAACAATATATGCTGAATCACCGTGCGATAATGAAGTTCAGAATATATTACAACATTTGCCACCACATGCTCCGTCCTCGACCAATTCTACAATTACATCAAACGGTGGCAGCTCTGTAAATAACAGTAGCGTTGGCATTGGATCTTCTACTAACTCCACCTCTGGTGCGAGTGGTAGCAGCAGCAGCAACACTTCGAATACTGGAAGTAGTGGATCTAATAATTCTAATGCAACCAGCAGTGCAGTTGTTTCTATTGCGAATGTCAATACTCCTGCGGCCGGTTCGGTTGCTGCTTCAGCAAGTAATAGTAACAGTAACAGTACCATCAGTAATGTAAATTCTGCTTCTGTTAATGGTACAGTTAATAACAGCAACAATTCTGTGACCAAAAATGTTTCAGGCGGCGGCAACAACATAGTAACAATGGCAGCGGGACAGGCAAATGTTTCTACTGTTTCTGCAGCTGGCAACAATTCAGCTTGGCGACAGACGCCTCCAACTCAAAGTCAAGCTTTACAACAGGGTGCTAATAGACCACCCGGCAGGGAAGCTGACTACGATTATATATCTCAATATGTTTGTTCCATTGTTGATGATTAATTCATGTGCAGAAGATAAAGACTCAAAAACCTTACAAAATAACGTAAAAAGCAAAAGGAAGAAAAGTATACACACACATGCACACACTCACCCATAAATTAAATATATTCAAAAATGATTGATTCAGTATGGAAGTATATAAAGTGGATTGACTGATGAAAGAATGGACTTAGAATTTTGTATGCCTCTAGATTTATTTTTTTGGTTTAATGTTCATAGACTTTAGGGCCTGTATATGTAAGAAAAATATACAAATACACACTGAAAATAATTTCATACTTAATATGCATACCTTAACATCAATTTGTAACAAACGAATCAACTATACATTGCATACAAAACGAAGAGGTTCGGTCTATATCAATAATTCCCAATTCTTATAAAACTTTAAGTATAATATATTCAAAGTGAAAAATACCTGAGGTGAAGTTGAGGTGAAACTCAGTTACGCTGCAAGTGAGAATTATGTATGGCATGGTACATAGTTGCGAATGACGAGGCGAATCAATGTCTAAATATCACATACAACTAACGAATGAGTTTACAAACACTTTGATTAATATTTTGTATTTAAAAAAATATGTGAAACGACAAAAAATTTACCTGTGTTATATACATAATAATAGGAAGTTATAATCTATTACGGTTTTGCTTTCACTAAAGCATTCCCACCGAAAAAAGAATTCGGTTTAACATAACATACACAAAATTAGCTCACAATAAAAATACCAATGAAGTTAATTAGAAAATCAATCGCCTTTAAATATTCATACAAACACAATATGTAGTTGGACATGTGGAGCAATAATATTGGGAACTTCATTAAAAAATGATAAGTTTACAATTCTGCCAAAATTTTAAGTAAGAATATAGTCAACAAAATACTCAATCACACAAAACATGTACAGATCAAACTACGCATTATATTGTAGAAAAGCAAGTGGAATATAACGAAGCCCTCTCACAATTGCTAATTAATTCGATTCGAATTTGCTTTTGGACTAAATCGAAAGATGGTTTGAAAAAATATATATTATAAATATATTTTATACATTTATTTGGTTGAAAAGGTTTACATTTCAATTAGCAAAACGTATCTTAATCCGTAACAATTGTTCCTGTTCAGGTTTACAGGCTTAATATACATACAAATTCATGTATGCATATGTTTTCTCATATAAATCATCTGTTCATCTTAACAATTAGTACGACATGGATTCCAGTTGCTGCCGTTTAGTCAGTAAAAGATTAATCTTAACTTAAAAACATGTATCAATTTCTAAACCTTAACAAATAGCAAAAAATTGGGTAGCGGTAACAATAGCAATTAATCTTGATAATAAATCAGTTACATTCAAAATAATTTGTCATGTGCAATATTCAGTTGCAGCAATAAGATTTGCTTTTTAATTCTTAAAGGGTTGATATCTTTTTTATGCATTTATGAAAAATTTGTAAATAATTACGTGCCTATAAGCATATGCATATATTCCTGTAGGCATTTATATGTGATTGCAATGCTACAATAAGACCTAAAATCAACAGGTCGTTGTTTGAGAACTTGCATTATATTTATATGATAATGTGCGTTATATTTGTTAGGTTGATTTGTTGCTTCCAAAGTATATGAGTATTTTGACATTATTATTTAAAATACAATTTTACATTCACTTATAATGACTTTGAAGATGAAGACGTCCTCTGCCCTATTATGCATACATATGAATGAATAAATGAATTTGGAGATTTGTGTTTATAATACTTATATGCATGTATATGAAGGGAAGTGTTAAAACTGCGATCTTTCTTAAAATGGCAATAATACTAACAAGATTATCATACTCACAAGAAAATAAAAAATACGACGTTTTATTTACTTATTCACCTTGAAAATCGTGATAAATATTTTAAAAATGAATATTTGAATTACTCATACCGACGTGTCAGCGTCTAGAATCTATTGATAGAAAAAAACTCGCATTAAATACAAAGCGATTGCGGCTTACCTGTTAATTATACCACCCCATTGAGAATATAAATATAAATCAGGGACCGTAATTATTATAATTAAAAACAAAAATTAAAAATCAATTCTGTTTCTTTATTTGCCGTCAAAAAATACCTAATGTTTAGCGTGAACTTTTTATGTTTCTTTTTTTTCATGTCCATAATAAAAATTTTCTTACATTTATATGTTAATAATATTTTTCGTTATATTTATCAACAAAATTATTGACTAAAATTTTCAAATGACATACGGTATATTTGTTGTCTATGATTTCCTAAAGGAAGAGGCATGGCGAAATTATAAGAAGAATCATCGCGAAAACTTTACTTTCGGATCTGTAGTCTGGTATTTATACCATTGTGAGGCGGTGTATTAAAATATGTTATACGCGTTAAAGTACATAATCAATATACTGTCAAACATTTGAATGTATTACGTTTAGGGAAAATGGTCAACGAATATACATGTCATACATACATACTAAAAATAGGAAGCTGTATGTGCCTATATGTGTTTTTGAATGAGTATAAACATATATACTATGTATAGTCAGTAGTAGTATACTGTCTCTTTTTTTTTAAAAGTCGTATGTTGAATATGTTAATTAAACTGTAGGCTTTCTGTTTCTTTTTTATATTAAAACGGTTAAATGTAAATCCCCCATATCAGATATGAAACAAAATTCCATTTATTTTTACCTTTTATGTGTTAAATATACAATAGGGGGAGTTACTATATATATTTAAAGATTACTATGATACAGATTACCTATAAAAGTTATATAAATATATATCACTGACATTAGATAATATTTTTGAATTTACGTAAGTACATAAATATTTGATTATAGCATAAAATTAGTGGAAAATAAAAATTATTTATTTAAGAGATACGCAAGAGACAATTTATCACATACCTAAAACTTATGTACATATAAAATATATTTAATATAAATCATTAAAAATAAATATAAAGAATTCAGTGTAATCTTTGTATTGCCTTTTATTTGTTGTTGAAGTACATGCGAATAAAATGTAGTGCATCTACATATATATATGTTGGATTTCCTTTTTTAAGATATTTTAAAAAACGGAATGTATCATAAATTTTAAGGTTAGAAAATGTTGTAGAACCAAAATGCCAATTTTAAGATGTTGTGTAACATATGAATGTCTCTGAAAATGCTCAAATTTTATTGAAAAATAGTGAACATTCTTTTAGTACATAGTCTTGTTCATTAAAATAGGAGTGCTAATGACCTGCACGTGTAAAATTGAGATATACTATTATAAACATTATTATTAAAGTTTAAAGTTAGTTAATCCCTTAAAAATAATTTCGATTATTCTAAGTTTTCATTAGCGAACTTGCCAAAGCTGTGGGTTAAATGACACAGGCTTCTTCGATACAAGCTAGCTTAAATGTCTTTCGGCGACCTCTAATGACCAAATAACGGCACATTTCGTGGGCTACGCTCATACAAAATTTTTATACCCGCTACCAATAGGGTAGAAGGGTATTATAACTTTGTCGTCTGTACATCTGTCCGTCTGTCTGTCTGTCTGTATGAACACCTAGATCTCAGAGAATATAAGAGCTAGAGATTCCAAACTTGGTACCAGTATTGGTGTATGTCCTACGCAGATCAAGTTTGTTTTAGATTTTTTCCACGCGTTTTCCACCCCCTAAAATCGATAAAAAAAAACATTTACTTGCGCAATTTTAAAGATACAGTCGAGTTTTGCAAAAAATTGGAAGTTATATAAGAAACAGTTTTGTATGGAAAAATCTATAGGCAGCTGCACGTGGCTTGTTTCTCGAGGACAATGTGACAGTGCATGGTATATTTTATACTTTATGCGATATTTAGGATGTGATGGAATATGAATGTACAAATATACAAAATATACCAAAAAAAAACAAAAATACTTTTTGGTATATTTTAGTATATTTGAGCTGGATAGCGGGTATATCACAGTCGAGCACACTCGACTGTAGTTTTCCGACTTGTTTCGATGATTTCTAGCTTCAAGAAAGATTTTATATCCCTAGGGAATGCAAAAGGATTACTTTGACTGAAGTAGTCCTCTACATTTTCTTCTTCTATTTATAATTGATGACATTTTATAACATTTCCACAGAACTTTTAAAGGGTTTTGTATTTCTCTATAAATTCTAATTCCTTTCTTCCACGAAGCTATGCGCTATCCACTAAAATTAAAAATTTCACATTGTTTCATTGTGATGTCATTTTAATTCTACTAATAAACTTGATTGAACTTACTTTTTACAAAATTTCCAATGTTTTTGGCACTATTTATTGAAGTAAGTTAAAAACCCCTATTTGAAAGAACAGAGAAATACATTTTTAAATTTTTTTGAATATGCTATATTAGGCATCACTATTACTTTATATCCGTCCACTTATGTGGACGCGTAAATCTCGGAAGCTATTGAAGTTTTTCCCTACAAATTTGATATTACGGTTCTTGTATTTATTTCGCAGATGAAGTTTATTTTAAAATTTTGATGTGATGCATCTCCAAAAGAATATATTGAGCAACTTAAATAACAAGGAAGAAAGCTAAGGTCGAGTGTGCTAGAATGTTAGATGCTTGCTGTCCAGATGTAATTCACTAAAATAGAAAAGTACATTTGGTATATTTAAAATATATTGAGTATATACCATATACGGTTGCATTTTCCACACAAAACTGTTTTCAAATAGTTTCCGTGTTTTCCATCCGATCATCAAAATGTGGATTATCAAAACTACAGTATTGTCCCTATGACTCTGGTGACAAATGACAGGTCCTGACTATTATGTATTTAAAAAATTCTGGTGACAAATGTCAGGTCCTGACAATTTTCACTAGAGTCTGGCTAAATGGCATCTGGTTAGGTCATCGTAAGACAAAATAAAATGTCGTTTTTTTTTTTAAATTACTGCGCAATTAGTTCCAATGACATGGTCCGTCTAGACTTCAGTTTTGCCAAGTTTATTTTGTGTATTCGCTGTTTGGTATCTGTCCGTCGTCCATTTTTTTCCTGGTCTCTCAATTTTTCTCGAGCATGTTCAGTTTTGTGCATGACGCCCTATCAATAATTATAATACTTTTTGGTATATTTTAGTATATTTGAGCTGGGTAGCGGGTATATCACAGTCGAGCACACTCGACTGTAGCTTTCTGACTTGTTAAATGTGGACCTTTAGCAACAATGAAAACAATGGGAGTCACGAGAGAATTATGAGGATAGAAGACTTTTATTTTTTTATAATATTAAATGTTATGTAATTTAGATTATATATTTGTATTTATATTTTTTATTATTGTTTATAAAGAAACAATTAAAATAAATGAACCAGAATAAATTATATGACCTCCTGGGTTATCAGTCGCGACGACAGTCTCCGTGACCAGTCACTGGAACTGCTATCGTAAAACTGAAACTTGAAAAGTCATCAGAAAATAGGCCTACGAAAATAAAGTGTCCCTTTTAGTGATATCGTAGCGGGCCGCGAGTACGAGAATGTCACCGCTAAGGCATGATTTTCTTGTCCGCATATATGTACGTAAAAGCGAAGCAAAAACGTCAATGGATGACACCAAAGTCAACGGGATATGTGCTGTGTTGTCTTCGATACAAATTCAATCGGGTGGTTATCGTTTGTCTATAAATTTTTAACTCAAAATTCAGTTACAATTCAAATTTGAGAAATTGTTTTACACTCTCAATTAAAGCGATTCTTAAGTTAGTTTTAAGTTATCTCACGGGAAATTATTTGTCATCATCTTATATAAACATATGAAATTTTATATTAATACCCACTATCCATAGGGTATAATGTAGAATTTTGTGCCATTAATGAAAATTCTAGATTCCCATAAAGTCAATATATTTTTGATTATCCCTAATATTTAATATGGGCCGTTTATCCATCTGTATGAATACCAAACTTATATGTACGTGTGCTACGAGGAAAAAGTTTTTTTAGATGTTAACCACGCCCAGTTTCCGCAAAATCGATTTATGTGAATAACAAGTGTAATTTAAAATCTAACTCTCTGTAATTGGTTCACTCATTCATAAATATAGTATTAATAATTCCCCAAAATTGGATTGCGTTCGGATGAAAAACTTGTAAGAAAGAAAGAATATCTTATGGCTGGAATGGATGTATCACATTTAGTTGGAATGAATAAACTAAATATAATTTTTGGTATATTTTACTATATTTATGTATTGGTCTATGTTTTTGGAAAGTTTTACTGATCAAGCCAACGTTAAAATGGCGAATCTGTGATCAGTGTTTACTTTCACGATAATAACACTTTTACGTTTCAAATTGTTGGCACAAATCCAAAAGTATTTGATCAGAGTTTTCATAAATTGTACATCGTCTAGATATGTAAAATACAATAAATGTAAACCAAAATATTTTACCTTCTGTTTTGTAAGTTTTGTCCTTTCTAATTCCGGTAAATCAAAGCGATACTTATAAAGTATACACACACATTAAGATATTTAAAAACGCGCTGGCTAGTATATTCTCTCTTTCTTAGCATGGGGTTGCACGTAAGTCATTCTTTTATATGTGACTGCAGTTGAATGCCTGGGATAATCTGACGTGGGACAGCCTCTGTGAACCAGTTTTGAGCACTGACATGATAAACTTGCTCGCGAATGTCTGGGTGAACCAACAAAAATGAACATGGGCGAGCGAAGAAACAACAAAGCAAAAACAGGAAAGTGTCGCCAGACGTCCTTAGTGATGATATGATATGTCACTGGGAAATATGGTTTGTTGACATCGATACAAATACAATTGGTTTGGGTGATGCTTTTATGTTTGCTGAATATGGAAACTTTTAGAAAATGAAGAGAAGGACTATTAATTTTGTTCCGCAAAACTCTAAAAGAGACATCACCTTCACAAAGTTTAAAAAGTCGGAATTGTATGAATATCTAGATTTGAGCAATTATAGAATATAGTGAAATCTTATATATTAGTCTGCATTTTGTTTGAATGGCATGGTAATTTTTTAGTTTTAGCATGCACTTAATGCTAAACCTGGTGAACCAGCAGAATAAAAATGTCCAAAAATGTACAAAAAAATTGCCCATCTCGTTGACATCATAGTGGAACTAGTCTATACAAAGTCAGACAATGCTCATGACCTGCAGAAAATACCGTTGGACGTATTCAGTGAGTAGATTCAATTGGGCTGTTGTTAAGTCATTAAGGTAAATATGTTATTGTATTGCATTTGTAAGTATTCATTATTGTTTCGTTGACTCAGTCAAGCCAAAGACGACTGCAAGTGCAAGCTAAAATCACTTGAAGATAAATCGTGCTTAATTGGAAGATTGAAATGGCATCAGCAATTTTATTTATATTAACCCATCTAAATTTGATTAATCTCATAATAGCGCATCCAGAAATAAAAGTTGGTAAGTGCTCTTAAAAAAAATTGTACTCCGAACATTTTGTGGGCATAATTAGAGAAAATGTATGTACATTTTATTTGAAAATGGTTAAATGTAAATACTAGGGACATGTAAAAAAATTTTATCAGTGCTTGGCCATAGCCATTCCTTTGATGATACTTATATAATATATTTAATGTATATTTAAGGTGCACTATTTCCAAAAGTGACGGAAAAAGACTTCAACTACGCGGAAATGGTATTCCAGTACGCGGTGCATAAGCTGAATCTTGATAAAAGTCTTTTGCCCGATACTAATGTGGTGCACCATACACGATATCTAACAGATGATACTTTTCATGCTGTTCAAAAAGGTGTGTTTGCTTTGAGATGAAATCATTATGTATTTCTAAAAATTGTTTAAGAAGATGGCATATAGCAACAAAAGTGTAGTATATCTATCGACATGATTAAACGCAGGCCGCAAACGGTTAGGGCCGGCAGTCTGCAATTTGTGCGGGAAATACTTGGACTCATGACCATTGACATCATTACGCCACCAGAAAATATACATACATATATATATAACGGACAGAATGGAGCATCTACTCGTTTTTGTCCCGTGAAAATCAATTTTTTTCCTTGCCTCTTTCTGGTACCTGAAGCTATAGTCTTAAATTTTGGTACACACAATAATAATCTCTGTTTAGATTAAGCTATTCAACAAACATGTTTGTATGATAAAAGCCGTATGTATTTAGTTGCGTTGAAACATTTTATTTTTAACGATATGGAATATGGTTATACTAAATATAACACAAGAATAAATATAACACACATAATAGCATAGCACATAAATCATATCTTTAAATTCTTTTGACAAAAAAAAAACTTAGTAGTGTCGGTATTAATATTATTTCAACATGTTAGAGAAATTTCGATTGGCATAAATCCAATATACAATTTTTCAATTTTGTTGGCGTTGTCAGATAATATGTACATTCTAATCATTTTTATACCCGTTACCCATAGGGTGGAAGGGTATTATAACTTTGTGACTCCAGGAAATTTATGTAACTGTCAGAAGGAAGCATCTCCGACCCCATGAAGTATATATATTCTCAGTCAACAGCCGAGTCGATATAGTCGATATAGTGATCTGACTAGCTGGTACTAGACTAGCTGGCAATTTAGACACAGTACGCTTGCTGTAAAGAGGCCAGCGCACACAAAAACTTATGTTTTTATAATTTATCAATTTTATATGGGAAAATCCATATAGATACATAGGTACATGGGCTTTGTTACTGATGGAGAAATTTGACTGAGTGTGGTATATTTTATATACCAAATATACCGAAAATACTTAATATACTTTGTGGAATGCATCTTAAATATTATGAATGCTCTCTATCCAATATAGTGTGTAACCTCATACAGATTGGCGTACAGGCAATCTTTAGTCCGTCCAATTCTGCTTTGGCAACCCATATCAACTCAATATGCGAAGATCTGGATATTCCAGATATAGGTATTGGTCGGTCAACCCAAGAATTTTCTATCAATGTGCACCCATCACAGCAATATGTAAATCACGCCTTTATCGACGTTATACGATATTTAAATTGGACAAAGTTTGGTATTTTATATGAAAAGGATCACGGTAAGTACTTGAACAAATGTACATTTAAGAAAAAAACAATTATTTGTACACTTTACAGGAATAATAGCATTAAATCAACTTTCGCGTTCAGTTCGAGCTGAATTGCATATTCGACAAGTAACACCAACGTCCTATTTTTCAGTTCTCAATGAATTTAAAAACAAAGAAATACACAAAATAATCATTGACACCAACTCAGATGATATTTCCATATTACTAAAAAATGTGAGTTTATAAATATTAACCACTAAAATTTCGTTTTTATAGTGTATACCGAAAATATAGAATTAGAAATTAGAGCGAAACTTGATCTTCGTAGTTACACGGGCGGATGGAAGACCGGAGATATCTATACCATGTGTTGTCCTTGATCATGCTTAGGGCCAGAAATTGTTTCCTAAAGCCTGTTTAATTTATTTTCTTACATGCTTAATTTTTAATTACCAAGTTAATAATTTACAATATAATTATTTTTGATACTTACAGATTTTGCAGCATCAAATGAATGAGTACAAATATCAATATTTGTTTACTAGCTTTGATTTGGAAACCTTTGATCTAGAAGATTTTAAATATAATTTCGTAAATATTACGTCATTTCGACTAGTTGATATGGGTGATGTGGCGGTCAAGGAAATTCTTAAAGACATTGACTTATACAATCGTAGAATATTTAAGCAGAACAAAACCGTTTTTGATCAACAAAAAACAACTGGCATTGAGGCGAGTACTTTATAATTATTTTTGTTTTTGGAGGCAGCCTACATTTTTTATTTTTTAATTTTGAAGACAAATGCAGCATTGATGTTTGACTCAGTTTATGTGTTTGCTATTGGTTTACAATCAATATATCCACTGATAAATTTATCGAACTCCACCTGTGACGATGAAGTTCCATGGAATGGAGGACTTAGCTTAATCAATTATATAAATGCGGTATTAACAGCTATATATGTATATGTACATAAATCATACATACATACATATATGTACATGTATGTACATTCCATTCATATGTATATAAAATTTTATTTTGACTTTTTGTGCGAATGTATTAGGTTGAGTGGAAAGGATTAACCGGTCCCATTCAATTTAAGGAAGGTCAAAGAGTTCAATTTAAATTGGACTTAATAAAATTAAAGCAGCACTCCATAGTTAAAGTTGGCGAATGGACGCCACAAAACCGTTTAAATATTACGGAACCTTCATTATTTTTTGACGCTGGATTAATGAATGTGACATTGGTTGTTATTACTATACTGGTATGTTAAACTTAAATATTATCTCTATAGTATAGTAAATATTAATTTTTGTCCTTGCTAAATGGTAACTTCCTTAATCATTAACTATTTAAGCATCTACGCACAGGCCAAATTGTAAATGCTAGTAGACTAAATTTTTAATTTTTATAAGTATTTAACTTGAGGTACGCACCAGAAGTTGCCCAAAAACATTTAGCGTGTTGGTAGGCAATCTTTTTTTTCCTTCCTTCTAATCTCTGAATTTAACGATGATATGTGTGTTTTCTATGAACATATGGATTCGGGTCGAGGATCAAGTCCTGCCAAATCACGGATTTATTAAAATTGCTTTTAATTTATTTAAATTGTTTTAAATTTATTTAAAGTGTTTTTAATTTTATTTCAATTGTTTAAAATTATTCTTTTTTTCATACATAACATTCTAATTAATTAATAACATTCTATATATTTTATCCTTAAAAAACGAGATATACACATAAATATATCTCAATTTTTTGTTGCTTAAATGTGAAACATTAATTATAATCAGAAATAGTTCAAATGTAGATAAGCTTCATACGAAATGCTTTGTGAAAAAGATACATACTCGCAAACACGTATTGGGTGTACTTAAAAGGTAAAGGCAAAAAAGAAAGTCTATCTTGACCTATGTCAATTTTTCTGACATTTTTATATATTGCTTACCTGTTATTTATTTTCTCAATGTCTTTTACCTAACGTATACAGTTCTTTTCTTATATTGTCTTCTATGTGAACGCAGAGCAATAAGCATTGCATTTAGCGTATGGAAGCCATAGCGATCATAATTTCATCGTTTGACGCATTTCAAAATCACAATGAAAGTTCCGATAAAGTTCGGCGTAAGGATGATTGATAGCATTCTTACAAAATACACAATAATATGATGGGTTAGATTAGAGATTAATTGATCAAATTTTGCAGGAAACTCCTTACGTCATGATGCGTTACGGGAAAAACTTTACTGGCAATGAACGTTTTTATGGCTTTTGTGTCGATATATTGGAAACAGTATCGCGCGAGGTGGGATTTGATTACATATTAGATTTGGTGCCCGATCGGAAATACGGCGCCAAAGATCCAAAAACAGGACAATGGAATGGCATGGTTGCCGAGCTCATGAAATATGTGCGTATTCATATAGCTATAGCTATATAGCTAATAGTTTATCCGCAAATGATGAGAACAATAAATAATAAAATTGTATGTTATATTATGAAAGCATCTGCGGTATATGGAATTGAGAATTGGATCAAAATTAAAAAAATATCTATAAATTCACAGATTATTTCGCTTCATTTTCTTCATTTCTTCTATATTTGTAGATAGATCATACCAAAACGAATTAATTTTTTTAAATCAATATGAAATTTTTTAATTTTAGAAAGCAGACTTGGCTGTTGGCTCTATGACTATTACTTATGCAAGGGAAAGTGTAATTGATTTCACAAAACCATTTATGAATCTGGGTATTAGCATACTATTTAAGGTTTGTAGATTTTGGTCACTTGAAACTTATTTTATTCCCGCTACCCATAGGGTAGAAGGGTATTATAGCTTTGTGACTTCAGGAAATGTATGTAACAGGCAGAAGGAAGCATTTCCGACCCCATAAAGTATATATATTCTTGGTCAGGGTCACCAGCCGAGTCGATATAGCCATGTCCGTCTGTCCGTCTGTCTGTATGAACACCTAGATCTCAGAGACTATAAGAGCTAGAGATTTCAAAATTGGTACCAGTATTGGTGTATGTCCTACGCAGATCAAGTTTATTTTAGATTTTTGCCACGCCCCTTTCCGCCCCCTAAAATCGAAAAAAAACGATTTGCTAGCGCAATTTTAAAGATAGAGTCCAGTTTTGGTACATATGAAGATAATAACAGTCTTGATGATTCCCGAGAATTTGGCGATCGGATGAAAAACTTGGAAGTTATTCAGAAAACAGTTTTGTATGGGAAAATCCATAGGCAGCTGCATGTGGAGTGTTTCTGGTGAACAATGTGACCGTGCATGGTATATTTTATACTTTATGCGATATTTAGGATGTGATGAAATATGAATGTACAAATATACCAAATAATATATATTTTAGTATATTTGAGCTGGGTAGCGGGTATATCACAGTCGAACACACTCGACTGTAGCTTTCTTACTTGTTTTCTTTATGTTATGTATAAATTCATGTTATGATTAGAAACCAATAATTAATTGGCTTAAATTGTGCCTGATGCCTTCTGACTGCATCCTAATCAATTGAATTTAGACCAAATGGCAAACTATTTTGCCATAACAGTTGTTAATTTAAATTCCCATTATTTCCCATGGTTATTTCATTGTAACTTGATCGCAACATTTTTTTTTGACAACATTTGATATTCTATTTACAATATTCTCCTTTAGAAATTTAATTAAAACAATTTTAGATTCACGTGAGCGGTGTCGTTTTAAATTTTTCGGATCAATCATTAGCCAATCAGCTTACTAATGCTTTATTACGATTGTATAAACGAACACCGGGATACGAATTTTCTGCTGATGATTTATTTTTATATGGAAGAAGGAATATTAGGAAGACATATTTAAAATAAATTGAATAAATTCAATCTAAATGATAAATCAAAGATTTTAATTTCAGGTACCAACATCGGAACCAAATCGATTATTTTCATTTCTGAATCCATTAGCTATCGAAATATGGATATACGTGCTGGCAGCATATTTGCTGGTTTCCTTGACCATATATATAGTGTCAAAGTTGTCCCCTATGGAATGGCAATATATTAATCCTTGTGATTTTGATAACATAACAATAAGGAATCAATTTTCGATATCTGATAGTTTTTGGTTTACTATTGGCACGTTGATGCAACAAGGCTCTGATATACAACCAAAAGCTGTCTCCACTCGAATTATCACCAGTATTTGGGGATTTTTCTCATTAATTATTGTGGCGTCATATACAGCTAACTTGGCTGCATTTCTAACTGTGGAACGTATGATGAATCCTATAGAAAGTGCGGACGATTTAGCAAGCCAGACCGAAATATCATATGGCACCCTAGAGAGTGGATCAACAATGACTTTTTTTCGGGTAAGTAAGACTTTATGTAGTCTGGCCAAAACTAAAAATACGACAGACAAGCGAACAACTCTTATTAACATGATTAGGATTCAATGATCGAGACCTACAAGAAAATGTGGCGAATTATGGATAACAAAAAGCAGCTGTCATTTACGACAACTTATGAAGATGGCATACGTCGGGTTAACCAAGGCAACTACGCATTTTTAATGGAGTCCACAATGCTTGATTATATTGTTCAACGAGACTGTAATTTGACACAAATTGGTGGCTTATTAGACACGAAAGGTAAATAAACATTGCATATTTGTTAAAGTACTTGAATATGAACTCGATTAAAGATCTCTGTTCTGTTAGCTTACATTCGACTTTTGTCTGTATTAAGTACATATTAAATTAAAACACTTAGGATTGTTGATTCGATCAATGCCTCTATTATTCCACTTCCACTTACCACTTCCTTATCTGTTTTAATAAGTAATAAGCCTCTTATTTGGTATATTGATATTAAATTGCATTCATACTTTCGAAAAGCAAACTTTTATGTCTTGAGGCAGAAGGAAGTGTCTCCGAACCCATAAAATATTTATATACATATATACATACATATTCAGAACCAACAGCAAAGGCGATGTATCCACTATAATCATAATGATTCTTGAAAACTTAGGTGCTACCTGATGAAAATTGAAAGTTATTCAAAAGCAGTTTAGTAAGGGAAAACCCATAGGCACATGGTTTTTTTTTGTGGACAATGTGAAATGTAAAATATAAATATATTTCCAATTAGTCCAATTTCAATTGCGCAGTCACTTTTTATGCAAACACACAATTATGCTATAAACTAAACACACTTAACGTCTAGACCCACTACGCAAAACTTAATGTAAACTTAATAGCAAATGCTGACATGTCAGAACGCAATTGCAAATACAAACACAATTGCATTTTTACGGTTCAATCTTTGATTCGATTATCCGTTTGTATAAACTTTAAGTAACTTCGTCCCAACTTAGCTGGCTTGCAACATAAGTCCACTTTTGTACCTTAGTTCTAATTTAATAACCGAATACAGCGGAAGCTTACATGTTTATATGTTTATTATTATTATTATTATTATTATTGTTATTATTATTATTATTATTATTATTATTATTATTATTATTATTATTATTATTATTATTATTATTATTCTGTCTGTCCGTCTGTCTGTATGAACACATAGATCTCAGATACTATAAGAGCTAAGTTCCTTAGTATCAGTATTCGTGTATGTCCTACGCAGATCAAGTTTAATTTAGATTTTTGCCACACCTATTTTCGGCCCCTTAAAAACGAAAAAAAAACGATGTACAGTCGAAATTATTCAAGAAACAGTTTTGTGTGAGAAAATCCATGGGCAGCTGCATGAGCCTTGTTTCTGGTGGACAATGTGACCGTACATGGTATATTTTATACTTTATGTGATATTTGGGATCTGATGAAATATGAATGTACCAAATATACCAAAAAGTATTCTTGGTATATATATTAGTATATTTGAGCTGGGTTGCGGGGTATCTCATAATCGACCATACTCGACTGTAGTTTTCTGAATTGTTTATAATATTACTGCTCAACGTTACGGATTTGCAATCCTGGTCTGACTCCATACTTCCTAATCAGAAATGCAAAAGTTACTATCCCCGCACACTGACCATACACATTCATTATGAGTATTATTTTTGTATTTGCATATTAAAGGATATGGAATTGCAACACCAAAAGGATCGCCATGGCGGGATAAGATATCATTGGCTATTCTGGAACTACAAGAAAAAGGCGATATTCAAATGTTGTACGATAAATGGTGGAAGAACACCTACGAGACTTGCACACGCAAAAGCAGCAATAAGCATTCAAAAGCGAATGCCTTGGATCTTGATAGTATAGGTATGTACGTGTAAAGTGAATACATTAAATTTCGAACGCGAGGTACAACACCTCTACTTCCTGCATGAATGACAGGTGGAGTTTTCGTGGTACTTCTTGCTGGAATACTGATTGCGTTCATCGTCGCTTTCGTCGAGTTTTTAATAAATTTTCGATATCGAACAAATGCAATGAGAAACAAGCATTGCATTTGTAATAAAAATAACACTAACTTAAAAACTACAATAAGTGTGGAAGATGCACTGGAGGAATATCGATCACCATCAAGTTCGTTTTGGGTTTCAATTTTTGAAGAGCTTCGGTTTGCTGTATGGTGTACAAATAAAAGACAAAAACCAGAGATAAAAACATTTTGTGAGAAATGTCAAATGAATAAATGATCCTAAGAAAAACTAATGAACATTCGACATCAATGCGTTTAATTATTGTGCGAACATATATTTTCCTATATACTTACAAGTAATTAAGGCATTGATAACAAATAATTTTAAGAAAATATATATTTTAAATATTTTTATACCCGCTACCTATAGGGTAGAAGGGTATTTTAACTTCGTGTCTCAGAAAATGTATATAACAGGCAGAATGAAGCATTTCCATTGCCTTAATGTATATAAGAACACATAGATCTAAGAGACTATATCAGCTAGAGATTCCAAACTTGGTACCGGTACCCTTTTCCGACTTCCAAAATCAAATAAATCTATTTGCAAGCACAATTTTGAAGCTAGACTCTTGATGATAATTAATGCCTTGATGGCTTACGAGAATTTGGTTGCGATCGGATGAAAAGCTTGGAAGTTATTCAAGAAACAGTTTTGTACGGGAAAATAGGCAACTGCACGTCCATTTTATACTTTTCGGTAAATTTTAGTATATTCGAGGTATTTAACGGGTATTTCACAGTCGAGCATACTCGACTTTAACTTTCTGACATATTAATATTATTATTTATATTATTCATTTCATTCATTACAGCATATAATTCATTGATCACTAAACTTCATCTTTATACATATATATGCCAATATAATATAATATGGAAGATAATACGCTGATGATGATTGATAATATGGTCTATAGTGTTGTCAGTAAAATATATATCCGGTTTGCCAACCCTCCATGGGTAATAGGCATAACAAAAATTGCACACTTAATTTTATATATAACATTCTGGAGCATATCAAAATATACCATTTTCTGTAAATTTAATTTATATTACTTATTGCAGATATAGGCGGTGAATATTTAGTATTCCAATTACTGACAATATTTTGCATATTCAAATAAACAATACAATTATTTTATATTAATATCTATTTTAATTGATTATGTAATTATAATATATTGTATTTTTACGTATGTCTTTTTGGGGAAGAATGTTTTAGACCTTGAACATATTATAAAGGGTATGTCTTAATCTACCATCCTCAAGCGATCATTCTAATTTTTATTAAATGAATAGCATGGAATTTCAAACCAGCATAAAAATACGCTCAACACTCATTGTGGCATTTATGTAATTACATTTAGAATCATGTACGACATCCTTCATATTGGCGGTACCGAGACTGGTATGAAATGTTTATGATACAGTTGTACAATAGTGTTTGTGTGATTTAAATAAATTTGTTAAGATATTTTATATATGAAAAAGAGTATATTTAATAAATATTGAATAAAAAATATATAATAATATAAGTTGTGAGATTTCATTTAAACGAAAGGACTTACTTTTACAAATGAAATTGGAGATGTTATGGCAATTTCAATACAATAAACATTAAAGGTTATAATTAGCATAGTTAATATTAAACGTGAAATTAGAAGTTCATTTTTTTCCGGACTGCAACTGTACAATTTATATTGATAGCCTTGCAGGTTCCTAGTTCATATTTTATCATTTATTTTATGTTATATTTAGGGGTATGGTTATCTTTCATAGTTCGAAAACTCAAGACTGTCTTGATAAAATATGTAGATGTAGATATGTAGATGTATATGTATGTAGAGATTCTTACTCAAGTGCAGAGCATTATCATTATCGCAAACATTATTATCAACAAATTTCAAATATATTAATGTATGTATGCATCGACGCAATTATAGTCATGTATATATACTTTGCGCAACCCTCGTTAGTTGAAGTTTACATACATACGAATTCAAAAACTAGGGTGACTTATGCATATTGTAAAATCGGGTTCGGATTTGGGACATTTGTAGACTACTCGCGTATGCATACATTGTCTTTGAAATAGAACACCCGCAGTAAATCATTATTAAATTAAATTGTATTTAGAATTGACTGTTAGTGTTGTTGTGTCCAGGCTTCACTTAAATTAGTATCATCTCTGCTGATTTGATTCATACACAACGAGCATTTATTTGCAAAGTCTGAAATAGACATAAACATTCAGTTTCATGTAAGCCAGTGACCTGAGTGGATGTCGTGGTGCGTTTTTTACTTTTAAATTCATCACTATCAAATAGGTGAATTCTAAAATTCATTTGAAAAAAAGTTTTTTGTATATTGTTCTTTAGAGTATGGCAAATCAAACAAAAAAAATATTAAAAAATAATGGTTTATTTATCATGATTATAAAAATTATTATTTCGCTAATTTGAAACTTTAATTTACTAAATTTTAATTTTTATTTAAAGCGTATATTTTGTATATAATCAACAAAAAAATTGTTAACAAGACAACCAATCGTTGTTTTTGATTTTGTTGTGAATTTGTTAATGATTCTTTAGAAATATTGAAATATTGCTAAATTTTTCCGTTAACAGTCTAACAGTACAACGATTGATAAAACGTGCATCAACAACGGTTGCTCATCTTATCGCTAGTTGTTTGAAAACTATAACATTATTGCAAACTACACTAACTAAGCATTAATATACAAATTATAAAGTCATTAAACTGCGCAGGCTATATGGATTTATATTGCTATACAACATTGAATGCTTATCAAAACAATGAATTGAAGCTGAATGAACTTCAATTTGAAGAAGAAACTTGAAGCCTTTTTAGATTAAAATAATTATGTGTATTTTAGTTTAGTTTTTAATTTTTATAATATGTCAACATTTATTTTATAAAGGTTATACTTTGGGAAGACGACACATAAATTAGTTATTAGACGAGATATATGTGACTGGTCTAAAGTTTACACATTTGAATGTTTGTTTATTCTTTATAAGTGTCAACAAACAATACAATTTATATTTATGTCCACCACAAAAGTCCAAAAGCATTATTTTAGGGACAATACTAGCTAGAGAAACCAAATAAGGTAACAGCATTAGTGTATATCCTTAGCCGCCATAAATATAAATATTCAATTACAAAAGTTTATTTAAATTTAGTGCCTTGAATTTGGGGTTTATCCTTTTTTGCTTAAATAGCACGGATGTCTTTTGACCGGCTTGCGAAATTCGCGACTTATAGAATTTATTGCAGAGATTTCAGCTCAGAGAATAAACCATACACTACAACCTTTTCAGAATGCCTATTTATATATTATTTATTTTTTAATGGTTCGCACGAGAATAACTAATCTTGATAATTTGATAACTAATCTTGAAGATTTGGTTTCGATCGAATGAAAAACTTAGAGATTATTCAATGTCATACGCAAATCAAGTTTTCTTTTAATGAATCTTCCTTATTTTTAGGTAAAATTCATTTCAATTCATTTCACGTATATGGTGATGTGATGATGAGATAAATACTATTCAAACTGTTATTCAACTAGTGTCATAAATTAGGTCAAAATGGGAAATGGGTATATTATAGTTGAACACACTGGACTGAAGCATTCTTGACTATTTTTATCTGCACATATTCGTTAATAATCGTATTTTCTCAGATTGACGACAGCAAGAAAAAATCAACATTTAATAAAGAAAATGTCTACTAATTGTGGGAACGATGGTGATGGAGGGGGAGATAGAGAAGTACACTGCCAAATCGAGATGAGCAAAATTTTGTGTGGCAAAGACCCAACGCCAGGACGAACAGGAAAAAACGTCACAGACACGACTACAAATTTAGTAAGTTTTCTTGTCAAAAAATAATGTGTAATCTTTACTAAAAATCATTCATCTTACTTACTATTAGTGACATTCAATTGTGTGAATTGATAAGTGGAACTTTTGTTGAGAGTGCTTGACTGTAAGGAACCTTGTCTCCGCACTATCAAGATGCTTGTCTATATTTACTTGCTACCCGTAAGGTAGGCCGTCTGAGCGTCTGTTAGTTTATCTCTCGATAAGAATGCTTTGAACTCAAAGATTAAAAGAGAAGAACCTATACTTTTTTGACAACACTTGTTAATGTTGCACGCAAATCAAGTTTGTTTTAGATATTCGCAGAGCCACCTTCTGCCGCTGAAAATCGAAGAACAATAATTTGAAAGCTCTCGAATTTTACTATGTAATTATGGTGAAAACCCAACTTACTTGTATTGATGAGCACTGTAGCCATGTAAGGTAATTTTAGTACGAAGCGGTATTTCGTTATACCAAATATTCGATTCGATAAATTTGAAGTACTTTTTGGTATATTTTTGTGGTTATTTTAGCAGAAAAATTGGCACTCAGTTAGAAAAGTGTTTTTTTTTTTAATTGGTAGTGTTTATCTCACAGTCGATAATATTTCATTTAGTTTTCTTAAATTTGTTTTAATTTTGTGAAAGTATTGAATTGATTTCATTTAATAATGTTCTTAATTTAACCTGAATTAAAAAATAAATTTTATGAGTTTATAGAAGCTGAGGAAATAGATATCCTGTACTTGAGTACTCTTCACAAAAGCGCTTTTCTTTTCATTTACCTATATTCAAGAGCATGCTTTCAACGTATTAAGTAAAATTTCAACAACTTTTAAAGTTATTTCGATTTACAGTAGATCGATCCATTGTGGAGGTGCGGAAGCAACTCAAGCGCTTCTGAAAATATTGAACACATCTTTTGTCTATATCTTTATTAAACTTAATTTTGACCTATATACCCAATAAAAAATGTTTTTGCTATTTGTTGTCTGAAGTATGCCCTAGCCATGTACTTTTGCTACATTTATGAATTAAAAAACAAATGAAAACAATTTTACATTATGTAAATGCATAATCATGTGAAATGCATTTCACCTTAGCATTCTAACTTAATACACTAATTGCTCCCTTTTTAGAAACCCACAGTTCAACTTCCAGACCGCGGAAGTTGGAGCTCAAAATTGGATTTCATTTTATCTGTCGTTGGATTAGCAATTGGGTTAGGAAACGTTTGGCGTTTTCCATATTTATGCTATAAAAATGGAGGTGGCGCGTTTATACTTCCCTATATCATAACATTATTCCTAGCTGGCATTCCGATGTTTTTCATGGAATTAGCTCTTGGCCAAATGTTAACTATCGGTGGATTGGGAGTATTCAAAATTGCGCCTATTTTTAAAGGTATTATGAAGCAAAATATTTAGAATGACTCTACGTTGGACAATTTTTGAATGGTTAACGCGACGTATTTTTTTTATAGACGTGTCTGATCTGTGTCAGATCTGACAGACTATATGAGCTAGAAATATCAAACTTCGTAACAATAAGATTTCGAACATATCTGCCATATATATCGCACCCTCAAGTCAAAAAAGACGATTTAGAAACATTATATAAAAGTTGAATTTTGATATTTGATAAATGCATATGCGGCTGCGCGTGCAATTTGATGAAAGCTTGTATAGATTATTGCTGACTTCGTAACGTTGTTCAGGCAAAGCGATATTGCACATTTATATAAAGAGAGTATTGGACTTAACAAAAATATATTCTATATGCATTAGTATAAAATTGTTTGACATGTCTGAGTTATTCATTCCCTAACTCGCTTAACACTTATCCCAAAAGGTAAAGTGCTATGGTTCTGCCATTTATTCACAAATTATAAGTAAAAACAAAAAAAAATTGTATCATTTAACTTAAGATAAACATAAACATATCGCCTTGTCAAAGCAGCGTGTAATTTTTTTCTTGTATGTTAGTATCTGCCTTATAAAATATATAACAATAATATCTACATAGGAATTGGTTATGCCGCTGCCGTTATGTCCTGTTGGATGAATGTCTACTACATCGTTATATTGGCCTGGGCTGTATTTTATTTCTTCATGTCAATGCGATCAGGTATGTTGTCTGTACAACAGATTATTAATTGTTTTAAAAACCAAAAATATTTGAGCATTTCAGATGTACCTTGGCGAACGTGCAACAACTGGTGGAACACTGTTAATTGTGTCAATCAGTATGAGCGAAAAAATCTAATCTGCTGGGATAAAATAATTAATGGAACTGCGAACAAAGTTTGCACCGTAGCTGCATCGAATATTACATCCACTGAGCTTACAGATCCAGTTAAAGAATTTTGGCAGTATGTAGAAATAAAAAACATGCAAATATAATATATATGCAAATATATAACTGGAAATACTTTGAAAACATACTTATAAATCATTTAGAAGTACATATTTTTAAAAAATATTGCTGTATATATGAGAAATGGTTCCGATTCTAAAAAGAATTGTAATACAATTCATTTTATTACAATACATTATTATATTCATTTGAAGTGTTTCAAATAAAATAAGCTTTGAATGCATAATATTAAATACATATATTTTTAATTAACCGAAATTAAATTGTAGTTAAATTAAAAAAGATTTCCTTTTTGAAATTTTCACTTACCCATAAACAATTAAAATAATAATAATAAAATCTAAATTTCAGGCGTCGGGCTCTACAAATATCGTCGGGAATTGAAGAAATTGGCAGTATTCGTTGGGAATTGGCAGGTACTCTTCTACTTGTGTGGATATTATGCTATTTTTGTATTTGGAAAGGAGTAAAATGGACAGGAAAAGTAGTTTATTTTACTGCTCTTTTTCCATATGTTTTACTGACAATTTTACTAATTCGTGGAATTACGTTACCTGGTGCGTTGGAGGGTATCAAGTTTTATATTATTCCCAATTTTTCGAAACTTTCGCATTCCGAGGTGCGTTTTAAATAAAATAATGTAAATCTAAACTATTAAACATGAGTATATTTAAAGGTTTGGATTGATGCGGTGACACAAATTTTCTTTTCGTACGGACTAGGCCTAGGAACATTAGTTGCTCTTGGCAGCTATAATAAGTTTACTAATAATGTATATAAGTAAGTAATATTAGTTTAAAATGTATACTTAAAATGAATTCTAATGAATTTCTAAATTATAAATTTAGAGACGCATTAATTGTTTGCACTGTGAATTCGAGTACAAGCATGTTTGCTGGTTTTGTGATTTTTTCGGTCATTGGATTCATGGCCCATGAGCAACAAAGGCCAGTAGCAGAAGTAGCAGCATCCGGTTAGTATAAAGAACACAAGTTTTAAAATAGTACTGATGGAACATAAAAGCCATGGGAAAGGTGTTCCACTTAGTAAAGCACTTTGGATTTCACAATTTTCAATTTTACATTATATACATATAAATTTATATATTTTTTTCTATTTAAAAGGTTTCGATTTTCGATACTTTTTGGAAGTATATATAGAGATTTTTATTAAGTACTTTACATAAATGGGTAGAAGTCCATTATATTAAGTTAGTACCATAAAATTAAAAAAAAAAGTGCAGCCAATTGCGTCGCAGTATACAATGTGATGCAATGTATTTAAAGATATTATTTAAAATACTTTTAGTATAAGTATCATTTTGAAATTAGTCATTTAATCAATTTCTCTTTTTCAGGACCCGGACTAGCATTCCTTGTTTATCCTTCAGCAGTATTGCAGCTTCCTGGATCTCCGATGTGGTCTTGTCTTTTCTTTTTTATGCTTCTTCTAATTGGCTTAGATTCACAGTTCTGCACAATGGAAGGCTTTATTACCGCTATCATAGATGAGTGGCCGCAGCTATTAAGAAAACGCAAAGAGATTTTTATAGCTATTGTGTGTTTATTGAGCTATTTGGTTGGATTAACCTGTATAACCGAAGTAAGTGCTTAGTTTAATTTTCCTTTATCAAAAAATGATTGATACATATGATACGTTCCTTAGGCAATACCACCTAGGCTAAGAATTTAAAAAGAGTTCACTATTTTCCAAGTATGACAGCAAGTGACACCTCTGCCAAACTAAAAAATAAATAAATTAACTTAATATGTGTACAGTGAATAAAATTTGCTGCTGACAAAATTTATGTAAAAAATACATAATACATTGCAAATTCTAAAAGTTAGTTCAAAAGACGATTTAGAAACACTTTTTGAAACTGTAGTGCTCTGATATTTTCAAGATTCAAGATGCAATTGTGTATGGAAAAATCCATATGCGGCTGCGCGTTCACATTTGCATTAGTGGACAATGTGAGCGAGTATGCTATAATAATTAATTTTTAGCTTAATGGGGTATTGAGTATTGTTAGATAATATATACCTAAAATATATATGTATATGAGTATATATATGTATTAGTATATTTTCGTATTTTGACACTGAATTGCGGGTATCTAGCAGTCGAACACACTCGACAAATAAGTTCAGAGTTTTCAAGAACTGCTTTTATAAAAATTTCGTCAAAATAATTTTTTAAATGGAAAATTTTATTTAGACTACTACGAGTTTATTACTTTATTTATTATTTATTATTGAAATTTATTTATTACTTCTTGCGAATGTTACAAATAACTCGTAAAAGTATACATATTTTGGCCGATAGAGTATATATATACATATATTCTTGATCAATAATCGGAATTTAATCTTGGCGACAGTTGCAGTGTATATCATACACAGATTAAGTTTATTTTAATTATTGGACTCAACTTTTGACAACAATAAGTAAAGTTATAAATTGGTTTCTATCGGATAAACACTTAGAAGTAATTCAATATACTAATATTTATGGTAGCGGTTACGCATAACTGTAGGTTTCTCATGTAAATGATATAAAATTACTATAATTATTTTTCTTTTATTTTTATTTTGTAGGGAGGAATGTATATTTTCCAAATTTTAGATTCATACGCTGTTAGTGGATTCTGTCTGCTTTGGCTAATATTTTTTGAATGTGTTTCAATATCTTGGTGCTATGGTGTTGATCGATTTTACGATGGCATTAAAGACATGATCGGGTACTATCCAACTGTGTGGTGGAAATTTTGTTGGTGTGTTACAACGCCCCTTATATGTTTGGTAAGATTTCATTCAAATTACAATCATCAAATTAAAATGAATACCTAAATTGTATTGTGTTTATTTTTCAAAATCCCATAGGGAGTATTCTTCTTTAATATAGTGCAATGGACGCCAATTAAATACCTAGACTATAATTACCCATGGTGGGCACATGCATTCGGCTGGTTTACAGCATTATCATCCATGCTATATATTCCGGCATATATGGTTTGGTTGTGGAAACGGACGCCCGGCGACCTATGCGATGTAAGGTTTAACTTAACTCTCTAGTTCTACTGTTTTCATGGGATAATTCCTATGGCATCAGTTTTTGATGGGGCAACAAGAATATAGTTCTATAAGACAAGACATAATGTTAATATGTATTGACAACAAACTATATTACGCCTTTATTTTAATATAAAAAGAATATATATTTAATTTTCGGATGAATGAACGTACTTTAATATTAACGATTATTACAGAAAATTCGCTCAATTGTTCGAATTGAAGAAGACATCCCACGATTACGTGAAAAAATGCAACAGGAAGCTATTGCTAAGGAAATTGATACGGCTTAATTATAATTATTTGAGTTATTCTATAAATATTTTTAAATCAGTTATAGAAATAAATTTCAAAATTATTGTGTTCTTATATTATAGCCAAAAACAGAATTATGATAAATATTTCAAAATTAGAGAATTATGATTATATGTATTTTTCGAATTGTAAGTAACTCAATGTTGGAACATTTAATTAGTATAGAAAACTTTTTAATTAATGTATACTATTGTAAGATATTTTATACCTAATGAATATTTTCACTCACAAATGGTTGTAATACAGTTCACAATTGAATACTTTTAAAATGTTAGTATTAAACAAAACTTTAAAATGTATGTTCATATGATAACCTATTGAGTAAATGTAGCACCTACTTAGTAATAATAATTTAATAATCTACATTTATTTGTCCATATTGTGCTCGCCAGAATTTGTCATGATTAGTTTGTAAAAATAGAAACGTTATTTGTTTGTGTCAATAGTTTTATTTTTTAAATGAAAAATAATAAAATTGAAAATATTATTGTGACAAATTTTACCTCAAGATTTTTACTTAAATTAAAAAGGTACACATCCTTTTTCCACATTTCGTTTTAAAAAGCTGCAATCTAATGATTTAGATGTGCCCGGTACCCTTTTCAAAAAAATTAAACTTTTATTTGTTAATACAGCATGATAGCTGAAATATATAACAAATATATATAATAAATGATATTTATAAATATTTTCGAACGAACGAAAAGACAATTTGCAAGTTTTTAATTCAACACAAACAAATATTTCCTAATGCAATTTTTTATATTTGCTACCCAAAGGGTAGAAGGGTATTATAACTTTGTGACTTCAGGAAATGTATGTAACAGGTAGAAGGAAGCATCTCCAACCCCATAAAGTATATGTCGGAGAGTAAGTAATGCAGCATCGGCATATTGTCACTGCGCAGTTGTAGGTGCGTCTCGGCACATTGACACTGCGTAGTTGTAGGTGCGCAGTATGCAGTTAATATTGCATCACCCTTTATTTGTGGTGTGATTGGTTGTCTGCATTTTGTAGCTTTGAGAAGTACCGTTGATGCGGGGCGACAGCGTGTCGTCGCTGTCGCGAGTGTGGTTCGATGGCTCAGGCGTGCACAGTAAAATGATCGAGTGAGCAGTGAGCTCTAGACATCGCCTGTGAAAGCTTCCGAACGCGCTTCGCTGAAATGGATGATCAAACTTCGACAGAATAAACTTCGATATATATGTATATATTCTTGGTCTTGGCCAAATATACCAATTATACCAAAAATACTTTTTAGTATATTTGAGCTGGGCAGCAGGTCGAGCAAACAAGACTGTAGCTGATTTGTTACTTTCAACTCTATTATTATAATGATTACACAAATTCAACTCCTTGGGAAGTTCTTGCATTTACATTTACAGAACAACCTGACCTTATTCGGTCACTGTCCAATTCAAAGGTAGTAATATGGGTAGATATACTTGCTAAACGTATCTACTTGAACAATATCGTACTCCTTATGGTTACTTTTGGCACTTAATTTTCCTGTAATGTGGATAGTGTGCCAAGGAAAATTGACTTTCTGTATTGGATACAGTTCAGTCTGAATTTTTCCTAACGTTGATTTGTGTATTTTGCAAGTGATGCAATTACCAACGAGTTTTCCGATATATTTATCGAGTCTCTTCGAAACCATTATGAACACAGCCACCCGGCACCATTGATAAACAGCGTGTTCTGCCATTTCTTTGTATTCTCCGGTAAAAAATTCTGGGTATAAAATAACAAGAACTGTATAGAAATAACCTTCTTCCGCGTCTACTGAATGAAAACTCAGCCTTTGTCGGAATATTTAAAACCATATTTTAATCTTTCTAACGCCTCATAGTCTTTGGTATGTCTCCGACCACCTCTATTACTAAGCGCCGAAAAACATAGTGCCCGTTTTTAAGCTTAGACAAAAAGTCATATTTGCCACCTGGGGTCACAAACGTTAAATAGAATCTGCATTCAACGGAATTTGGTAGTATCCATTGTCCGTATCTAAACACCAGAAATAATTAAAAGCTCGAAGTCTATTTATTTATTGTTTATTTGATCCTGTGTACGCGGAAGCGAGTATTTACCGACAACTGTATTTGAATTTAACACACTGTAATTGAGAATTTGTTCTCGAACTAAATCTCGCTCGCATGGACTCTATATAATTCATAATAAAAGTTCGAGAACGTCATACGTACGTACTGGAAGAAAGCATAATAGAACTATATAGGTATTGGAAATGATTAGTTAGACCTTTCTTAAACAATTTGGTAATAACAGATAATTTACTTATACATTCATAGTATATATATACATATACATCCATAGGCATAATAAGCTAGTTTTGCAAGTTGACGATATTTCTTGCAAATCGGATCGCAAAGATTACTAGTTCCACAGACTGGGTGGTTACATCTTGAGACATCCCGGAAGTCATTCCAGAAAAACATGTTATGTCGTACATTTCCCACTCAAGCTGAGTAGCAACGAACTTTCAGAGCCTAAAATACTTTTTATCAGCCGAGCATAACGGCAAAAGAATTCAACCTAGTATACTTGCCTGCCAGAGAAGAAACTGATTCCAAGGTCCTGCAACATACTCAACCTTAATTCATTGCTCGACTAGGACGTTACCATTTGTTATTGTGAACGAGTACAGACCTGCGAGTCTTTTAGTTATGACGAATGATATCCAATTAGTGTTTCTTTTCCTGTCTTCTCGTCCAGTTCCCTCGCTCTATCTTCCCGTTGAAGAAATCAATCGATGTTACCTTTGGAATAAAGTGGAGGATTCAGTCTCCTGAGTGCACAAGCAAGCTTTTCCAATACTTTCCACCTCACAGTTGTAGACTTCGCGGCCGTGTGGACCTGCGTTATTGCGATAGGTTGTGTGTATGTATCCTTGTTCGTTTTAGTACAGAGGCCGTGCACCTAGAGCCAAAAAATTGAAAGGGGTCAGTCGGTAGTTCTCCTAAAAGAGTTGCACAAGCGTAACAAGTGGCAAAAGCCTAGCATCCACGTCTAAGTGTTCTACGCGTCGACGACGACCAAGTCGAGGTCTAGACCACTTATTTTTTGAATGATTCCATCGGCAATTCCAGTAATTTGAACTGTATCAAAATAGTGTTGAAAAATCCCCGCGAAAAAAATCTCCATCGTTAGAGTTCCCTTATCCTGACTTGAGACACTCCACTTTGAGTTCAAGTTCATTATCATCTTTTCCTTTTCATTGTCAGTCATGCTGTTATAGTTTCGATGCCCATTAAAAGGCTATACGCCAATTTTAACAAGAGTTCCATACACCTTATTATAACCGCTATCCATAGGGTAGTAGGGTCTTATAAATTTTTGACTTCAGAATATGTATGTAACAGTATGTAATAAAGTATATATATTTTTGGTCAGGGTCACCAGCCGTATCGTCTGTCTGTCTGTTTGAACACCTAGATCTGAGAGACTAGAAGAGCTAGACATTCCAAACTTGGTACCAGTATTGGTGTATGTCCTACGCAGATCAAGTTTATTTTAGATATTTGCCATGCCGAACCCGATTTACAAGCGCAATTTTGGTACATACGATTCCCGAAAATTTCGATCGGATGAATAACTTAGAAGTTATTCAAGAAATAGTTTTATATGGGGAAATCCATTGGCAGCTACATGTTTTGTTTCTTATGAACAGTATGACCGTGCATTGGTCATTTTAAACTTTATGCCAAATATTCCAAAAATACGTTTAGCTATATTTTAGTACATTTGAGCTGAGAAGTGTATATCTCAAAGTCGAGGACACTCGACTGTATCTTTCTAACTTGTTCAGAAATGCAGTAGTGAGATATCATCTCATCATCTGTATATATAATTTGCTTGTACGTGCTTGGTCTGAACGATCTATCGCAGCCCCATTTACTCACTAATGTAACTTTTTATGCCACTTTTTTCACCACATCAGCAGTAAGACTTTTCCGCTGCGTGGTTTATGAAATACATTTGATTTCACTGAAATCTGAAATTTTCTTAGAGCAAATCATCAACCGCTGTTGGAATAAATAAAACACTAATTTTCACTCACAAATGGTTGTAATACAGTTCACAATTGAATACTTTTAAAATGTTAGTATTAAACAAAACTTTAAAATGTATGTTCATATGATAACCTATTGAGTAAATGTAGCACCTACTTAGTAATAATAATTTAATAATCTACATTTATTTGTCCATATTGTGCTCGCCAGAATTTGTCATGATTAGTTTGTAAAAATAGAAACGTTATTTGTTTGTGTCAATAGTTTTATTTTTTAAATGAAAAATAATAAAATTGAAAATATTATTGTGACAAATTTTACCTCAAGATTTTTACTTAATTAAAAAAGGTACACATCCATTTCCACATTTTAAAGCAATTTTCGTTTTAAAAAGCTGCAATCTAATGATTTAAATGTGCCCGGTCCCCTTTTCAAAAAAATTAAACTTTTATTTGTTAATACAGCATGATAGCTGAAATATATAACAAATATATATAATAAATGATATTTATAAATATTTTCGAACGAACGAAAAGACAATTTGCAAGTTTTTAATTCAACACAAACAAATATTTCCTAATGCAATTTTTTATATTTGCTACCCAAAGGGTAGAAGGGTATTATAACTTTGTGACTTCAGGAAATGTATGTAACAGGTAGAAGGAAGCATCTCCAACCCCATAAAGTATATGTCGGAGAGTAAGTAATGCAGCATCGGCATATTGTCACTGCGCAGTTGTAGGTGCGTCTCGGCACATTGACACTGCGTAGTTGTAGGTGCGCAGTATGCAGTTAATATTGCATCACCCTTTATTTGTGGTGTGATTGGTTGTCTGCATTTTGTAGCTTTGAGAAGTACCGTTGATGCGGGGCGACAGCGTGTCGTCGCTGTCGCCGAGTGTGGTTCGTTGGCTCAGGCGTGGACAGTAAAATGATCGAGTGAGCAGTGAGCTCTAGACATCGCCTGTGATGTCTTATTCGGCAGAATAAACTTCAATATATGTATATATTCTTGGTCGTTTGTCCGTCTGTCTGTCTGTCTCTATGATAACTTAGATCTCAGAGATTATAAAACTTGGAAGTCATTCAAGAAACAGTTTTTCATGGGAAAATAGGTAGCTGCACGTGGTTGGTTTCTGGTGAACAATGTGACCGTGCATGGTACATTTTATTCTTTATGTGATATTTGGGATGTGATGAAATTTAAATGTACCAAATATACCAATTATACCAAAAATACTTTTTGGTATATTTTGAGCTGGGCAGCAGGTCGAGCAAACAAGACTGTAGCTGATTTGTTACTTTCAACTCTATTATTATAATGATTACACAAATTCAACTCCTTGGGAAGTTCTTGCATTTACATTTACAGAACAACCTGACCTTATTCGGTCACTGTCCAATTCAAAGGTAGTAATATGGGTAGATATACTTGCTAAACGTATATACTTGAACAATATCGTACTCCTTATGGTTACTTTTGGCACTTAATTTTCCTGTAATGTCGATAGTGTGCCAAGGAAAATTGACTTTCTGAATTGGATACAGTTCAGTCTGAATTTTTCCTAACGTTGATTTGTGTATTTTGCAAGTGATGCAATTACCAACGAGTTTTCCGATATATTTATCGAGTCTCTTCGAAACCATTATGAACACAGCCACCCGGCACCATTGATAAACAGCGTGTTCTGCCATTTAGACGATAAAATGAGTCTTTGGTATGTCTCCGACCACCTCTATTACTAAGCGCCGAAAAACATAGTGCCAGTTTTTAAACTTAAATGGCTAGACAAAAAGTCATATTTGCCACCTGGGGTCACAAACGTTAAATAGAATCTGCATTCAACGGAATTTGGTAGTATCCATTGTCCGTATCTAAGCACCAGAAATAATTAAAAGCTCGAAGTCTATTTATTTATTGTTTATTTGATCCTGTGTACGCGGAAGCGAGTATTTACCGACAACTGTATTTGAATTTAACACACTGTAATTGAGAATTTGTTCTCGAACTAAATCTCGCTCGCATGGACTCTATATAATTCATAATAAAAGTTCGAGAACGTCATACGTACGTCTGAAAAGATCTCAACCAAACGGTTTTTAAAGCTTCGAGCAAATCATCAACCGCTGTTGGAATAAATAAAACACTAATGGCTGACTATACAGATGGAGTTAAAATCAATTTTTGGTTGACAATGGAATAAAAAAGTCTTGACACAATATATATTATTACTTCTATGCTGCGCGATTCCCACTGTATGTTTGCTTGAAATTGTATCAAGAAATTCAAGTTGACGAATAAAATAACCCATATAAAGCGTTCTTTAACGGGCTATTTTACATTGCGTAAAGCCTGATTCTTCTACGTAAAATACTTGAGTACTTTGGCGAATCGAATTTGAAAAATGTTATTTAAAGAGGAACTAATATCAACGAAATTTTAAGTTCCTAATGATTCAATGGGCTGTTTATATTAAAACGTGAGTTCAAAAGTCCACATATACAGAGATGGATCTTAAATTGTTTCAACAACCCTTTATCAATCATATGCGAAACAGAGTATTCTAAATCAAGTATTTTATATCCATAAAAATCCCTAAAGATCTTACAAAATAAAAAAGGCTAGAGATTCTCAGGTTCCCTAATCACTATCAGATACCCAGTTTAATATACCAAAGGTATATTTGCATAAAATAGGTTATAAGTCAACTAAGCATATTCAGCTGTACGGATTCTGCTATACAACATTTTTGCTTAAATAACATTCCAGTTTTTTATCCGATCACACCCAAACTTCAATAGATCATCAAGACTAGAGATGTAATTGAGTGTTCTTTCAAAAGTCTCGCTTTAAATTCAGGCTCATTAATGATTTTTCGATTTGAGGTGAAAAGGGAGACATAAAACAAAATTTATCTGCGTAGAGCATACATATGGATAAAAATATCTTCAAATTATTAACTTATATTACAACATATAAAATATAACAAATAATATATATATAAATCTATATGTGAAACTTGTAACATACATGCATAGGTATTTTACCCGAATGCTAATGTAGATTTAATAAAGTAAATATCTGGTAAATATAGTGCGACATGTAATATTGTTGGTATTTATATAAACGATATGTACCGAAATTAATTTTGAATGTGTATTTACATTTTGGTACATTACTTATAGTCAAAACTGCTAATATAAATCCTTAATTTGGAGCCATTTAATACAACTGATAATTGATGATAAAAGTCTTTGAATACATAATGGGTCTGGACTGTAAAGCGCTTCGTCAATAATGAATATATTTTATTTTTAGAATAACGGAGATGGGCCCATTTCATTTATTTTGTACCTTATCCATATACATACGTAGTTATAAAATTTGGAATACAGTTGGAACTTCAATTGTCTATGATCTATATATTTCATAGTTTAACATTTGATAAGCCCCACTTAAAAATCATTCGTTTAGTTTACATTATCTTAATTTAAATAAACATATATTTTATAATAATATTATTAGTATTATGGATAAAAATATCTTCAAATTTTTAACTTATATTACAACATATAAAATATAACAAATAATATATATATAAATCTATATGTGAAACTTGTAACATACATGCATAGGTATTTTACCCGAATGCTAATGTAGATTTAATAAAGTAAATATCTGGTAAATATAGTGCGACATGTAATATTATTGGTATTTATATAAACGATATGTACCGAAATTAATTTTGAATGTGTATTTACATTTTGGTACATTACTTATAGTCAAAACTGCTAATATAAATCCTTAATTTGGAGCCATTTAATACAACTGATAATTGATGATAAAAGTCTTTGAATACATAATGGGTCTGGACTGTAAAGCGCTTCGTCAATAATGAATATATTTTATTTTTAGAATAACGGAGATGGGCCCATTTCATTTATTTTGTACCTTATCCATATACATACGTAGTTATAAAATTTGGAATACAGTTGGAACTTCAATTGTCTATGATCTATATATTTCATAGTTTAACATTTGATAAGCCCCACTTAAAAATCATTCGTTTAGTTTACATTATCTTAATTTAAATAAACATATATTTTATAATAATATTATTAGTGTTGTTCAACCCAATCGGTGCTATTTAATCGAATATCCGCACAATTATTGCTTAACTCACAGTCATCAACAAACTCAACGTGCGTAAATGGAAAATGACCCTTACTTTAGTGACTTTAATAATATCGCCAATTTCTAATTTAAGCGCAGTCTTATCACCCGGCAACTGCAAGCCTAGCGCCGATGGACAACAACAAAAATCGCCAATGCAAGAACTCTGACGAACACACACACATTCTTGACTTCATTGTAATAAAGTCTCAGTCTTATTTTGTACTCTAAGCAACACAATCGTTTGTTTGCAAGCCTTCCTTCCAGCATTTAGTAAAGCGATACTCGCACACGAGATCCCCTCTACCCCCTCGGTCACAAGACTGTAACTGGCGCAGCCGAACTACGAACAAGGAATTAACCATGCCCACTACGCTTATCGTTCTAATTTCTTTGTAGGCTGAGGTGAGTGAACAGGTGACAGCGGTGGTTGTGGAAACTTTTAGTAGCGAAATTATTATAATACATACTTAAAAGAGAGAACAACTGCAAAAAAAAAAAAAAAAAGTAAAACATAATAACGTGCAAATGCAAACCAAAATGTGCAAATAAAGCAAACAAAATCAAATTCTAAATGCCACGCAGTGACCGTATATGTGTACATCAAATGCTGATAAGGCACCGGTATCATCTATACATAGGAGCTCAAAAAAAAAAGAAGAGAAAAATGAAATGAAAAATTGGCAAATAGATCAAAAACTCGACATCTCAAACCACTGTGTGTGGCGACCGTGCGTGTGTGCCGGAGATCACTAGGTGTGCGTGTGTGAGAGAGTACGGGTATGCTTTTTGGGTATTTCATCAGAATCGTAATTTCATCACTATGCTAACATTGCATCAGCCTATAGCTACATTGCGATTGACTGTTGTGGTCTTGCATTTATGAGAACAACCGTTAGGACGCGACGACGGCCTGGCGCCGCTGTCGTCGAGTGTGTTTTGTAGTTTAAGAGGAACTGTTCTGTCGCGACGACAGCCTGGTGTCGCTGTGGTCGAGAGTGTTTTATAGTTCGAGAGGAACCGTTCTGTCGCGACGACAGCCTGGCGTCGCTGTCGCCGAGTGTGGTTCATTGTGCACCGAAGAAGAATATTTAGAGGACAGATCAGTCGAACATTAGACTTCGTTGTGATCAGAACTCGCTGCGCAAGAACAAAAAAAATAATAACGTGCTTTCAAATATCACCGACGCGCCAATGTGTACATCAATCGCCTACAACGCAACGGGACAATCCACACACAGAGGTTTACAAAGATAAATTTGAAGTCGATAACATCCACAAAAACAACAAAGGTTTAAGGAAACACAGCAGCACTACACGAATGGCATACAACTTACACTAAAACACAGGGAAGCAAGGAAAAGAGGAAACTGTGTAGCGAATACACACTACAGGTTTTCTTTTACTTTGAAAAGAATACATACAAATTTTCTTGCACCCAAACATAGATACATATACATAGTATCACTTATTATAGTACACCATATTACCACACTAATATACAAACGAAGTCGTGTAGCAAATATACACACCCAAAATTTATCCTACACAAAAAAACAAAAAAAAAACACATAGATATAATTAATATACATATACTTAATTACTACTTTACATTATAACTATTTTATATTACACTATATACATACCATTTGTTCTGAATACACGTAAATGTTAAAAAAAAAAGATTAGGTCTAAGGGCGAGGCCAGTCTATCTGAGACAAGAAAAGCAATAGAAACAAAAGAGAAAGACCAGCTAGTTCAATCCCAAAGCAATAGTCTCACCAACGCTATGGATTCCGGTAACGCATCAGGGCCACTAAGTCCCACCCTTAGCAATTCATTAACTTCCACAAACACAAGCCTGAATCTACCACAACTACTAGCCCTTGTTCATCAACTACCCACCTACGAAGGCCCACCTGACAATCTTGACAGATTCATAGGTAGAGTAGAACAACTACTTTTGTTAGCCGGATCAGTGGACCAAGCAACTTGCGGACAGTACTTACTAGGAACTATCCGTGACAAAATTAAAGGCAGGGCGGACGAAGCACTGAGTGTCTACGATGTACTCCTCAGTTGGGATGACATTAAAGCAAACCTCAAGCGACTATACTTCAGCAAAAAAAACGGAAGAAATGCTTGTTAGAGAACTACATAATCTTCCGGACGGACTCAGTATGGGGAAATTATATTACACAGCCACTAAAATAAGAAGTGAATTAATGTCCCTGGCCAGAGAAACAGACCCTAGTGAACACTCACTCACAACCAAACGTGACCAATATGACAGATTCTGCCTTAATACATTCCTAGTTGGATTAAGGGACCCACTTAGGTCAGCCATTAGGAACCAAAGACTAGAGACAATCGAGAAAGCATACGAGTACGGACAGATCGAATTGAATTTTTCTAGAAACCTGAATAAACGCCAAGAAAACCAACGACGCGACAACTCGACATACAGGAATCACCCATATGCGAAAGGACAATCAACCAATAATGACTACAATAGACGCTACATACCAGGACAACAGAACTATACTAATGGCAACAACGCCCGCCATGTACCACGACATGATAACATCAACAACGACAATAATAGTCGCTTTACACAGCAACAACAAAATTTTAACAACAATAATAATAGACGCTTCACACGTCAACATAATTCCAATAACGAAAGTAATGGTCGACACGATAAACAAACTCTGGGCAGGAACCCCTTCCACAATAACGACAAACCAGATCAGACCCTAAACCACCAAGACAAGAACAATCATAATCCAAGCGCTTCCCTATGTAACATCAACGATGATGCAATGATGATGATGACGATGATTTTTTACTAGAAGCCTCGGGAAGCCAGTCGGTTACATAAGCAAGAAGAGTCACGGATCTTCCTTGCCATTTGTTTTCCTTTCACCAAACTTCATGGTGCCAAAACCTCTCAAATTCCTAATAGACACTGGATCTACCTACTCATTCATAAACCCAGCACTTATTAACGAAGACCACATAAAAAAACTAACTTCCGATATAAATATCCACACTGTACTTAGTACATTCAAAATTCGGAAATATGCAGATGAAATAAATTTCAAACAATTCAAAAAAATTCCCAATTTCAAGTTCTTACTATTTAATTTCCACCCCCACTCCAATGGTCTCTTAGGTATGGATTTCCTATCCGGCCTAAATGCAAAAATAAACTTTGCCGACTCCATATTAGAAACACCAGAAACCGCCATCCCAATCTTCACAAGAGCAAACCCTGTAGATACATTACATACCCTACCACAAAATACTAAAATACGACTTCCGCTCCCAGTAAACTTCATGCAGGGAGACTTTATATATGAAACTACGAATTTGGATAATCAAATAGTCATAACTGGCGGCTTATACACCGCAATCGCAGGATCCGCCTATTTCGAAGTCTGTAATAACTCAGACCAGATCCAAACACTTTATCTTGAAGAACCGTTACAGGCAGAAGAGTTCTCTCCACTAACCCACCAATACTTAAACTGCATGTCCGCGGCAACTAATACAGAATTACCGGACGACCAACAATTAAACATTCAAACGGAACACCTTAACAGCGAGGAAAAGCAACATATTCTCAAACTATGCAAATCATTCAAAAGACTTTTTCACGACAAAAACAATCAACTAACGTTCTCTAACGCCGTCAAACACTCTATACCAACAACAGATAATATACCGATTCACACAAAATCTTACCGTTACCCATTTGTTCATAAAGACGAAGTTCGAAAGCAAATTTCAAAAATGCTCGAACAGAATATCATAAAAAACAGCCATTCCCCTTGGAGTGCACCCGTCTGGGTCGTACCTAAGAAAGGTGACATCACAGGTAAAAAAAAGTGGCGCTTGGTAATCGATTTTCGAAAATTAAATGAAAAAACTATCTCTGATAGATACCCTATTCCGAACATTGCAGATATACTAGACAGTATAGGAAAGACCATGTACTTCACAACAATAGACTTAGCAAGTGGCTTTCACCAAATTCAAATGAACCCACGCGACGCAAGCAAGACGGCATTCACCGTCGAAAATGGGCATTACGAGTTCACGAGGATGCCCTTCGGTCTCAAGAACGCCCCTGCCACGTTCCAACGCGTTATGGAAAACGTCTTAGGTGACGTCTGTCTCGTCTATCTCGACGACATAATAGTATTCTCTCCCTCACTCCAAAAACATATAGCAGATATTAAATCTGTATTCATAAAACTCCAAAACGCAAATCTAAAAATCCAACCGAGCAAGTGTCACTTTTTAAGAAAGGAAATCGACTTTCTGGGACACATTGTCACCCAGGAAGGAGTCAAACCAAACCCACTTAAGATTCAAACCATCAAAGACTTCCCCTGCCCAAAGACAACTAGGGAAATTAAATAATTTTTGGGACATTACAGGAAATTTATTAAGGACTTCGCAAAAATAACTAAACCCATAACGAGACAACTAAAAGGAAAGAAATCTATAATAATAGACGAGGAATTTAAACAAGCATTCGAAACGTCGAAAGATCTTCTTTGTAATGATCCCATACTCACATACCCTGATTTTAATAAACCGTTTACGTTGACCACAGATGCAAGTAATTATGCGATAGGCTCTGTGTTGTCACAAGGCCCAGACACTAACGACAGACCCATATCCTTCGCTAGCAGGACACTATCGGATACGGAAATCCGCTATTCCACGATAGAAAAATAAATGCTAGCTATCATTTGGTCTGTAGGTCATTTCAGACCATACCTCTTCGGGCGTAGATTTAAAATAGTCACGGACCATAAGCCATTAATCTGGCTAGAAAATCTGAAAGGCCAAAATCCAAAACTACTTCGATGGAAAACTATCCTGGCCGCTTACGACTACGAAGTCGTATACAAAAAAGGGTCGCAAAACGTAGTCGCTGACGCACTCAGCAGAATTGAGCCAAACTTGAACATAAACGAAGACCCACAAAGTATACCAATTGCTTCACAACCACTAAATCACTTCAATAGTCAAATAATATTCCGTACCGGATCAACAACTGCAAGACAAGTGGAAACACCATTTGCCCATAAAATAAGACACATAATCACAGAACCCGTGCATACTTTCGACTCCGTTACAAACACCCTTCAAACAATCCTGAAACCGAATAAAACATTCGCAATATTTGCACCAGACGATATTTTCAAAATAATAGAAGAATCCTATAATAACTATTTCTTCGAAAACGACTTATACAAAATTTCCCGCTGCAAAATATGGCTAACCGAAATCACTAACCCCCATGACCAGGAAAACAAAATTCGTGACTACCACTTTAACACCAATCATAGGGGGATAGATGAAACATAACCATTTAAAAAGGGACATTTATTTTCCGCATTTAAAAGACATTATCACAAAAATTATAAAAAATTGCGATACTTGCCTAACCCTCAAATACGATAGACACCCCCATAGACCACTGATGCAAACCCCAACTGCCCCAGAGGGACCATTGGCGGTCGTGCATATAGACATATATTTCATTAACAATGCTTGTAACCTCACCATTATAGACAAATTCACCCAACTAGCGCAAGCCTACCCCCTTAGCAATAGGAATTCAATAAAAGTTGCCGATGCCCTATTACAATTTATAAGTCACTACGGCGCACCAAAGGAAATAATTTTCGACCAGGGCGCGGAATTTTCGGGCAGTCTATTCAACGACCTCTTAACCCAATTCCAAATAACAGCCCATACAACTTCATTCCAACAATCAACGGGCAACGCTCCGGTCGAAAGACTGCATTCCACATTAACCGAACTATACAGGATAATCATGAACAAAAGGAAGGAAGCACGCCTAGAATGCGGGCATGACCAAATACTCGCAGAAGCAGTTGCAACATATAACAATGCAATACACTCCAGCACTTCCTATACCCCTTTCGAGCTCTTTCACGGAAGAACTCACATATTTAACAAAACAATAACATTCGACAATCACCACGACTACCTTAAGAAATTAAACGAATTTAGAAGACATATACCCAAAAGTACAAGAACATTTAAACTTGACCACAGAAAAAGATTGGCTAAATTAAACGAGGACAGAGAGACACCAGTCCAAGTCGAGCCTAATGATACGGTATTTAGAAAAGAAAACCGTAGAAACAAGCTAACTCCGAGATTTTCACTACACAAAGTAGGTAGAGTCAAAGGCATCACCTTCCTAACAACTAAAGGTCAAAAGTTACACAAACAAAAGATTAGAAAAACAGTTAAGAAATTTACAAACACCGGATCACCAGCTTAAGCAATAATAATAAATAAAATTTTTTAAATTGCACAAAACTCTTTAATGAACTTGGAGAAGACAGAAATAACATTTATTCATTTCAATTTATAGTAATAGGATTATGTATAGTAACCGATTATGTAAGCAACGTAGTTGATAGCCCTTTAGCCAGTAAGCTAAACCTTATCCCTAAATTGTTATTTAATAAGGAACAAATACAACATAAGAGATATAATAAGTAAACAAAATGTAACGTTAGCCTTAGATGAACATACTTATGAATCATGTTATACTTTAAACACAATACACATGTTTAACATTATGATAACCATTATTGAAGAAAAAAATTGTTAAATTCAAAATATCGTCGGAGTTCGTGGCGTACACCAACAACACGTCGCCTGGCCACCTGTCTCCGATCCGGCCATTCCCCCTCCGTGGCCTTCTCTTCGGACTGGGGGGGAGGAGTTAACATGCCCCTCTCCACGGCCACAGGGAGAGAACACAAACCCGGCAACTGCAAGCCTAGCGCCGATGGACAACAACAAAAATCGCCAATGCAAGAACTCTGACGAACACACACACATTCTTGACTTTATTGTAATAAAGTCTCAGTCTTATTTTGTACTCTAAGCAACACAGTCGTTTGTTTGCAAGCCTTCCTTCCAGCATTTAGTAAAGCGATACTCGCGAGATCCCCTCTACCCCCTCGGTCACAAGACTGTAACTCGTGCAGTCCACCATTGGTCCTCATCTTTACGAACTATGATGAGCACTTCACCTCATTGTGCATAGATTTTGTACCCTTAGTACAAATATGTGCCTTCACAAAGTATGTTCATTTATACCATACGTTTAATTTAGACACAGAGAGTTCCGTAAAAGCATATCACTTTTGGAGTACCTAGTCGAATTATTGCAGATCAAGGAAGATAGAGCATTTCAAAAGTTTTGTAAAACAAATAGAATTGATTTCCATTTAATAGTGGCAGGTGCCAGCCGAGCAAACGGCCAAGTTGAGCGTGTTATGAGCACGTTGAAGAGTCTATTGACAGCAGTGGAAACAAGTGAGCGTTCTTGGCAGGAGGCCTTGCCAGAAGTTCAGAAAGCCATGAATTGCACAACTAACCGGGTGACAAAGTTCAGCGCACTAGAGTAATTAATAGGCACTGAGAATGTTGGCTATAAACGAAGAAAATCAAGTCGATTAGAGGGAAGCGAGAACAAAAGCGAGTGAGAATATGGTTAAGAGTGCTCAATATGAGAAGGGAAGAGTTCATCAGAAAAAGGCTCAAGTCGTAAAACAAAGAATTGGTAATCATATCTTGTTGAAAGCTGAAGAACGCCATCAGACGAAATTGGATCCTCATTTCAAGGGACCATTTATCGTGTTTGAATTGCTAGATGGTGACCGTTACTTATTAAAGTCTTTAAATAGTAAACGGACATACAAATATCCGCTTGAGAGCTTGCGAAGTCTACCAGATGAAAAAGTCATGTCTGAACTAGTTGATGATCTTTGCCGGCGGTGAAAAAGCCGTTGGTCAAATGACACACAAGAAAAGTGCAGGGAACATCATACACAGGGGCTAGGTTCAAGTAGCAATCGTGACATTGTACTGTGAACGGTGGAACTAAGAGTAGTTCGTGGCACATTGGTACAAAGCGTTACAAAGTTGTGGCAAGAGCACTGGAACTGTGTAATGATAAAAAGGCTAGCCAAATGTTTGGGTTTACGCAGAAGAGTAAAAGCTACCTAATGAAATTTGTGAGAAAGCCTGATAAACTATCATTTGAAGATTTTTAAATATAAATATAAGAGAAGTTTTGTATGTGAGATTAAATAATAAAGTCAAAGAAAAGAGCACTGATTCCAAGTCTTATGTTCTATGGCAAAACCGAGGACGTGTTAATGTCAGAATGGCCGTGTCGGAGAGTAAGTAGTGCAGCATCGGCATATTGTCACTGCGCAGTTGTAGGTGCGTCTCGGCACATTGACACTGCGTAGTTGTAGGTGCGCAGTATGCAATTAATATTGCATCACCTTTTATTTGTGGTGTGATTGGTTGTCTGCATTTTGTAGCTTTGAGAAGTACCGTTAATGCGGGGCGACAGCGTGTCGTCGCTGTCGCCGAGTGTTGTTCGATGGCTCAGGCATGGACAGTAAAATGATCGAGTGAGCAGTGAGCTCTAGACATCGCCTGTGAAAGCATCGGAACGCGCTTCGCTGAAATGGATGATCAAACTTCGACAGAATAAACTTCGATATATATGTATATATTCTTGGTCAGGGTCACCAGCCGAGTCGATATAGCCATGGCCGTTTGTCCGTCTGTCTGTATGATAACTTAGATCTCAGAGATTATAAAACTTGGAAGTCATTCAAGAAACAGTTTTTCATGGGAAAATAGGTAGCTGCACGTGGTTGGTTTCTGGTGAACAATGTGACCGTGCACGGTACAATTTATTCTATATGTGATATTTGCGATGTGATGAAATTTGAATGTACCAAATATACCAATTATACCTAAAATGCTTTTTAGTATATTTTAGTATATTTGAGCTGGGCAGCAGGTCGAGCAAACAAGACTGTAGCTGATTTGTTACTTTCAACTCTATTATTATAATGATTACACAAATTCAACTCCTTGGGAAGTTCTTGCACTTACATTTACAGAACAACCTGACCTTATTCGGTCACTGTCCAATTCAAAGGTAGTAATATGGGTAGATATACTTGCTAAACGTATCTACTTGAACAATATCGTACTCCTTATGGTTACTTTTGGCACTTAATTTTCCTGTAATGTCGATAGTGTGCCAAGGAAAATTGACTTTCTGAATTGGATACAGTTCAGTCTGAATTTTTCCTAACGTTGATTTGTGTATTTTGCAAGGTATGCAATTACCAACGAGTTTTCCGATATATTTATCGAGTCTCTTCGAAACCATTATGAACACAGCCACCCGGCACCATTGATAAACAGCGTGTTCTGCCATTTCTCTGTATTCTCCGGTAAAAAATTCTGGGTATAACAAGAACTGTATAGAAATAACCATCTTCCGCGTCTACTGAATGAAAACTCAGCCTTTGTCGGAATATTTAAAACCATATTTTAATCTTTCTAACGCCTCATATTCTGTAGCAGCAGTTATCATGATTTCATCCATATAGACGATAAAATGAGTCTTTGGTATGTCTCCGACCACCTCTATTACTAAGCGCCGAAAAACATAGTGCCCGTTTTTAAGCTTAAATGGCTAGACAAAAAGTCATATTTGCCACCTGAGGTCACAAACGTTAAATAGAATCTGCATTCAACGGAATTTGGTAGTATCCATTGTCCGTATCTAAACACCAGAAATAATTAAAAGCTCGAAGTCTATTTATTTATTGTTTATTTGATCCTGTGTAAGCGGAAGCGAGTATTTACCGACAACTGTATTTGAATTTAACACCCTGTAATTGAGAATTTGTTCTCGAACTAAATCTCGCTCGCATGGACTCTACTAGGTGGGCTGAAAAGTAAGCTCCTTGGAAATGAAAAAATTTGTTTTTTTTTTTTTTTCTTTTTTTTTAGTCAATGTAGTCTTCTTTTAGGTCGATACACTTATTCCAGCGATTTTCTAACTTTTTTATCCCATCTGAAAAGTAATTCTCCGGAAGGTCTGTAAAATACTCCTCTGCAGCATCGATGCAGAGCTCCACGAACTGAATTTTTTATTGATGAGCCATCTTTTGAGGTTTGGGAAGTGGTAATAGTCCGAGCAAGCCAAATCGGGTGAATAAGGTGCACGAGGAAGCACTTGGAGTCCTAAATCGTTGATTTTAGTCATGGTTGTGAAACTCGTATTTTTGGTCTGGAGCCAGCATACGCGGCACCCAACGGCAGAATCGTTTTTTCATGTGTAAAATCTCGCCCAAAATATGTCCTGAATGCTCATTACTAATCCTTGTGGCCTCTGCTAGCTCGCGGACTTTCACTTTCCAGTCAGCCAACACCATTTCATGCATTTTTTTGACATTTTCCTGTGTAACCTCATTGGAGGGCCTGCCACTGTGGACTTCATCGGTGGTGGAGATTCGGCCACGATGAAACTCTCGAAACCAATATTTCACAGTGTAATCTAAAGGAGCATAAGCCGCATAGTATTTATCCAACTTTTGTTTAGTTTCCGTCGATGTTTTGCCTCTCAAAAAATAATTTTTTATGACGGAACGTAAATCGTTTTTTTCCATGGTCAACATGATGTCAAACACGCCAACAACTATCAACTGTCAAAACTAAACTAAGGGCTGTATCGCGCTGAATTTCAACATGGCTATCTAAATATGAATGGACTACAAGGAACGACAATCATTTTTGCGATAGCAGTGTATTTCGGTGGTTAAGGAGGTTACTTTTCAGCCCACCTAGTATATAATTCAATAATAAAAGCTCGAGAACGTCATACGTACGTACTGGAAGAAAGCATAATAGACCTATAGAGATATTGGAAATGATTAGTTAGACCTTTCTTAAACAATTTGGTAATAACAGATAATTTACATATACATTCATAGTATATATATACATATACATCCATAGGCATAATAAGCTAGTTTTGCAAGTTGACCATATTTCTTGCAAATCGGATCGCAAAGATTACTAGTTCCACAGACTGGGTGGTTACATCCTGAGACATCCCGGAACTAATATCAACGAAATTTTGAGTTCCTAATGATTCAATGGGCTGTTTATATTAAAACGTGAGTTCAAAAGTCCACATATACAGAGATGGATCTTAAATTGTTTCAACAACCCTTTATCAATCATATGCGAAACAGAGTATTCTAAACCAAGTATTTTATATCCATAAAAATCCCTAAAGATCTTACAAAATAAAAAAGGCTAGAGATTCTCAGGTTCCCTAACCACTATCAGATACCCAGTTTAATATACCAAAGGTATATTTGCATAAAATAGGTTATAAGTCAACTAACCATATTTAGCTGTACGGATTCTGCTATACAACATTTTTGCTTAAATAACATTCCAGTTTTTTATCCGATCACACCCAAACTTCAATAGATCATCAAGACTAGAGACGTAATTGAGTGTTCTTTCAAAAGTCTCGCTTTAAATTCAGGCTCATTAATGATTTTTCGATTTGAGGTGAAAAGGGAGACATAAAACAAAATTTATCTGCATAGAGCATACATATGGATAAAAATATCTTCAAATTTTTAACTTATATTACAACATATAAAATATAACAAATAATATATATATATAAATCTATATGTGAAACTTGTAACATACATGCATAGGTATTTTACCCGAATGCTAATGTAGATTTAATAAAGTAAATATCTGGTAAATATAGTGCGACATGTATTATTGGTATTTATATAAACGATATGTACCGAAATTAATTTTGAATGTGTATTTACATTTTGGTACATTACTTATAGTCAAAACTGCTAATATAAATCCTTAATTTGGAGCCATTTAATACAACTGATAATTGATGATAAAAGTCTTTGAATACGTAATGGGTCTGGACTGTGAAGCGCTTCGTCAATAATGAATATATTTTATTTTTAGAATAACGGAGATGGGCCCATTTCATTTATTTTGTACCTTATCCATATACATACGTAGTTATAAAATTTGGAATACAGTTGGAACTTCAATTGTCTATGATCTATATATTTCATAGTTTAACATTTGATAAGCCCCACTTAAAAATCATTCGTTTAGTTTACATTATCTTAATTTAAATAAACATATAATTTATAATATTAGTGTTGTTCAACCCAATCGGTGCTATTTAATCGAATATCCGCACAATTATTGCTTAACTCACAGTCATCAACAAACTCAACGTGCGTAAATGGAAAATGACCCTTACGTCCATTTAACTCGCCTTCCCATTGACCATTGATATTGGTTTTAGTGACTTTAATAATATCGCCAATTTCTAATTTAAGCGCAGTCTTATCATATGCATTTGGTACTCGTGATTGCTTAACACGGGCTCGGGCTGGTAACTTTCGCTGAAAGGAACATTTTGCTTGATATTACAAATTAAGTTTGTCTATAAATTTTAATTATAATCTTACGTTCAAATCGGTTCGTTTTAATGTGCTAAACTGACTGGATGACACAGTAGGTGTATCCGAACTACCACCATATGAATTGTTGGTACGTGATAAACAAGAAGTGATGTTCAATGTTGTTGCATGATCCACATTATCATCATCTAAAGCATCATCGTACTGCAAGTGATATTATTTTTAAATTTATTTGTTAACAATGATATTACAAATAAATAAGATTATGATATAATTATTTAAATCTTTTCCCAAGAAACTAAATGTTTATTAATTAAATAAAAATTTTACTATCTTACAATTATATTAAACAACAAAGGGATAAATAATTTATTCGAGCTATCGAATAGAAAACAAGCGAAAGAATACAGTACCCATATCTTTACTTACTCTTTGAACGTAAGGAACCGGAATTTGTCCAATTTGTCCAGTAGCGCTGCGTGCAGTCCACCATTGGTCCTCATCTTTACGAACTATGATGAGCACTTCACCTCTTTGAAACGGTAGATCATCTTGGTCCTTTTAAATTAAAGACAATAACTTGAAAGTGCCAAAGCAAACCTATTTAATGTACATACACTTCCAACGAAATCAAACTTGGCAATAACCTTTTCAATTTTTTTCTGAGCGGGTCGTCTTAATGGCGTAGTATCCAGATAATGTAATGTGTAAAATGTAAGTAGCTTGGGTAGATTTTCAAATGATTGATCACCGATCCGGAAAACAATTTGATCTTGTTGTTGAACTTTATTGATAATATAGTTGCTTACTTTTGTGTCTTCTCTAAATAAAATGTATATCGAAAACAACAAAATAATGATTTTCATTGGCATTGGCATCTACAACAATGTTGTTATATTGACGATTACCTCACGCAAAGCACATAATCGCCTTCAATTGAGTTACTGTCGCGTACCAAAAATACTCCACGTTCTCTTTCATTCATTAAGACCTCAGTTGCATCTTGTCGGGACATAGACCCGAAATACCAACTACGATATAAAATTAATTCATCAAATTAACATATATAATAACAATTTCATTTAATTTGTTAAATAACTAAGTCTGTATTAATTTGTACATGTAAAAAATAAATATAAATATTTATTCGTGTGTATGGAAGAAGTACATGTATGTGTGTATGCCTACAGAACATTCTTACCTGTTTCTATCAGATACATCAAATGTATCCATATTAAGAAATAATTTATATATTTTCGGAGCGCAACTTTTGGAAATTTATTTCAACTCTTTAATTTTTTTCTTTGTGTATGCTCTTATTCTTCTTATTATTGATGATTACTTTATTTCAACACCAGCCTTATACATATTCGATTACTTATAGTTCATTTTCGATACTTTTTTGGGATAATATTTTGAAATCATTCGTTCATCAGAAAAAAATAGTTAATTAAATTGGATTGTGAAATTATATACAAAATCTCGATAGGATTACTGACTAAACAAAGAATTTTTCTTGCTGTATTTCCATATTTTATTATGAAAAAGAATATTATACACGTATATATGACATTCGTGATACAATACAATTATGATGAGTATTTTATATATCCATATTATAAAATAAAATATGTAGTACGAAATTAGTTGTGTTAAAATCAACGTTGAACCATTATATGAACTAGTTCTGAAAAATAATGCCTTATATTGCTACAATCAAAAATCGTGTACAATAATTTCCGCTTAATCGATACATCGATAATTTTTCATCTTTTTTTGTCCATCTTTAAAAGCATCGCCATTTTGTGTAGAAGAAAAAAATTAAGAAAACATAAAAAGCTTGTTAATAATTTCATTAACAAATCAATAAAATTAATTGTCTATAAGTGTATATCCGCCTTTTAACTTATTTAAATGGAATACACGTTCCAAAAAAAATAATTACAGGATTCGTGAACTTTTTCAGCGTATGTGTATATGTACGTTGTTACATTTGATTCTTATATTCGATATGGATATTATAAATATGTATGTGTGTATATGCTTGCATTTATATGCATAGGACCACTATTCGGGAATGCATATGTTTAATGAAACTTGTTTGATGGTAGATATATGTACATATTTACTATATCTGTTAGTATGAGTATACGCACATATATACAACAAATACTACTGAAGTATATCGGTTATTTACAAATGGATTTCTAGTTATGTGATAATCTGACATAAAAATGAAACAATCATTTAATACCAAACGAATGTTGCATCGATTTCTATAGCAGAGATCAATGGAAATATGGAGATAAAATATTCCTTCCCAGATAGTATGAAGGCGGTATCTAGGTAAGTGTTTATACACCTACATACATATATTTGCATGCAGTGTACATCGAAATATAAATATAAATGTATATGTGTAATGCAGTATAACACTTTGTGTATGTTATAAAGAGTTTACGCATTGTATTAAGATTATCTTGCAACAAATAATTATTTTATTAAGGGGCATAGCCTCGATTTGGTGCTATGAATTGCGCAACTAGAGATGCTTCATATACATATGCATTTTTTTATTAATCATGTCAATAAAGCCAATGCCAATTTGCAAGTGCATTGTGATTGATTATAATAATAACTTATTAATATTTATGCAAAATACTACGAGCACAACACTTCAAAATTATTGCACATCGTGAAAAGCACTTGCCGAATCTAATCATAATTTGAAATCAAGAAAAGTGAAAACGGGTTCAATGCAAACAAATAATATATATATATATATATAGCATGCAAAAAGACGCATCTTCCAACGCCATTCTATAAAATATATTAATTTGAATCGGTGTCAAGACCTACATACATATGTAGACTTGGAAGCGTTTATAAGCTAAAAAAAACAACACTTTGTTGGTACTCATGGACAATATAACATAACTTAATATAATGAAGATGTTCTTGATTGTTGTCAAACGTACTCTACTGTAGCTTTCAAACTTGTTTGAATATTGCTATACTATTTTGAATAATGTGTTGTATATTTATATATTTGCAGTATGCGTTGTATATTTCTGTGAATGAAATATATAATATACATAAATGACGGCACGACGATTCCGCAATATTGCGCTGTAATCAATAATTTAAACACATTTGCAAAAACGATGAACGAACAAATCGAGAATAATATTTGTAGCTGTAAAATGCATCGTCGTTGTAGAAGGTACAACACTTATATACTTGCAACGCCAGCCGCAAATAAAGCAAACTATGAAAGCATGCAGTTTAAATACAAAATGAAACTTGTTGTATTAATTGTATTTTATCTGATATGCTCAACGCAATCGATATTAGTTGAACAGCAAAAATCACCCGAGGAAGAAACCTTCATGACAATTTTATCACCTAGCAATATAACAAACATTAGTTCAGCCTCCAGTAATAATGGCAAGACAATTTCAATGAATACCACCAATGGTTTAAATGTCATGAATTCATCACCTGGTGTGGCATCGAGTGCATATTTAGACAAATTGAACAATTTGGAACGGAGTGTAGCTGCTGTGATAATTAAAGTCGCTTATGGCACAACATCAACAACTAAACGCAGTATACCGGACAACAGCTATATTTTGGGTTTAACCACTGTTGCAACGCCTCTATTAACAACTCTCCGGTAAGAAAATTCATATTTCATCATATTGTAGTTACATCATCAGCTATAAATTCGAAATAGTCTTCAATGCATTGACATTGGTTCATATTTGCCCATAAGAAATATAAGCATCTCAATTCATATATTAAACTATTTACAATCATATGAATTTCAAAACCATATAATTGACCTAATAAGCACAATCTGTACATTAGCACTCAGTACATAAACTTTTAAGCGCATAGACAACCATTCCAACAAAGTTGGACATAAAAAAACAATTTTTATACTCGCACCCATAGGGTGTAACTCCGAGCACATAAAGTATTTACATATATTCTTTGTCAGCGTCACCAACCGACTCTATATAGCCATGTCTGTCCGTCTGTCTGTATAAAAACACCTAGATCACCTCAGAGACTATAAGAGCTAGAGATTCAAAACTTGGTATCAGAATTGGTTTATGTCCTACACCCTCGACTGTAACTTGTTAAATATGTAGCAATTTTTCTGATTTCCAATTAAAGTGAAAACTTTAAACCTTAAACCTTACAACTCAAATAGTTGTCCTACCTCAGTTATCTTAAGATATATATTCTTGGTCAGGGTCACCAGCCGAGTCGATATAGCCATGTCCGTCTGTCTGTCTGTCAGTATGAACACCTAGATCTTAGTGACTATAAGAGCTAGAGATTCCAAACTTGGTACCAGTATTGGTGTATGTCCTACGCAGATCAAGTTTATTTTAGATTTTTGCCACGCCCCTCTCCGCCCCCGTAAATCGAAAAAAACTATTTACTAGCGCAATTTTAAAGATAGAGTTCCGAGATTGTTACATACAAAGATAATAACAGTCTCGATGATCCGAGATTCCTAAAAATTTGGTCGCGATCGGATGAGAAACTTGGAAGTTATTCAAGAAACAGTTTTGTATGGGGAAATACATAGGCAGTTCCACGTGGCTTGTTTCTGGTGGACAATGTGACCGTGCATATATTTTATACTTTATGCGATATTTAGGATGTGATGGAATATGAATGTACAAATATACCAAAAATACTTTTTGGTAAAGTAAATATGTACCAAAAAGTATTTTTGTAAAGTAAATATGTACCAAAAAGTATTTTTGGTATATTTGAGCTGGGTAGCGGGTATATAACAGTTTTTTGACTTGTTTAATTTGAATATGTCGTAATTTGTGGACTAAAGTGGAAAAATCTCTCGGCATTGACAGAATCACTTCTAGTTAAGAATCTATCAACAAAGTTTAGTATTTTCAGCTAATCGCTATGGTGTTATATTTACTGAAATCTATAAACTGGTTTCGAATTTAAAAAGCAGATGCCTTTATATCAATTGTTATTAGTTGTCCTAATATATTTTCTTCAACCTGTTTCTTTTAATACTATGATGACCACCTGAACGTAATTCAAATCTTTTTATTTGATTGTCTAAATATTATGTGTGATTTGAAAAGTTTTTTCATTTTTTTTTTTTGTTTACGAAGTTGACGGCGTAATTTTTCTCAAAACCAAGTTATAGTGTACGAATTCTAATATTTTTGATATTTACGGTTACTTTTTTTGTCAAAAATTCCGCCAGGCAACTATTTTGCAAGTAATTTAAACAGTTTCGTATATAAAGACTGATCAAACTTGGCACCAGTATGTCCTAAGCAGATCAAATATATTTAAGATTTTTACAATGTCCCTTTCCGTCCCTTAAAATCGAAAAAAAAACTGTTAAATTTAGAAAATAGAGTCTGCAATGAATTTTCGTGTATACGAAGGTAATGACAGTCTCAAGGATTCCCGATAATTTGGTCGCGATCGGATGAAAAACTTGGAAGTTATTAAAGAAACAGTTTTGTATGGGAAAATCATAGGCAGCTGTACGTGATTTCTTTTTGGTGGACAATGTGATCGTGCATGGTATATTTTTTAGTTTACGCGATATTTAGGATGTGATGGAATATGAATGTACCAAGTATACCAAAAATACGTTGTTGTATATTTTAGTGTATTCAAGCTGGGTAGTGGGAATTTCACAGTCGCGCACACTGTAGTTTTTTTACTTGTTTTTCAATCATTTAATTCGTTTGTACTAATGTATGAAATAAAAGTATAAATCTCTGCCAGTAAAGTTAAAATTATTTAAAAATGTTAAAAAGCGTTCAATTCCAATCTCTGGTTTTTGTTTTATATATACGTATATAAGTATAATATATATTCTTTATATATACTAGCTATATACTGCATATAGACGATTTGTATTGATCACAATGTATTTAGATATCAATCGGCACATCAACCGCACGTCACCGGCAACAGCCGTCAAAGAAATTACGAATTGGATTTAGAAAGGGATCATGCGCTCCCAACGTCGGCCCCAAACGCTGATATATTGAAAAGCAATAATAATCCAACATATCCAAATCCGAATCGTCATCATAGCAGCAGCAACAATAATCAAGACAGAGATCGACATCGACACACAATGCAATACAATTCAACGCCGATGCCTTCATGTAATTATGCCATTCTGTTATTAAATTCATAAATGTACTATTAAGCTTTTGTATTTTCTCAGTTCCCAATTTATTAAAGAAGAATCAACCGAAAGGAGAGCCTACATTACCTATGTATCCTGGAGATATACCATCGTACTCTCCGCCATCGCGATCATTTTTTACGCCACCATTGCCTCCCGAGTACCAAAATCCATTCGCTGATAAGCCAACACTGCGAGGCACCAACAATGAAGGTATCATTACCGGTAATACTGTTCAATATAATAATCGGCGGCCCATTCCACCGCCAAGTTTAATGCCTGGCCATGAAAGAATTCCATTTCGTCCGCCAGATTTAACTAGTGAAATTACCGCGAATATGCATTCAAATGTAAGCTATTCAAACCATGTTTTAGACGTCAAGAAGAACGCAAATAATTCAACGAACATTGATTTTTCTGGTGATCGTAAAAAAGCGCTAAATACGCCATCGCGAGGCAACAGTAATGAGCAAGACATTGCAGTCGAAGCAACCGACATTAATTATAAAATAAACCCGCATGATGATCACAAATTAAGTAAAGATCATAGCGATGGCAATGCGTTAAAGCAGCAAGAAGTGTTGCCAAATATTCGACGTATACTTGGCTCAAATGGCAAAAAAGGTGATATACCTGCGGTTTTATTACGTCACGTGACACAGCGTCCCATTGTTAATTACCAACAACCGCCCGCATCGGCGATTGTTGCCGTTGTGGCAAATGCACATGGAAATAAGGATGAAACGGCTAAGGAAAATAATGACAATGATGGGATTACGAATGGAGCCAGTTCAAATATTAACAAGAGTAAGCAGGCGGATTATGTTGATCCTATTGCAAGGCAAGATTCATTGGGTACTAATATAAGTCAAGTTGGAGTTACCACACCATCGACAGCTGCTGCGATTGGAGATGCTGCTGCCACATCATTCACTTCAGCTACAATGCAACAAGCGAAGCCAACAAGCACCACAAAAGATGCTGAACGAAAATCATCATCAAGCGAGGGATCAGCAGCTTCGATTGCGTCAGTTACAACTTGGAGTTGGGCGTGGCATATCCACATATATCTGTCTGTCGTTTTATTTACCATACTCGCCGTTTATTCGCTTTACAAGTTGCTCACTTACAACAAATTGACACACTTGTTTGCTCAATCATATTTCGTTTACATTCATCTCATTCTAATTGCAATTTGTATGATGCGCATATTTTATTTATGCTGTGATGCATACAATATTCATGGTACTTTTCAAATATTTGTAGCTGAGCTGTTGTTAAATTTGCCAGCTACGTTTTTAACGGTGGCATTTTCCGTTTTAATTTTATTTCTATTTTTGAAATCATTGAATCACAAAAACAATCGTTATTCGGCATTGGTGCGACCGTTAACAGTAGTTGTTGGCTGTGGTGTGCATGTGCTGCTCTGCATAACATTGCATTATGTGGAGTCGTATACGCTGGAGAATCATCACATGTACTTTCAGCAACAGCAGCAACAGCAATACTTTCGCCGACAGCAGCAGCAACAACAACTTCAACAACAGCAATATCAATCGTTATCATCAGCAACACTAGCGTCTATGACAGCAGCGTCTGCAATCACTATGTCACCAGCGACAAGTTTGGCAAACCCGCAGCCTCCACCTCGAGTTCTCTCTCTCATCTGCCAAATTATTTATATATTTATTTGTCTGAGTCTTGGTTTACTATATCTTTATCTATATCGCATACTTAAGCGCATACTGCGCAGTAAATCCCAGAATTACATACATGGTTATCAGAATCTATCGTATGCCATTCACATTACAATTGCAACCGCGTTGCTATTCGTTTTGTTGGCCACGCTACAAATCTTCGGCGCAACTTGCATCTCATCTGTCCGAACTAACCTTGGGGAAGTTGAAGTTGATTGGATGCAGTGGGGCTATCAATTTTCATTACGTCTCATCGAGATTGCCATAATTACGTTAATTTCATGGGTCACGGGGCTCAAGCATAATGTAAGCGGCACTAATTCAAATGCAGCTGACACTGTAAATGGCGATGTTCATATGATTGGACACTCGGCAATTGGTGCTGTTGGCTCTGGAACTGCGATAAGAGAAAAACATGGTGCTACTCATCAGCATTCGAATGTCGCAAATTTCTTTTTGCCCTGCACATCAGGTTCGAGTCAGGAGCAATTTGAGAATGATTATCCCACGATTTGCAATGCAAATACAAATTTACATACGTATACGATGCGCACAGGAAAACTTATTTATGATGATAGCTATGCGTTGCACTCATTAGCTGGACAAGGAGCTGGAACTGGTGTAGGACCAGCAAAAATTGGAGTCCTTGCCACCTCGCCGGAATATCAGCTTCAAGAACCAATGTACCAGAGACCTTACGATACAGGTTCCATCCGCAGCGTTGTAAATCATAATATGATACCTGCGCAAACGTCGCAACGCTATCATCACCATCAATCGTCAACATATGTGACCACCAATGGCTATATGACGGATGGGGCTACCGATCATTATGAGAATCCCAATTTTGATTTACTTACAAACTCCGCCAGCGTGACCGGTAGAGTCGAAATTGTTACTACTGGAAGTGGTGTTAGCGTTAGTGGGTGTGGTGTAAAATTGGGCAAAAATATTGTAAGTTCTGGTTCGACTTCAGTTGCCGGTTCTGGATGTGGTTCTGGTTCCGGTTCAGGTACATCAGGTACATCAGGTACATCACAGCAACAAATGTTGCTGTTGCAAAGTGACAGCTGTTACTCAGAACCACTACAGGAGAACTCAAGCTACGAATTTCATAATTTTGAGCGACCCCTATTTAAAAAAGAGTCCCACGCTAGTGACCAGTGTTGGCCAGATCGGGAAGGAGATCGGGAGCGAGAGAAAGACAAGAGGTGTACGGGGCACAAGCCAAATAATGTGGGCACACTGGATCGAGCAGCATATGATAATCCAGAACGGCGCAGCTCCAATTCAACAAATTCATGTTCCTCTTCCTCGAATAATGGCGGCATTGTAAGTAGCCGCTACGCGAGTTATAATTCATTTGAACGTAGACATCATGACGGAGTAAAAAAATGCGGAACTATAAACAATATTGTAAATGGTCCAGCACCGGGAATAATGCCTCCTCAAGGGTCTGTTCCACGTCGTGGAGTCATTCATTGCAGCAGCAAGCGCTCTATGAATGGTGCTCAAACGTTGACTGAACGTTCGCATTATTATCAACGAAGTACTGCACTACAAAGCACAAATCGTTCAAATGATTTTGAATTGTCAGCACCGAGCTCTTTGACGACAACGACTCGCAATGAATTGTCACTTAACCAACAACAACTGCAGCGACATTATAATCGTCACAATTCAGAAGATGAAGCAGATGAGGAGGAAGAAGAGGATGATGATGACGATATGATGGCTGGTTGTAATGTTGAAAGCGCCAATTTAATAACAAATAATGATAACAGTATTAGCAGCATCACGTCCAATCCACTTCATCAGCAGCATCACCCGCCTCATCATCCAAGTGCGAATGCAAACATTCATCATCAACACCAGAATCCAATAGAAATAGCCGAGTTGAGTGCCAATATGGGCTCGCCATCAGGATCAGCAATTGCCACCGACAATTTGATTGTTGCTGATCAATCATTTCATAGATTTCACGCTAATGATGATGATGGAAATGTCGATAAATTAGGATCATGTAGTCATGGTATTCACAATGTGCTGCGTCAACCAACTCATTGCATTCCTAGCGCCGCTTTATTGCAAATAAATAGCAATGGTATTGATTGCTAGAGCGACAGATAGCTAACCAGCCATATAATCTAAAACATTTTATGGATTATGCTATGTTCTAAAACATGTTCTATGATTTCTCAAATTGCGTCGATTGCTAACTACTGCCGCTTACTGCCAATATACATAAGAATACATAATAGTTAAAGTCGCCACTTTCTACTCTCTTCAAACTTGTGATATACATACATACAAAAGAAGAAAAAAACTTAAATAGAACATTACAAATTATAAAAACCCATTTTAAAGCATTAACAGACAGGTAAAAATAAATTAATCGGTTATATACTTATATTGCCAAAATATGCATATTAAAATGTTACAAAATGGAATATAGCAACATAAAAACATATGTAGTAGATCTAAAATGGTAAAAACTGTAATGTTTACGGTTACCATTAATCAGTACTCATCCATTTGTTTCAAATCTCATAAAGTATACCAACAAATGCTTATTAGTTAATAATTATAATACAAACAAAAACAAAATATAAAAAACGTATATGTACAATATAAGTAATACATAGAGTGTATGAAACCGTAGATATATGTAGGAATAATGGATAGATTTACAGAATTCAATTTTATGTAAATATAAAATATGTATATCATACCTATTACCTTTTAAAAATATAATCAAAACACATTATTTTAAATTTGTATTTTCTTATCACATAAATTAACTTGGTAAAATTCAAACATTAAAATACATGCAAATAAAAATAGAAGAATTTATAACGCTAATTGAAATAACTAACTCTTCAATATAATTCTGTATTATAATTTAAACATTAGTTTATTCATGTTTGCTCATGTCAATTTTAATTTCCTTTTATCCTAATCTCTTTTATATGTTAGGTTACATTCTTATGATATTTAATGAAATATAACTTGACTGTTACATTTTTTGAAGGAGCTTTGTAAAAGTTTAAGTTTAAGTTGTCTCCTGATAAGAACAAAAATAACTGCGTTGAATTTGATAAGCATTTTTATTAATTCTTACAATAAGTAGTACTGATCAGGAAAAGGCTTCTGCATTTTTAATGTAAACATTTAAATGTAAATCATATATACTCATCATCGATGTTCGTACATTATCATTAGTGTGATATTAAGGACGACGTATTCAAATATATTTATATCTATAAAACCTGAAAGCAGAGTAAGAGAAAATAAAACTAATTCAAATTATTATTACAAAAAATATGGATTTATCAAATCAAAGCGCACTGCAAGATACACACATTGAATTAAACATCTTTTTATAATATAATTATAATAATAAAGCATTTCCCTTTACCATAACATGTATATGAAACAATTACACTATATTAATAAAATGGATTTAAAATGTATTACCATGCAATTTTTTATTTATTTTATTTTTTCAGTTGAGCACTTATGATGAGCCGAAAGAACCATTTTCGATATATGTATATTTAACTGGCATATTAGCCGAATCGATATGTCTATTCCGTCTGATCGCAGTTTAGTAGTCCATATAAAATAAAGATCTGTTGTTAAATTTAGCTATATTCCGACACTGACTAACTGTTCATGTTATCGGTGCTATAATTTAGTAGCAAAATATGTATTTACAATAAAAATAGGTAAACATATATAATTTATAGTGGTAAAATTAGCAATTTTAAATACAAACAAGTCAGAAAGCTACAACCAATTGTGCTCAAATGTGGAATACCCGCTACACAATTGTAATATACTAAAATATGCCAAATACAAGTCAAAAAGATGCAGTCGAGTGTATTCGGCAGTGAGATACCCGCAACCCAGTTTGAATCCACTTAAATATACCAAAATATACATTTTGTATATTAATATTTCATCACTTCCTAAATATATGATAAAGTATAAAATATATCATGCACCATCACATTGATAACCAGAAATAAAACACGTGCATCTGCCTATGGATTTTCCCATACTAAACTGTTTCTTGCATAACCTCCAAGTTTTTCATCATATCGTTATCAAATACTCTGGGATCAACAGACTTAGTTAACGTTGTGTGTATTAAAATTCGAGTCTTTAAAATTGCACTTGCTAATCATAAGTTTCGATTTTAGGGGGCGGAAAGTGAATTGGCCAAAATCTAAAACAAACTTGATATGCGTAGGATATACACCAATAGCAATACCCATTTTCGTATCCCCAGCTCCTCTAATCTCTGAAATCTAGGTCTTTACACAAACAGACGCGCAAACGAACATGGCTATGTCGACGTGGCTGTTCACCCTGCTCAAGCATATATATACTTTATTGGGTTGCAATAGGATGAAAAACTTGAAGTTATTCAAGAATCAGTTTTGAATTGGAGAATCCATACACGTGGTTTATTTCTATGATCGTTTATGGTATATAGTTTAAGAAATATTTAGGACATTACGGAATGATTATACACAAAATATACCGAATATACTTTTTGGTATATTCAAACTGTGTAGCGGGTATCTCACAGTCGAGCACACTGCACCTTAGCTTTCTGACTTATTTCTTATTGACATAAACAACAAAAAAAAAGTATGTATGTATTACTGGGTAAAATAAATGGTGATTTATATAGATATGCATGCATTTAGTTAAATAAAATATAAAAATGCATTTACATAAGTAATATTAGACACCAAACGTAATTGTTGTATATTTCCATGGCAGATAAACTACATATATGTATGTCTACCCATATGAAAGCCTGCGAGGGAACTACTTCACAGACTACTCTTCTCTTAAAGTAAAATTATGTTTGGTCATATACATATGCTAAATGTTTACATTAAGCTAAAAGCTTTCGGAGTGTTCGGTTGTTCTTTGTTGTGTGTTTCCGTCTTAAATTCCTAAAGAACAATTGCACTTTTAATGGTTTACTGAAGCTTAGCAAATGCTGTGATACTGAATCGTAGATGAGTTATTTTATAAATATAATAAATGATTTGAATAATTGATTTAATTTTGATTTATGCAACTAAACTGCAAAGTTCAATGATTGGTGACGTAAATAATTAACAGTCTGTGGTAGATTAACAGAAATCTAAGTGCAGAAGGAAAACAAATTAAAAATACAAGCAAACAAACAGAGGGCGCGTTTAACATTTCAGCTGATTGTCTCTGACAAAAAGCTAATTGCTGTAAGTTTACCTTTCATATCGTACGGTCAGTAAGATAATAAATAAAATGTATATATACATACATACATATATGCAATTATAATTGTTAAACATGTGATCGTACAAAAAGTGCATTACGTATGTATTAATGTATTACAGTAGTGTAAATACTCACATACATATGTTATCGCATACATACATGTGCATATACATAAGCGTATACATTTGTATGAACATGTGTAATTAAGTGTATCAAAGTTCACTTCTGTGATAATCTATTAACTTCCGTCGATTAATCTCAAAATTGTTTGGTCTCTTTTTCCACGCTTTTTCTATTTTTCTTATCGAAGTACATAAAATGTAAAGTTCATTAAAGCTACACACCAATGTATGTACATAATATGCACATTCTGTATGTACGTAAAAATGAGTGCATTCGATCAAAAGAAATCCTTGGCTACGAAACATTAATTCGTCCGCATGTATGAGCATATACCTATGTATGTGTATATGTACGTACTATATAGTAAATAAACACACTAGGAGGTACGTAAGTTCAATGTTAAGTTGAATGTATTTAAACCCGTTATATAAATAAATGTAAGTTATAGTCTAAAGAAAGCATGTCATGTACTTTAGCATATACATACTGTTGACCAAGAATATTCCTCCAAGCAATATTCCTCTGTATAAAAGTCTAGATTAAAGACTCGGAACAAATGTGTAGTTCCTATGTTGATTAAGTTTGTTGTAAATTTTGTCACGCATTATTACAACTGGTAAAACAGAAACAAAAAAGTTACGATCGTGTACACATTGCCATATTGTCAAATACCCGCTACGACTGAATTTAATTTGATCTGCAAAACGAGCAATGAATTAAATGTGTAACTTATAAATTCTTATACGGAACGGAGGAAATGCCGATCAAAAATATATAAAATTTACGAAGAACTACATACGTTTCAGTTTTAAAAAAACCCAAAGTATAATGCCAAGTTTATCTTACAGAGTACGAAGTCATTTTGTAAAACAAGTGAAGTAAATATATTACATGGTATGCATTTTATTACACTAAAATGTATAGTAGAATCCCATACGGGATTCCGAACTAAAATAGTAAAAAATAACATTTTTCTTAAATAACTTTAACATATTGTATTTGAACGCTAACAACAAATGAGCGTAGCAAGTAAGAATGCCACATATAACAAAAATGAGTGAGACAAGTAGAGTCGAATATACTCGACAGTGCCATACCCAGGATGATAAAAAATCCACCACATACATATATATAAATAAATAGTAATATATTATATACATATATACATATATGTATATAAATAGTATATATATTATTCAATGTTGTCACAAAAAATTTAAAATTTTTTCACTAAAATCGGTTGCCAACGTTAGCCCACCCCAAAAGTTATAGAAACGCTCAACATTTTTATTTTGTAAAATTTTCAAATTTTATGAAAAATTTAGGTGGGGAAATCCATAATGTGATCGTGCATGATAAATTTAATATTTTATGCGATATTTAGGACGTAATTGAATACCAGTATAGCTAATATACTTTTCAATATTTGAACTGGGTAGCGGGTATCTCACAGTCGAGCACACGAATCTTTCTGACTTGTTTTTAAATATCTCACTTTACTCAACCCAACTTCTCAGAGCTCATTGGACGGGCATGCCTATATCGACTCAGCTGTTGAGTAAGAATATATGTAGCATATATACGTTATGGGGTCGGAGATGCGTGTTGCATATATTTAGTGGCGCCACAAAGTTATAATATCTTACTACTCTATGGAAAGCGGGTATAAAACGAAATTAGACAATTATATGTATAATAGAACTTCAAAGTCTCAAAGGGCAGTGCCATGGCCAAGAAATGCTAAGTGAATTATAGAGGTAATCTAATCAAACGAAAAAATATTATCAGCTTTTATGGATTAAGCTAATCTAACCATGTATTATTGCAAACTTCGTATTGGTTTTTTTATTTACAACAGGCGGTTCACGTCAGTAACTTATTTAGCATTCGAACAATTCCATGTCTTTAGAGACAGTTTGCTTTAAATTTACATAAGTCTGTGTTATACCGTGTAAGAGTGTAAAAACTGTAGTTTTAAAGTTATATGCTCAATTGTGAAATTATCGCAGACAAGAAAAATTAAAAAAAAAAAAAATATTAAATAGGTGTATGTCATTTAAGAACAAAAATTTTATATTATGTAAGTATATTTTATGTAAATATTTTTATTTTATTAAAATTATAGTCTTAAACATTCTTGAAAGAATAATTGTAAGTTAAAGGCATAAAGGAATTTTAGGTGCATTTTGATGTATTTGTATAATATATATTACCGATCAAGCCGTTTTCAGTGTTAGTCGCATATTTTTTTGACATTTCTCCAATTTGATGTTGATGAAGTTGTTTATAATAAATATATCCAGCCCTATTTGAGAAATAACGTAAGCGCCAAAAAGCAAATTTTACAAAAAAAAGTTTCTTTTTAATTATTTTGGATGTTTTTAAAATGGATGTTTTTCGTTTACGTTATAATTGCTAGGCCGATATCTCCGTAAATAGATGCAATTAGTTTTTAATATTTTGGGAGGAAATGCGGTTGGTTATTATGTACATTTGCATAAAAAAATGTTTGTATTTCCGTAAATAGGGCTCGATATATTCTTTTTACACCCGCTACCCGGGTAGAAGGGTATTATAACTTTGTGACTTCAGAATATGTAAGTATCTTCGACCCCATAAAGCATATATTTTCTTAGTCAGGGTCACCAGCCGAATCGATATAGCCATGTCCGTCCGTCTGTATGGACATGTAGATTTCAGAGACTATAAAAGCTAGAGATACCAAACTTGGTACCAGTATTGGTGTATATCCTACGCAGACCAAGTTTGTTTTAGATTGTTGCCACGCCCATTTCCGCCCCCTAAAATAAAAAAAAACACATTTTATTTTCATACGAACTAATATTTGTAAATAGTTAATGCCAATAATTGTAAGCTTTCGTCTTTACTTTCAAAATCAACGTTTAAAACAAGAAAGAAAGCTTCAATTGAGGTTGCTTGACTGAGAGGTACTCGCTCCCCACTTCCATTACATCCTATATATTTCAAAAAGCATAAAATAAACCATGCGCGGGCACATTGTCAACCGTAACAAACCATGTGAATTTAGCTTTGCATGGATTTTCGCATAACAAACTGTTTCTTAAAAAACTTCTAACTTTTTCATCCGATCGCAACCAAATTTTCGGGGATCATCACGACTGTAGCTGTCTTTATTAATTCCAAAAGTCGAGACCGAGACGCAGCTTGAAAATATGTTTTTTTTCGATTTTAGGGGCGGGAAGGGACGTGTCCTAAACGTAAAATGTTCACGCATACAGACAGATAGAATTGGCTATATATTGGCAAGAATATATGTATATATTTTATGGGGTCGGAATTGGCTACATATTGGCAAGAATATATGTATATATTTTATGGAGTCGGAGATGTTTCCTCTAGCCTATTACGAGTACATACATTTCTTGGAGTCTCAAATGTATAATACACTTTTACCTTCTACCCTTCTATGGGTAGTGGGTATAATTAAGTTTTTTTTTTTGAAAATTCTAATAATTATTATTTTATTTTTTCGATTTTAGGGGCGGGAAGGGGCGTGTCCTAAACGTAAAATGTTCACACATACAGACAGATAGAATTGGCTATATATTGGCAAAAATATATGTATATATTTTATGGGGTCGGAGATGTTTCCTCCAGCCTATTACGAGTACATACATTTCTTGGAGTCTCAAATGTATAATACACTTTTATCTTCTACCCTTCTATGGGTAGTGGGTATAATTAAGTTTTTATTTTTGAAAATTCTAATAATTATTATTTTAAAGTTAAACATTATAATGACGTTTACTTACTCCATAAACATATTTTAAATTTATATTATATTTATTTATTTATAAAAATTATATTATTGTATATATTATATATACATTTTTTGTATATAACAACTATATTCACGAAAGAAATGCATTAAAAATTGTTGCCTTTTTAAATGATTTCAAAGATTTACTGCTTAGGCTGATCGATGTTAATATATTATATTATTTATTTGCAGTGATAAATCGGATATTTGGCTTCCCGGATTGTGCTATATTTTTTATTTGTTCTTATCATTTTACTATCCTATTTATTTACAATGCCAGTATTATCAAAATATGTTGATCGCATAGCCGAGAAATATGAACAATCTGGACTATCGACACAAGCATTTAGCTATGCCCTTGTGGGTACAGCATTATTTGCGTTAACCATCAAGGTAACAGCCCCATACGTAAAAAATACACAACGTTCAAGAAAAGAGATAATTGACGAAGAAGCACGGACGCATATAGCCATCGATGGCTCTGATGATGATTTGAAGTTGGCTGAGGTAGAGAAGCTGTTAATTAAGCAGCAATTGAAAAAAAAGAATTTGCAAATGATTGAACCGGGCCTAAATAGGGAGTTCTTGAAACAACTCAGTGGGCTCGTTCAGATAATGATTCCACAAAAGCTATGTTACGAAACCGGCCTCTTAGCTATCCATACATTATGTCTTATATCGCGCACGTTCCTCAGCATTTATGTGGCAGCATTGGAAGGAGCTATTGTCAAATTTATCGTTCGCAAGGATGTTAAACAGTTTGCCTTTGTACTGCTTAAATGGTTTGGCATAGCGATTCCAGCAACATTCGTTAATTCGATGATACGATTTCTTGAAAGCAAACTATCATTAGCGTTTCGGTAAGAATACAACTGTAATTGTAAAATATTTTAATGATGGCTATAACAATGAAATGCATATGAATCATTTCTGTATTCCATGTCACGTATTTAACTTCCCTCACTTTTATAACGATTTTGACATTAAGATATCACAGTCATAGCTAGAAATTTAATTTTGTATCAAACCTAACAATAGCTATTGTTAGGTTTGATATAATATCAAAAGGGGTCTGTCTTAAAAATCAAAGAATACCCGTCAAACCATCATTAAAATTTATGTGTATAATCTCATAATTAAAACTTATATTTGCGTAAATATGATATTTTTGTATATATTTTTTCGCGACAGGACACGTTTGGTACGGCATTCATATAGATTATATTTTAATAACCAAAATTACTACAGGGTATCAAATTTGGATGGACGCATCGAAAATGCGGATCATAGGTAAATTTGTTTAACATTTTCAAGACTAAGCCGACAAATATTATAAGAGTTTGCTTTGCTTCCATTTCAGACTTACCGAAGATATTTCTGTTTTTGCCAGCTCTGTAGCTCATTTGTATAGTAGTTTAACTAAACCATGCTTCGATCTGATGTTGATTGGTTTGGCATTAATGCGATCATCCAAAAAAATGAAAGCTAATTTCCTTTCAGGTAATTATCAATATTATATAGTCTAGTAGTTGCTATTTTTTCTATAGCTTTTACGTTATTATTGGTAAAGGTCCAGCGCTTTCGATTAGTGTAATTGCACTAACTGCACATATATTACGAATTGTATCACCGAAGTTTGGACAGCTTGTATCAGAAGAAGCCAATCGCTATGGATACTTAAGGCATATACATTCTCGTATTATAACAAATGCAGAAGAAATTGCCTTTTATGGTGGACACAAGGTAAGATTATTAATACTTAAAATGCGCTCACATCATACGAAGTTTTGCCTGTTCAAAAGAAATTCGTCAACTTTTATCATACCGATTTTTTTTTACAATTTTATATACCTGCTAACTGTTGTGTCAACAGAATGGTAAAATTAAGCAGCAATGATTAACTAACGAAAGAAATCTATAATTGAAAAATTAGTGTAATTTTTAAGCTTGTGTCTCGATTTTTTATATCTGTTAATGATTCCTAATGTTAAGACTTTATTGCGATCGAATAAAAAACATAGAATTTATTATAGACAAACTTATACGCACCTGCGACACGTGCATAGTTATCGTAGTGGACAATTTGATCGTGTATGGTTATTTTATACTCTATTATATATTTTGACCGTTATGGAATATCAATATATCAAATTAACCACAAAATGTATAATATACTTTTCGGTATATTATAACTGGGTAGTGTGTATCTCACAGTCGAGTATACTTAACTGTAGCTTTAGCAATGCGGTCTGCACTTAATAAAACCTGTTAGCCTATTAAGTTTAGCAAATGCGCAGTAATGCAGGTCGTTGTTGTTCTTTCATGGCAAAAGTCTAGAGAATGAATACTTCTTTCGCTAGTGCAATCGAAAGGTATGTAACCGTATCTCCAACCCTATAAAGTATTTGTATTCTCGATAATGGTCAACAGCCGAGACAGTTCAACCATGACATATATTGTAATACTCTATGATATTTGATATTTCTATCGCAATTCTATATTAATATATCAAATTGATTTTTAGTTTCGTTTTAATATATTTTGGTATACATAAATGTTGGATATGTTAGGTATCGGGTTTCGTATAGTGCTACTGAACAACAGCCACGGTGTAACAAAATTTCTAATCGTTTTCGCAATATGGTATATTAGATTGTACGAAGAATGTTTTAGATTAAAAGAACGACATCCAACCTTATACATTTGTTACAGTCTAGATGAACATTATTTTAAAATGTGATATATCAAATAGTAAGTATTTATAAAAACAATCTTGTTGTTTGTGATCGACTTCTAGTAACTTTGTACCCTAAAAAATCGTATCGTAAATACTTTTTATTTTATAGTGCAACTTTAGTTCAATCAAGAGCAACTTGAGTTTAGAAGATGAAGTTGCAATTCATGCTTTGAGATAGAAAACCAATTTTGAAATTATTAAAATAAACTTAACTTTTCCAACCAGTTCAATTGAAATGATTAGAATTAAAAATAGTATTATTTAGAGAAACTTTAATTTTATTTATATTCCGATTTTGATGACGAAGGAAAAGGATATCTTGTATTTATTGTACAAAACTTCTAAGTTTTTTATTTGATTGCAATCAAATTTTTGCGATTCATTAAAAATTCGTATTGATATTAAATTATGGTACCCATATAAGCAGCGGGTATTAAAAGCAATAATCTTCGCCCACTGAAATTAAAAATCCAGTGAGTCATCCAGGGTAATTAAACTTATGAATATATTGGTAACTTACGTCCAAAAAAAAAAAAAACATTTTACATTATTAATGGTGATATATATTAAAGGATTGTTATTGATAAAAAAGCAAAATATTTTCGTAAAACAAAATTTCAAATAAAACAATATATTGTGTCATTGTTTTCGATTGGTGTTGTACTATCATCAAATTTGAAAATCTTGATAATTCTCGTCGGAAATTGAAATATATAGCTTACTAAAATAAAAATTGTGTTGAGTGTTATTAATCAATCCTTATATTGAAATAACAATTTGTATTATTATTGTTATTATTATTATTTAGGTGGAGATGCAGCAGTTGCGACAGGCATACAATCGTCTAATTACTCAAATGAATAACATATTTACACAAAAGCTATGGTTCATTATGCTCGAACAATTTTTTATGAAATATCTTTGGTCTGGGACTGGCATGGTGATGGTATCTTTGCCAATATTAACTGGCGCTACAGTTGCTTCCTCTTCCTCCCATACATCAGCGACCACAACCGTGAGTGAAACGAGTGCTACCCATATTAGCGAGCGAACACAATATCTAACAACGGCTAGAAATTTGCTGATTTCTGCTGCTGATGCCATAGAACGATTAATGTCATCGTATAAAGAAATTGTTGCATTGGCCGGATACACTTTTCGAGTAGCAGGTATGTTAGATGTGTTTGAGGAGACATCTCGAGGCGTTTATGTCAAGGCAACAGTTGCTGAAGATCATCAGGAAACAAATGGAGTCGTTGAATATCGAGACGGCAAACCGATAGCAAAGGGACGTATAATCTATACTGATAATAATGTGATGTCGATCAATTTGCATGCTGTGCCGGTTGTGACACCCAACTGTGAAGTCGTTGTGCCAAGTTTGACGATATGCATTGATCCAGGAGTTCATCTATTAATAACAGGGCCTAATGGCTGTGGCAAGTCAAGTTTGTTTCGCATTTTAAGTGGATTGTGGCCTATTTATGCGGGTGAACTACATATTCCGCGCCCTGTTGAAAATAAACCATGCATGTTCTATATTCCTCAACGTCCATATATGTCCATTGGTAGTTTATGCGATCAGATTATATATCCGGATACTAGGGATGATATGAGACGTAAAGGAATTACAGAGAACGAATTGAGGAACATATTAAAAATGGTCAGCCTTGAGCATATCGCGCAACGGTAATTATAATATTCTATGAAATGGATTTTGATACACTTACGACATATCATGCATAACATATTCCGTTTGTGACAGCCTAAAAGGCAGTTTCGTTCCTTTGCAATAAATTAGACCGAATTACTTAGGTGCACATCATGAAGCTCATTCGCCTAATTGTGCAAGATCATTAAACTAATGTTTTTAATTGAATTTCTATTAAATTAAACATTAAATTCAAATTCACACATAAAAACATTCTCTAACCATTCACATAAAGCTCCTCAATTTAAACTTGCTTGCATAACAATATCATTCATTGACATAGATTGTATCAGTTTTGCTATAACTTTGCGCCTCCAGGAAGTGTCTGTCTGTATGGACATCTAGATCTCGGAGACTGCTAAATTTTAGTTGCGATCGGATGAAAAATTTAGAGTTATTCAAGAAACAGTTTTGTATGAGTAAATTCATAGGCAGCTACAGTGCTATTTTACTTGTGGAAAATTTAGCCATGTATAGTATATTTTATATTATTTAAATTACAATATTACAAAAAACAGTTTGAAAGGTTGATCGCCAAAATACACCATAAAAATACAAAAATTGGTATATTTATATTAATTACGTTCAAAATATCTCAAAGAGTATACAGAACACTCACTGTACGCACATTAGATTTTTCATTGATTGCTGATTAAAAAAAAGGAGAATATATTAAAAAAGTGTAAAGAGAGACATCCAACCTTATTCAACAACATATATGTACATATGCTGTTGTGACGACAAGTTAGGTCTTATAGTCTCTTAAGACCTAAGTGTTCATACAGACAGGTGGGCATGACATGGCATGTTAGCAGTCAACTGACGCTTATTAAAAAAAATATATACTTTTGCCGATTTCAAAAATTATATTAATTTGTGTCAAATATATGCTATGTTTTTATACAAAGTGACAACTTTGAAGTGATACAAGATTGGAAAGACATCCTATCTGGTGGTGAGAAACAACGTATGGCCGTAGCGCGTCTATTCTATCACAAGTGAGTGTAATAAAGAATTATTTTGTTGTAGTATATCTTCTAATTAATAAAAAAAAATTTTGCTTTGAGCAGACCACGTTATGCCCTTCTCGACGAATGTACAAGTGCAGTATCCATTGATGTTGAGAGCTCGATATATCAAATCGCCAAGAGCATGGGTATTACACTGCTCACGATAACACATAGACCCACCCTCTGGTGAGAATACCATTGTTAATCGAAATTTGTACATATTCTTTATCTTAATAACGCGATATGATTCATCTATTAAAGGAAATTTCACACTCATATTCTTGAGTTCGACGGTCAAGGAAGTTGGAAATTTAGAAAAATGGATATAAATGAACAACAAAAAGATAAATTCATTTAATAAGTTTTTTGATGAGTATTACCAGTGAGCATATTGAAAATAAAGTCATCACATTAAGTATGTAATTTACGTCGATTATAAAATGTATATAAGTAAGCATATTTTACATATTACTGTTTATTAAAAAAACTACAGTTTTTAATGTCTGATCATATTTTTATACTATCAATAGGGCAGAAGGGTATTATAACTTTGTGACTCCAGGAAATGTGTATATCGTAATCAGATCAAGTTTGGCCACACGCTATTCCGCTCTCCAAAGCTAGACTCTCTAGTACATATGGTACTTGGTACATATGATAGTCTTGATGATTCCCGAAAAAGTTATTCAAGAAACAGTTTTCTATGGGGAAATTCATAGGCAGCTAACTGCACGAAGTTTACTTCTGGTGGACAATGTGACCGTGCATGATACAAAACTACTACAAAACTTTTGTGTATTTTAGTATATTCGAGCTGGATAGCTGGGTATCTCACGGCGAATGTGCTCGACTTGTTTAATTTGGGTTAGTTTCTCAACTCAAACGATTTGAGCTATGTAGGAGGCTGCAATTTTTGAACAAGATAACGTTGAATCTTTTCAAAATGATTATTATCTTAAATCTATCTCTTTTAACATTGTGTGGTAAGTATCAATGGTAAGAGCTTAAAACGCTGCAATTTTTACACAACATAGTTTGATAAATTTGATTGTGCTATAATGCTGACTTATTTAAGAATTTAACTTTAACTACCCAATATAACTACCCAATGCGAGATAAATACACATTTTAAACTTATTAGACATTGTATTATACTGAAAATGGTTGTTAGAGAAAACCTATAAAGTAAGCATATCGTCGTAGTTCCTGCATCATCTCGAATATCAGCCAGCAGCTAGCAGGAGATCGGAGAGTGCATTTTAATTTGTTCTGAATTTAATTTATTCATCCATTATTATTTGGAGTTCTTTAATGATATTCAGGATATCAAAATGCAAGACTAGCGATGTTGTGAAACAAGCTGATTAGTGCTAATGAGTTCATTTCATATGTAGTTGCAAACTATGAAGTTTTAGTAATCCTAGTAATTTAGTATTCATTTCATTAATTTCATTTAGTTATACTTTTATTAGTAAGATTATTACATTTGTTTACAATATTTAATTATTATTCAATAAAATTCACAATATCTTCCTAGGTTATTAGATGTTTATGTTTTTTCAGTTGTATTATAATTAACAATGTCATTCTTATTTTATTTTCCATATGTTCGAAATCATCAACCATGCGTAGACAATTTCACATTTTGATTAGGCATATTGAAGTTATATGTTCATGTCAAGACATATATTTTTATGGTAATATAAATAAGAATTATTATATACCATTAATTTGTGTATGAGTGTACAAAACTTTTGTTATTGTCACGGAACTCACAATTTTACAATTATTGTCAATTGTTATTTAATATGTGTGTATGTATACAAGCTAGACAATGTGTACGATTATAAATTTGTTGTGTATATTGAAAGTATTGTACTTTGTCTACTAGAAGCAAATAGTTTATACAATTAAGTACAATAACTAAAGTTTAGTAAAACCTAACATACGCATCAGATATATCATTAATATGGTATGTTTATAATAATACTCTATTTTAATTTTTGTATTTTATACTGATTTTTTTTATGATAAATGTTTTTAAAATATTTCACGTTACCATAAGTAGCTTACAATATGATCTGAATAATTGTTACGTAGTGGGTAAGTTCACAATTATTAGACTCGAAATACAGTACTTTTTTTTAATAGTTTAATTCCGATATGTTAAATTGACATTTATTTCAAATGTACGTTTATGAAAAATAAAGAAATATTATCCTAAGTAACTAAAATAAAAATAACAACCGTACATAGGAAACGTGGATATGGATATGTTTAAGTTAAAGCTTAACTCAAAATATGTATTTATAACAAAATTTTATAATATTTGGTTTTCAATGTTCGCTTGTCGGATTGTTTTCAATTGTTTAATATCGCTATTTTTTCTTGATTGTTTATGCTATTTCGTTAATATGATTAATTTCAGGCAGTTAGATCATACATTCAAATGGAAACAAATATGTAGGTACAAGCATGCCCAGTATCTGTACTATATATTTGCAAAGACTTATGCTCCGACTGCAGTCCATTTTTATGTTAAACTATTCTACATATAAGTAGGTACTTCATCAGTAAGTGCAGGGCCTTAGCTATGTTATAAATCATTCAATCAATTTATGCTTAATCGAAATACTATCTATTCACGGATCATTACGTACCGACTTTCTCTTGGATACTGATTGTTTTTTATTGGAAGCCTTTGTTATCTTTTAAACCAATGCAGAAAATCAATATTAGTTTTCAATATACATTAACTTGAAATAAATTAAAATATAAGTATACATTTCTATTGTAAAAAAATAGTAATCGTGTACGAGTGCAAAGGAAAAAATTACTAACATTTTGTCTTAAAAGACAATTATTTTAATATGGTTATAAAAACATTTGTCATATTTACATGTAATCAACCATTGAACAAAAAATAACAATACCTCAACATAAAATAAGATTTTGGAGATTTTTATCACCACTTTTGGTGTCTTGCTTTATGAGCTCATATGTCTTCAATTATACCCGAAAAAATCGAACTCATTATTTTTTATTTTGAAATTATCAATTGCTTGATCATTATCGTCGTCGGAATATAAAAAAAAACTTACACGGGGCTTCATAATACCATATTTAATTGATTTTGAAGGTCTTAAGTAATTCTCATTTAGATATGCTTTTTGAGGTGCAAACTTTTCCTCCGATACCAATTTTCTACTCTCTCGATGAAAATAACCATCTCCGTGAGTTGTCTATAAATAAAATAGTGGATTCAATTTTTAAAATAAGTATTACTATATGAAATCATATAAATGTAGGATTTTGTAGCAATGTGCTATATTATTGTAAATATTTCTACATTAAAATTAATTTATTCATTTTTTGTATGAAATGTTCGTTTAAAGAATACCTGTTTAAAAAGAGAACGATTTCTTTCCCTGAAATGGGATTGTCGAATTGGATATGTCCTTGGAATGCCCATTACAGTATGGTCTGATAAATATTCACTAAGATTCGAGTCTGTTGTGGGAATCACGGTGCGTGAGATCGTATTTGCCTGATTATACTTTCTTGAAAAGTCTGCTTCTTTATGCCTAGGCTCAGTTGCATGACTTCCTACTGCAAAATTGCTGCCAATGCGCCGTGTTGAAGCCCTCGATCCAGCGCCGATTCGATATCCAGCATTTTTATTATTAGAATTTTTGCTATCGAAAGATTGACCATTGGAAATCGATAAGCGATTGGCGGGTGCATATTGATTACTACTGCTATCTGGACTGCGATTCTCATCCATCAGTAACGAATCAGCAAACTCATTAAATGGAGTTTTGTACAATCCTTGTATGCTGAAATTAGTAATATAATTATTTATTATTATTTCAATCAATAATTTTTAAAACTTTCTTCATATGGTCCAGAGCTGTTAAATAGTTAATTAAATACGTTGATTTCGAATTTAAAACGTTTGAAAACACTGTTTTTTTCTACTATTATTGTTTTATGCATAAGTATGCACTTAACATTTCATAACAGATGCATATTAGCGTAAGTTGATTAGAAATTTCACGTTCAGCTTGGAAATGTTTGGATTTCTTAAAAATGTTAAGATTTTCGCAAATTCATAGGTAAGTAAAGTATAAATTTGTGCCAGCAGGAAAAAGCAGTAAGTAACTCTGAGCCTACAGCTCAAAGGCTCAAAAACTTAATCGTAAAAAATAGCTTTAAAGTTTTCACGTGTTTGTTTGGAAGGCAGACGCATGCATCCTTGCTAAATCCTTTGAGTATAAATATAAAAATCAAATATTTTTCAACTATTAATACCCGCTACCCATAAGATACATGGGTATTATAACTTTGTGACTCCAGGAAATGTATGTAACAGGTAGAAGGGAGCATCTCCAACCCCATAGAGCATATATGTTCTTGGTCAACCAAATAACCGTTGGATAGCGGATATCTCACAGTCGATCACATTTGAATGTTGCTTTCTGACTTGTTTTTATCTTACTTTTGACCATTTGCAATTTCCTTGAGTACAGCTGCCCGAGCTGCTAATTCCTCGGTACGTCGTTGTTGCGTTAATTCCTTCGCTCGCTCTGTCCAGATGAGTTCTTTGAGCTTTTGAAAGCTGCCCTGAACTGCCGCAGAATTTTGGCTGTCTCTTAAATTATCGCCTGAGTTATACGGTACACCCATGTATCGATTTTTACTTGTTCGATGGGTTAACGAGGAAGATGGCGGAAACGAAGGTGATGGTTGGGATACGGCGGAGGCAGTTGTGATTGGTCGTGCTTCTGAACTGTATATTCGAGTTTGGCCAGGATTAAAAATGCTACCATCAACAATAAGACGTTGACGTTGTTCAAGTCCTACTCCAATACGCTGAGGAATTATTGGTTCGCGACTAACAACTCGACCAAAAACAGGAGAGCGGGCTCGATCCCTTGATCCCATTCTAAGTCTTAAAATTAAAGAATAAATAGTATAGTTTTGTAAAATATATGCATATGCATGTATCTATTTATCTAGTAAATATTGAGGATACTTACGATCCAAACATTCTCGAATTGGAATAAAGTGGCTCCCAAACATTATAAGTGAAAGGGTCGTGATATGTTGGTATTTCATTCGTTATCTCTGCTGCACGAGATTGTCTCTTCGAAAATCTAAACATTTTTAGTTTTTATTAAGCATTATTAACTAAAACTAAATAATACCGGCCATTAAAAAACATACATGGCTGTGCATATATATCCGCCTTTATGAAGAAAACTAAAGTCGACTTCGATACTTTTGAATATTCATTAAAACATTGTAATGGAAAAAATCAAACGACTGCAAAACATAGCTGAAGATTATGATTTACAATATAAAAACTGAACATATTTAAAATGAACTTCACAAATTATCAAATTAAAAACTTGAAGGAAATCATTTTTAAAGGGCAAATGAGTTATTAACCGATCGAATGACTGATTAAACTTGTATACCGTCAAATTTTTATTGATGATATAAAATCACTTGGATCTCATCTTTTGAATTTGGCCGTCCGGTCAACATTGGTTAGTTTGATCAAGACTAAAAATCAACTCAAAAATCAACTAATATGATTTCATTTCCGCACCAAGTCACGGTGCTACACCACAGCTAAAAAAAAACAAAACCAAAATCTGTAAGTTGTAACTTTTGAAAATCAAGCGTCTTGTAAGGGAATTAATTTCTGGTCCGTTAATTAATTCACTGGTCCGTTTTCTACGAGCCCGATCAACTCAATCAAATTACATCTTCGACATTATATGCTGATTTTATGGGTAGTCAACTTTCTTTGGTAGACACTTTTTGTAACATTCGAACAATCATCATAGTATTCGTTTGGTTAACTAACTATTGCTTGAATTAGACATTCATTTAAGGAACGGTCTTAAGCAAGTCATAAAAAACACCAAGATGCAATGTTGATGATTATGCAACTGATAATGATATAAATTTTAAATAAGAAGCAATAACTTACATCCACATGGCTCGAAGTTGTTCACATGATGGCTCCTGTGAACTAAGCGAGAATGTTTTTGGAACAAATACTTCGCCAACGGAACTTTGCACCCTGCTTTCATCTGCTATTAAATCGTTATTGTTACTGGTTGTTTGTCCATCTCTATTGCCTTTTCCTAATTTATCGTTTTGCGTATTTCTTTGCATTCCATAATCTCCATTACGTCCATTTAAATAGCTACCATTTCCATGAGCTTGACAAATTAAGATGACTATTGTGTATATGTATATATATTTTTTCTTTAAAGATATAGATAAATATATAATAAAAAAAGATACAATTTCTATTAATTTATAAATCATGATATAATAGAAAAAATTAGTCAATTCTACTGATGATTGTATATGTATTTCGATGTACTTAACCTCATATAAATATATAGGCTTAGAATATCGCAAATATTTCTCGAATAAAAGTTACCAGCGGTTTTTCCCTTTTTGAAATTTATAGAGCATGTCGAAATTTTCAATCAAACTCTACAGCACATAAATCTCATAACTTTTTTGACAATTAATTAATGTAATGAGAAGTAGATTTTCAAACTTTGAGTTTTATCTCACAGTCGAGCACGCTCGACTTTAGCTTCCTGACTTGTTTTAATTTTATTTTTAAAGTATTATTCATTAGTCGGTGTTATTGTGTGTAACAAATAAATATATATATATATAATATATTGACATTGTAAGTGATATATTAATAGCAAAAAAACTTACCGAACTTGAAATAAGAAACATTTTAATGAATTCTTCAATAAATGTTCACTAATGCTTGAAATAATAATACAACTTTCGTCTGTAGCAAATTCATATAAAGATATCCAGTAATTGTGAGCTCTGAAGGGGAACAAAGAGAAATTTTATATAAATTATTTTAACTTGAAGCTTTTTACTTAAGCATGCACATATAATATTTTTTTAAAAGTTAATTGAATAAATATTTCAGGATATTATAAATCATCATAAAGTGCACCTAAAATTATCATATGCTAATTATTTCTATATGTAATCTATGTTAATTCAAATTTAATTTATACAATTTTTTCAATTACAGATTTTAGACAACCGAAATGATTGAAACACTGTTGCGTCATTTCAAATACTGATATAAAAACTGGATGATTTTAGTTCGTTAGGAAACTAAATTTGCGACTGTAATTATATACTTTATTTTAAGTCATAATATACAAATATATTGAATTATACTAATCTATATTCTTTAATTTAAATTTAATTATGTTTAAATTTTTTTACAAGTATACAAAGATGTTTGTTGTTAGATAAAGGTCAAATTTATTTTATTTTACTTATTAAAATTTTAATTGTAGTATAATATTCCCATTAAAAATGGTAAATTATTGGATATTGCTAGCGAAATTGGTGTACAATTTTGAAGAAGTTACCTCCGACCTTTTATTGGGCACCATTCCTGGAGTATGGAATTTTGAATATCGGTTTGATTGTCCTTTCATGCAATAGAATGTTTTTGAAATTGTATATCTCCCTAATTTGCTAAATATTCAATACGCATATATTATTTATTTTTAATTGTGTCATGCCCCTTGAAACTATTTATAATGAAATAGTCATACTCCTATTTAGAGTGCTAGAATTTAAGCAACTCTTTTCCGTTATTATTATTTTTTATGAGAAAGTTCATTGGAAGATTAATTACTATTCAATTTTTGAGATGTCAAGAGAACGGGGTACCTTGTAATCGAGCACTCTCAAATAAATTGTTTTATCTTTAAAAATATATAAATATGTTTCAAATAATAAAATTAATAAAGTTTTAAAGCAAGTATACCAAAAAGCTGATAAGATTAGTTCTATCTATTTTCATTATATCGCTCATATACACTTCAACATACACTATGAATATTAATAATGGTCAAGTTTATTTTATTTATTGTTTTGGTAGTCAACTATAAAATATGGTTGAATATTGCGTGTTGTAAGATGTAGGATAATATGTGTAAATATTTTCATATAGAAGAGTTACAAGGAATAGGTAGTAGAAATAGGATATTAAGTAGTAGTCATGTGAAGTTGGTGCAAGTGCCGGATAAAAAAAACAAATTGAACATTTTGTGCAATTAGTTAATTGAATTGTGAAATCTATTAGTTGTGGCTTGACGGTTTAATAATTTGAATTACTTTCTGTGTTTGTTTATATCTGGTTTTATTGGCTTTCCAAATGAATAAGTAAATTAGAAGTGGTAGTCGAACTCGAAGTAAGTTGCAATTTGCTGACGGTCGCATAGCATCGCAATTTGCTGTTGTTTTACGATTGTTTCTTGAGTGCGATGTATTACCATAAGTCTCAGCCATAATTCAAACTGTAGGGAAAATTGAATTTCACATTTACATGTTCTTTCTTTTAACTCAAATTCAACTAAATTAAATATTAAGAATCAATAAAAAAAATACGACAAACAAAAGTGGTCTAACATTTTCCACATACATTTAATAAAAAACAATATACACATATAATACTTACAATTAAATTTAAAAAAATAAAAATGAATTCTTAGAATTAACAAAAGTATATAACAAATTCCATGATTACATAAAATTTTAGATCAGTGATATATGTACATATAGTAAGAATTAGCCCACTGGATGGACCATTCAGAAAATATTCATTCACACACAAAAAGCTTCACTTAAAGCTCACACCCATGCTTACATATATGTATGTTAATACAATGCGTTCCACTGCCAATAGTGTAAGCGTGTGTAAGGTGGTATTAAAAACTCAGGATTGATTTCAAAGTTCTTCATCAATGAAAGTATGTGTACTTGAGTATATGTATGTATACAATGTAAATATTTTATACTTCCAATGTTATAATATATGTATGTTGTGTATATCCAATATAATTGAATGTATGTATGTATGTGTATTCATAAACATTGTCCTTCAATTGGCTTAGTTTCAACAACCTACTTACATTTATTGTCGTTATAGAATATCAATAGGTTAATAATATTACAAAGAATATTCAGGCTTTTTACACATTCAATAATTTGTAACTTCTTTGTAATTTCGATTTACATATTTTTTTATTTATGGAGCCTATACGTAAGTGAACTGTTTCAACACACCACGTAAATGAAACTAAATGTTCCTTCCTATCATGTGGACTTCAAGACAGCATCCCTGATAAAGCCAACAAGCTCCCACATACTACTTAACTTCCATTTGCTCGTTTGAGTTTCTAATTCGGGTCGGGTTTGTATGTCTCAGTTCAGACCAGCCTACACAAATTTATGCATATATACATATTGGCTGAAAAAAGTGCGCGCACATATTTACGTCATGAATGAAATTGTTGTCAACATTTTTTGGTAATCATATACAAAATACTTGTGCGAAAACTAAAACCCAAATTGCTGTCTTTGTCAGTTACAAATTCAGCGCAACCAAAATGTATCGATATCTTTTTATAACTGTGACTTAAACAATTTATTTATTTAAATGATATGTTAACATAATATTCAGAAATATTATTTATATCAATTTACAAATGAGAAGAATTTATCTTATAAGTTAAATTAAAAAATGCGGGTGTTTTTTATATAAAGTTATCGATAACGATTCCTTCATTGTCAGCTAGTAGTACTAAAATAATTGCATTCAAAAACATTATTTAAAAATATTCAAATTTGAATAGTAAAAAAAATGCAAAATGTGTTAAAAAAAAATATGTCTACTTTTTCATCAAATTTAAAAAAATACCATACAAACTGAGTTTAATGTATTTGGGATTTTTTAAGCCATTTCAATGCGTTTGATTCTTTTGCTCGTCAAATACATAGAAATGTCGGATAAACAATTGATAAATATCCAATCAATCTCTTTATAAATCACAAGCATAATATAAAAGTATTTTGACTTGTTAATAACTAAAATACTTGAAGTAAAAGGCAAAGGGAAGATAGTTAGTAAATTATTGATTTTTAGCAATCGAAATGAATGAAATTGAAAACCATAAATAGTTCTATTTAAATGCATCTTATCGAAACTATAAATATATAAATGGAAAATGATATATTACATTTATCATGTATTGTTCGTTCGTTTTTTATGTGTACTTAAATAATGAAACATGTAGATATCTACTAATGTGAATCTGTGTGTGTATCTTGCAAAATGTGTATCTCTTAAGTTCATGCACAGGCTCGGATGTATTTATCACATTCTGTTAACACATTCATATACATTTATGTACATATGTATGTATATGTAGGTGCACTCGGCATCTGTACACAAATGTATGTGTATATGTATACATGCATATTCATATGTAAAAACGAACATAAATACATGGATGCTCAATGCGTTTATCTGAAAATTAATATTCAACATATCTGAATAATAATTACTACGTTACTTTGCAGATTGAATTCAATTACACTTTGAAGTCCAGCTATTGTAATTTTTCGGATTTATAACATAACTACAATTATAATGTTGCCAAGTGTCATCGTCAAATTGAACATAATAGTGGGCCTTGTGCTTGCTTTATCAGCTTCAGCATCTATGCACGGAATGGTCACTTCAAATGAAAACGAGGAAGAATACCTAACACAAAGAGGTTCGTTTGGTCATGTATCAATAAATACTTATTTTACATTCAGTATATGTAAATATACAAAAAATAAAATATGTTTTACATACTATCTTGCAAGATCTATTTATTTATAAACAAATTTAAATTTTCCAATCAACCCTTTAAAATCATCTAATTAACATATTATTTATGTATGTAATTATGCATGAATGTATAAATTTGTTTTTTTTTATCATTTTTTTTATACTTAAAGTATATAAGAGGATATGTGATATGAGAGGATATGCAAATTATCAAATGACCGTTATTCTTGTCCGATTAAAAACTGGAAACGATTATTGTTTTGTCGAGAATCTTTAAGAGATACCCAATTTATTTATGCCATTATAAGTCTTCTTAGATTGTTATTATTTAAATTTTGATATTTAAATTACGTATTATTATTGGATCTGCACATTATGTATGTAAAAAATTGCAGCTATTATTATTATTAGAAAAGAAATTCTTTGTCCTGAATGATTGACTTACCAAGATACTTCCATGAAATTATTACATAGACAGAACGGTAAGGGGCAAAACAAGAAAATACAAAATATAACAAAAATGTAACAAAATATACTATTTTCTTGATTTATTGAATCACAATAATTTTCATTTAGCTAAAATCATGTCGATCATACTAGAAACAAATGCAATCAGCCTAAGGAGCTGAACGTTCGGAGTCAATTCCTGAATAAAAACGATATTTTTCGCAAAATGTGTCGACAAATATAAGCTTATTTTTATACCGGTTACCTCTAATATTAAAGGCTAGTTGAAATTAGTACCACCAGGAAATGTATGTACATATGTAAACGCCAGAGACTAAAAGTTAGAGACACCAAAATTATTGACAGTATGTGCATACTAAGACCGTGCATTTTGCAATTGCCCATTTTGCCTCTAAAAGGAAATAAGATAGAAAGTTACAGTCGAAATTGTGAAGTTTCCGTAATACAATTTTAATCAAGACATGGTGGTATATAATATAATAAAGGTATATAAATTATATTAAATAATTTTATATTTATTTACGTTTTTATCATAAAACATTATTTTTTTGTAATAATATAATTAACATCTATGACATGACTTGACTATAACGGGCATGACTATAACGTTTCGGATGCTGACCCTAATCATGAATGTATATGCTTTAATTGAAATATAAAATCTATTATCATAATTTGCAAGACGGCAAAGCCCAACTGGAAAAGTATGGGAGAGGAAGTCATAATATATATTATATATCAGTTTGAATTCCCAAAATTATATAGCCGTACATGTTTGGCACATGCGCATCCAGAGCAGCAAAATATTTCTGCAAATGCAAATCCAAATGCAGATTATTACAAATTCTTACGAACCTAAAATTCATAATATATTGCAGAAAATATCTTAGAAAATTCGTATCATGGATTAATACGAGAAAATGAGACATTTGTGGAAATCACACCATTAATTAAAGTTGATGAAGAGAAAATCTGCAACTTTCGCATTCTTAAAAAGCCATATCATGAAATCCCTTTCCAAGTAAGTGCCCTAAATAATTTCCTTCAAATCATACATATCATTTAATAAATCTATTCAAATTTTCAGATCGAATTGGTTAATAATTTGGGAATACTGAAAGCACGACGAACCTTGAATTGTGAAAAACGAAAAAGTTATCATTTTGAAATTGTTGCGATTTATTGCGATGGAATGCCATCAAATACAGCCAACGTGCATATCACTGTTATTGATATCAATGAGTATGCACCGACTTTTCTACAACAATCCTATGTAACGGAAGTCGACGAAGGTCGATTATACAATGAGATCATTCGCGTTGAAGCTACGGACAAGGACTGCACGCCCCTCTTCGGGGACGTGTGTAAATATGAGATATTAAACAGCGATGAACCTTTCACCATTGATAACGAGGGATCCATTAAAAACACCGAACCGCTTCTGCATAAAATTTCCCACAATCATATTCTATCTGTGGTCGCTTTTGATTGTGCCATGAAGGAATCAACACCTATAATGGTCAGCATCAAAGTGAGACGTGTTTGCGACGCTAAATTTCTCGGTATACCGGAACGCATTGATTACACTGTGAGTGCTTACATTCAAATCAACTTGGTGTTACTGTTTCCGATTTATAAAATTAAAAAAAAAAATTACAAATCAATTTTTTCCAAACAAAATAAATAATCTTATTGAAGCCATATGTGCATATTTTTTAAATTTATTTTAACTAAAGAAATTATTTGCGGCTTTTCTTTCATAATACATTTCTGTTGAATTATTCGAAATTCTGTTTTCTGATTATTTTCAGTCTGGTAGCACAGAAAATTTGCAACTTTTTCCCAATGCTCGATTGGACCTCTGCAATATATTATGCTCTGCTGAAGACCTCATTATAAATGCGACGATTACTCTAAAGGTAAGTAAAATTATAACACACTGTTGTAAAAGAAATAAATGTAAGTAAAATATTTTATAGACCAAACACATATCGTTTGGATGTGATCGGGATATATCCAATTGCTCGACGAACTTCAAATTAAAGGATCTTTTGCCACGTGACGCAGATTGGACAAAAGAGTTGAGCTATGATGAAGGTCGTGAACCTATATTTCATTTTTCTGGATCAACAGGTGCCATTGTTCCCAATAATTTCATTGGACATCAAGACTTCTCCTTACTTCCATTTAGCATCATAACAATTTTCCGGCATAGCAGTCAAAGCTCGATGAATAAACACGTAAAGGAGCACATAGTATGTAGTGCTGATGATCATAAGATGAATCGTCATCATATGGCGCTGTTTGTGCGCAATTGTCGACTTATCTTGCTGCTTCGCAAAAATTTTAGCGACGGCGATTTAAACATTTTCAGTCCTGCTGAATGGCGATGGAAAATACCGCAGGTGTGCGATAATGACTGGCATCATTATGTTATCAACATTAATTATGCGTCCAAAGTTGAACTATTTATTGATGGCATACGTTTTGAAAGTTCTATTGAAGAGCAACGCCATACAAATCCAGAGGTCATCGATGATTGGCCACTCCATGCTGCACACGGAGTGAATACCACACTATCAGTTGGAGCTTGTTATCAAAGCTCCGAAAATCGATTAAAACATGGTTTTAATGGGGATATCTCGGAAGTGAAGATCTCTCTAAACAATGTACTTTCCGCGGAAGAAATTAGATGTGGCACAAGCTGTGCTGAGCATTTGTTGCCATCAACACAACAGGAATTAGGCCAGGCTGTCGCATCTTCTGCTGGTCAAGTTCAGGTTAATGCACAAATGAATGAAATTTACATTCAATCGCAGAGCAAGCATGAAATCGAGCAGTTGATGCGACGTCTTCAATACATTAATGTAAAAAAAAATCCCACAATTGGTCGCCGAAATATTGAAGTACGTACAAAAATGCAATGTGCTAATCATAGTATAATTCGCCTCGCTACTGTTGAGACATACATTATGGTCAATGAGCCCATCATTGCTTCAACAATAGTTTTTTCGGAAAATTTCTCTTCAAATTTAAGTGGAAAGCTTTCCTCCAGTGATTCTAGTCTTATTTATAAAGTTGACAAATTCGAATCTCACATGAAGCCAGACAATGAGCTGGCAGCAAAGTTTTTGGCATTAACAAAGATTACAATTACAGGTATGTTGAACGTAATGAAATATCAATACTTTATTTATATTTAGTTTTCCATATAATTATTGATTAATTAATTATTATTATATTATTAAACATTACTGTTCAAAAATTCTATTCTTCCGTAGAACATAATCTGTTTGATGGCACTTTAAAATTATGCAAGCGCACATTTAGTCCCTGTCGATTTTTGAAAAAATGGTCTTTCCATTTTTTTTGTTTAAAAGAACATCCAGTTTGAGTATACGTTCGAGTATTAAAATATTTGTGTTTATACCCGCTACCCATAGGGTAGAAGGATATTATAACTTTATGACTACAGGAAATGTTTGGAACAGGCAGAAGGAAGCAGTTCCCTAAAGCATATATATTCTTGGTCAGGGTTGCTATGTCCATCTGTCTGTCACCTGTATGAATACCTAGAAATTGGAAGTTATTCAAGAAACAGTTTGTATGGGCAAATTCATTGGCAGCATCTGCACTTGGCTGCTTCTGTTGGACAATGTGACCGTACATAGTATATTTTATACTTTATGCGATATTTGGTCCACAGTCCAGAATGCTCCAAGATCAATTTTTTTTTGCTGCATAACAAGGGCTTGTGCAAGACTTGAATGCATTTGTAATTAATTTCCCCAAATCTGTGTAATATGCAAATTAATTAGTGGAATGCAATGTGCATACACTGCTTTCATAAATATTGATAATAAAAATAGAAAGTAATCTGTCTATTCTGCTTTTAAAATTAGGATCGTGCAAGTTTGAAAATAATACTAAGGAAATGTATACTAATATAAGCTATTTTTATTTTTTTTATATCTCAGGAGACCAAAATAAATTGGTGTCGTATCAGGAAATCAAATCCGGTGTACGAATTTTGGATGGCATACGCATTGGATTCTTAACAGATGGCAATTATAATAATAATGTAAGCCCCAAAGAGAAATTGGATTCGTGCAGTGTAATTGTATTTCCATCACTGAATCCGGATCATGAAGAGATTCAAATCGATGGTGATGAATCGTTATCATCCACAATGGATATCCGAACAAACATCAATAAGGATGGCGTCGAAATGATCGGAGCTGATTCAATTATAAATTATTTAAGCGTATTGCGTGCTTTGGTTTATAGCAATAAAAAACCAGCTTATTATCTAAATCGTGTTTTTAAGCTGTCGTGCATACAGTTAAATTCACAATATAAAAACGTCGACTATACATTAACCTTGACCGTCCTTCATCCAAAACAATCACAACCAAAGACTACAAATTTACCGTTATCATCATCGACGCCAGTTACTGACGCAGATGGCAATAATAACATATTAGCATCTTTTGCTAATAGTCCCCCAAGTGAGAGTGACGCAGATCAAGTACAAGGTAAATATAAATATTACATATTAAATATTTGTGATTTGAGTCTATATATTAACTATCTTACAGATGCAAAACTTTTCTCATATTCCCTATTACATACAAATATTGTTCCGGAACCAAAATTACATGTCCACTCCCATGTGCATCGAGGTAAGACAATTTTGACTTAACTTTGTATTTTTATACCCGATACCCTTAGGGTAGAAGTGTATTATAACTTTGTGACTCCATGAAATGTATTTTACAGACAGAAGGAAGCATCTCCGACCCCATAAAGTATATATATGCTTGGTCAGGGCCACCAGCCGAGTCGGTATAGCCATGTTCGTCTGTCTGTCTGTATGAACACCTAGATCTCAGAGACTATAGGAGCTAGAGAAACAAAACTTGGTACCAGTATTGGTGTATGTCCTGGTACCTAGTATTAGTGTATGTCCTAAGCAGATTAAGTTTATCTTAGATTTTTGCCACGTCTCTTTCAGCCCCCTAAAATAAAAAAAACTATTTACAAGCGCAATTTTGAAAAAAGAGTTGGTATATACGAAGATAATTATAGTGTTGATGATGTCCGAAAATTTGTTAGCGATTGGATGAAAAACTTGGAAGTTATTCAAGAATCAGTGTTGTATGGGAAAATTCATAGGTAGCTGCACGTGGTATGTTTCTGATGGACAATGTGATCGTGCATGATATGCGATATTTAGTACGTGATGGAATATAAATTTACGAAATATACCGAAAAAACTTATTGGTATATTCGAGTTGGATAGTCAGTATCTCACAGTGGAGCCCACTCTACAGTAGCTCTCTTACTTGTTTCTATTTATTCATGATACAAATAACAATATGTATTTATTTTAATTTCAGCTGAAGCCTCGCATCCAACAATGCTCATTATCTTAATTTGTGTCTTTATCGTCGTTGTTATTTGTGGCGTTTCGATTGCACGCCTAAAGAATAACCAAAAGTATGCAGATCGACACCAGCCTTTACCCAAGGTAAAGGTTTTATTACAATTTATCATTTTCCATTTACGATTTGTAGTTATAGGTTCTTAGTAAACGTAAAATTGATATAGAAAAGATTATATGTTGCAAACTATCTATATTTATGTATGTTACAAAATACACGGATATAAGGAACTAAATTAAACATCCACAATTTTTTAGATTTACTAATCCAAAAGGTTTTAATTGCCTAATGTGTTACTATTTCATGAAAGGGAACCAGATTCCAATATTGGACAAGCAGAAGCATAAAGGATGTTAGTTATTTAAGTGTTATCAAATATCTTTAAGTACAGCTTAATAAATTTAAGAACAGGCTTAACTATATTGATCATTTTTGAAATGTTGTTGATGTTGCTGTTCTGTTTAAAGATATTCTAAGCAACATTTAAGAAATTATAACATCTAAATTGTCGATAGCTACATTTAAATGCTAGGATACGGTGTTTATGATACTTCATCAGTCTCTGCACAATACAAACTGATTAAGATCTTAAACAATATCGTACTTTCTTGCTTATAGGTTGGCGATGAAGGCTTGATCTGGGATGATTCTGCTTTAACTATTACAATAAATCCAATACAAACAGATATTGCGTCTGAAGATAGCTCGGACACTGAGAATTCTGATTCGGAAGACGAAGAAGGTATATACTTAGAATATTTTGTTGTTTTATTAAACGTATTATATTTATTGTACTCTACAGGAATGAAAGATGGATTCGCCCACATTAATCAACTTGAATGGGATAACACCAATATGTTTTCATCAGCAAACTAATGCGTGTCGAGCGTGTCAGGCGATAACACAATTATCAATAAAAAGTTACAAATAATTATATGTAAATGTGCTTTTAAAATATTAAAATTACACAATCTACTTATCCTAAAGTAACCCGCTAATACTCCTCTATAGGGTGCCCGCACATTACATACACATGCTATCCTTAGCTGTAAAATAGAAGACAAATGTTCTTAAGGGGCTTAAATATTAAAAAAAACAATTTTATTTTTAATAATTAATTTAATTAAATTATTTCTGCAATTAAATATTGCATCTCTTGTATTATTGCAAGAGCGGAAAGAGACATATAAAAATATATGTATGTATAGCATGTCCCAAAATGCACAGCTTGTTTGATAATAAATGTTTAATAATTAAGTTAATGGACTCCTTAAATACAATATTAATGAAATCATTAAATTAAGCATGTCAGCTGTAACTTTAACTAGCATGTGCATTGTAAAATTATATAACTTCAGTGGTAAAAAATTAGTGCAAAAAAATGTAGATTTTTATATTCCACAAAAAAAGAAGCATAGGTAAAGACATATTCACTTAGAAAGTTTAAGTCCTTTCGGTTTGATAACCATAGATAATGCCATTCATTGTTGTTGTTGTTGTATCCACATTTAGTTTAAAAATAGTAATATATATATATATACTTGGCACCGTTACTCCCAATTCTATTAGTGAAAATGAAATTATTGCATCAGGAAATGATTTATACATACATATATTACATGTAGTTCGATTGAATTTAGACCTATTTGCTTTTTGAATTATTTGATATATACAAATGTTTTCTTTCTTAACGAGTAAAATACTTTTATTAGTTGTTTTCGTATATAACATGAGAAAAAAGATTTTCCAAACAAAATAAAAATTTCATACTCGTGCGAACAGCATAAACTGTTGATTTAGGTATGTCCGTCTGTCTAACAAAATTAGTTTGAGGATCTCAGAGCCGTGTACTAGAGCAATTATGAGCAACAAACAAAATTATAGTATTCTTAATGCATATACATGCATATGTGCATGTAAGATCACATAAAAAACTTAGAAGTTATTTGAAAAAAATGTTGATATTGAACTTCATATTTCGAACGCAATGAACTATCCATATACATTCTAAATATATGTTTTGGTATATTTGTAGCTTTTAACGTTTGTGGTATTAGAACGATGCAAAATAAAATTCTAGTTGGAGTTTGCCATTTTATGCCACAATTTATGACAGAACTTGACATTTGGTATTTTTGGAAAATGGTTATTCCATCACCTCCTGATTATTTCATAAAGTATAAAATATACCTTGCGCTGTCACATTGTTCACCAAAAAATAACCACGTGCATATGGATTTTCCAATATAAAACTGTTTCTTGAATAGCTTGCAAGTTTTTCATCCGATCGCAACCAAGTTCTCGAAAGTTTAGATTCAAAATTACACTTGGAAATTTTTTTTAATGGGCGAAAAGGTGCGTTGCCAAAATCTAAAACAAACTTGATCTGCGTAGGACATACACCAATAGTAGTACCAATTTTGGTATCTTTTATAGTAACTAATTATTAAATATGTTGCTATTGATAATTTACATCAGTGCATAATATAATAAAATTATTCGGATTATCAGTATTTATCTTGAAATCGAACAATTGTCCAAAATCCAAAAAAAAATTACAGTGCTAATCAAGAGCAACCATTTTTGTTTTTTTTTTAAACAAAAATTAAATGTTGACATATACAGTAGTATCCCGATAATTCGTACCCTGCTAAATCAAAATTCTGTCCCCTTGAAAAAAACTCGTTAATTCGTAAAAATTCCATACATTTTGGTCCCCTCGTTAATTCGTAGTATTTGGCGCAAAGCAAAGAATATTGAACCTCTTATAAATCGTAATTTTGTTTCATAACCTTTTAAAGCACCGTTAGATTTTGCAGACAGCTATGCCGCCTTAATGTCGCTATGCACTATGAATTTTGTGTTTCTCTCGCTGTTTTCGTTTAGTTTGCTGAGTTTTTTCGGAAAGTAACATCGTTCTATGAAAATGTCACAAAAACGTACGCATAAGACGTTATCAAAACAAAACATTATTTCAGCGATTGATAATGGAACAAAAAAAATTTAGGTGGCAAAACAATTCGATGTCGCTCCATCAACAATAACATCAATTCTACAGAAAAAAGAGTTTATAATGCAAGCATCCTCTAGTAGTAAACTGAAACGACAGAAACATGCTGAATGCATTCGGGTGAATGTAGAAAAGTCTCTACTTTTGTGGCTTACACAATGCCGTCAAAGTAATGTTCCCATTGGTGGAGAGTTATTGAAAGAAAAAGCGTTGTTTTTTGCCAAAGCTATGAACATAATGGATTTTAAGGCAAGCAGTGGTTGGCTGGATCATTTTAAACACTGAGACAATATCGCATTTAAAAAAATGTGCGGCGAAAGTTCTTCTGTTGATGATGACGTATGTTCTAAATGGAAGGAAAAGTTAAGTGATCTGATAAAAGATTACGAAGATAAGGACATTTTTACTGCAGATGAATCTGGGTTATTCTACAAATGTTTGCCAGATCGAACCTATTGTTTCAAAAATGAAAAATGTCATGGGGGTAAGCACAGTAAAGAAAGAGTGGATGAAGTTTCGCCCAACAATTCTGAAAGTGACGAGGATGATGACGCCGATGGAGAAGATATTTTAATGAATTTACAAGCCAGAGCATTAATTCCTCAACTTAAACATAATTTTTCAACCCATGATGTGCCAAATAGCGTCTTGGACAACCTAATAGGTTTAGAAAACGCAATGGAAAAAATGAGAGAAAAAAACACCAAGCAATCAAAAATTACCAATTATTTTAAAGCTTGAATTTTTATTTTTTATAATTTAATGTTTCTGCTTAATTGTTTAATTTTTTGTTATTATAATTTTATGTTATTGTTTAGTTTTTCTTTAATTTGAAACACGTACAAATGAATGTACATACATACATGATGGGATACATGATGTGAAATGTAAAATCCCCGTTTCATTTTTGAGCCCCGTTAAATAGAAATCTCGATAAATCGAATTCCCGTCTAATTCGTAAAAAAAGTGATCCCCTTGCCATTTCGAATTATCGGGACTCGACTGTACTTATATTTCCGATTTGAAAGCATTCTCATCTCGCATTACAGAAATGTTCGTATTGTAAAGTGTGACAATCCTTCCAAGTGTGAAGAATTCGTGTTTACTTTTTCAAATTCTTTATTTATTTATAAGTGTATTGTCACCAAGTCTGGCTTCTTTAGCTCTTATAGTTTCTGAGATTTCAATGTTCAATGTTGTTGACGGATAGACGGACATATCATTTTGTCTCAGCTCTTGTAATATTTCAAACATATTTAAGCTGTTATTTTACATTTTATTAAGTTTATAAACTAAATAATAGTTATTTGCATAGAATTAAAATGTGTATACATTTATCTATACAGTTACAAGAGTATTGAGCCAACTGATCACATTATATGGTACTACCAAACTTAACTTAAAGCAATGACAGCATTGCACTTCGAACTTAAAAAGTTGTTTTTTAAATAAATTCAGTTTTCTTATTTATAATGTTGAATTACTAACATTGATAAACAAAAATTAAGTTTGTCTTGATAATTTCTAAAAATTGATTTGCATTGGACGCAAAATTTGTAATTTATTAAAAAACAAATTTCGCATGCAACTGAATTTACTCAGTTGATTTCGTGTACAATGTGTGATACCTTATAAAATATTTTCAAAATAATGGAGCAACGATGTACTTTTTGATATGTTTCACCTGGATAGCACAGTTATTTGACCATTAACCACTGCACCGTGCGACTTCGTCTTTTATGCGGACGTAGAGGCCATACCGACCCACGAGTTAAAATACTTGTTCGACATGATTTTGCACCGTGCAAAGCTGTATTAAAGCCGAAGGAGACTATTTTCAATAAAATAAATTGATTTTGCCGAAAAACCCATTTGTTCTGTTTCTTTTTAAAAACGTCTGTTTATTTTGGAACGCACTTTGTATTATATTTACTTTAGCTAATGTGCTTACAATCAATTAAGTATTTTATTTTAGGTCAGAAGTGTTTCCTAAATATGCCCTGAATTAGTTTCTTCTCGTTTCTTTAGTATTATTATTTAATGTACCATTGTTTCTGCCAATTGAGCTATTCCTGAGTTTTCAAGTTAATTGTATATGGCTTCTTGTCATCTCTAAATCATCTACTTCGGGTACACCTGCTACCACCTTTCGTACCACTGTTAGTTTAGTATAAAAAGACTTTGCTAGAATATTCTGTTCTAGCTCAAATTCTCTTTTCTCGCTTATATACCCCAGTTGGATATGTTGGAGTATTTCATTTCGGGCTAATTTGTCTGGTGGGAAATCAAAAATCGCATGAACAATTTAACTGGTTTCTGCGCCGTTGTATTAGCCCGCCGAACCAGCGATGACAACGCATGCAACTGAAGATTCATTGCGGTAAAGGTGTAATCTTTAAATAGGGCACGCGGTTTATTGCCTAATTTCACAGAGGTGGTTGTAATAACCTGGCGTTCAACTTTCTGGACAATAATACAACGATAAAGCGCCTGAAATGAAATCCACGCGAACTTATAACAAAAACAATTACGAATGGACACCTGCCATACTTCGATTATGAATCTCAGCATCTACATTTAAATTTCTACTTGTTAATATCTCTGACATACAACTTAAATTTTATCTCTTGCAGACAGACTTAAAATAATATATTTAAATAAAAAAAAACTATATAATTACATCAGGTAAGCTCTATAGGGATGCTGTCGGACTTGTGTCAGAAATTCAATAATCTGATACACTGCCAATTTTGGAGAATTAAAACACTGTTTGCCTGATAAGAAATCTATCTCAAATACCAAACCGTTTGCAACAACTTCAACACCAATCATATATTTTTTTAAGAAATAAGTTTTCAAGCTTTCGTTTGAACAGCGTGCACAAAAACAACCTGCTTTCCGATTTCAACACGATTTCAGTAGCTTATGAACATTTTGACACCATTATGCATCCACCTTTGACGTAGGGATACGCAAGGCGCTATATCCTGCTAGAAATGAACAACATGTAAATCTAAATAAGCGGAAAAATAGGCTATTAAATTTGGAAATGATGAAAACTCCAATGTGAATCTTTTGAAGCCATGAAGGTGGCACTAAATTCCTAAGTGGATTAAAAACTATAATGATTTCTCTTTTACTGTTCGCTGAGCGAACCGAAGTAGGGATATTCAGCTAAATAATTGATCAAGTCATCTTTGCGTTCAGGCTAACTTTTGTCTAGTAATTCTTCTGCTACTTCACGAGTTGATAATTACTCTTTAGGTAATGCGTGTTTGTGGGAGCTACCTGATTCTGAGTAGTTCGTAATTGTTCGACTGGACACTTGCCTTATATTAAATGCCAACATAGTTTTTGAATATTTCTAAGGTAGCCATAATAGCATAACTATGTTTTACTTCTAAATTTCTCGTTTCACTGGAGGTCAGATTAGTTTCCATAAATGATAATAAATTTCGTTTCTGCTTTCGTAAGCTGTGCACTCTAGATTAACATTGATTGACTTGTAGCTACCAAATTTGTGCTGAGCGCCATTTGGATTTAATGGATATCTCGAGGGGTCATAACGACTATGCTGAGTAACTGTGACCGTTTTATTGATAGTTACGATATGCAAGTGTTTTAGAATGTAGGGTTATGAAATAACGTCACCGGCGAATTTCACTAATCTGGACTGAAACTTAATTTTTAGTTTCAACTTAGAAAGGGGATGACAATCTCGATTTAAAAAAAGTCTTATTTATTTTTGAAAAGTTTTATTATATAACCATGTAGTAATTATTCATAAATATATATATTTATTTATTTGTATGTAATATATATTTTGTATAAAGTTTTTTATAATCGACAGTAGTAATATTTTGCCATTAATGCCGATTAAAGTTAATTTATATGAAATGTATTTTTAAAGATATACTTTCTCACGAACACAATGCGGATATTTACTATATATTTTATTGGTATTATATTTACGTTATGAATTTGTGTCTTATAGTTTTTATAAGAAACATTTATAAAATATTCGTTGTAAATATTTTAACTGCCATCTACACATTTAATGTAAAAGCTTACATAATATTTATGTCGGTAAAAAAATATTTTCCACGCAGTTCTGAATGCATGGATTGTACAAATAATTTATTATTTAGTTATTCCAAGTATAAAAGTCTTCAATCGAAAGAAAGATAATCTAAAATTTTAAATTAAATTTAATGTTTAAATGTAGAAGCGAAACGAAATTAAAAAATAAATAAATAATGTGTTGACAACCATCAGAGTAGAACAATATATGTATTTTACTGGGGTAAGTTTTTTGTCAATCAATAATTCAACAATCGGTTTTAATAGATAATAGATAGACAAAAGATGAACAAAAAAATTTTTCTTAAAACTTATAAGTACTTAACTTCACAAAAATTAAAAGCTATTACATTCTTTGTATCGCTTTTCAATTACTTTTAAAATTGAAATATTTTATATCTCTTAGAGTTAAATGTTTACATTTTTGTTTTATATATATATATGTATTTTTTTTGACATTATATAAGGTGTGTTTTATTTAAATCAGATTTATTAATGTTTTGTGATTGAGAAATTATCAAAATTTATATAGTCTCACTCATATTTTACCTTTCGGTTTCCAAGCAAGCAAACAAAAAGGTAATAAATAAATTATTAATATATATAAATTAAAAACTTTATTATGATAATAATAATTTTTGTAAAATTTAAATGGAGAACTAATATGTTAATGTATAAGTTCGTGTTAGATTAGACTTATTCTTAATTTCTAGTTGCATATTCAATTTAATACATTTTCGTATTTAAAACAAACATGAGAAACATTGTCAAAAACCCTTACATACTTTTATAAGTAGAAATAAAATAGATGAAAAAAATTATACAATTTGATTCTCAGCGCAAGATACTATCGGTATGGGCCAATCCTTTATTTCATTGACTATAAATATATAAGTCTTTTTATTCACATTAATAGTATAAGCAATATCTAAATAATAAATGTATGTAGATATATGTTTGCATATTAGTTCATATGTTTTAATAAATAAAAATATATTTATATAGTAAATATCATATGTAATATATACTCGTATATAAATATTTATATATATATATAATATTTATATATATTATATATATATATACATATATATAAGTGACATAAAAGTGAGTGTTTATATATATACACACTTACGTGTCACTTACAATAATCTGCTTATTTATCAGTCATCTTATCCTATTATATTAACTTCCTTTTGAATTTATTCTGACATGAAAGTATGTTATAGAGATCCAAAATTCGAAAGAAAATACTCTTAACATTAAAATAGAAATTTTCATGTTCCGAATAAACTATTGAGTTTTATTTATTTATTTGTGTCATATATGTCGTTGAAAGCAATTATTTCATTGTATTTCTTCTATAATAAATTTCAATAGTTTTTTTGCTACGATTATGCCACACAATTGTTTGAAAGTATTTATATATACAATTTAATAAATAATTTATTCTTTGTATATACATATAAATGCAAATGAGCGCCTCCATATTTAAAGGTTAAATAATTTATAATAATTTCAATATACCCTGTTGTGGATAAACTAGCTTTAAGATACGTTTTGGACTATTGGGTAATCATCATTCAAATCTATATGTAGCTAATTGTTCACCTTGTTTACTAATATCATCTTGACTATAAATAATTTCTATCATTGTCAACTGAAAAACACAATTTAAATTTATTCATATGATTTTAGATTTTTAAATAGATCATTCCACATATCAATTCGATCTGTTTTTAATTATATTTTTATTCAAAATAATAGCTACAGTTTTGTATAGTAATTATTATACCCTCGCAGAAGATTTCTTTCAATCTTATTATACTTTTATAGTATGTGTTCAACCACTTGTATTTAGGAACGTTCTGTAAAGGTATTACTAGCTCTTGAAAACAATCTAAACTTTGATAAATTAACTATTTTAATACCTTGTATGAGTAATATATATGTATAAGTAATATTTGGGTATGTAAAATGATTGAGAAATAATGTACGAGCTGAATCGTTGAACAACTGAAATGTTTGCATGTTAAATGATTGTTTTAAGTAAATGAAAAAGGCAATCTGCTGCAGTTGTCGTTTTAAGCTAAAATACGCATTGCATGGTAGACTATGGAGTGGCAAACTGGACATATAGATTCCATAGATACACAGATCTGATTAGCGCAGTCCATGCAGAACATATTATGTCCACAGGGAACTAAAGCTGTTGTCACTTCTCTCTTTTTGCATACAAAGCATTCGCGATGCATATGATGAATTTTAATAGGACTGCCTGTCGGACGTAGCAGCATATTATTGCATGATGGCATATCTTGAACACGACTTCTTGTCGTTGTCTTCAAAATGTGTTGTTCGGCAAGAAACGAATCTGTTGGACTAATTGAAGCAGTTGGCGAACAATGTGAATGCGTCGCTGTCGTTGTGGCCACATTTAAATTAACTGCAGTCGTTGGCTGATTCCAAATACTGGGGGAATCACCAATGCCCTCATCTACATCAACTGATTCACTCAAATTCTTCCAAATGTTTAAAAGCTCAGGTGGCGTATTATTAACACTATGACTGCTATTAGCGCTATTATTAGTGCTTTTTGTTGATGTTGTCGATGAGGCCGATGAGCACGAACGTGTCAATATATTTGCCGAACTTAAATGACAATGAGCAGTTACATTCGCATTTGCATTCGATATTGTTGAAACAGATATGGATGCGGGAGCACAAAAAGATAAGCTCTTGTGGTTAGCAATACCTTGTGTAAAATTGCGATATGAGGAACTCGTCTTCACACAATTTGTTAAATTTTGGCTGGCATCACTATTTTCATTCAATTTATTCGAGGAATCATTTAGTTTGCAAACACTACTTGACGATGGTGGCAAAAGCGACGTATTAACAACAGTTGTAATATTGACTACTTCTGCACTCTCAAAGCAATTTGACAAATTTGAAACTGTTGAAGCCGTAACTGAATTCGAAATATTTTTAGCATTATCTACACAAGTGTAATTACTCGAAGTGGTATCCGTATCAATCGCATAAATTGATGAAAATATATCCGAATTAATGTCATCATTCAATATTTCTGATAGCGTATTGATAGTATTCAGTGTTGTTGTATAATCAGTCGTCGAGTCTATAGAGTCAGTACCATTCTCGCTGTCTTGTGCACTATTGTTACCGGTTCGCAGTGCAATGTGCGCCTCAATTTGCTTACGTGCAGCTTCCACATTCTCCGGTAGTCCAGTTACCTCAAATATTGGTTCCTTTTCTCTTGACGGCGTGACAATATACGTTTGCGTCTCCTGTTGTATATGCTTGATAGTTGCACCTTTGGGCCCAACAACCAGACCCACTACTCGATATGGCACACGAACCTGTATAGTTATTTGGCCTGGCAAACATGGTGGACCCGATTGCGTGCTGCGCGCAACAATGCCGATGCAAGTGTTTAATGATGAGCACGTTGTGCTATTTGCTATTACACCGCCACCACTGTTATTTGAACCTTCCATTGATGGTTTTCGCGATGCCCGAATTAAACTAAAATGGTCCGCTGCTGAGAGTATTTCGCGTTTGGCCTTGTTCACATCCTCCTTGCGTCCTGTTACCACAAATACAGGTTCTTCGCCTCGAACCGGAGTTTTTATATAAGTATTGGTTTTTGCTCTCAGCGCTTTAATTTTGCATCCTAATAATAAGAAAAACCTCTTTATATTTGCAGAATACAGAAAGTTTTCTACTATAGTCGAAAGTGCTCGACCTTAACTTAGAAATAGACAATTCGATGATTGTGCTAAAAAAAACTAATAAAAACAAATAGAACGAATAGGTCAAAATACAAGTTAGAAAGATACAGTCAAGAGTGCTCGACTGTGAGACACCAGCAAATCATATTTAGAGAATTAAAATGTAAGTCTATAAGTGGCTTTTGCCATACCAAACTTTTAAGTTTTATATCCAAGCATAAAAAAAATCAGTAATCACTTCCATTCTTTTTTATATATATATCATAATTGAACAAAACCGTGGTCTCAAAGAAACGTAAGCGCATATAAAAAAAACATGCCTCGCGTTTGAACAATTTGATCCTTCAACGTCTGATACCTCGTTCCTACAGGATTGAAAAATATCTACCTTACGATTAGGCAAATATTTTCATTAGGTTCAAATAAATTAATATTATCAAATCCAAAAGTATATATAGAATAGGAAATATAAATGAAATAAATAATTTGGATTATGATAAAGTTAATGAGAAAAATTTGTAATTAATCCACAAAGGAATGACATGCACCGGATAGCAGGCTTAACAAAAAAAAAACTGAATTGAAAATAAGGAAAACCTCTTCGCATACGATTTCAATAAAACTCTAATATTCTAGCCGAAAAAGGTTTATATACCTTAAAAATTTTGGTTAACAAACACATGCAAACATAAAAAATTTAGATACACACTTGGTAAAATTTAAGTACATTTCTGGATGGTAGACACATTGAGTGGGTTATAGGGTTAAATATGTACATGATTTTTGAAAAAGGGGTTTTTAAATTTGACATATAAGTACTGTGAAGCTTTGCTTCAAAAAATACTTTTTTATATGTATATTCAAAATATATTCTGTCTAGAATCTTAACATATCTTCATTTCGATAATAAATTATCAAATGCAACTTAATAATAAAAAAAATAAAACTCGTAAAAAATATGTTTTCATCCAAGAAAGGTTTATTATATTAGTATTTAATAATTTTTTTAATTTTTCAAAGTGTTGTCACGCCAACTTTAAAAAATAATACATTTAAATATTAATCAATTATCGACATATTGTTCCTTATATTTTTATTATTTAGAGTTTTATAAAAAGTTTTCACCGAAAGCTATTGCCGCGCCGGCGACCCTGCAAAAATATTGAGGCGCAGCTCTACCAAGGAAGTTACATTTCATTCGAAAATCTATTATTCATTCTGACCAACAATAATTCGAGACATTTGTGTTGAATGATGTTTTTTATAAACATAATATTATAAAAGTAAATAATGAACTGATGATCGATATTCGCTGTACGCCAAGGTTAAACTCTATATTGAATACTCTTTCTATGTTTTTTACCTACCTTGTCGACCTACAATTTCGGCAACATGTTCAGAACTTGGTACTGGAACACATTCCGTCATGTTTTGCGACTTTTTGGATCGATCATCCAAACCGGCGGATGACATTAAGAAGCTTGTTCCAGATCCATTATTTATTGGCATCTCAGTCTTAGCAGCATATGAGGCAGACACTAAATTAATAGACGCCAATTCATAATCACCCTGTGTGGCTACTGGCTGACCGAAACTATTTGGATTGTGATTGTGTTCATTTAATCCAACCAACGACAATTCCAATGCCAATTGCAATGTACGTGGATCCTCTGATAATGGGATTTGATGTATTTTTTGTTGTTGTTGTGCTTGAATCATTTGATGATGAGTATTCTGATTATTAATTTTATGAATTGCAGTATCTGAAGTTATGTTAATATCATTAAGCATTTTCGTGTGCGAATTTACTGAGGCATTACTCGACATTATTACTGAGCATATGTTTGCTATTTTTGATAATGATAATGTCGATAACGAAAACGATGACGTTGATGATAATGAGTTTTGCTCCGGCAATCCCCTGAATTTAGATATTTCAAAATTAATTTCTGATAGTACTTTGCTCAACAGGGGCATGGAAATATTATTAATATTATATCCAGATGCAACTATTATTATTGTTATTGAATGTGGACTATATTTAAAGGAGTAATATAATCGATATAGCTGAACAACTCACAATAATTAATTCATCTGTGTACATATCACTATAATTGGCTATATGTTGACGTATATCATCACTTAAGAATGCTTTTATCTTTTCTTCAATAACAAGCAAATAAATGGGCAAACCATCCAAAAATTTTAATTAATTAATTTTCAGATTGTTATGTACTATTTTCATTCATAGCTGTCATTCGTATACATAACATATATTTGTCTTGTTTGTTTTGTTATTATTGCTCCGAAATGCTTTGGCAATGGTATTTATTTTTGTCGCTTCTTGCGCCGAGCTGCGGAGCCCCTTTCCTTTACACTTCTCACTATTTTCGACGTATCTCTGCAATGGATAAAAATACTGAATTCCATTTGGTATATTTAGTATACATACACGCATACGTGGTATGGACATGTACACATGCAAACACACCCAATCTTGTACGTACGAATTCTGATGTACATATGTACTTACATGCGCTAAATGTAATTTTCCAATGCTAAACAACAATTTTTTTCACGTTTTAAATGTGTATTCAAAAATCACAAACAGTTGACCTACATGTAAGCATATTTGTTGAAATTGTTAATTTTTCTTTTGAATTGTTTAAGATGTGTTTATCAGATTTACGAGTTTTATTATCTTTGAACCGTTTTTCTCACCGAATGTTCAGAGTTCTTTTCACCCTCTCGTAACATCCCCTAACATTTACAGTGTAATCTTGTATTACTCACCCTTTATTACCACCTTCAATTTTCAACTGTATAAAATTGATATAAATAAAGGGTTCACGTCTATAATTCAGAATAATGCCAATGTTTATATTATAACTGGTTCCTATTTTTACATTCTACACTATTATCGTTACTAATTCCATCTAGTTATAAACAATGCATTTATTTTTCGGATGTGTACATACATACATGCGCATATACATATATATTTATTTAAGTGTATATTTATATTAATATATATAGTACAAATACATACATACATATAAATTTATACAAATATATACCTCTCCTTGCACACTCACATATTGAATTATCTATACAGTAACATTGATGTATATACTAACATATAGATATAATGCAGCCCAAAACTCAGTTACAAGTTACACCCATTTCCAATAAAAATTACCTAGCACAAACATATATATATATACACCTATACAGATCACCGAATGGTATTTAACTAAATTCGATAATTGGCGCTATAACAATTGTGCATAATTAGTATTCGTGCTCACGTACATAAATATAAAATTCCGGTACTCAATTCACGTGTGTGTATGTATACATAATATATATTGCAGTAAACTTATAGAAACAGAAACATATAATATTAATGAGTACCACTGACAGCTTTTATATATATGTATGAATACTCGAATCACATTGCAACAATTTAAACATTCCTTGTAATTTATTGCACTTATATACTTTTTTATAATATTTCTAATTGTTTGCCGGCTTGGTACAAACAAACTCAACGTTTAACCGTATGAGCGGTGAAGAAACATCGATGGCACTATTGCTATATCGATGTTCTTACATTTATTTAAATATCGATTCCAATGGAAATTATCGATTATTTTAGTAGTAATAGTATTTTGTATGGAATTAAACTTAATCTGCGTATATATTCATGAGTATTGTCATCAAGTTCCACTATTTAAAAGATATTTAAAATGAGTCCAGTCAAGTCTATCCATGAAAAATGTTTAAATAAAGTATTTAATCCTTGTTCAAATGGTAGTAGCACTAACCATACCATACATAGATAACTCACATCATAGAGCGAAATGGTTTCATCATCAATAGCGTTATTGCCACCCAAAAAAGCCAATCGCTGCGATTAGAGCCCCAAAGGGTTCGGCTCATTTCAAAATTCGAAGTTCGAACGCACCGCAAAGCGAAAATCCCAAACACTGTTTAGCTGTAGATCGACAACGGAATGATGAGCATAAATGCATTCTGTTTTTCTGTGGTCTCGTTTCCTTCCATGTATGCGCATGTGTGTAGACATGCTTGCGCGTGTGTGTATACTTATGAAAATAAGTAACAGCGAGACCAGAAGATTGAAAAAGGTTAAGTTCATATGTATGCAAATGTATAATTTGTAATAGCCAAATATCATTTGCTACATCTAGCTGCAATATCTAATCATAAATCAGAACTCTAGTCTTTGGATTATAGAATAAATATTCAAAGTCTAATCGACTTCATCATGCGTATTTGCTAAGTAGCTGTAATCAATCAGATCCTTACATAGATTGTCCACCTATTGAGATGAATGTTGAATAATTGAAACAATTAGAAAAGCTAAGTCGAGTGTCGTCGGCTGGAGATATCGTTACCCAGTTTGTACATTGTAAATTATACTAAAAATAATTTTTGTGAATTATGCGTATTGATTCTTTTCTCATTATGTAAAAAAATATAACATACGCAGTTACAATGTCCACTAAGGAAACTGAGCACGTGCTACATATACATATTCCCATACATATGTAATTGTTTTTTAATATTATTGTCTGTACTCAAATTTGAAAGCTAGACTTCGAAGAGCGCGTGTTCAAAATCTAAAACAAACTTGATCTGTCGTACATAACCATTGACAACAAGATTGCTATCTCTAGTTCTTATAGTCTGAGATATGTGTAGATGTTTATCCAGACAGACGAATATGTCTAAATCGTCATGGCTATTGACCCGGAGCCAGAATACATACGCTTAACGGAATTGAAGTTGTCTCCCTTCTACTTGTTACATACGACACAAAATTGTAACAGGCGGAAGAAAGCATTTCCGACCCCATAAAGTATATATATTCTTGGTCAGGGTCACCAGCCGAGTCGATATATCCATGTCCGTCTGTCTGTATGAACACCTAGATCTCAGAGACTATAAGAGCTAGAGATTTCAAACTTGGTACCAGTATTGGTGTATGTCCTACGCAGATCAAGTTTACTTTAGATTTTTGCAACTCCCCTTTCCGCCCCCTAAAATCGAATAGAACGATTTACTAGCGCAAGAGATAAAGATAGAGTCTCCAGTTTTGGTACATATGAAGATAATAACTGCCGAGAATTTGGTCGCGATCGGATGAAAAACTTTGAAGTTATTCAGAAAACAGTTTTATATGGGAAAATCCATAGGCAGCTGCACGTGGAGTGTTTCTGGTGAACAATGTGACCGTGCATGGTATATTTTATACTTTATGCGATATTTAGGATGTGATGGAATATAAATGTACAAATATACCAAAAAATACTTTTTGGTATATTTTAGTATATTTGAGCTGGGTAGCGGGTATATCACAGTCGAGCACACTCGACTTTAGCTTTCCTACTTGTATTGATCTTGCTTATACAACAACAGTATACATATATAGACTGCTACCTGAAGTTTTTCCAATTTTGCTTTGAACCATCTTTGTATGATAATGATACAAAGTCTAGACATACATTCGAATTTCTATCTACGAAAGCACAGTTAACATACTACTGAATTGATTTCGATGCAATGTTTGAAACTCTAAATGTGGCGGACGCCCTGTTCTTGTGATCGCTTGGGATTGCGATAACACGGATTTCAGTATAATTACATATATGTAACTAACTAGAGAATTGTTGCCTAACTCAGATTCTTTTTTATTTATTTAATTATCTATCTATCTATAATTATCGAACAATAAATAAACTATGGTGGATTATCAATGTCGACAATTTAAACAGAAAATAAGTACATTTTACATTCATTTCTAGAATTCTATATGACATGAAAGTAAGCAAGGCATTTAAAAAGTTAAAATTGAGGGTATTTCGAACCCCATGCATTTTACATTTTATTTTGTAACACATCACCTGTTATGTGTTTGAAAGATATTGTTTATTATTTAATGAATTGCAATTGAAACCCAACATCAACGCATTATCTAATAAAATTTATTTATTTTACAAGTTGATTAAATTTAAAAGTTGAATGGGTATGTAAATATATATGTAATAAATAATTATTGTGTTGGAAATTGTAGTTGGTGTATCAATTGTTGATGATGACGTCTTTCGCGTGCGCGTTCTATGTGGCGTTTTCGCTCCTCTTTGGTCCAATAGCGTCCAATTTTAACTTCTGATATAGTATCATCCTCCGTTGTAGTTATGTCACCATTGCGTAGATTCTTTCGTATGCCGATGTGTACATGGTTCCGCACTGGGCGCTTCACTATATACCGTGTACCGTCAGGCCGACGTTTGACTTTCCATACCATGGGAATTTCATCTGAAACATTTTCCGCATGGACAAGAATTGCGTTCGATTTTGGTACTTCTGACACTGTTTTACTCGACACCTATTTTATAAATGAAAAATATAAATTTGTTGAGTTTAACAATAAATATACTAAAATTTGAAAATATGATTATTTTATCATATTACATAGTCTCTATAAAAATGGCAGGTACAAAATTGTTTAAATACGAATTCAATAATGCTACATTTTGTATTCTTTAGTTGGACATTTTTTTATACTTCTTTAAATGTATAAAAAAAACAAATGTTCAATCGGCTGAAGTTTCCAAAACACCAGAGCACATTTTTCATCTTCAAGCACAAACACACAGACAAGATTTATCTAATTTTTATTACAAATAAATACGATGTACGGTGTACACAGTATGGATACAATCAACTGTGTGTTACTGTTTTTAGAATTTTTTCTGTGATTTTTTTTGAGTATTGACAAAAAATTAAACAATATAAATATTGAGCATGATCATAATTGCATATGTAACTTAAGAACTACAACTAAATGGAGGTAAAGCTAAAATGTTTTTAATTTTACAAATACCTGGAATACTTTTCACAGAATAATCTTACTTAGTATGGACTTCCCTCAATCTACACTCAGGTTTTTCAAAAGACTATTAGTTAACCAAAAACCGTCATTATTATTAATAAGCTATTTTTCAATTGTATAATGAAAATGTAAATTTTATTTTTATTGATTCGAAAAATGTATTGCGTTTATTTTCTTGTACACTTTTTCCAACTTATAGTGTCACCGATTATCTCTCCCTCAACAGTTGACACAGAGTTTCGATAGTAGCATTTTGTCATCTCACAGTTAGTGTGTATTGAAGTTGTTAGTCTCTTTGTATTGATTTTGGTGCAGTGGTCATGTTATATTAATATTTAAATTATGGATGATAAAATTATTGGTTCCTCTGTATTGCGATTTACAATCTGAAAAACTTTTAGTCCTTTACAAAAAGTTTAGGCGTCCATTATCACTTTCTGTCAATACATTATTGGTTTGACGAATTTTATGGAGCTTATCTTGCTGTAGGGTTTGTTTCTCCCATAATCCTAGAAAGTTCTTTAATTTAGTTGACACTAAGTACAAGTCTTCATTTTATTATTCTTGCCTATCCTGTGAAAATTCGAATGCTTATTTGGGTTGCCGATCTTGTTGCTATTTCCTTTAAATTATTCATCTTTTATCTTTTTTTAACACGTCTATTCCTGCAGTATATCTAGATCGAACTTGTTGATACGTTATTTTCAAACGATTAAATCGATATTTTTGTCTGGTCCGGATTGTGTAGTTCGGTATGGAGCCAAGCCCTTATGCAGACCGCTGCTGAAACTATTTAATTTATTGCTAGAGTCATTATACTTTTCCGTCTAAATCCAATGTGTTTAAGAAGATTATAACTAATAATTTTCAACATCTATGTAGTTATATAATTTCTATCTACCACGATGTACGAAACGCAGTTCGCCTATCATACTAACATAGTTTTCCTTAATAACGAGCAAACTGATTATGTTTATACGGATTTGGTAAAGCCTTTGACTTAACCATGCCCTTCTGCTATATAAATTTGGCTTAATTGGATTTCCAACTGAGTCAAAAATTGTTTACAAATGATTTTGTCTCAAATACAGTACGAGTTACGTCTGGAGTTCCTCATGGTAGTGGACTTTATTTTTCCCATGGTTTATAAATGATCAACCTACAATCTCGGCTTCTAATGTATGTGTATGGTGTTAATTGCCTGAAATGCAAGGATTAGCCATCCATAAGTTGCATAGAAATGTTCATCATGCTGTATTTATTAAATTTAATTTATTAAACTTAAATTGTACTAAATGTTTTGTTTTGAATGCTAACGATCTGGGCACTATTTACCACTTACTACTTACTTACTACTACTACCGACCATGGTTGGGCAGTAGGTGGGATTTCCCTGGGATCTGCGCGTAACAAGGTTGCGCTTGGTGTCGCTTGACCTATTTGAACACAATACTTATCGCTAACATTCCAGCATTTAATAAAATGTATTATTATGAATAAAATTTGAACTCTTATATCTATATGACAAACTAACATCTGATACTTTGAAGCCCATTTATATATGTAACATCAGGTGTTAGTTAGGTTGTTTTTTTAACTTTCTTCTCTCTTATCATTGTTGTTGTTTTACTTTCTAAACAGTTAGGGAGTGGTCCAATTATCTGCTGATCAGAAAATTCCGGCGTAAAATAACTACTGCAAGTGGTCTAGTAATATGTTGCTTCAAATTTATTTATATTTGAATGCAACCAATTTAATTATTTTGCAATCGTAAAAATTTGTTTACATAATTTCATACTCGCCTATATTTACCTAGGCCAGAGGTTTTAACAACAATTGAAATTAGATCAAGATTTTTGAAATTATTTTATCGCAATTTTAGAGAGCACTTGATTTTAACACATGTTCTAAGTTTGTAGTTATCAAAGTAACAATGTACAACATAAGGTAAATGTATTCCTCAAAAGTGAAGGACTTCGCTATTCCCACTTGTTTTTGAAACGAGTCTGAGTCTTTATGGGTTACATATGGACACTCTATACAATTCATAGCTTAATCTTTATAGTGGTCTTTCATTGTTCTGTTTGAATCATTTTGAAAATGATTGATAACTTTAAACTAAATATTATATACTTTATTTTTTTCATACCCACAAATTTTTACGCTACCTATTCTGTAGCTATTTCACAATTTTTATTGCGACTAACTATCGTATAAGCTATTTAATAATCAACGAATCGAATTAAAAAAGTTATAAACATACCTCTTGACTACTGACGAAGTGATACCTGCTCAAGTTTGGAGCATTGAATTGGGGGCATGCTTGAATATGTTGCTCTTCCAGTGACTTAAATCGAATTATCTTTGCGTCTGCCGTTGAAGATGGAGCGCCGTTAAATGATTCATCCGAGACTGTTTTAATTTGGGAAATATTTACTACAAGAAAATTAAAAAAACAATTCAAATTAAATATCGAATAAATAAATATCATATTATAACTTACCAGCAATGTGTTCTTTTTGCGGCAGATGAGATGTTTTACTAAATGGCAACATCACGCTTTTAATGGGGCTTATTAATAATGGTTCATTGGATGATGCAGTATTTTTAAAGGATCCAGAGTTTGCAGGATTAGTTGTAGCATTTTCATTATTTACAATTGTTATTGGAGGATTTTGTCGTGGAGAAACACTGTTATTTGAGCCACCCGTGTTATAGGCACTTGACGAGTTGTCAATTTCTTCTTGAGCTTGGCTTACAAGTAGATTTACATTTGGATGATCATTATCAATATTGATATATCCGCAAGCACTGTATGCAGCACCACTACTACTTGACCCACTTGTGGTATTCGTTAATGTACATACACGATTTGGTAACCGAATTTGATGCTTTGTTGGAAGTCCAGATAACGGGTGTATTGCCTTCGGATTGATTTGTGATCTAATGCCAAGCCATTGAGCTACTCTATGGGTTTGCTGTTGCATTTCTAGTACATCGGCCGATGAACAAGAACCCATTGCGGTCATATAGGTCGAGCTCTGATATGGTGAGCAGTACAACGGCTCCGATTCTGAATCTTCTGGTATTGTTTCATAAATATGTTCGCTTTCGTCATAGCCATATTTAGCTGTTTTTGAAGCTGTATCTGCCTTTCTTGCTGGTAGGTTCATAGTCGATAATTGACACGAACAGTCAACACTTGATTGCAACTTTGATTCAATTTGCGACAATTTCGTTGCATCAATAACAACCTTATCTGTACAATTAATATTATTTATTTGAGATACACTTTTCAAACTGTCTACATTAACTCGAGCTGATTTGTTTATTTGGTCAGAAATTAATTCATTGACAGCGTTTACAGAATGTTGTCGAGGCGTCAAAAGAATCTTATCTAATTTGTCAACAACATTTGTGTAGTCGTCAGGCAGAAATCGGTTTGCATATTCAAAATTGCTGTCAATATCATCATCATCATCGTCGTCATCATCTTCTTCCTTAAAATTAAAAAAAGTAAAGAAAAAAACATAACACTTAACTTTATTGCTATTTGCTAAATATGTCAAAATATTTCTTCATTCCTATATGCGTTATTCTTCTCTGTTATTGAGAATAATATTCTCATTACTTTCATAACTAATCTGTTACACTTTTAATTTCATTTAAATGTTGTGTTTTAAATGCATTTTAAACGTGTAAATGAAATACTAACTAAAAAACATTTTACACAATTTTTAAATATTGTTTCCGGACACTTACGGGATATAAAATGCGACTGACGAGTAACGTAACAGCCTTACCACTCTTTGAGATTTGTAATTCAGCGTGCTTTTTAGTTTTAATGTCGAGGCCGTTAATGCGTAAAATTTGATCGCCACGCCTTAAACGTCCATCAACATCGGCAATGCTTTCGGATTGAATGTCACTAATGAATACATCCTCACATGCATGATCATCTGTTATTACCAAGTCTGTATTCTTACTGTTGTCGTTGCATATCACAGGCTTAATACTTTCATCGAAGGCATTGGTGCAACTAACACTTAATCCTAAATTACCGCCATTCGAGTCGTTTCTCAGGAGCGTTATTTCCTAAAACAAAAGAAACTAACATTTTTAAAGTTTGTTTTATGTAACTTATTATTATTATTCACCTCAATATCAATTTCTGGTTCCAAACATTGCTCAAATAGATTGTGTTGTTGCTCTATAAAATGATCAGCTATTGATTGCACTATATCTGTATTATGATCGATATCTTCCTTAATATTAAAATCATATTTGCTGGCAGTTTGTGTTCCTTTTGACACTACGGTGGTGGGTTCTACATCTGGCAATAATGGTTTCATTTCCACATTGGTATTGTTTAATGCACGTAAAGTTAAAATGATTTCATTTTTTGGTAGTGGAAGTGTATTCGAAATAATTTTTGGTTGCGGGGCATGTTTAGCTCCATCGCTTGTTAATTGGTTGCTTTCAGGTTTTGTATAAACATGCAAATCATTTTGTTCTGCACTGGAATATTTTAAGTGGTTTGTTTTTCGGGACAATTCGACTACTAGGTTTTCTTTAGCTTGAAGGAACATTTGAACCACATCATAACTCGACAACGATGAAATGTCGCTACCATTTAGCTGAAACATAATTTTGTTTTTAAGTTATTATAGAAATTTGGTGTGAGAAGGAATAATGGATATCGATATATATGTAATGTATCGATAGTTGTCATGAGAAATGAAAATATGTGTATGTGTATACTTTTATAGACGACAAACATATAAAACCAATAGTCTGTAGGACAATTAGAGTTCACTTTAAACGAACCTTTAGTATAACATAGTCTAAATCAACAACGCTAACACAGTTATTGGAGCACATTTTGATAACAAATTACATTATTGTATTATTCTCGATGCAGTGATATAAATCCACACCCACATAACAAAACAAGTACAGACATCGGTTTACCATTATAATTTTAACAGCGTTTGTGTGACCGAAGCGTGTTTAATACAAAATATCACTAATAAATATTGTATTATGCAGTATTTTCCAAAGTATTTAAAAAAGTAAACCGTTTATAATCATGTTAAAATTAAACAACAATTAAGAGTCTTATAAAATCACTGGAAATCGGGAATTGAACCATATTTTTAAATAACATTCAAATTTATTAAATCTATTATTTTTTAGTACATTTTTTGGGTGAATGGCTAATTTTCAGATTTTTGGATTAAAGAGCAGCAAAAGGTAGAGTGCATAAGAAATTACCACTAATTTTGCATTTTGTTAATTATATATTTGCTGTCTAATATTTACAACCGAGGTTCAAGAAAATACTTATAAATCGTTTAGGATGTTTAGGAGCATGTATGAATGTACATACCGAAATATATATGTTCCATACAGCAATAAAATATCATATTTCAAAAATCAGTTGGGACTTTTTTACATACATATTTTGTATGCACATACAATAAATATGAAATAAAATAAAATATACTAAAATATTATTTATTTATTATCTAAGTTCTTTATAAAAATTGTTTACTAGGTTGAATTTATGCCGAACGGCTACGAGCAGCTACATCCTTCGACGGACATATTTGGTATAACACTCAACACCAAATTATGGTTGTCATCAAAATACAACAAGCTTAGGGAACTCATTTTTGTTGGAGAACAGCATGGCGTCGCTGATGTCGTTAGTGCTGTTAAATGTGTATGAGGATATTGCTCCAAATAACCAACGCGGCAATCGCCACTACAAAAATATGCATCAAATGATGTGGGTGCAACCACAAAATGCCAACCGAAACTTGTGAAATTTACTTTGAGCGGATACCGACAGCAGCGCATATCATGATCGCTTTCTGTGCAGTCCATAAAAACGCTCCTTTTTCGACGATGTTTTTTCTGTGATCCGATTTCAATGTGGACAGTCTGCAAAAATAAAATTGAGCTCCGTAAATATCAAATTAAATACCATAATGTATGCGGGTATACCAACGGATTTTTTAAAGTGTTGTCAGTTGTCACAACTAAGGGTTTCATCCATGGTTCAACACCTTTGATGACTATTTCTTGAGTTTTATTCGACCTAGGATTAATCATTGTGTCTTCTCCTGTTAAAAATAAGGGTTTTAAGTCAACACTTATCCATTGTCCCACTCCGATTGGAATTTTGTGACGAAACTCAAACATTTTTACTTTATGTGTATAATTTGTACTATTCACACGGCGTAAGGCACGATGAACGGCGACAACAATTTCCTTGTCTTGATGGTCATCTTTAATCTTTTCGATAATGTTTGGTTGATTTGCCCTTATCCAGTCCAATCCACGTAAATATAAATGCAATTTAACATATGATATTTCCGCATAGCTATCAAATTGAAAGCGAAGTACGTCTGCTTTGCGGTTATGTCGTGTATGGGATTCTAAGAAGGAAAAAAATCCATGAATATTAAAAGGTTTAAATAGAGATCATAGAGAATATTTACTGTAGTATACACTTTATAGAATAGAAGGGTATGTAATCAGTATCGCCAACCGATAAAATAAAGACATGTCCTTCGACCCCATCGTATGAACACCGAAATATCAGAGACTTTAAGAGCTAGAGATAGACATTTTAGGGGGCGGAAAGGAATGTGGCTGAAATCTAAAACAAACTTTATCTGCGTAGGACATTCTTCAATACTGATACCAAGTTTGTCATCTCTAGACCTTATAGTCTCTGGTGTTCTAGGTGTTGTTCTTTCAAGTGCACAGGACAAGCATTTATCTAGACTCGGTTGTTGACCATGAGCAAGAATATATATAATTTATGAATAAATGAAACGAGCGGAAACTGAAAGTTTGCAAAAACCGTTGAACTTTATAATCCAATTTCAATTTAGATGTTAGGTATTACTTTGAATGTGAATTTATTTGAATGCAAACTTATGTTCAAAATAAAAAAAATATTTCCTCTATTATTTCCGATTTTCACGGAGGAATAGTGTAATTAAATTTGTAAATACTTAGGGTTAAGACTTCCAGAATAATTATATCGTGTTTCTAGTCTCTGAGATCTGTACATGATTATATGACTAGGCTGTCTGATTAAGCATACGTCTATGTACTATATTTATCACATACGTAAGTATACTTACGTTCAGGAAATACGTATATGCTGTTTATATGTGCTAAAATACTCTCATATTCGCCATTATCATTATTTATGATTGAATAATCAACTGTCCTGTGGTTATCCAAAATGTTTGTGTCCTTTTTCTGATTAAGATGGATATTATGTATAAACTTGTAGTCATTAAACTGATTGGGATCGTCGCCTTGCATTTCTTCCGTTGTTAAATTTGTAGATGATCTGAATAGATTGGAATCGTGTATAAAATGCTGACTATTCGTAGTCGACTTTGAAGATGAGAATTTAAAGTTTGTCGGTTCTGTACTGCTTTCATCAATTTTAACATTTACTCGCTCAGGTGCATTCTCAAATTCAGATTTATCATGTGAGTTTAAAAGCGAGGCATTATACTTCTTATAAAAGTTTTCAAGTATATTTTGTGGGACTGAAATTGGTTTGGTTATATTTGGCAGTTTTTTTAGATTCAAGCGCATTAATATGTGCATTTTAATGGACTGTAAGCTATCTTGTTTAGTTTTTTCCCTTAATTGCCGTTGCAAAATCGTATCCCCATTAATTAAACTATTTCGATTAACGCTAACACCCTGAACACCGGGGCCTGTCGAGATTTTTCCATTACTATTGTTTTTATTATTTTGATTTTCATTTAGATTTGAAATGGTATTTGAAGTAGTAAATGTTTCGCTTTTATTGTGCTTATCCGTATCAAAATAAAATTGATTTTTGTTTGAGTCCCAATTGATACTTGAATTCAAGGCGTTGGAATTAGCAACGATTGCATCTATATTTTCATCCTGTGCAGATGCTGTGATTACCATCATTGAGATTATGGCCAATGTCGCATATCGTGCGATAAGCATACGGCACCGCCAGCTTCTATTTTTGATTTTCTGTTTCTTGGTGGGGCAATAGCAGCACATGCTGTTCAAAGGAACTTTTGGAATAAAATTTGCAATCAAATTTGTTAAGTATAACTTTGAATTGAAGTCATCCGTAATATTAGCGATTGAAAATACAAATAATTTTTGTTTTATATTCCTTTGATATTTTGTCAATTGAAATGCGTCAATGCTAGCCATGGTGTTAGCAACGAATTTGTGCCTAAAAATAAAATAAAAGATAACAATAATTCTTTTGATAAATAAAACTTATAACTTTGTTCAATAAGAACTATGTCAATGTAACAGACAGATTTATGACCCACTTTATTATTTATTGTTCTTTCAAAGTTTTGTAACTCTCAGATTTATATATGTATGTATATACTTATACCAAATACACTTTGTGGTATATTTTGAGTATTTTTTTTTTTGGTGTATGTGCTTTAGCCAAACCCAAATGCAATAATAACAATGGTTTCATTAGAAAAGAACAGACACGTAGACAATGTGACCATGAGATATTTTAAACGTAGTGGAATATCAATTTAGCAAAAATACTTACACAAAAATGGCAAATGAAAATATTACAAATAGTTAAGAAATTTACACAATACTGAAAGCCTTATATATTTGAAGCGTTGAAGTTTTAAGAACAAACTAATTACATGCTACCAATATGGTAGAATGGTATTATAACTTTGTGACTCCAGGAAATAGATGATTCATTCTTATTTCGTATTTAAGCTTGATTTAATTTTCACTAATGAAAAGTACGCATACATATGAATACAAATGTGCTTCTTTACTCACTTAATTTATCGTAGTTGAATAATCAGTAGCTTCAATTGACAAATGCCTGATTGAATTTTCGCATATTTTTTTTTAATTTTTGACTTATCCTCACTTCTTCATAAGCACTGTGTATGAAGTTATTTTAATGCACAAATTTATATTTGTCATTAACGGAATTCGAATACACCACTATGTAAGTGCATACGTCTGTGTTTTCGTTTTTTTATAAATTTTTTTATGCTTATTTATATTTTTAAATCACCGGTGTTGATTCAATTTGCTGACTAATTTTGCATGTGTTGTCGAACTGCATTTATTGAAATATATGCATACAACTAATAACACATTTTTTGTATTGTTATTGTATGCTTATGCCTCTGTAATTGTTCTATGTTTGTATTTACCTGGACGTACATAAATATATTAGTTACAATACCATTTACATAATATATACACATTGTACGTATATGTACAGATCGCGCTCGAAAGTGCCAGAGTGTTTCTGTTAAACGTTTAATGATGTTGTATTCTGTAAATATGTATGCATGTACATACATATGGATATGAATGAAGGCACTTGCATTCTCAATGAAATAAGTACATACATATCTGTGTTTTCATGCATAGACATTGTATATAAATACATACATAGGTATGCATCTGAGTGACGACTGTGAATCAATTGTATTCAATTAAAATCGTTTATAAACATCATATCCATTTTTGTGCTCTTGAACTTCAGTTCAATGCTGAAAGTGCAGCATTCCTTTTATACGAATGTGTGTGCATTACACAAGCTTATGCATACATACATCTGTACATATGTGTATGCATATGTACATATGTACATATGTACATATGTACATATGTACATATGTATATGTACACCAATATGTACATATGTACATTTACTTCAAATAGATACATACATATGTATACAAATATATATTAAATGATTCCAAGCATTTCGACTTAAGTCTAAGTATATAAGATATACGACACACATGAAATTTTGTAGATAACAATTTTTTGCACACAACGTATTTTGTATACTTCTATATATAATATACTTATGTATATTTGCATTCATGTGTATATATTTTTAAACATATGTATATATACGCATTTGCATGTACACACGTCTAACAGTTCACGTGTAATCTATTTTCAACATTTCGCAATGTGTGCTGAATACATATATGTATGTACATTTACACACATATTTATGTATATACATATGTATAAGTATATATGTACATGTGTATGCAGATATAAGTGTGTACGTACATTCATATACAAAAATATTCGTGCGTATGAAATATATACATATGTATGTATGTGATACATTTCTCAATTATTCGACTTTGGTATGATTTGAATCGCAACGTAAAAGAAAAAACACAGTCGCGCACACACATGCAAACATCAAGAGCAGCGGTAGTAGCTTCAGCGTCAGCCAACAACGAAAATAATGCGACAAGAAAATGACAGAACAGATACTGATCGCGCTATACAACTAACTAACTGTCGGAATCGCATCCCACATCCCACAGACATCAGCAACAAGACGCTTGCTGAGGATGAATATGCGATCTGCTCTGCTCTGCTCTTCAGTCTTGCAACCAGGTCCCATTTTAGTGACGGTGGGAGAACAGCCACTCATTATAGTATATACAGGTACACATTTATGCGTCACAGCAAATAATACACGTTTAGCATTATGTGAATGTGTTTCAATGAGTTTATGAAATTTTAAAAATTTCAATATCCAAATGTTTCCAAAAAAGCTTCGTTTGAAGTATGCCTTCAATCCGCCCCTGATTTCAATACCCTGCCTAAGTACAAATTGGCAATGTATGTATGTATGTAACAGTTGGTGACAAGATTTTCAGAGCTAAATACATGTGTAGATATGCTAACGGAGATATGTACATATTTTATTATGTCATATATTTTATTTATTATTTTTTATCAATACAAATTAAAATAGATTATTTAAATTAAAATTGCGTTGTTGTGCTGTTACAGGGCGTTTCAAAGCAGATTAGATACAAATTTAGTCGTTCTGATATTATTTCTTATTATTAACAGTTTGACATTAACGCTCTAGTGGCATATTCTTTGCATAAATATTTGTCAACCAAAATCTAAATGTTTAGAAATGATTATATGAAAATTGATGATTATAGAGAAAAAAAATCAACTAACTTATTAACTGATCTTAGTTCGTTTTGGCTCTTTAACATTGAGGTCTCTAAAAACTTTTCCATGTTCTACCTGTTTTTTTATTTGGTTTTCGTGTTGGTACATGATTTCGGACATAAAAATACTTATAACCATTGTTTTGCTTTAAAGAAAAACTCAATTTTACTTAATTTAGATACTTATTTTTCTCTTTATCAGACACCAAACTACGAAGGGATGGATGTACTACATTAGTTATTTGCCATATACAAACATATGAATCGCTGTTATTCGAATATTAAGGCTTTGGTAATATTATAGTATTAATAATGCAATAATAATGCATAATTGTGGCATTCTTTTTCTTAATTGAATTCCACGATGGCATTTATTGTGCAAATTAGGAAAAATCATAAGCTTCTCATTGTCAATTATAATATATATTTTCACAGGATCAAAATTTGCAAGCTAGCTCTCCCGGATGCTTTTAATAATGAATAACAAATTTATTTGTTTTCCAATTGAGCTGTAACTCTGATTTGTGACCGTTTCCTCTAAATCGCTAAAATGGATACAGTTAAATCGATAATTCTTTTGGAACTTAATTTTAAACTATTTTCCATATTATTATTAGCCGATTAGGCTGATAGATCTTCTTAAAAAACTAGACCTTATTAAAAAACTTTAAGGTATAGAACCTGTATTCAATTTGACAATTCAAAAGACAATTTAATTTTTTTTTGCATAACCTATTCAATTTTGAATCAAAACACATGTAATAACATAAAAAAAAACGATACTTCACTCGCGGGACAATGTTCCGATATTCGACGCACAAATGCAAAAAATCCAAGTGTTATTTCACATTTATTAATTACGATAGTTTAGGGTCCACCACTAAAAATGTTAAATTCGCCAAGCAAATGTAAATAATGGCACAGTGAATCTCAAACTTTTATTTGGCGGGTGTTCAAAAAAAGTGAATGTGAAAAATACTTCAATGGTGGTGTCGAAACATATTGAATGAAAGCTTAATTTACTGATCTGTTTTTGTATATTTTGTGGCAGTAGGTCAATACAGCCTCCAATTATTTGCTTAATATTTTTTTGTAAGACCATATGAACTTTTTTGTTGTTGTTTCTCGAATAATATCGATATCTCGATAAGTATCGTCTTGTCACGATATATGTGGTTTACTGAGCAACTCTAACCATTTTTAACTTCATCACGAAGAAACGACAATTTGAATTAGCAATATGTGTTTTATAACATTTTTATGGACCTTTTTAAACTATTTATAGTTTGCTCCCATGGGACTATAAGAGCTACAGGCTCTGCATTAAATATTTTATAAGTTAATAAAAAACGGTAAATTATGTAATTTTTTAAAATTAATATACTCTTGTGCTTACCTGATTTTATTATAATTTTCCAATTAATACACCTTTACTGAAATTTAATCCTAAATTACCTATCAAATTTCTGTCTTTGTCTTTGGAGAACTAAATTTATTGGTCGGATGGGCCGAAAAACCGACAAACTCAGTCCAAATATTTATGCTTAACGAGACTATATATTTACGTATATTCGAACAAAACACAATAACCTTTTCACCACTCTTTTAATGAATAAAAGAGAATATTGCAAAATCTAGCCATTTGCACAAAAAGTTTATGTATTATGTAGTTTTTAGGGTTTTTCTCATCTTTACTTCAATCAGTTCTGTTTAATTGTTAACCAATTATGCAGAATATCAAGCTTTTCGATCTACTGGAGAAAAATATGTAGGGAACACAGCATGTGTTTTGGAACCAGCGTGATATTCATTGGATTGAAACGATTTTCTTATACATTTTGAATAGGAAATGTCAATGGAACCTTTAAACAACCAACCCTCTAGTGGAAAAAACAAATTCCACAACAAGACTTTGGTTATCGAATCTCGTGTGAAAACATGCAATTATGGTTTATTTGAATGCATTCATTGGACTTTAATCCTTAAGTTTTTAGTTGTTGTTGTATTATGGTATTGGCATGGCTTTGTTATACTTTTCAAGAGAGAAATTGGTCTTAAATGAAGATATTATAACATACATATATAATTATATTATTATATATAGATATTTTATTTTACACAATTAATATTTATATATTTTTTTCGTCTATTTAGAGAAGTTTCATTTAAATATATCGAGCACCCCTCCCCCATATATCACATCATAATGGCTAACTGGGTGCCATTATTGAGAATCATAAAAATGTTAGAAAGTTCAAATTGGAAATGCTTGGGGACAAAATTTATATTTCTCGCGGCTTTAAATAATTATATCTACTACCGTAGGATAGACGGATTTTAAGAATTTATGGCAACATTGCAGCGCTTAAAGATGGGACAAAAGTCATTTATAACAGCTTATATCTTTTTTAAACGATTTATTAACTATTTAACAGTTTATATATATTTTATAACAAATTAGTAACTATTTAACTTAAAATACTTCAATGTTTTTGAAAATATGAAAATACATAATATTTTATGGTGTTCGGTAAAAAAATGAATAAAATTCAATTTTTTTTAAATTCCAAATGTGTAAGCGATCGACTAAAAAAAATGAAGATGCAAAAAACATTATATTTCTTCGATTCTCTAGCACTACTATTACAATTAACGCAGTTGCAGTTATAACTGTTTGAAGGAGGGGTTTTCCCATCATGTAAAGTATAAATGTTCTTTGACCAGAGTCAACAAACGAAACACTTTATCCATATTCGTTTATAATTTCAATCAATATTATAATTTATTTTTCAATATATATATTCAATATTTTTCCAATAAATTTCACAAAAAAACCTTATGGAACACCAACATGGTTTTTGTCCTATGGTTTGTCATGGTTTTGTTATATAAGGCGTATAAATTAGTAACTCCCACATTTGAAGCACATTTATAGACCAGTCTATTGTATTATCTACAGCAAGTTAGAAAGCTGCAGTCGAGTTCAAAATGTCTCATAAACTAAGTAATATACCTTACACTGTCACAGAAACAAAGCATATGCAAAGCTGCTACATACAATAATGTTTATTGAATAACTTACAAGTTTTTCATCCAATCGTATGCGATCTTTAATAGTTATTATGGTTTGATTTTCGGAGACGGAAAGGAACGCATCGAGGATAGTTCCTTCTGCCTGTTACATACATTTCTCGTTGGCACACAGTAATAATACCGTTCCACCATATGGTTAAGCGGGTATAAAAAAGGTACAGTTTGCTTGTGTGTGTTTTATAGTTGAGCAGACTTTTGTTTTCTTTAATTTAATTCAAACACTAATCTGTTGGTAATATTCCACATTTTTGTCAAATTATAATATTTCGATTGCTTCTGTTTATGAAGAATAATTTCCAATCGCAAATAAATGTATTTAATTGGTTTTGGCACCAATTTAATTATTTGGATTTTAAGACAACCAACCCAATAAAATATTATCTAAGTGACAACATAGATATATAGATATAACTTAGAGACTGTGTTAGATACATGGCACTATGTTAGATAGCTGGCAATGATTAAAAATTTTGAGTGTTGTCGAGATACCTTCTATTTTTACTTTAAAGAAAAACAAAACAAATGTGACTAACAGGGCGAAATTAGATTCATATAAAAAGTGTCTAAAATATTCTAAATTCAATTAAATAAAAAAATTCACTTTTGTTGTGCCTCAAGTTAAAACAAACTTAATGTATGTACAATTGTAGAAAGTATTGTCAAAATAGTGGTTGCCATATAGTCTCTGATATCTACAGATCCCTATTATAACAGCTCTGCAATTGATACTGATTAAGAATATATATACATAGTGGCGAAGATACTTTCATCTATATATTACATACATTGTAATTACAGTTTGTAAGGTCTGTGACTGTGTTTTTTATTTTCTTTCCTTTCGTTCCTAGTGAAAATTTAAGACCATTTTAATGTGAAGCCTAGGTTGAAAGTCTGTTACTTTTAATCTTTAAACAAGTGTTTAATAATATCCGTGACGATATAACCATGTCTGTATGTCTGTGTGTCAGTCCAAGGTGGTGTGTCACCAAGATCTCGGATACTATAAAAGCTAGAGATATCAAATTTGGTGAAACTATTTAACTCCAAATGAGATAATGAATATCCTCGATTAAGTGTTTTAATTTTATGAATTTTCTCATTATCGTATGCATAGTGATTTCTGTTCACTTAAAGACAATTTTGAATATTATTTAGCATCTTTTTACAATTTTGGGATGGGCTTTGTATGAATCAAATGGTATTGGAATATTTGTAAACTTGTGTTTGCAACTGGTTACACGCAGCATGGGTCCTTTTAATTACGTGCGCATACTTTACTGCCACTCAAAGGACTCTGCAACGCCCTTTTTTCGTATTCTATTTTGCTTTTTTCAGATAATGTTGTTGTGGGAAAATAACCAGTTCTGTTTGGGGCGGGAGTTTAGCTTAGGCTTTGGTTAAGTGATAGTCCTTGTACAAGATCTTCCTAACAATGTATATGAGGGGCAGCCTGTAGCATGGAATGCTTATAATAATTGATGCATATTCATATACATAGAATGTTTTCCGAGCACAAAGGCTTGGGAGGTTTACGTTACTCTTCGGAAGAGCAGGAAGAGAGTGTGAATTTGTTGCTCTTGTTGTTTGTGGGCATCCCGCTGTCCCCTCTCATTCCTTCCATTGCATGGAAGATATATGTTGTTTGGTGCTTGAATTTGGTTGGGTGGTCAAAAGCCTCACTCTGGCCGGCTGCCTCCCTGTTAACCAGAATGCTACTACAACTGGTGCTGCTTGTGTTCGGACGATAGTCTAATTGTTTAATGGTTCGTTAGTCGAATTCCCTGTGGGGAGCAAACGCTTCAGCTTCAGATTATAAATATACCACGCGCGCTGGTTTGACTAGGATTTTTAAGTGTGATAATTGTACAGCTTTATTATGAATTAAGCATAATAAATTAAGTATGTACATAATAAATATTTAATAAATGTAACATACATATAAAGGTTCTATGGCGTTAAAGACAATGTTTGATGAGTACATGTCAATTCACAACTTGTATCTAGAGTATATGGAAATCTGTATAATAGGCAATCAACTTTTATAGGTCACATTACTAATTCTTTAATCGTTTTGAATGTTAACATCCTTGTGTAGTTAGATTACTAAAAGGAATGGTAGATTCTTGTCTATTCTGGGGACATAAAAGTCAATAAATCCAAAAATATAATTATAAAGAATGTTACCGATGTTTAGATTCTTTTGATCACGGCTTTATGTACCGGCGATACGATGACACGATGAGCCACGTCAAAGTTGCGGATTACATAATACACGGAAAGTATTACCTGACTTATTGTGTTCAAAATCTTAAGTCAAAAATTAAAATAACAAGGAATTCGATAACTGCCGAATAGGATTTTTAAGTGTCTTGGAAGACTATGTCATTAAAATAGGGTTCTAAAATATAAATAGTTTAATATTCAAATAAATGTTTTGTTTGGCAATTAGTATGCAGTAGAAAAACCGGATTAATAAAGTAACTGAAATAACTATTGATTACGTAAGTTTGAAGTTTGTTTTTGAATTCCTTGATTACTTATGATATAGCTAGGATAAAACCAATTGAATCAATTGGTTGTATGAAAAAAAAAACACTTAATCAAGACTGATTATTGTCGCCATTCGCATTTGTTGATTTTTTGATTGATATTAACAAATTTTAATTGATGGGAGAGCTTTAAAATACTGACTAGAACATATAATCTATGTTATCTATATTGATGCCCAAACTGAAAGTTTTTCCTTAGATTGTTAATTTACGGCCGACGGCGTATCATGTATATCTTTATCAACTTCTGCTCCAGCTGCTAATTCTAAATAATGGAGCATTGTCCTTATCGCATAGTCGCAAGAGTTCACACAGAACACTTTATGTGAAGGTCGTTCATATCAATCTGTCTCATGCAACAGTAACTTTTTGAACGCAATTTTATGAAATCATGAGTGTTCATGTATTGTGTAGACGACTTCAAGGTACACGTTTTTTCGCTGAGTAAGAAATCAATAAAGCCGTTGTTGTTTGAGAATGGAAGCATATTTACTAGTATACGAATGAAGTTGAGTTTCAACAACGTAAAGTTAACAAGTAAGAAAGCTACAGTCGAGTGTGCTCGACTGTGATATACCCGCTACCCAACTCAAATATACTAAAATATACCAAAAAGTATTTTTTGGTATATTTGTACATCGCGTGAAATATAAAATATACCATGCACGGTCACATTGTTCACTAGAAACAAGCCACGTGCAACTGCCTATGGATTTTCCCATACAAAACCGTTTCTTGAATAACTTCCAAGTTTTTCATCCGATCGCGACCGAATTCTCGGAAATCATCGAGACTGTAATTATCTTCATATGTATCAAAACTGGACTCTACCTTTAAAATTGCGCTAGTAAATGTTTTTTTTCGATTTTAGGGGGCGGAAAGGGGCGTGGCAAAAATCTAAAATAAACTTGATCTGCGTAGAACATACACCAATACTGGTACCAAGTTTGGAATCTCTAGCTCTTATAGTCTCTGAGATCTAGGTGTTCATACAGAGAGACAGACAGACGGACATGGCTATATCGACTCGGCTGGTGACCCTGACCAAGACTATATATACTTTATTGGGTCGGAGATGCTTCCTTCTGCCTGTTACATACATTTCCTGAAGTCACAATGCTATAATACCCTTCTACCCTATGGGTAGCGGGTATAAAAATGGCAATTGGGTATACCCGCTACCTAAAGAGTATACGGGAGTTATAAAGTTATAAACCAATATGAAATATATGTAACAAGTGAAATGAAGAGCCTACGATCATGTTGTATAAAATAATAAATACTATTTTTTATATTTTGTCTGCCCATATGATTTTAGAAACAATACGGAAAAAAATGTGCTGTAATCACCAAAAAATTCTTGAATAAAGAATAAATGGTGTTAAAATTAAACCCAGAAGCTAAATTCTTAAATCAAACCGAAACGTTCTTAAATATAGATTTTTTCTAAAAGAGAAAACAAAAATATTTTATTTTCAGTCTTGATTTTTTATAACTTTTAATAATTCAGATTTAGTAACATTTGCGTTATTTGGAGCGACCAACCAAATATAAAAAAAGATTAAAAAGGCAGTTTTAGAGGAGGAGATTGTAAATCTTGCTATAAAAAAATTTGTGTTTTTATTTAACAATAATTAAAATTAAATTCAATTTTTAGAAATGTTTTTAAGAATGATTTTTTGCTTCATGAACTTTTTTTCTATTAAAGTGTAACACTCTTAAACTTAAATAACTAAGGAATATCTCACAGTCGATCATAAACAAGTGCAGCTTGATCAGCCTAAATTTAGATTTGATTTATTAAAAGTTATTCTTAAAATATGTATTATTTTATTTATCTATTAATAATTATTGGAGCAAGTATGTATCTGCTAGTCAAAATCAAGCACGGCAAGGCGGATACAAATGCGTATCCAGATCCGGCTAAATCTAGATACAATCCTAAAAGCTCAGCAACCCTGAAAATCCTTTATGTACCATTGCTTGTGTCGGCACGTGGCAAAGCGGTCTTCAACAGACTGGGCACAACTTCCTGTCGAGATAGATCTACTTTTATACGAATTGTGAGTATTACAGTAATACATTACTTCACTTTACCCGTTAAACATTGATATGCCTGTACTCTCTGTCTCTCTTCCTCTAGTGTATATTTTTTTAATAATGTCGGCAACGTAGTATGATAAGGTTTGATAAAAAATTCATACAACACACATTAGATCTAATCTTTATAAATTAAAATTCGAACACAAAAGGGGGAAGTCCTCGAAACATATGTAGATATTAAATATTTTAATATCACACCGAAATATTCATTAAAGACAGATCATGTATAAATTGAGGATTACCTAAGTTTGCTGTAATATTTCAATATATTTTGGAACAGTGTTCTGAGTATAAAAGTTGGCTTGAATTTGAATCCGAGAAAGAAGTACATGCACATATGTGTTTATTTTTTCTCTACAGTTGAAGGTATATTTTTGTAGATATGCAAACTTGCATTGTCCTACTGCAATGGTCCTCTTATTAAATCGTGGTTTTAATAAACAATAAATAGTTGAGAAAAGTGAGTAATCTAAGAAGTGTGCTCTAAAAGATGCGTTTAGTCCAAATTTTGAACTAAAACGAAACAAGATTTCAATGCTGCCCGCTGAAGGGCAGATAACCGCTCGACTTAAATTAGCTGTAAAGTAAAAATTTTGGTTAGAGGAGTTTATTAAAGTTACCTTGGGTAATACCGTCCAATAGGTTTTAGAAGAATGGGAGCATGTTTGATATAGTTCCTTACCAGGAATGGGATCAATAAATCTTACAACATTCATGCCAATTGGTTTTGTAAGTTTTAATGCCAAATGAGAAAAGCATAATAATTATTAAGAAGTAAACAATAAAGAATAAAACAACAATATAGGAAGTTAACGTTGAATATTACATTTAATGTTATCCTAAAAGTGTATGGATATAATATTGTTATTTTTTGTTAATATTTAGACAACTGTAATAAATAAAATTTATTCTAATTCTTTGTTTTAATAGTTTTCCTTTAATATTGGTGCACATAAGCTTTTTGCCATCTAAGATATAATCCAATATCCAATGAATTATTAAAATCTGACAGATATTTGATCTGATTGATTTATAATAATTCATGTATATTTTAATATTCAATATTAAAGTAATATATGTAAATCAAATAAAAACATCAAAAACATTTTTTTTGTAAAATTTGGTTGTTATACCTTATGCAAAAAAAAAAATTAATTTCAATCCTTAAACCGATTATTTGGAAATACAAAAATATTGTTATTCTGTCATAGTCTTTTTTATTCTAATAAGTACGAGTTAACATGAACTCTTATGGAACAAACTCGGTCCAACACAATAAAGTATTTTTATCTATATTCAGACACAAATTGAAATTTTCCTGGAACGAACTCCTTGTACGCCTCTAAGCAACCCAGGACAGCTGCTCTAATGGAAATATTAGCAATAGCCGTAGTTACTTAACTATGAAAGAGAAGACTAGCTTTTTGGAATACAGAATGGTTATTATTTAAAAATCAAAAACAATATTTTTCCAAGAATGGGCAATATAGAATTTTACTATTTTTTTTTTTTAATTTCTCAGTCATATTTTTTGTGGCTTAACGAATGAGCTCAAATTTGTAGGAAACAATATTTCACAATATTACTCTAACACCAAGATCTTTAGCATACATTAATTAGAATAGAAGAAACATAACGTATAAATTAGAACACTTAACACGTGTTATAGTATTGCTTGGCAGTGTAAATGTGTGAATGTTGGATTGTATATTGAGTATTTAAATTCTTTTTAAAGTGACCTTAATTTTTTGTTAGTTGCAAAGTCACAACGTGAACTAATAAAAATTAGTCGTCACGAAGGGCAAATTATTTTTCAGATTATTTTTATTACAACAAAAGTTATATAAAAAACAATAAAATCAATTTATTGTCATCTTTTGTTTTAGATGTTAAATATTTTGTATAATTAAAAATAATTATTAAATTATTAAAATATTTCATGCTATTGATTACTGTCTTATGTGAAATAATGATAAATTAAATTAGAATGTACATATGTATAAGATCTACATTTATTGAACTCTGTATGAAACAATACCAAAAGCGAAAGTAACATCTAAATTAATATCAACTTGCACAAATGTTGTTGTAAGCCAAGTGTTAATTGAATAGAATTACTCGTAATCGAAGATTGTATCAATTTCCATAAACATTTTGTTTTGCAACACATTTGAAATAAGTGCTCTCGTTTTCATGCCTTTCTTTCATGTAAACATGCCATCCCGTTCTAACTGATTGTAACCACCCGATATGGTAAATGGACATAGACTGCACATGCCAAAGTGAGCAAACTGTATGTTGATGTATGTCGTTATAGTTGTGGGTGTGTCCGTTCACGTGCTCACGCTGCTTCCTGATATACAAAAAAGGAAAACGCCTACGTTGCCAGTGAAGAAAGAAATATTAAATAAGCTCCATCTCCTACACCACATTTTTATAAACGAATTTTCATTCGTGTTGTGTTTGTCGAAACGGAAGTTGGTGCGGAGAGTACAGTTACCGGAAGGACCGTAGTGGTTTTGGTTTCGGAATAAAACAATTCAATTGGGTAACTGCTACTTACACGTCTATTTATTCGGCAAATTCAAATATGTGTGTGTGTCACAAAAACATGTGTACTTACTCACACGGACACATGTGCACTCACATGGATGTGTATGTGTATGTGCGTGCATTTAATATATGAATGAATGTACATATATATATACGTGCACGTACATTCTTTGAACTTCATCTATCTAACCAAGTTAGACAAAACAAAATTTAAGTATTCCTTAAATTAAAATATTTCAAATATTGTACTAGCTGAATTTATTTAGTACACCCTTCTGGTATGAATTGATGAAGGTTTATGTTTGGATGGATTTTGTTCAAATATTTTATGGATGGATTATATGGATTTTATAAATACTAGGATGTTGGCATATTAAACTGGTTGTGTTCTTTTTCCTTTTTTTTTTTTTTTTGCTCAACTTTTTTTTCATTGCTCCCCATAAAGTCAAATGCATTTGCATGTATGCATGTACTGTTGCACTCTTTTAACGCAGACAAGCGCTTGCAATGAACGGAAGCGAGAGGGGTACATCAGCCTGTAAATCTGGCAATCAGCCAATCAGCGTTGGCTTTTAATGCTCGACATGGAGGTGGATGGTACGTAAACAAAGTGGGTTGGCCAATCAGAACGCCGTTTGGTCATTCAACCACACTTATGATATTAACGCAGTCGTTTGGACCACAGACTCAAACTGTGAAACGTGCGACAGTCATCCACAGTTATATTGGCAATAGCATTCGTACTGCGACTCGTCGCTTGTTATAGCTTAGTTCCGACGGCAGGCGAAGTTTTTCCAAACCGGGAAAATATTGGTAATACGTTCAGGATCAAAGTTCCATATTTAATAACTACAACAAGTTGAGAAGTGCGAATATAAATAATTTGTGGAAATAAAGTGCAAGTGCGAAATCAATTTTACACACATACAAATATGAATATGAATTTGAATGAAAATACCAACCAGGAAAATAAGGTGCAACTTCATAAAAATGGTCTTGTAAAATCGGTGCTAAAAATGGCCTTTTAATATAATAGTGATAAAAAGGAACAAGTCAATCATTCAAAAGTTAAACAATGGCCGCGCTGCTCATATCACACAACATCATAACAATAATAGATTGACGAATCCATTGCAATACTTTATCCTGGAAGTACCGTGACCATCTGCGTGAATTGGGCTTATCGCTGCTTCAGTTGTCGCCGCCCGCAGCGAACTCGACATATTCTGAAAGAGCACAGTTTGAGTTGCTTTAAAAATGTATTTTTGTTTAGAAAAATTGAAATAAGACATACAATTAAAAAAAAAAAACAGAAGTGAGTTTTGTCTTGTAGATCAATTAGATTTGTTAATTATGTTCACGCTGCAACCAAATCCGGCCAGTTTAGGCTCTGTACCTTGGACAGCGGGAGGACTTATTGAACGACTACCATCGCTGGATGATCACAAAGGTAAGTGTACAGCTTATATTTTTATAATTACTTTGATTTAGGTAACCATTAAATGCGCCGAGATCCTAAGATACACTTAAGTTCATCGCGCACGATTTTTTTTTAAATTTATGACTCGTGCTCTAATTTTAGAACGTATCTGCTGCTAATAAATAGTCTTTATCTTAGTTTAATATTTGTGAGAAACTTTGGTGTATCGAGCTCTTATCAGATTTTCATTTTAACACAAGGCTAGTGTCACAAGCTTAACGAAACTATAGAACGACTACTTACATTGACAAACTCGTGAATGTCGAGAGTTGTCTGTCTCTCCCTCTTTTTTCCTATTGCTGCTTAAATTGTATTTAAAAAATTATTAAAAATAGAGATAGAAAATAAGAGATATAAGTTAACCAAACAATACACACAGGCGAATTCGGGTAATTTTATTTGCAATTAAACAATTAAAATAATAATTATAATTATTAATTAATTTTTTCAAATTCTTAAATTTACTTTAATTAATAAAAATAAAAATTAACTATAATTTCAAGTTTTGGAATAAGACTAAACAAATAAATTACAGTCCTCAATTGAAATGCTGGATCTACATAATTTTATTTTTGATATTTTATCTATTAGCTAATATTTGTGATTTTTATATAAAATTTTAATTTTTGGATTTCAATATCAGATTCCAAGTCACAGAATAAGTAAAAGTTTTCAAATGTTTTTTTATTTTTGATATAAACTTAATATTACTATCGTAACAAAATGTTTTGGAAGTGCTCTCTTGAGGGGAGATTACGAGGATCAACGATTGAATTTGCAATTTATGTGGAAAAATTAAATTTATTGATAATAATTTCAATTCGATTACTCATTCATATGCTTATTGAAAGGATTAATGATATATGTATGTATGTTTGTATGTATATTGTAATTTTTCGGATTACATTGAAAATACAATTAAAAAATTAAGTCTAAATGGCGATTGAATTATTCGGAAAGTGTGATCCTGATTTTCTGTTTACTCTGTCTCTTTATTTTATTGTAGACAATGTTCTTGCTATGAGAAATTTGCCTTGTTTGGGTGTCGCTAGTACCCCCGGACTTAACGGAATAGCGGCAAAGGCAACTTCTGCTGTGATGGAAGCCGCTGATGGAAACACTGGTACAGCACCACAGCAACCACATACCACTTCATCGTATTTTGCAACAACTTATTACCACTTAACTGATGATGAATGTATGTTCTCTATTTTCAACTTTAATATCGACTTCCATCCTATTTATATATGTCAAAAATATTCATACATACACACATACATAAGTACATTAATTCACATTATATCACAATAACATTCCAAATAACTTAAAAAACTCTTAGTTCGACGAAATGTATAGAACAGTTCAAAGAGTGAGACTTCTATGACTGTATAAAGTATACGCATCCTTAAGCAGCATCAACCCTTTTAAATTTCCGAAATCTAGAGTTCTGCTTACGTCAATAATCCAATGGTTATACCAAGTATGTTACTTTCATGTACTGATACAGGTGATTTTTGTATTTTGTTATAAACCGCTAATGTAAGTACGTTCTGTGTATATATTGGACGGATTCGAATCGCGATTTGCCTAGGCTGTATATTGTTGTGACAAATTCACATAAAATTCACGCTCAACAAGATAATAAACATGAATTCAGAAAATCGGATTAAGCTGTCTTGGTGGCGCAGGCTTTGTAACATAACTTATATAGGAGCGTCCCAGTTAGGTGTACTTGTTGCTGTTATATTGTTATAACCAAAATTGGTATCGGTCATGCACACTTGTTTTTTCAAATTCAAACGTATTTCTTTGATTTTCCCGGAATAAATAAAAATTCTTTGTAATTATTTAAAATTGGTATTTGGAATTTGATTGAATATAATAAATGATTGAATGCTGCTCATTAATAGCATTGATATACTAATTAATTGAATTATGTGGTTTTCTAGATCAACTTTTGAACTTTGGGGTTGCTCGTGTTTTGTCTGTCGTTACCTATATATTTTAGCCCCGTGCCCAATACGAATGAAAAGAAAGATAGATTTGTGTTAAGTTGTGAAAATTTCAATAAGTTCGGCACTAATTGTGTGAAGAAAGATCAAATCTATTGTTATAATGTCAAATAGATGTGACTTGGTCTCCGGACCAAACACAAATTCAGATTATGGTATGTTGCCAATTGTACTTCAAACAATACTCTACACAAGATAAATGCGTCCAACTTAAAACGCTGTCTATTCATTCAGTTCAAGACTCGATGAATACATTGAGATTATTAGAGCCTAAAGACTCATAGCAAAATGCTATTGATATATTGATCGATCACCCTCTTCTCAGTTCCGTTTTCGCTGCACAATCTCTTTGCTCCGCTTCTGCATTTGCTGCCTTCTTCCGATTTCCAGTATCCCGCTGTGCTGTTAAGTACTCTCAGTTCTTTGCTCACCGTTTTTATGTGTTATAGGTGTGTGAATGCGAATCAATACAATTATATTCCACCTATAATAATGATCTTGAAGGATCTACATTGTTCTGTACGTTTTCGTCTCGTTACAAATGAAAACAATTATAGACGATGCCGATGAAAGCCAAAGTCGATGACAACAAAAAAAAAAAAAATAAATAAACGAACAAAAGCTTCTCCCTATCTCGCTCTCATTGTTTTGTTGATTTTTATATTTTCTACTTGACGCACAACAAATTCCAATACGTCAAACGGCGTTCTCAGTCTCTCAACACTCATAAACCCAAATGAGCCTCCTTAGTGGATTTTCAGACAAACGACCAAAACGCGAGGACATTCATTGTTCCCTTAATTCCTGGTTTCTAGTGGTAGGTTCTCCCCTCAACGAATCGATCCATTAGAGAGAGAGAAAAAGGGAGAGAGAGAGAGAGAGAGAGAGAAGGAGAGGGCGAGAAAGGGAGAGCGAACGAAAAAATGCGCCAGAACTCTGTCCACTACTTTCTATTGTTTGACAACTCTGATTTGTGTTGCAATTATATTGTTCAACCCATATGGCAAGATGTTTTCTAGCCTTTGTTCGCCTTGTTACCTTTGGTAAATCATCGCATTACTAAATTTTCTACTGTACCAACATGTAACGTACGTACGCATATATGATTTAATGTGAATGAAAGTCCATTCATCAAAAAATAAGACGTTGTAAGGACATTTCCCTGACACAGTACAATGTTGCATTGTAATCGTAATTAAATCATTCAGAATTCAGTCCTTTTTATATATTCAACATAATTGCACATGTTTATATATGTATATACTTGATCATTCGTGCTTGCTTTGTTTACATTTTGAGCTACACTTACTTCTTTTTTGAATATATGAACATTAATTACATTTGAGTTAAGAATCATGTGATTGAGTCGATCTTACTTTATGTAAATGTTATGCTTATCCTATGTATGTAAATACATTTCATTAAATACAATATAAATTTAAAATTTGATTTGTGAATTAATTTAGTGCTATCAAAAAATCAAAGTAATAAAAATACATGATTGATTGATACATAATGTTCATATATTCCTACATTGTAATATTTTCTAAACTTGATATGTTGCTGGGTCCAATTTCATAGACGAACACTTAAACGCGTTTCCAAGTAAATGGTTGTGGAAATACTTGAATCCGTTGTATTTGGGATTAGCCAATGCGCACCTTTTTCTGCCTTTATCTTCTTTTTGAGTCAAACGATAGATATCAGGGGATAATTGACAGGTATTTTGATGCTCCACTGGTTGCAAGTAAGAATTGAATTGATTCAATCAAGGGAAATCAATACTAGGAAATTATGTATTTGAAATCTATGCTTCAATTGACTTTTAGAGACTGTATGCATTCCCTGAACTTATTGGCCTTGTCTAATTCAAATAAAAATCCACTGTAACAAAAAGCAAATTGGAAGATTTTTCAATAACAGAAAGGTATCTAATAAATTAAAATGATTTTATATATATATAAACGTTACATAAATTTGTAATGTTTTTAAAGTGAAAGTTTTAAAAAATATATTTTGATTTTAATAATGAAATTATGGCAATAGAACATAGAAGCCCAATTCCTTAATTAGGACCGAATATTTTTTGAGGTAGATTTTTTAAATTGTAATTATAATTTTAAAGTAATGTAAAATTTTATGTTAAATCGAGTGTAGCTTGAACCTATGTAATATAATATATAATTCGCGATAATTCGAATTACTTAACTAACAGGGGCAATTCCGTATTTTTACTTCAAAATGAATTTTAGAGGAGATTTGCGATATTGACTCTTCAAAAAGTTTTTTTTTTAATATTTCTAAATTAATTAATTAATTTAATTTTTTATTAAATTTTAATTTTAATTTTTTATTAAATTAATAAATTTAAAAAAAATAATAAAAGATAGATTCTTGATTAAAAGTCTCTAAGAATTAAACCTATATTCAAGATATTTTAAAATGAAATCGTGCTAAGGTTTGAGTATTTCATTTAAGAATCATTTTATATTCTGTGTACTTCTCAACGTAATTATTTCTCATGTTTCTTAAAAATACATATGTACTTATGTTGTGGGTTGACCATTCTATAAAATTAAAAAACGTAAGAAAAAATAGAATTATTAAAACATTAGTAACGTAGATTAATCAAATGAATGGATATTATTAAATCATATAATTATCACAAAACTAAGTACTTACAAACGATTCTGCTTAAATTATGAATATTTCAGGTCACAGTGGAGTCAATCAACTGGGCGGAGTATTTGTTGGGGGAAGACCATTACCCGACTCTACTCGGCAAAAAATAGTTGAGTTAGCTCATTCCGGAGCTCGACCGTGTGATATATCTCGCATCTTACAAGTTTCCAATGGATGCGTTAGCAAAATTTTGGGCAGGTGAGTAATTTGCCAGCGTTATCTTATCTGGTAAATCAATCCGAAATATTTATATAATTTCATACAAATTGTTCTTTGCGAAAGGTTTGAAAAAAAATTTTCTGGGCCTTTAAATTAAAACTTGTGGTTTTGAGTTCTGATTCAATATTTACTGTGTGTAATATTGTTTGTATATTGTTTATTTCATTCAACAATTATGTATTCGTTTCGTGGGGTAGGTGCAGAAAATGTCGATAACTTTGCACCGGGTGTCCTCTTAAATATGTTAAGAGAGTGTAAAACGTATCCCAAAGCGACTGTCGCACAAAAACTGTATTAAAAGAGCATTAATATTTAATTTCATTTTTTTATTGCGATTATATATCGTGGCGAACGTGCGGCATTCAAACGGCGGCTTGCCTAAGTTTTATCCATTTTATCGAAATTCGTAGCGGATAACTCAAAAACAAGTACTACTGGCCGTAACTCCGTATTCTGTATTCCATTGACGTTTGACAGACTAGTTGTAGCATTCACATCACGATGAATTTATTTATTACCTATTTAATTTCAGATATTACGAAACTGGAAGTATTCGGCCTCGAGCAATTGGAGGTTCAAAACCAAGGGTCGCCACCGCAGAGGTTGTTAGTAAAATTTCACAATACAAACGGGAGTGCCCAAGCATATTTGCTTGGGAGATCCGAGATAGATTATTACAGGAAAATGTTTGCACAAATGATAACATTCCAAGTGTAAGTATTATTTGTATAAAATCATTCTAAAACTCAAATGTAAATAAAATTGATTGATTTGGAACATGCAGGTGAAATGCTCATCGTGTTTATCTTAAAGCTAAAACAATACATTTAAAATAATCTTCTAATGTTTGCTGCTAACTACGCTGATGAGATTGAACTTACTGGCCATTTTGACCTTTGCATTGCAAAATTCGTACGTGGTAGCTTTAATGGACAATAAGGTCACAAATATATTCAAAAAATACAATTTGCTATATTTTTGTAGTGTTTCAAGATGCTTTTACACTAATGTTTTAGACACAATGGAGTTTGTAATCTATAAATGTGCATATCCTATATATATAAAAATTTGCTAAAGATTTTGGGCACACTATTTTGCGCCCCAAATTTTTAAATATGATTACCGAGTGTCATTATTGCTTACAGTAGGAAATAAAATAAGCAATACCAAAAAGTATTTTTGGTTATTCTTCTGTTATATCTGTCTGATCTCGGAGACTATAAGAGCTAGAGATACTAAACTTGGTACCATTATTGGTGTATGTCCTAAGCAGATTATGTTTATTTTAGATTTTTCGCCACGCCTCTTTCCGTCCCCTATAATCGGAAAAAACGGTTTGCAAGCGCCATTTTTAGGATAGAGTCTCTCTTGTATATACGAAGATAGCAACAGTCTCGATGATGCTCGACACTTTAGTCGATGCTCGAGACTTTAGTCGCGATCAGATGAAAAACTTGAAGGATATTAAAGAAACATTTCGTATTGGAAAATCCATCCAATGTGGTTTGTTTCTGGTGGAAAATGTGACCGGTATATTTTATGCGATATTTAGGATGTGATAGAATATAAATGTACAAAATAAACAAAAAATACTTTTTGGTATTCAAGCTGAGTTGTGGGTTTCTCAAATTCGAGCCCATTCGACTGTAGCTTTCAGACTTATTAAATTTTGAAGATAATACTATACAAATACAAATGCATATGACCAAGCTAAACCAAATAATATTGGAATATAAAAACCTGTTCGAATGCTCTCATTTAAATCTGCTTCGTCAAGGCGATCCTAACCACTTACTAAATTCCTAAAATAATGTAACTACCCGTGCTATTTCAATGAAATTTAAATAAATAATGTGTTCTCTATGACATTTTTTGATATTTAAAATTAAACTTGTAATAACTGCGGATAATGCCGCTGCTGTATAATTTAACTCGAGTACTATAGATGAAAGCTTGTGCCTTCGAGGATACATAAAGTTAAGCAACTTTATAATAATTTTAATCAATGAGTAAACATTGGAATTCTTAGAAAAGTCTCCAGATTGTATCATAAAACTGTGAAAAGAAAATTAATTGCATTTACGATTTCGACTATACGTTAAACAGTCAGTTAAACAATTTTATGTATATTGACATTTTTTAAACAAAAGAAAGAATGTATAGGTATTTGTGGTAAGCCATCAGATTTTGTTTTGCAATTCTCAAAGTCATTGAAATCTTTTGCGTTGTTTATGTAATTTTTTACTTATTTCTTCTCATTTTATTTTTAGTTAGCATTGCGATAATTTTCTTTTATTGCTTAAGTATGTAAAAAAATGAATAAAAGAAGCCAAGAAAAGCAAAATAAAATTGTGACAGTGATTCTAATGGCGCGCGATGAACATTTTCCCCATTGACAGTTGGGTGTGGAAAATGTGCTCATTCAAATAGAAAAGAAAATCTTTTATGTACATTAAGCGACAAAAAGGGAAATCAGTGTTGGGAATATATATGAAAAACGTACAATATTAAATAAATACAGCCCATGTTCCTTGCTATATACATACAAACCTAACCAAGACAGCCTGCTACCACAAAGCGTTAAGCGTTGAAATTCACGCGCAAGGGGGATATTACAATTTTTGGTTCGGTTTGTAACTAGAAACAGAAGCAGTAGGAAAAGATTGGGCGATTGAACGACAATAGACCTTTGACGGACTTTTGTGATGGGGTGGGGATGATGTGGAATGAGATGGGATTCTCTGACAATATAGTAGACTCGCTGAGGGGTGAAGGCGTTATTGCACGGATAGTTCCATAGCCTATAACCTTTATATACATATATACAAAACAAGAAAAACTTGAATAGTCTGTTATCAACATACAAATGTAAAGTTTATTACTATTCGTATTTTTGTCAATATGCCTAATAATATTGGAGACTTCTAGATACTATAGATTATCAGTGATAAACACTTAAAAATTACATTTTTTCCTTTATATTTAGAGCAGTAAGTCCGATTGAAAAGATCGCTGTATAATTTTAAAAATAATTGCTATGAAACGAATTTAAAACAGATGAAAACTAAATGCAATATTAAATCATATTCGTATATTGATGTTAAAAAAAAGATCTATACAATATTTAAGAAACAAAATCGAATTTTTTAAAATTCATTAAATGTTTTAATTATCAAGTGCTTTATAAGTTGGACGGTTCTGTTAGTTACAGCTAAATTAAATAAGTGATTCAATGTGCCCTAAATTTCTTGATCAACTTTTAACATTGAATCTCTTAAACTAACAGAATGCAGCTATTATTCGTAATTTTAAATTGTAACATGTCCTCACTGGCTGCACATGTATGTATTTATATTTATACGCTTGAAAAAAATACTCGTACCAATTATATACACACACGGTCATACAAATAATAGTTATGGCGCCCATTTTATATATCAAAAAGCGTTTTTTATAGCAGCGTCGGTTTTCGTTCCCTTGAAAGGACATTTCTGCCTAATTTTTCCAGTCAACTGCACTCTTCCCTGTTGTTCTTATTCGTTCATTTATGTGTGTTTGCTCGTTTTTTTGCTTTCTTTCCTTTTTTTTTTTTTGTTGTTGGCCTTTGCTGATTCTGTTGTGTTTTCCGTAGCTGTTGCTACGGTCTTTTTACTTTTTGAATTAATTTCAAAAACGTTGTCATGCGCAGGCATTGCCCTTAAAATAATAATGGAAGACAAATTCAAAAAAACAGCACCATAAAAGCTTGTGTCAGCTTTCGGAGAAAATTTGGTGTAGATTTTTTAGCTAAGCTCTTCGTCGTGAATATTCAAATTCCAATTCTTGGATAGCCATGTAAGTAATAAATAAAAGGCGGATGCATATTTCAGTCAAGAAGACTCTAGAAATTCCAGTGATTGTAAGAATTTTTGAATTTCTCGCTAATTCATGTTACGGGTCCATGTCCATAGAAGAACAAACAGTTTAATTATAGTTTTCAAATTATGAAAATCACAGAATATTGTTTTGAGATAATCTGATTATAAATAGTTTAAATTGAAAATGTGCCATTTTTCTTGTGGTTTCAGGTGTCCTCAATAAATCGTGTATTACGGAACTTAGCAGCACAAAAAGAACAGCAAAGTAGTGGACAGAACCAGACTATAAGTTCGCACAGCAATCCTAACGGTAGTCGAAATGGCACACCTAATACTGTTGGACTGTCTAGCGCGACGGGGTCTAATTCAACAAACGATTTGATGCAAACGGCAACACCATTGAATTCTTCGGAGAGCGGTGGAGCAAGCAACTCCGGGGAAGGTAGCGAACAAGAGTCGATTTATGAGAAGCTACGCCTGTTAAATACTCAGAACGGTTCGGTATTAGATGTTCAGGGTCAAGGTCAAGGTCAGCTTATTACAAGCATGCCGCACCATTTCAGTCCAATTCCGCCCCACGCAAACCACTCGCTTCAACAAAATCATGGGCACCATCAACAGCAGGGATGGCCACCTCGACATTATTCCACTGGGGCTTGGTATACATCACCTCCAAATAGCAATCAAGTTTCCACTTTGTCTGACGTTTTAACGTCTGCCTCTGGATATGACAATAGCAGAATAACAGTTGCGTGCCATTCTTCAAGTCCACGAACTGATCTTACAGATATTGGGGCGCCAAATGTTCATTTGAGCAACTGTACCATTACCGAAGACGACGCCATACTTAAAAAAGGTAAGATACTAGAATGTTACATATTTTAATTTCGTCAAATTTGGCGAATTAAATTGGTCGAAATAGAAATTTGCAAAACACACAACAAAATCTTTGATCCAATAAAGCATATGTATATATTCTGATCAGGTTAGCAAGCCGGACCCCCCAGCGGTCAGAGCGTCTCCATGAATAAGTAGATCTCAGCGGCAATAAAATATATGTATAACACATGCGCTAGTTTTATTGCAGTCGAATTTTTTCAGTTAATACTATCCTTCAAAAGACAGCTTTTAAAATTTCATGATATTCTCTTCATTAGTTTGTGAGTTATTGTGTTAAGAGTGACGCTACTTTTGTTTTTTTCAAAACAATGGATCAAAAACAATTTTGTGTTTTCATTTTACATTGCTTCTTGATGGGAAAATATACCGTACTAGCGAAGCAATGGCTTGAAAACTGTTATAGGGACTCCGCTCAATCAGAAACAACAATAAAACGTTGGTTTGCTGATTGCGTTGCTCTTGATGGAGATTACTTTAATGAATAAAGCTAATTTTGAACTAAAAAAATCATATTTTCTTTATGAGGCCCGGGACTTTTAAGCCAATGTGTTAGATAAATTATGTTTATGCAAATGCATATTTATATGAGAAGATATAATTTTCATGCGAATCCATAATGTGTCCACAATTCCAACAAATACTATATACTTATTAGTTTATTAATATTTATGTTAATTTAACAAATTTAAAAGTAAACATACGTCAAAATGTAAATTTTATATTTAACACATTTAATACTAATTTAACAATTTGCTAAATACGCTTAATTAATAAAAATATTGTTGATTTTACGTTTAAAAAGAAGAAAAACTTACAGTTCTGAACCCTTAAGTGTAAAATTTTACTTAAATATGAGCATTGTTAACAAACAACACTACCCATAGGGTAGCCGGGTATTATAACTTTGAGATTATAGAATATGTATGCAGCAAGCCCCATAAAATATATATACACATATATTCTTACTGAGTCGAAATAGCCATGACCATCTGTCTGTATGAACACCCAGATCTCGGACACTATAGATACCAAACTTGGTACCAGTATTGGTGTATGTCCTAAGCAGATCACGTTTGTTTTAGATTTTGGCAACGCCCCTTTCCGTCCTTTAAATTGAAAAAACTATTCGCAAGCGCAATTTTGAACCTGGTGTCTCAAATTTTGGTATATACAACTATACAGTCTTGATGATTTGGATGCGATCAGATAGAGTGGAAGTTATTCTAGAAACAGTGGTCTGTTTTTTTGGAGACAATGTCATCATGCATGGTATATTTTATACTTTATGAGATATTTAGGACGTAATGGAATAATGGAATAAACTAAAAATACCAAATATACTTTTTGATATGTTTTAGTGTATTCGAATTGGGGTATCTCACAGTCGAGCACACTCGACGAAGCTTTCTGTTTTTTTTCAACTCTTCAATTTGCACAATTTATTCAAAATCTTACTAAGACAACCAACGGACGAATATGATTAAGCCAACTCGGGTTTTAGAGCTCAGCAAAAGTATATATATTTAAAGGGTCGGAGATGTCTCATAATAAAAGTAATACTCCCCAATATTTATGTGCTTCGGTGTATTACAACTATATAAACAAATGTATAACAGTCTGCGCCGAGTGATTTAGTTAAGGCCAATCAAAAAGTGAGTGCTTAGTCACGTTCATTTTATATTTACGCATGCACGACAATTTTTAATACTTTCCTCTGCTACAACTATGTATAGTTGATTTAGAACCCAAGTAAAATAAAAGCTCAATGTCGTAAGTAAATAAGAAAGAAAATATGTTTTATTTTGATGTACGTATTATTCGTATTCATTAGTTGTTTTTAATTCAATTTAATCGTGCGTAAATCGGATAAAAGTAAATCACTGCGTCTGTCTTAATATTGTTTCCACATTTTAATATAACTCATATGTAAAAGTTGTATTGAAATACGTCAGGACAGAGCAATAATATGTAGGGTTTAGAAGTTTTAAAACTTTCTTTTTATATGATATGATATACATATACAAAATTATGCTAACATAAACATTTTAATAAAATTATATTATATATTTTGTTATTTTATAAAAACATCAATATTTAAGTTATACAAAACACATTGGCGTGTATTTACTGAAGCTCTAATAATTAGTTTAGCCACATCAACACAAAGTTTCTGAAAACCAAATCTCTGTGGGTAAATTTCGACCACTTGCTTGTGTATATTGTGTGTGTGTTTGTTTGTGCATGTCAGCAACTGTATCTGTATAATCCGCAATCTTCAGCCTTGGGCAAAACGGTAACGGGAGTTTGCTGTCGTACTTGACAAGGTCTTCCCTAAACCGTGTAGTTGGTTTAATACGATTTACAGACTCATTTTACAGGCGATGACACTTCATTAAACGCCAAACCGTTGGGGGTCGGGGGTGGAACCATAGTCGCAAGGGTTGCGCTGTGCGTACTGTGCGGAGCGTAGTATATGGTTATAAAACGTTCATAGCGTCGTGATGATGGGGTGCATAAATAGAAAAAGAACAAAAATACATATTTATAAAATCGTATCACATCGAAATCCTCATTCCACAATTGTGGCCTTATCAGTTGTGTCTCTAATGTATTTCACCAGGGACGACGAGCAGACGCTTTCTCCCACTTACTTCAGTTGTCTTTTACTCTCGTACTCTTGTTTAATCTTCCATACTCCCTTATCTCATCGGTGCTATCTGTTTCTTGATGTCGTTGTTGTTGTTGGCTGTCACATTGCAGTTTATTTGGCAAGTGACATGTTCCCTGAACTGGACTTGGTTGAGCCCCGCAAAAACCTGCGGCATGTCTCAGAGCTATCAGCATCTATTTGCTCTGTCACATTCACTAATGTTCAACGCCAGTTACACTCTCATACAGGCAGCACACATACATGTACGAAAGGTGACAAGCTGAGATCTAAATGTTGTGGCTTGCGGCATCTTTGATGTCGATGTGAATAGCTCTCATTTTCAAAAGTTTCATTTACCAAGTAATCTTGTTTGCTAAAAATAAAAACTTTATTATGCTCATAAATACAATGTATCGTATGTGGAAGACCAGATTTTATGGTGATGGTGAAAATTAAGTAGTTTCATGTATGAAACATCAATATTACGAATTATTATTATTATTATTATATTTGTAGAGCTTGATGGTCATCATTCCGATGAAACTGGCTCTGGAGAAGGTGACAATTCAAACGGTGACACATCCAATACTGGAACAAATGAAGATGATCAAGCTAGATTGATATTAAAAAGAAAATTGCAAAGAAATCGCACATCATTCACAAATGAACAAATTGATAGTTTGGAAAAAGGTAAACTATTTCTTACCTTAGTATTATTAGTAGCAGAAATATATTAGAAGACGTCAACAGATGAAAATCTGATATATAAATATTTCCATATTTCACACACTGTGAATTCCCTTACGTCGCTATTTTGAAGCGTAAAACCTTATTGGAAATATATATTAATTATGTATATTTACTTACTGAGCAATTGTTGTACAAGATATAAGGTAATTGCTCAGAAGTAGTAATTTTAGAACAAAAGATATCACGACTTTTGTTTATGTAATCCATGTAGATACTTTATACAACGGTAATTCTCTATACTATATACTTTAATTAATACTTTCATTTTATTAATTATTTAGAGTTTGAAAGAACGCATTATCCAGATGTCTTTGCACGTGAACGATTAGCTGGTAAAATTGGATTACCTGAGGCGAGAATTCAAGTTTGGTTTTCAAATCGACGCGCAAAGTGGCGTCGTGAGGAAAAGCTGCGAAGCCAACGTCGAACTCCAAACTCTACGGGGACGAATGGAACATCTTCCACTTCATCAGCAACAGTTTCAATAACCGATAGCCCCAACAGTCTAGTTGGTTGTTCTCCTCTTTTAGTAGCTTCTAGTAGCAGTAAGTAATCATAGTTAACTTCATTGATCTATTTGCTTTATTGATTCATTTTCTTTTGCTGCCGTATTATTTTTAGATAAAATAAAGTTTTTGTTTTCGCATGCTAAATTCTATTTGTTTTAACAAATGTTTATAAGACAATTTTTATTAAACACGTAAAGCAGCGGTTACTTATAAAATTTCGGGTATCCCAAATAATACACAGTTGAAGCAAAACATTTGATTAATAATGAATAATAAATAAATTTATAAATGTTGGTTCTTTATGTTATACTAGCACTCTTCAAAATATAATTCAAAAAGAACTAGTCAGAAAACTACAGAGTGTACTCGACTGTGATATACCCGCTACCCAGCTCAAATATAATAAAATATACCAAAAAGTATTCTAGGGTATATTTGTACATTCATACATATATTTGTACATTCCATCACATCCTAACTATCGCATAAAGTATACAATATACCATGCACGGTCACATTGTAAACCAGAAACAAGCCACGTGCAGCTGCCTGTGGATTTTCCCATACAAAACTGTTTCTTGAATAACTTCCAATAACTTTTCATCCGATCGCGACCAAATTATCGGAAATCATCGAGACTGTTATTATCTTCGAATGTGCCAAAACTCGAGACTCTATCTTTAAAAATGCGCAAGTAAATCGATTTTTTCGACTTTACGGGGGCAGAACTGGGTGCGGCAAAAAACTCAAATACACTTGATCTGCATAGGACATACACCAATACTGGTAGCAAGTTTGGAATCTCCAGCTCTTATAGTCTCTGAGATCAAGGTGTTCATATAGACAGACAGACAGACGGACATGGCTATATCGACTCGGCTAGTGACCCTGACCAAGAATATATATACTTTATGGGGTCGGAGATGCTTCCTTCTGCCTGTTAAATACATTTCCTAAAGTCACAAAGTTATAATATCCTTCTACCCAATAGGTAGCGGATATAAAAATAAAATAACAATATTACTTAATCAAGGATAAAATAACAAGCCCTGTTAACCCGAATTCAATCTGAACATTTAAAACTCTCTGTCTGGGTTACATTCCATGTAAATCAATTAGAAACTTCCAAACTCGCAGTATTATTATATTTTAGTATCGCGGGAGCTAAAATTTGTTTTTGGCAACATGGTTTATTTGTTATCAAAGTCAAACTTAAGTTGAAGTATAATCCCAAGAACAGGATTGGAATAGTGAAGCTGCCCGAGGGAAAGTACATAATGCCTCTAACAAACAACAAACCTTTGAGTGATGTGTCCGAGGATAAAGTTTATTTCCTTTCAATTTTACTAAAATTTAATGTTAAAGCTCTCTTTAAAATTATGATTTGGTCAGTCAGTCAAGACAATATGAATCGATCAAATTTTCAAAAGCACAATATTAATATATCTTCTGAAATATTTATACAGGCGGTATAAACTCTGCAGCATCACCACATCCCATATCAACACCAACCGGCGGGTCTGAAACTTCTGAAGCACACATTTCGACTTCAGGGAGCGGTCTCCAAATTCGAGCTGGAACTCATGGCTTTGAAGGTTGTCGCATAAATGAAGAACCCGCTGGCGCTGCATGTTCTCCAGGAGTGGGAGTTGATCAACATCCACATCATCATCACGTTTCTCATGCACTTGTCCAATCTGTATCACCGCGCATTAATTTCAATAGTGGCTTCAGCAATTCAATGAGTGCCATGTATTCGAGTATGCATCATAATACAATATCGATGAGTGACGGATATAGGTAGGTAGTGTATTCTTATTTCGTAATATAAATATCGGGTGATAATTTACTAGGCAGTTTATTCATTGACATTAATTCAAATAAATTGTTGATCGATGTTCTGATTTCTTCTTGCATTTTCAAGTTTTATCAAATTTTCGGAGAACAGTACTTTATAGGAATTGGATTTTGAAACATCATTTTCGGTGTACATACATATGTATTTTTTTATGGTATTGGGGATTGTTCTCAGTCTACATATCGTACTTAAGAGATGTACTTGGTCTTATTGTTTTTAAGTGTGATTTTTGTCTTTTAAATCATGTATATTATTTTTTTTTATTTTGAACTATATTGTGTAAGCATATTACAAATAATTTCCAATTTCAGTTCGGTTTCATCAATAACCAGCTTTAGTCATCCAACTGTGGGGTCGTTAGCACCGCCGTCACCGATTATGCAGCAGAGAGACCTAACACCACCATCAATGTATCCATGTCATATGCCACTATGTCCTCCGCCCATAGCTCCTCATCATCTGGTTGGTATTGGTGTGGGCGTCAGCCTAGGAACAGCTTCAAATGAAAGTGAAACTGTCAGAAGTAGTCCAACAATAACAGCATCTAATTCACATGGCTCAAATGGAACCGAAAATGTTAATAATGATGTAGCTGATTATGAAGCACATTCAAATTATGGATTGCCACCACCTTCACCGCAAGTAGCAACATCAGCAGCACCAAGTGTACCAAGCAACTCTGGTTCCCAACACCAACATATGGAACAACCTCGCCAAACGACTTGTAGTCCCATACCGATGAGCCATGCACCAGGGTTTGTCAACGATAGTACATCACCTTCAATATCATCATACGCACACATGAGCTACAACTATGCAGCGGCGGCAGCAGCCAATAGCGTGGCACCACCTGGCAGCAATCACAATAATTCACATGTTTCTGGAAAACAACAGTTTTTTGCATCATGCTTTTATTCTCCATGGGTTTAGGAATTGCTTTTTTTTTGTAAAAATAAGGCAAAACTAGAAACATACAAAATATTTGCTATTTATCAAGAATCGCATAAATGTCTAATTAAGAAAAAAGACTTAATATCGATAGAGAACTTGAGCATCACAAAAAAAAAAAATCGAATTTACATATCTCCAGCCCAAATACTTATTAAGAATGGAGGAGGTAGAATATTAATGTAAATGTGAATTTCCGCCCAAGCATTACATCAGCCGGTATAGTTATTGTAGTGATTGAATTATATAATTTTTGTTTTGCAACTAATGACTTAAATTATTTTTAATAATTCTTTCAGTGGCTCATTTCAATGTCTGACTTATAAATAAGTCTATTGATAACGATCAATCAAAACCTATATTTCGAAATCAATAGTTGTACTTTTAAGCAATGAAAAATACATATATAAGAAGTCTGAGATAAGAAAGTTCAATATACGCCTCATAAGTTTAGGGCCAACCAAAATTTTTTTTTAGTTACTCTCCTTTTTTTCAACATTTCTACCATTGGATAACATCGTATACCTTACGATATTTTATAAAGGTCTGCAGTTTTGTTTATCAGGGGAACAAATACCGTAAATGAGAAAACAATAACAATGTCATAGGCTTTGAATAGTGTCATTGATGGTACCGAATTTATTTTTCTTTATTGTATTTAAGATTAAATAAACACCGAAATCATTTGTACACAAGAATCCATATAATATGCTGATTAATGACAATCTTGTTTCGATATTGTAAAGAATTACTGAAAGGATAGTAGTATTTTGCACAAAGAAGAATTCGTTTTAACTATGTGAGTGCAGGAAACAAACTTGGTACCAGTATTTGTGTATGTCGTAAGCAGATCATATTTATTTTAGATTTTTGCCACGCTATTTTCCGCCCCCTAAAATTGGATAAAACGATTTTGCAAGTGCAATTTTGAAGCTAGAGTCTGGAATAATCCTCACATTTATAGTTTGAAAAATCAAATTCAAATTCTTTGAAAATTCAATAAATAAGTCAATGAATGATTGTGTCAAATATTTGTAATTATCAGATGGTAATTATCTTACCGATTAAGTCTTATCAACTGTTAGTTACTTAAGTTCTGTGAAAATATCATTATTATAATAAAATAAAAATTCTATTCTAATTCAAACAAGTCAGAAAGCTACAGTCGAGTGTGCTCGACTGTGAGTTACGAATATACTAATATATACCAAAAAGTAGTTTAGGTATTTTCTGTACATTTGGTACATTCATATTCCATCACGTACTGAATATCGCATAAAGTATAAAATGTACCATGCACGTTCACATTGTCCAGAAACAAGCCACGTGCAGCTGCCTATGGATTTTCCCATACAAAACAATTTCTTGAAAAACTTTCAAGTTTTTCATCCGATCGCGACGAAATTCTCGGGAATTATCAAGACTGTAATTATCGTCCCATATACCAAAATCTGAGACCCTATCTTCAAAATTGCAGCTCGTTTTTTCAATTTTGGGGGGGCGGAAAGGGCCCAATATCTAGACTAAACTCTAGCTGCTCAGGTCAAACACCAATACTGGTACCAAGTTTGGAATCTCTAGCTCTTTCAGTCTCTGAGATCTAGGTGTTCATACAGACAGACAAACAGTAGGATATAGTTATATCGACTCGGCTGGTGACCTTGACCAAAAATATATATATATTATTGGGTTGGAGATGCTTCCTTCTGCCTGTAACATGTATTTCCTTCAGTCATAGAGAACGAACGAAGAACTCCATATATTTTTGTATGAATTGGTGAAATTTGTTCTTTGTGTATCTGTATTTAATGCATAAATTCTATGGTTTGTCATATCTAATTTACTTTAATTTATTATGAAATAAAGAATAGCGGTTATAGTTGATAGTCAGTTTTCAGTGAGCACAAATAAATGTATTCCCACAACATGCATCCCAAACTACACCAATTTACTTATTTATGATATTGATAGGTTATGATTTTCTATTAAATGGTAATTTTGTAAGACAATGATAGAAATCCTATCGTGCAAAAAGTATGGATTTTCCCAGATTTATACTAAAATTTAAAACTGTAATGCATGTTGAAAGCAGAATAAAAGTTTCGCAGTATTAAGTATATTTTCACAATGCCTTACGATATATTTATTTGAAATAATTTTGAATTTATTGTATATAATTTCAAATGTAATATCACAGATGTAAAAATGGAATAGTGACAATTCAATATTTTCTATTAAGATACCAAATTTGTGTCAGTTAAAAAACAGACCTTACAAATTTTATATTAAATTCTAAAAAAGAAAACTATTAAACGTTAAATTGCAGGTGTACTATTAATATTGAATAATATTAATAATAATATTGTATTATTATATTACTAAATGATGAAAATACAAATCTGAATTCATTAAGCAATGGAAAAAGGAAGATAAAGTCAAAAAATCAACATTGTATTAAAAAATTAAATTAAATATTTGAGTCTAAAAATATGAGATATTTATTATAGGAAATTGATGTATAAATAATTCAAAGCTGTTATATAATTGAAAAGAAAACATATGACAAATATGCAAACTAACTGCATTACTTTTTTAAATCTTAAGTATATAGGGTGCAAAATATTGCCAACCCATTAGCTTCTTCGAAGTATTTTGTGCGGTCTAATACAACTACATTTATACGTAAAATTACTAACGACGTTTAAATTGTCTTGCGATTTGTCTTCAAAATGTGTGTAAAAATTATATGCAGTAGTAATATTGGATGCAATTAACTATTATTTTTTGCAGGAGCTATCAATTTTGACAAATTACATCATATTTATATGTATACATTTAGATGAGTAAAGTATTAAATGTATTAGGATCACTCCGTAAACGGTTTAAAGGAACTTTGCAGCATAAAAATATGAATTTTGAAATAAACATATAAAAATGTTTGTATTCAATTTTGTTCGTGCACTCCTCCGCCACCGCGAATCGAAACAAGAACGAACATTTTTGTCGACAGTGCCCAACTACATGTCCCGTCATCTATAATTTGCAGTTCATTCAATTATTACTAATTTTTTAGAATGTATTTTTGTGACTTCAGGAAATGTATGTAACAGGCAGAAGGAAGCATTGCCGACCCCATAAAGTATATATTCTTGGTCAGGGTCACCAGCCGAGTCGATATTGCCATTTCCGTCTGTCAGTCTGTCCGTCTGTCTGTCTGTCTGTATGAACACCTAGATCTCAGATTCTATAAGAGCTAGAGATTCCAAACTTGGTACCAGTATTGGTGTATGTTCTACGCAGATCAAGTTTAATTTAGATTTTTGCCAAACTCAATTCTGCCCCCTAAAATTTTTTAGCACCATTTTAAAGATAGTCTCGAGTTTTGGCACATACGAAGATAATAACAGTCCCGATGATTTCCGAGAATTTGGTTGCGATCGGATGAAATGTCATTGGAAGTTATTCAAGAAACAGTTTTTTATGGGAAAATCCATAGGCAGCTGCACGTGGCTTCTTTCTGGTGGACAATGTGACCGTGCATGGTATATTTTATACTTTATGAGATAGTTAGGATGTAATGGAATATGAATGTAGAAATATACCGAATATACCAAAAATACTAAAAATACGTTCTGGTATATTTGAGCTGGGTAGCGGGTATATGACAGTCGAGCACACTCGACTGTAGCTTTCTGACTTGTTTTATATATTTATATTATGTTTAGTATTATTTATTGCCACTTTTAAAGAATTACGACGAGATGCCAAATTGTGATTGGAATTTCTCAAAATATTTAAATATTAAATTTATAAAATATATACATATAATTATTTAAATTACATTTATTTTCAGATGCGTACATGAAAATTTAACATCATAAAACAGCAACATCCATTAAAAATTAAATTCAAAATGATGCTCCAATTGTCATTAAAAAACAATATATCGTTATGATACACAAAACGGTTAAAATAAAAAATCTAAAACTGGAATCTTATATAACATAACATTTAATATATTCTCACGTATTCTTCAAACTAATTGATATGGGTGTTTCAATATGTAATAAATGACTGGAATATTTACCCTCTTATTATTCTCGAAATTGGTATCTCATTACTTAAAGAACCCTCTATTAATAACTGCTTTGGTTAAGTTATTCAGTAATTTGTGGTTTACGAAATTGTAATCCAAATTATACATGAATGTAAGCTACTTAATTAAAACACTAACTCAATTTTACTTGCAGAAGGGCATTTTGCTTTATAAATAAGTTTTAATTTGAGTGAATATTTATTAAACTTTAAAATTGAAAGCACACATGTTATTAATTATATTCATTACTTATAGAGTTGATGAGTATTATAACTTTGTGCCACCAGGAAATCTATTTTACAGGCAAAAGGAAGCATCATATTTTAAGATTTAATTAAATAAATAATAAATTGATGAACAAATCTACACGATTTTAAATTGAGAAATGTGAACCAGATGTTGAATCATTAAGTCAGAACCGATTCGCAAATTTATAGTTCCAAAACATTTTTTTTTAATTTTGAGTTTTTAAATGTTGCTTCAAGACTTGTTTTATTTTAGAATTGAGAGCATAATTTTTCACTTTGTAAAGAAATACTAAACTTTAAAAGAATATCATGTCCTAAGAAGATCAAGTTTGTTTTAGATGTTAGCGATCCTTTCCTGTTTCTCAAATCGAAAATAAAATGAATCATCGATAAAGAGTCTCGAATTTTAGCACGCATAATAATATAGGCTCCCGATTGGGATTATTTGAAATTAGATGAAATTGGACGCAAAGTTAAGAAATTATTTCAGACATAATATTGTAGTGGATAGTGTAACCGTGTATGGTATAATTTGTACTCTAAGAGGTAGTGTGATTGAATATCGATATACCAAAACAACCAAATATGGATTGTGTGTAAGAAAAAAAATTCAATTTGAATGATGTTTAAATCCAGAAGCAATGCATATATAGAGGATAATATATGGTTTATTATACCCGCTAATCAGAAAACAGTTTTGTATGGGAAAATCCATATGCAGCTGCACGTGAAGTGTTTCTGGTGAACAATGTGACCGTGCATGGTATATTTTATACTTTATGCGATATTTAGGATGTGATGGAATATGAATGTACAAATACACCAGATATACCAAAAATACTTTTCGGTATATTTTAGTATATTTGAGCTGGGTAGCGGGTATATCACAGTCGAGCACACCCGACTGTAGCTTTCTCACTTGTTTATATATACTGATATTCCACCACATCCTAAATATCTCATTAGATATAAAAAATACCATGCTAGTTATAAGTTTGATTGGGGTCGGAGATGATTTCTTCTGCTTGCTATATAAATATCATGGAATCACAAATTTAAATACTCATCTGCCCTATGAGTAGCGGGTATACCAATTCCCCAACTTCAAAGATATTTTGTCGGGATGTCTTACGGCTTTTAAGCTGAGTTTGCTGAGTGTTAAACATTTTGTTTTCTGATTATTCTCTTTAATCTATTCGTTCTATCATTTGATTATACTTAAATTTCGATTACAATACATCTTCTAATAATGTTTTTTTATTAGTTAATGTCTTTTATTAGAAATTTTTAGGAAAACCACCGATCGAACTAGGAATCGAAACCTTCACACGGAAAACGGCGAACTACCAAAACGCCAAAGAACTTCTTGCGTGGACTTCGGTAAATTGTCAGCGTGTACGGCACAAGAAATATAAATCTTGAGGCCTTCGTCACGAAATAAGAAAAACGATTTGCGCTAGTTTCTGGTTGCGCTGTTGGTAATTTTCATAAGTATACACATACACATACACACTAAATGCACAAGCATGGGCATGAGAAAACGCATACATGGAAACGAGAGCACAGAGCAACGAAATACATCCGTTCACATCATTCCGCTGTCGATCTACGACTAAACAGAGTTTGTGATGTTCGCTGTGTTCGAACTTCGAATTTCGAAATGAACCGAACGCTTTGTGGTTCTAATCGAACGCTCGTCTTCTCTGGGGTTGCAAATTGCAATAATGTTGTTCGAAGTGAACTCACATCGTTATGAGAAGTTGACACATCTATGTATTCTATAGGTAGGTGTAAGACCATATGTTATCTGGACTGGACTCTGCTTCATTTTATAGAACATTTATGTTTTAGCGGAAGAGCGTTTCGGTCACGTCTATTTCTTTATCTGGCTTATACAAAATTTGACATTATGCCCATCGCGATAAATGCATCTTTCGATTTTTGCATTGGGAATTTTATCTAAAGCTATAAAAGTCAAGGGGAGATTAGTATTTTGTGACACTTGTTCCATAGAAATACTGTCGTAACTTTCCTAATTCCGACACTTTAGCTTCTGAAGTTCAGTTTATTGCGGTAATTTGTAATAAACATTTAATACCGTATTAGGAAATATGTACTCTTTCTGGTTTAGTGATCTTGTTTCCAAGATCGTGAAAATTTTGTAATATGCCTAACTACCTTGGAAACAAAAATTTCATTAGCCTCTGCCGTTTGCCGCGTGTTCACTTTCATATTAATTGAATTCGGAAACAGACTTTTCTATGTCTAGCTCAACTTCACATCTAATATGGGGGTCCGGAATTATTCTTCTATAAATTTAAAATTGTGGTGATTCTAAATTTTTTTTGCATTCAGAAATTATTTGTTTTAACCCATTCTCTTGTTTTGTTGTGCATTCTCAACCATATCTTTAATTATATTCCATGTAATAAACTACATTTCCATGTAATAAACTAGTTCACCATCGTGTTTCACCTCTCGCTGGGAATTCACGCACTGAAACACACAAACACATCTAGCGAATAAAAAAATAAAGGAAAATGGTGTCATTTTTGAAGACTATGTTCGAAAATTTCGTTTATTGGCTTCGTTGCTTAACAATAATTATAATTAATATTTGCATTTTTTTTTAAATATTGTATAGTTTTAAATATACAATAAACAGTAACATTGTCATCAAAGGAATTACACATTTGCAGTTGCATATGAATTTGTTCTATACAAAATTTTGTTGCTTTTTTAAGAGGCGAGGGGGCGTGGTCAAAACATAAAGCAAACAGAAAGTTTGGTATCTAACTGTTGACAGATTAAGAATATATATGCAAACATTCTAACCTATTGGTACCGGATAAAAGAAAAACCTATGATCAGCTCATCCCCTCTGCCAATCGCCTGATGTCCATACACTAGTATACGTTCAATGCAATGCAAAAAATGTAGCGGCAAAAGTGAAATAAAATATTTGAATTAATTTAGCTTGCGAAGACAGTCGCATTAACATAAAATTGTGATTTTTGTAGGAATAAATAACAACAGCGAGAAACCTTGTCTATCTGATAACGTTACACTTAATTTATTTTCTTGGTATTGACGAATCAATTAGTTAGTACAAATTATATCATATATTAAGCTCTTGGTCATGCACATTGAGATATGCTATTTTAACTAAGTTGATATAAGCATATTTTCAAAATATACCAGAGACTATCGATTAAATATAAAAAATTGCTTTTCTCAAAAATCCATGAATGCCCTCTACCCTAGCGTATCCGGTACAATAAGCGACAAAAAGTATGTTGCCGCAAGGTATTTTTCAATCATAAATGCAGTGTGCTATAAATACGTGATATAAATAAAAAAATAATGAGGAATCGTTGCCAAAAATAAACAGTATTTTATTCTTAAATTCTATGTACATTCATTTCCAATATTGTCTTGACGTGTCCGTACATCCACATGAACATCTCTATCTCAGTAAACTAAAAAAGAGAAGTTTTGCGTAGGTCGCTATCCTTAAAGTCACTTATTTTGAAATTTGTATATCCCCTAAATTTAAAATTAAGACAAAGAATCGACATCCCATATACATATATTTAGAGGCGATAATCTTATACCGATCGGAACATTTATATGTATATATGTTTTGTCGATTAACAAACTCTTCGCAGCGCCGTTCATGCATGCCGTCAAAATTTTTTGTAAGTCAGTGCATAATTACGTTCTTTTGTTAGTTTGGTCAATATTTACTTCGACTACAATATGATTGATCAACAGGAGAACATTTGTAAATATAATTAATAAATTATAGTTTTTACGCTATTGTGAGCTTACAAGTGAAATACAGTTTTTTACCCATATGTGAGTATCTAAAATGATCTAATTTTACTTTTATGAAAAACTACTGTCTATTGTGGCGCGTGAGTTGTGATACATACATGTGTATGTTCTACATGTGTAAATATGTGCATACATATACATATGCAAATAAATGTGTGCTGGTACAATTGGAATTCTCAAATGAAATGAAAGAGAACAAATGCAAAGAATATGAAGAGAGGAGCAATTCAGGAAATGTTTGATTCTTGATGGTGAAGACGCATTTCAATAATATAGAAATTCAGTAATAGTTTAACACTCGGGGAGTTCGCTTCGTTTTACACGCAAGGATAATTGTTGTGCTTTGTATATTGCACTGTGTTATCTGTAGTCAAGTTGTACGTATCGAATAAGTTACATACACTACTTAAAAATCAGAATATAATCCATTATATACAAATAATATTCATACGACAATTTGCATATATCTTGATAACAATATGTGAGTGGAAAACTGTGATTATAAGAAGTGCGAGTGCAATTAAAGTGATCATATAAACACATAATTATGAAATAAATATATTTTAATTCTTATTCTGTGATGTCTAAGGAACAAATTTATAAATAAACATCTTTGAATATATTCACATATACATATGTATGTATGTATATCGACATCTGTATATATATGTGTACGCATGTTGTATGTTTATGCATAATAAGTCAAATTAAAAACTAAAAGAGATGTGTCTATTCAAGGAATTGTGTAACAGTTGTGGGACGTAAAAATAGAAATGCTTGAAAATACCAAGGAGAGGTGAAAAAGTTGTGTTAACAGCTAAGTAATGGCTTAAGTATACATCTATTTACATGTATACATTTAACGAATATGTAGATATTAATTTAGCGCCGAACTGCATATGTGTGTAGATACAAATCCACACTCATCTATTTGTATATAGTAGCAAGTAATTCTAAACATATATACATATTCAAAATACATAAGTGAAGTATTTGTAAGTGGGAAACAAAATGTGCACAAATTTAAATTTTACTGTTCTGGCTTTTATTTTTTTTGCGTCCTCCATTATATATGTAGATGCATATGAATATGTATTAGTGAATTTGGCAATTTTGTATATGCACTCAATGGTCGTCGATTGTAGACTTCTATAGATTACATCTATTTATTGAATTCAAACTTTCATTAAACTTTATTTGGTGTGGATTTTTCTCCTGGCATTATTCCATTCCGTTAATTCATATGTACACATAAGAATATATGTACATGCTCTATATATATATATGTATAGAGTGACTACATCTGTCTAAAAATAAACTGGCAACTCATTTAAAAATTTCATGTGTGGTGAATTTTTTTGTTTTTTTTTTTCTATGATATATTTTGAGAAGAGAAAAACTATCAAATTTCAATTTTCCAAAATATATTGATGTCGTGTGCAAGGTTTTAACTGTCTTCAAATATATATATATATATATATATATATATATATATATATATATATATATGACATAGTATACAGATTTACATTTCTAGTTTTGATGTAGTAATTAAATTGAGCTAACATAGTTAGTTTATAACAACTATATTTATTTGTCACTTCTTCCATCCATTTGATCACTAAGTAAAGTTATTATTCAGATAATGGCTTCACCAATTCTAGGAAATATATTATTATTAATGTATCGGTTACCTCTAGCTGAACTAGAGCTAGAGGTTTCACGCGGTTGGTTTCTGGTGAACAATGTGACGGTGCATAGTACATTTTATACTTTATGCGATATTTGGGATGTGATGGAATATGAATGCACTAAATATACAAAAAATACTTTTTGGTATATTTTAGTATATTCGGGTAGTCGGTATCTCACAGTCGAGCATACTCGACAGTATCTTTCTGACTTGTTTTTTTTTCTAATGTGCTGAATTAGCGTGGTGAAAATCTAAATGCCCAAGTTTAGATCTAAAATTAAAAACTATGAGAATTGAAAAAAAACTAAAATTGTATTTTCACATTTGTTACATTTCCTGAGGCTATTTATTGTGTATTTACTTATTTATTATTTTTGAAAAAAATTGCCTTCCTTATAAAATTTGAAAATATTCCGAAATAAAACTTTCTGGCAATTTTTTGACTACAATCAAAATCATTGCAACAAAGTTATCAATATCCGTGTTTATGATGCTATGATTATTGTGATGAACTCTTTGGAAGTAAAAATTACATTAGGAAAAATGGCGGAGCCGAAACGATTGTGTAATCACATCTAGGACCTAGTCTCATTATTAATACGGAATTCTTCTTCTCTAGGGTCTTCTAGGATCTCATTGACGAAACAAAATACATCTTAAGTGCGTGATCGGATATGACTCATCTGCCTATTCTTCTGAAATTGACCATTACATTCCCTAATACAGAATAATTACAGAATCTTGGGTAATGCAGAAATTATCTACCTTAAATACTGCTATGAAAATCCATATTGTACATAAGAAAGATGTACATACAGCTGTGTTCATTGAAATAGCAGTGCGACAGAAGCGAAGAAATAAAACGGTACATGGACTATATGTATATGTATGTTTTATTATGAATGAAACGCGTTTTAGCAGATTTTTGTATTGCAAAATGGTAAGCCATGTCATAAATTGGCCGATTTTCAACAGGGAAATTTTCGAAAATTTGTTGAGTGGGCTTACGTGGGTAAACGGACATTTTTATTTTGCAATATTTTTAAATTTATTGAGATGGGTAAACGATAAGTTCTTAACAATCATTAAGATTTTCGATCACTTTTAGGGTAATCTATCCCAACTAGGTAAACAAGTAAGAAAGCTACAGTTGAGTGTGCTTGACTGTGATATACCCGATATACAGTAAATATACAGAAATATACCAAAAGGGATTTTTGGTATTTTTGGTATATTTGTAGATACATATTCCATCACGTCCTAAATATCGCATGAAGTATAAATTATACCATGTACGGACATATTGTCCACCAGAAACAAGCCACGTGTCGAGAATCATCGATACTGATATTATCTTCGTATGTGACAAAACTCGAGACTCTATCTTTAAAATTGAGCTAGTAAATCGTTTTTCGATTTTAGGGGCGGAACTGGGAGTGGCAAAAATCTAAAATAATCTCGATCTGCGTAGGACATACACCAATACTGGTAGCAAGTTTGGAATCTCTAGCTCGTATAGTCTCAAAATGCTCACAATCGAATGTCAATGTAAAAAATTTCCTTCATGAAATAACAAAAACTTCTGCACTAGGCGCATAATATATATATATAAGTATATAAGTATAAGTTGCACGTTTAATTTAAAATTTATTACGTTTATTTCTTTAAAGAGTTAAACAGCCTGACCCCTTAACGAATAAAGAGAATCTTCAGCATGGGGGTGGCTGAAGATTTCGCTCCCAGCTTTGTGAAAAAACCACAATTGCATCAGGAAGACGACGGTAATCGTTTAATATTTGAATGCCAACTTTTGTCGGCCCCAAAGCCGGATATCGAATGGTTTCGTAGTGATAACAAATTATCAGAGGATGATCGAACCAAATTTAAAATCCAACCAATTGGGGACAACAAATTTACGGTAGTATTAGAATTGGATGATGTCGTTGAAACCGATGCTGGCCTTTACAAGGTGAAAGCAAAAAATAAATCGGGAGAAGTATCTGCATCAATTAATTTAAACTTCACACGTAAGTATACATTTATTAAACTATTTTTTGTTATGTCATTTTGGATTTCTGTCAAACAAAATGCGCAAATTTAATGCTCCCTTTTTCGCAAATGTGATATACTTAATATATTTATTACATTAATCATTATTTTTTACTTAACTGATTGAATCAAAAATTATAAGAGCTATGAGGCTGATATCATTTAAACCGCTTTTATATATATATATATATATATATATGAATATATACTATAATGATATAGTTCATAATAGTGTAATGTAATGTATTAGTTAAATCTATTCAGCTCAGTGCTTAAGGTTGAGACCTTTTCTCATAAATTAAATGGTTCTCAAAGTCTCTAAAATCCATTAAGCATCAAGTAATAACGTGATAGAAGAGGAGTGAAAAGATTTGATGCAAAATTGCGAAAACGGGAGTGTTAACGATCTGTGTCAAAATTGACACAACTGAAAACATATATTTAGAATTTAAATTTTGGTCAACCTAAATTTTAAATCTACAACCAAAAAATTTAATCATTGTGATTAAAAACAGCATTTAAAAGTCATCACAAGGCATTTATTTCAGTCAAAGTTAGCCCTTTGATTATATGCTATGGATTATGATCGAACATAAGTCGGCTTTATGCTTTGAAATTACAAATTGTACTCCGATCATTTTATATTTCATTCACAATGTATTTCTGTATTTATGTACTTCTCACATTATTGTTCAGCTGCTGACGAACCAAAAGAAAAGTAAGCAAACTCAATTCAATTTGTTTTTACCTAATTTAATTAAATAGTTTATTAGCCATTAATATTACTTGGCTATTTTAAATGAATGGAAGAATATTATAATAGTGCTTTTTTTCCGTCATTGCTTAAATAAGATAAGATAATAAGAATATCTTACCATAACATCTAATGCAATAATGATATTCATATGTTTTTTTAATAAGTGGGAAAATTTTGTCTTCTTGAAGACATAAGGTGAGTTTCTCGATGTTTTAAAGACTGTTCTATACGTTGTGTGTTTCAGATCAATATTAGATTATCGACTTATTTCTGTTATTGAATACACTAACAAATTTTAAATAAGTCACGAGGCTACAGTCGAGTGTGCTACCCAACATACAACAAGTCAGAAAGCTACAGTCGAGTGTGCTCGACTGTGAAATACCCGCTACCAAGTTCAATATACTAAAATACACAGAAACATAACGTACTCCATCACATCCTAAATATCGCATAAAGTATATTATTCCATGCACGATCACATTTCCCTCCACCAGATGCCTATGAATTTCCCCATATAAAACGGTTGAATAACTTCCAAATTTTTCATCCGATCGCGAATAAATCATCGAGACTGTTATTATCTTCGTATGTACCAAAATTCGAGACTCTATTTTCAAAATTTCGCTAGTAAATAGTTTTTTCGGTTTCGGGCGGCGGAAAGGGGTGTGGAAAAAATCTAAAATATACAAAGTATATATGTACACCAATACTGGTACCAAGTTTGAAATTTCTTGCTGCTATAGTCTCTGAGATCTAGGCGCTCATACAGATAGACAGACAGACAGGCATGGCTATATTGACTCGGCTGGTGACCCTGACTAAAAATATATATACTTTATGGGGTCGGAGATGCTTCCTTCTGTCTGTTTCATTCATTTCCTGGGGTGACAAAGTTATAATACCCTTCTACCCTATATATAAAAATACCAAAAATACTTTCTGGAATATTTTAGTATATTTTAGCTGGGTAGCGGGTATATCATAGTCGAGCACACTCGACTGTAGCTTTCTTACAGTTTTTTTTTTTTTTTTTTTTTTTTTTTTTTTGTAAATGGGGCGTTGCCAAATCTAAAACAAAATGAAACTGCGAGGGACATACACCAATACATCCAATAGTTCTGGAATGCTAACTCTTCCCTAACTGTTACATACATTTTCTGGGGTTACAAAGTAATATCCTTTTACTATGTAACGGGTATAATAGCACTATGCGTTAAGAATTTCATACCTTGAAATTTCTAGCTTTTAGAATAATTAATTGCACTTTGGATATAGATTACTTTATTCATTTTTAAAAATATATCGAATAGAACTTTGTCAATATTAAACATACTTTCTAAATTATTAATTTGGATATAGAATACTTTATGCTTGAACTTTTTTGGCCAAATATCATAAATATGTAGTTCTCAATAAAAAAATATTTGATAAACGTAGACATTTAATATAATTTTAAATCATATTTAAGTAAAAGTTGTTTACCGCAATACATTCACTTTTAAAAATAGACCGAATCGAACTTTGTCAATATTAAACATACTTTCTAAATTATTAAATATTTCTACAATTTAATCAGCCATTCCAGCCCATAGTGTAATCTCTATAGGTATTTGAGGACAAAGTTAGTTGGGTCGAGGGTGCATAAGTCATTTTGCAATAATCAAATAACTAAACACATCAATTTATAGACCATAATGTACAAACATCGATATAATATAAATAAAATTGCCTTAGTTAACAAAATGTGCTACAGTCAATTAAAAAAAAATTATATTTATTATAGCTAATGTTTTGTCGATTTTCTATACATAAATATATATACATATATATATATATATATATATATATATATTTATTTATTCTTATATATATATAGATAGTTTTTTAATGTTGATTTTGATTTCATTAAATACATACATATAAATATTATTTCTATTTATTTATGCATTTACATTCTTAAAAAAAGATTATAAATTTATATTTCACAATAAGCTAGAATAGTTTAAAATTTTTTTACCTACTCGTTTTTAATTTGCTATCGTAATGATTTTGTAAAGGTTTTACAATTTTGGCTCCCAGCATGTTAATTGTCCTTTTTTCATGTGTCAAGCTTTGACCATTTGAAACTTTCTTGGAAATTAATATATTTATATATATTAATTATAGACAAATCGACGGCATCGCGCCGACATTCGCGAAAAAACCAGCTATACGACAAGAAGAGGATGGTAAACGTCTGTTATTTGAATGCCGCGTAAACGCCGATCCCTTACCGATCATTACTTGGTTTCATAATGGCACACCTGTGAAAGAATCTGCAAGACATAAAGTAAGCGTGACTCAGAAAAAACTTTATATATATAACGTTAATATTTATGTAATTTCAGCTGATCATCGATAAGGATGTACATTCGTATTTTGCAGCACTGGAAATTCAAAATGTTACAGTTGAGGATGCTGGCAAATATAAAGTGAATGCAAAAAATGAGCTTGGCGAGAGTAACGCAACGATCAGTCTAAACTTTGACAGTAAGTTATAGTATTTATGTTGCCTTAAAAAATTTGCTCTAATGTAGATGTGTATGCTAGTAACTCGACATTTATTAATAATATATTTTGCATTTCAAATAAGGTTACTATAACATTTAATATGACAGACATATCTGTGTATCTTACGATAGTTTCAATAACCAAGTCTATCATAAAAGAATATCGATGAAATCATTTCAACTATAAGAATCCAAAATATTTAATAATACCCATTAAAAATAATTTCTTTGGTTGCCACAGTAGATGTGATACAAAATTTTAATTTAAAATTCGTATTATGAATTATTTAAAAAGCAAGTTAATTTAAAATGTTTTTTTAGATATATAATTAAATAACTTTAATCGGCGGTTGACGAGAAATATGTTATTGTAAACAGCAAAAAAAAACAAAGAATAAGTTCAAAATAACCTGGATTTTTAGCTTGAATTGAAAACAAGTGAGATCGCTAAAATCTAGTATGGTACCCGCTAATCAGTTATGGAGCAGAATGGAAGTAGCAATATCGGTCAAATGTGTCACAAAAATTTTTTCTAAAATGTGCCAACATGTATATTTAATATATTAATATTATATATTTATTCTTGTTGGTTAGTTATAATAAACTTCTAGCCTGTTGATAGCACATCAGCTGTTCATACACTTTTGGGATGGAGAATATTCAACCTTTTGGATGGGTAGAAAAAAACGCACATATAATAAATATACATAGAATTATATTGGTGTATCGACTAAAATGCTAATCAAGCTATACATTCTAATGCTTCTGTGTGTATAAATTACGCCATAAGTTTTAATACATATGTATGTATGTAAATTATTTCAAAATTTGGAGAACCCATAATAATGAAATTAATGTTATGTTTGTTTTGTAAACGATGGTATATTCAGTAAATATACTATTTATGTAAATTGACTATAATATTGAATGTAAGTTCACATACATCTTGTAATTTCAATGGAAACTTCAACTTCATAGGCGACGAGGCTCCCATGCCGGAGAGAACAGATGGAATTAAACCTACATTTACCGAACGTCCCGTTATTTGCCAAAGCGAGGATGGTGGAAATGTCACATTTGAATGTAGATGCGTTGGAGATCCAACACCTACGGTTACATGGTACGCAACTGATTAGATTATCCTGAGCATCTGCATAAATATTCTTGAGTCCCTTTAAATATTTTCCCATTTTTAATCCTTGACATTATGTTATTTGTGGAGAATACCAAAATGTTGATGCTAACGACATGATTTGAAAAATCGGAATTTTCAGTAATAACTGTTTCCTTTGTGTACATTAAAAATTTGAATTACAAAAAGGTCACATGGCGAGACAATCTTGAATGAGGGCAAACGCTATAAAATGTCATTAACTTTGGATCAAAAACTATACCATATGGCACGCTTAGAGATTAGCAGTGTTGTCTCAAGCGATCAGGGCGAGTATCGAGCCCAAGCGAAAAACAAACATGGCACCGGCATTGCAACGATTAATTTAAACTTTGAAAGCGGCTCGAAAAAGTAAGGCTACTTCGTACAACCACTATCCACAAAAAAGTAGATCTTCATAGCTATACTCTATATTATTAACGCTGTTTATGTAGAATTCCGGATGGTAAATCCCCACGATTCCCAAAAAAGCCAACAATTCGACAAGAAGAGGATATATTGCTAATGGAATGCATTCTGGAGGCCCATCCAGTGCCAGATATTACCTGGTATTGCTCAGATAAGCAGATCACAGACTCTCAGCGAACTAAAATGACACGAAAGGCCATTTCTAAAGACAGTTATATATTAACTCTCGAGATACAAAATCCCACTAAGGATGATGGTGGCAACTATCGATGCAATGCAATAAATATGTATGGGGAAAGTAATGCAAATATAGCGCTTAATTTCCAAGGTATATACTTATCTATATTTATCATCTGAATTTACAACTATAGTCTTAAACAGAACCAACAAAATATTCTACACTATACTGCCACCACAACTGAAACTCATCGATAAGAATTAATGTAATAAATGTACAATTTATTTTAATTTCAATTTAATTAAAGTTATGCAATATAGGTATAAGATATCAGCAGTATATATGAGTTATTTAGTGCCCACGTCCGCTTTTAAATTGCATAATTTACACATTATTAGTAAAGTATTAAAATTTAATAAATATACCGCCTGCATGCTTTTAAATTTTCTTGTGATTCTTGTAGAATACAATAATAACTTTTACTTTGAACTCGCTTATGATACATTATGCAAAATAATTATTGGTTTTATCACATTGTTCCAATTCGACACAAACCAATGTCATGTCCTTTTAACTAAAAAGCATATTATTTATTTCTAAATCAGTCAAAATAAATAAAAAGAGATCGAATGTTCAGACTTACTCTTATAACTTGAATGCCATACAATATTTAAAAAGGAAAGTTTTAACAATAAAGTCTATAAATACAAATACTTCTACTATAATAAAATTATCAAATGCACATCAAAGATAACCGAAATATATTAATCGTAGGCGCGAATGACGCAAATGGATTTGCGCCATCCTTCATCGAGAAACCGAGGATAATTCCAAATGAGACTGGGACTTTGATAACCATGAAATGTAAATGCAAAGCAAAGCCAGAACCCATAGTTACATGGTACAGAGGACAAGAGCTTGTGACAAAAAGTAAAAAAATTAAAATCAACAGCAGCATCATTTCAGAGGATGTTTATGAATTAACCTTGGAGATTAAGGTATGCGTTTCATAATTTCAGTTTTAAATAAATTACATGTTTTTAAATTTAAAATAGGATCCAGGTGCAACTGACGGTGGAACTTACCGATGCAATGTTAAAAATGAATTCGGTGAATCAAATGCAAATTTAAATTTAAATATTGAAGCTGAGCCTGAGCCCGAGGGTGAAGGCCCAACATTTATTGAAAAGCCCCGTATTATATCTGAAAATAATGGGAAACTTGTCATCATGGAGTGCAAGGTTAAGGCCGATCCAAAGCCAGATATTGTTTGGTTCCGCAATAATGAGGTTATTCAAGAATCCAATAAACTTAAAATGTCCATGGAACAGCGAGGTGATCAGTACTACATTAAATTGGAATTAATTGATCCCCAGTTAGAGGACTCAGGACTTTACAAATGCAACATTAAAAATACATTAGGAGAACTTAATGCAAATCTTACTCTGAATATTGAAAGTAAGTACCGAAAAGAAACAAAAATGCTTTACGTCCTTTGTAAGTGTACTCTGAAACAGCAATCATTCGAGTCAATTTAACTTAATTTAAAAGATACATAAACTTTTTATTTGGATTCCTGCAGGTCACTAATCTTCGCGACCTTTTAGAAATTCTTATATTATAATTATATAACTTCAACATTAAAAGCTGAAATTTAATAATTTATTAAAATGAGCCATTAATAATGACATGCATAACTGAAATAATTATTTCTCATTATTTATTATTTGTTTTTTTTTAATATAAATTTTTAAAACAATCGATAATTATCGATTCATTTTTTATTAAAATTTTCAAGGTTAATATTTTTGTCCAATTTGTTTCACATAATTGCCATAATTAAATCCATGGAATTTTAAATTCCATAGCAAAATATTATGATTCCTTCGTAGTTTTGCAGACATAGTAGATTAAAATTTTGTGCAGTGTAAATTAAGATTGTCTTACCTAATAAAATATGTGTAAATTTCTTACAGTTGTACCTGTCATAAAGGACAAACCCAAAATCATCAAAATTATTAAAAAGCGAACTGTTGTCATTGAGTGTACAGTTGCTTCAAAATTCCAACCAAAATGTACATGGTTGAAGGAAAGCAATTCAGTTATAGAAAGCAATCGACATGTTTACCTAATCGAGAAAACCAAAGAAGGTGAATTCGCAGTAAAACTTGAAATAAATGAAGTTGAAGACAGTGATAAGGGTGCTTACAAATTGGTGGCCAGTAATGAAAAAGGCGAAGCTGTGTCCCAAGTTGTCAACCTTGTTGACATTCCAGAGGAAGAACGTAAACCAACAAAACCAGAAATTGTCCGTAAACTTGTCGATCAAAAAGTTGTTGAAGCGAATACTTTTGAACTTTTAATAGCTCTTAAGAAATCTGATCGCAAGTGTAAAGTAGAGTGGTACAAGGGTAGCACGCTCATTCGTGAAACAAAGGATATAACAACAACATTTGATGGCACTTCGGCCAGATTGACTTTTAGTTCCGCAAAAACGGAGCATACATCCAATTATAAGGTTATTGTTATCAATGAAGCCGGTAACGATGAATCCACTTGCAAAATTACGGTGGAAAAGAAAAGCAAGAAGAAAGATGAAAAGCTCGAGCAAGAAAAGGAGGCTGAAGTCAAAAAGAAAGAAAAGGTAAATACAACACCAATAAATGTTCAAGAAATTGATAGCGAAGAACATCGAGAAATTCGAAAAAGATCTGTTCAAGTCCAAAAAGCTCAGATCGAAGAACAAGTACTGGTGCAAAAAGAGAAAGAACTGGTTTCAAGTTCAGAAGAAAAAGAAAAGGAATTTTATTTAGAAAGCTCAACAAAACTACATACAAGAACCTCTGATATTTCTATAATGGTTAGTTCGTTCGAAAATAACACTTCGAATTTTGCCGTTGATTGCAATATAATTACATATCCCAATATTCTAGTTAATTTTATAAAAAATTAGCACTCAGTTAACTGAGACTGTTTATTCCCTGCACGTAAAGTTATCACTTTCCGAAAGAAATAATATTTGATTTTTTAATATATAATTTTTAACAATAATAGAACTAACTATTTCGCCCACAGCCGGGAGTCAATATATATCTCTTCCAATATATTAAATATCGTAATGCCCTATAACTTCAGCCGGATATGTTTCAATCGAATAATTAACAGGAAACTATCTTTGTTGTAAAATTAGCTCCTGTTAAACATGTTTCGACTTAGAAATTGGTATCTCTTTTATTCTGTCAATTTTTTGGAGCAACTTTAATGGAATTAAATGGAATAGGACAATAGGTCTATCACCTGAAAACATTTATGTTTTTCTGATGTTCCGTGTTTTTTTATCTATCTGAATCTTTGTTCTCGAAATACTTACTATTGTATTTTGGATCTCTCAATCTACATAAGTCAATTTTGTTCGTCACTAATAAAAAAAAAACATTAACATAAAAACCTTTGTTTATTTAAAGAAAATAAAACAAAGCTATTAAGAAAACAATGATTAAGTAAATTATTAACTATTTGAGAGTTCAAATCACCGTAAAATTCATCATTGAAGTCAATTTAGCTTTCTTGAAAGTTAAAGCAAAAGCAAACATGTTTTTCAAATGTTTGTTATTTAATCTTTCTCAATTATATTTTGCAAATTTTTAACTCTTATCTAATCTAATCTGATAAAAGAATCGGAATTTGGCGACAAAGCATGGTCGTCTTACTTGAACTTCCACAAGTTAGAAAAAACGTCAATCACAATGCATAACTTAAATAAACATGCGAAAGGCCCCATTTAGGATTACAGAGTTAACAAATATTGAGGTTATATTAGCTTAGTGACTGTTTTAAATGTATGTTTTTTGGTTATGGGGATTAATATGTCCATATATATGAATATATTTCATATATTACATATACTAACCCCCTATAATTCTATGAAGTCGTAAATAACAATAAAATTCACAATCACGTACACAAAAAAAAATATAGGATAAAGAAGCCATGCAGGAAAAACAAGAGGAAGAAATCGTTGATGATAAATCAAAACAGAAGAAGCACCATGCTCGACCTGATACTGAGAGTGAAATGAGTCAAATGCAAGATGAAATAGAACCTTTAAAACAGGCAACCAAAGAGAAAGAATTAAACGCACCTATTAGTGAATCGTATGAAACTGGTGGTGAATCTGAAGAAAAGAAAAACAATCTTCCTCAAAAAACAGACGCAACAAAAAAAAAATCTTTAGATGACAATAAAGAAACAATAAAAACAGACAAAAAGGACACGCAGTCCTTAAAACATAAGAAAGAAACTAATCCGGAAAATCCAGTTCAAAAAAAAACAAAATCAGTAGATGACAAGGAGAATGAAACGTTATCGGAAGATAATCAAAGAAAATCAATCTATGAATTGACTGAAAAAGACAAAATAAATGAGAAATCGAAGGATAAAGAAATTATAAAAGAATCAGTTTTGACTGATGAACAAAATAATCTGTTAGAAAGTGGACCACTTGAGGTAAGGATAAAAATCCTTTAAAGAAAAAACAGCCAAATGAAGATAATATTCGCCGAAACTCTATGAAACTACAAAAATAAGCAACTTACACTCGAATTCAATTTTCCTAATCAGCTTGTAATATACTTTATACGTTTTGTGTGTTAAAACTAACAAATAACAAATATATATTTTAAATAAATAATAAATTTATTAACATTGTATATTCATCTATTTTAGCAAGAATCTACTGAACAAATTTCTCAGAGGAAGGTGGATCGCAAGGTAAGATCTTTATGATAATAAAAAACCGATAATTTCTTGTGCTTAAAAGTTATAATTTTCGAATCAATCATATATTTAGCAAATAAAAAATTATTTTTAAAGTGTAATTAAATAAGAAAACATTTATTGTTATAAATGCATTTAAGCTAACAAATTGAGAGCATATTGTGATGTAAATAAAGTTTTTTTATTTTTTAATTATTTGTATATACATATATGTAACTTTGTGTTGTTTTCATGTTGGTTTGGTCAGGAGAGTGTTGTATCTATTAAAGACGAATCGACTTCTGAGATACGTCGAATGTCTGCAATAAAGACAATAGAAGACGATTCCAAAATTTCATCAAGAAAATCTTCAATCGTGGTAAGTAAATATACGTACACTTACAATTCGTCGCCATTGCATGCACATAGATTACACACGTATTTTAATTATTGACGTGACTTGTTGGTATAAAATGGATTGATACAAAGGTATTTTAATGTTTTCTAAGGTTGAGAGCTCTGCATCTGAGTCGCGGCGCTCCTCTATTGTAGATAAAAAACCATTGGAGGTATGTACAGAATTTTTGTGGTTTATATTTGGAATCATAGCCATGAATAAATTTTTAGCAGTTTGTATTAGTCAAATAAGATTCTCTTATATATTTCAAAATTAGTATCCTTTTGGTTTGACAAAAAGTTGTTCATATGTTATATATTAAGAAAGCGATTGTATTTTTATAAGACCATATATATACTCTGATACAGGGAGTTGTTGTTAACAATAACAAAATTGAAGCCAACAGTAATCCTCAAGCTATAAAGGAGGAAATTCCCAAGTTGAAGCCAGCAGGAAAACGACCCATTGTAAAGGTGAGCGATGAATGTTAAAAAAAAAAAAATGGAACATCGCTCCTAAAAGTCGCTCTTCGTGTCTCTGAACTAAATTTTTTTGTATTTTTCGTCTAATACTTCTTTCTATATCTATCTTTTGCTTAATTGTGAATTTGTTTCTGTTAATTATGGTGAACACAAATTTCTATATTTTCAACTTATATTTATATGTCGATATACATAGTAATTACACATTTCACCTTCTAAATAACTCATTTTTTGCTTTCATGCTTCGAAAATTGATTAAAAATTTTCTAATATTATATATTTAACTTATAAAAAACATATAATATTATAATATTATTTTAACTAACATATATTATAAAAAGTATTTTTGCAGTCAATTTTGATTTAAGTAAAACAACATCCATCGTATTAAATAGATCTTAAGATTTATTATATGTATAATTTATTTATATATATATTTATAGATCTTATAGATTTTTTTATAAAATAATTAAGTAATTATAGTATCATCATTTCTCATCTTAAATTTGTCGTTATAAAAATAAGATAATTAACTTTTCACATGTGGAATATAAAGATAACAAATTCATTATTGTTTTTAATTTTGATTAAAAGTTGTTCTTCAACTCGATTTTTATGAATTGCATTATAATTGAAATCATAATCATAATCTTGAATTTTAAAATATAACATATGTATATATGCATATGCATATATGTAATTTTATGCACTGTATGTAAGTACGAAAACGTTTGATAAACAAAAGATTGATGACTGTTGTTTTTGTCCTTATGTGTATACGAAAGACGGTACAAGAACAAAAACCGGTCGAGGAGCTACCAAAGTTACGAAAAACATCGATTGCACAACCAAAAGAAGAATTAAAACCGGAAACCGTTAAACCAAAGACCAAAGCTAAACCGAAAGCAAAATCAAAATACGAAGAACTTCCAGAAATTCCAGATTATGAACGTCCAACTCTTGAAAAGTACGAAAAATCAGAATTTACGCCTACCGATTTCGCGCGTGATCTGGAAATACCAAATAAAATGGATAAACCGGTTTTAGAATTAGCCAGCAAGCAAGCAGATGCTGCTCCCCAAAATAATGGATTATCTAAGGTAAACATTAATTACCAAAATAATTTAATGTTACAAATATTTAGCGTGTATAACGTAAATGGTGGTTAAAATTAAATGTGTGTTAGTGATTCCTTAACGTTTTTCAATGATATATTTGTTATTTTTATACCCGCTAGAATTTTGTAACTCCAGTAATTGTAATTAACAGGTAGAAGGAAGCATATCCAACCCTTATAAATTATATATATTCTTGCTCAGGGTCACCAGCATAGTCCATATAGCCATGTCCGTATGTCGGTATGACACCTAGATCTCTAGATTTCAGCCTCGCCCCTTTTCACCCCCACAATTAAAAAAAAACATTTGAAAGCGCAATTTTTAATCTCAAATTTTGGTGATATACAACCATAACTACAGTCTTGTGCTCGGATGAAAAACTTAGAAGTTATCCAATAAACAGTTTCATATAGGAAAATGAATAGGCAGCATGGTATATATTATATTTTATGCGATATTTAGGACGTGATAAAATATCAATATGCCAAAAATACCAACTCTACTTTTTAATAAATTTTTAGTCTATTCGATTAGGTAGCGGATATCTCACAGTCGATAGCACTCGACGGTAGATTTCTTACTTGTTTTGTTTATAATATGTGCATGTTTGTATCTGTGTTGCATTGCAGAAAAGTAAAATAATCGATGTGGAATCGGAACAACCAAAAAGTATAAAAATTGGAAAAGGTAAAATACCAGTTGAGGAGGACAATAGAGACGGTGCAACGCTTAAACCCGTAATTGTCGAACCAAAGGTATGACTACTAGTAAATATTATATGTTAAAAGTTGTGCTTTTATTATTCATACTCAATTCATAAACACACTTTTTTTCCGGACTTCCCCTGTCTTTATTATTACATCTCAAACTATTATAATTATGTCAGTCGGATAAATTACTAGAAGGCACCGAAAAAGGCACAAAGGTAAGGATTTATTTTCTAAATTATTTAAATTAAAAAATCTTTATTATGCTTGGCGTGGCCAATGCAGCACATTTTTTTTAATTCTTTACACCTTCAATTAGATGATATTTTTATTAGGTGCTACCGTTAAATGTATTATCCTAACAGATCATTTTTGTTTTTTTTTTTAATGAGTTTAGTTTTGTCTATCTAAAAGGCAAAATCAAATCAGTTATATTTTAACATTTTGAAATATTGTCCTTGAGAAACTTTGAATGTAGTGGGCGAAACATGTTTTTTTAAATACTTTTGTATCTAAGAAAATGTTATATAATGTGACATTAAAACCGACCTCTCAGGACAATAAACCATCTGTGATGGATATTGTAAAACAACGACGACGTTCCTCCATCAGAAGCTTAATGACTAAGGAACCTATTCAAAACGAGTCTTTTCTTGGAGTAGTTTTGAAACCTGTAGTGAAGGACTCTAAAGAAATAGTTGAACCCCAGCAAGCTAAACAGTTACTTAAGGTAATATTGTACTTGACGCTTTTGTGATTTAATTTCTTGTCATCTCTAAACCTTCTCTATTTTACATATGCTTATATGTACTATAGTTTCTTCTCGATTTTTCTCTCTTTCGAATACTTTCTTTCTGTATGCAAATTCTTTTTTCACTATTTTCACATTTAATGGTATTCAAACATTCGGGACAATTTGTCTATATTTTTTTTTGAACTAACTTACGGAATCTTACTTAAAGTTGTTAGCTCTATTTATTTGGAATAACTTCTATGCTTTATTATATATTAAACTTTCGTACTCTATAGAATTCCTTATTTTCAGTCTATATCTATAAATAACTATTTTCAAATTTCTGTTATAAAAATTAAAACTTATCATTTAAACATATACAAACAATTTTGTGTACATATTATATCCTTTAATTTTTAATGTTGTAATAATGAGATTTCTTCTAAAATCGTATTAAGATTATTGACATATTTGAAATCTTTTAAACACCATGTCTATCGATTAAATCTCAATGATTCGATGTTTTTCAGAATTAAATATATAGAATTGTATTACATTTTTAACAAACATTTTTGTGTAACTACTCACATTGAAATGAAAAATTGTAAGTTATAAGGAAATCTGAAAGCTTTCTAAGAAAGCTTAGTTCATTAATTTCAGAACGCAGAGTGAGTTGCAATCAGCAATTTCGACTCATTATACCCGCTACCCATAGGGTAGAAGGGTATTATAGCTTTGTGACTTCAGGAAATGTATGTAACAGGCAGAAGGAAGCATTTCCGACCCCATAAAATATATATATTCTTGGTCAGGGTCACCAGCCGAGTCGATATAGCCATGTCCGTCTGTCTGTCTGTCTGTATGAACACCTAGATCTCAGAGACTATAAGAGCTAGAGAAAACCAAACTTGGTACCAGTATTTGTGTATGTCCTACGCAGATCAAGTTTATTTTAGATTTTTGACACGCGCCTTTCCGCCCTCTAAAATCGAAAAAAACGATTTACTAGCGCAATTCTAAAGTTTTGGTACATACAAAGATAAAGATAGTCTCGATGATTCCCGAGAATTTGGTCGCCATCGGATGAAAAACTTGGAAATTATTTAAGAAACAGTTTTGTATGGGAAAATCCAAATGCAGCTGCACGTGGTTGATTTCCGATGAACTATGTGACCGTGCATGGTATATTTTATACTTTATGCGATTTTTAGGATGTGATGGAATATGAATGTACAAATATATTGGTATATTTTAGTATATTTGAGCTGGGTAGCGGGTATATCACAGTCGATCACACACGACTGTAGCTTTCTTACTTGTTTTCTCTTGCTTATGTTGTGTTATTGGAATCGAATGTATTGTAAGTTACCTCGCCTTGCAAAAATATGTTTAAAATCAAGTACACAAATTAGTTTTTGTATATGTTTCACATGATATTATTTTTATACACAATTATTTATCGATAATATAAGTCCTGTATTCACTCAAAACAAAAAAGGCACATGCAACGGAACAATTAACTCCCATGAGTGCATCCAAACCCATAATATCTGATTTAAAAAAACCTGAACCTATACCAACCATTGTGGATGATTATCAAAGACCAAAGTTAGATAAATATGAGCGTACCGAACTTGAGAAAGATAAACCTAAACCTGAGAAACCCTCATCAGTTATTAATACTCCGGATAAGCAACCTGCTGTTCAGCTGCCTGTTGATAATATAAAGGTAAATGTTTGCTAAAATGAATGAAATAATTTTAGCTAATGCTTTTTATTTATATATACTTACATAAAAATAAACTTGTGTACATATGTTGAATTTATATAAACACAAATGGTTTTTTCTTACTACATATATGTACATATGCAGTATCAACATATTTTTAACTTTTGTATTTGTATTTTTAACATATATGTATATATGCACATCTAAAATTATGTATGCATGTATATTAATGCGTGAAAATCTTTTGTCATATATAATACCAATTCAAATGTTTGTGATCTGTCTGCTCTTGTCGTTCTTGACAAACGGTTTGAAATATATGTATATATGTACATATTATGTTAAATATATATCGTGAACAAAATTAAATAATAAAAAATCGCAGTACATACATTACAAAATACGATTTACAATGGGACTGAAGAGTCTGATCTAATATAAGTGTAGTTTATCAATTAAAAAACTACTGCCAATATGGCGACCTTTCAATTGTCACTTATTATGGTATGTAATTGATATTCAATATAATAAGTTGATAATTTATAATAATTTATGAAGAACAAATTTTGTATTTGAATTCATCTATCTATAGGAGTAAAATTTTTATTATTTTTGAAATATTTGACCATTTGATTTCATATTTTATATGTGTAGGAGGACAAATCAAAAGTACCCAAAATGCATCCTCCGGCACCCGGTGAGCCACCAAAAATTGAAGTGATCCGAGAAAAGCGTCCATCACTTGCGCCAGAGCCACCGAGTAGACGAGGATCTCTAATCCCCCCCGCCGACATGGGACGCCGACCATCCTTAATCATTAATGACGAGGTAAATTTCGACCATCTTTTAAAATACTATACAGACTGAGCATTTTGCTTAAATTATGGAAATGCTGGAATGCTTTCTGAGTCATCTCCTTCCACCACATTTCTCAATACAAGACTATCACACATTAAATTTGGCAATGATTTTATTAAGTTAACAGTGCACAATTTAGTATTTTCTGTTCTTTTTGAATGAACGTAAGTAATATGCGTACTTCACTGTCACATATTTTTGCAAAAGTTTAATGCATATTTGGATTATTCGACTAAAATTGAATGGAAAAATGAATGGGTATGTTGTAATTATTTGATTCTCTCGTGTATAACATAGAATCAGATATTGCAATCCGTAAAATGGCAATTTTTTTTTTTTTTTAAAACACTTATATAATTATTTTTCTGTCAAACAGAAATATAAGGGAATCGGGTTAGTAATTAAAGTTCAATTCGCCACCTCACCCGCAATGTCGAGAATATGTAGTTCATCCCGCACTTACTGGTAATTTTTATAATTACTGTAAAATAAGAAAATAGATTTTTATAAAACTATATTGTCTTTATCTGTAGAATATTTTAAGTAGTATTTCTTGAATTCCAATATTTGTAGTATATTTGTTTTCGACTGTGTTATTATTGTAACACTTTACTTATAAAATAAAATATTATTATTATATTATTTCGATATTTAAAGACATATGCCTACTTCACACAAAAATAAGTTCAATTAGTTGAGATTAGTAAAACATTTATGGTAATTCAATTCTTGTCTTCAGAGTTCGCAATGTTATTTCAAAGTATTTGCAGCTGAACATGCACATTTAAAATGCAAAATATCAACCTGATATATCTGATTTAATATATAATATTTGTAGCCGTGTAGTGAAATTATAAATTAACCATTAAAAGTCCTTAAATATCCTTAGGAAGTTCGAATTATTGTCAAGATATATTATTTATTTTTGATCGTGCTGTGTATATGACATATACTATATAATAGGTCAGATATGATATATATATATATATATATATATATATATATATTTAATAATGTAATATAATAATTATAATGTATACATATACATTACGCCTATATATATATATATATATATATATATATACATTATAATTATTATATTACATTATTAAATAATTGAAAACAGTTATTAATTGAATGTCTTGTATTTAATTGTAATGCGCCTTGTTGTCCAAGTTGTACCTAATTTCGTGTGTATTTCCTATGTCCCTTCTATGTACCATGTATGAACCTTGTCCACAAACTAAACAAACAACAAAAATCACTACAACACCAATACATATAACAATCTGTGTATCTCAACTTTACCAACGATCGAACAAACAAAATACAATCCAACGCACTTCCTACCTACAACAACAAATCCACTCTCCACTTGGTATACACAAAATGAAATATATACTCACCATACCCATGTGCACGAACAAATATATATATGTTTATAAAAATACATATACCTCAACATATTCAGAAGAAACTACGCCCCGGCGAAGTTATGGATACTCGGGTAAGATACTTCAAAAAATGTATGTTATCTGGTCAAAGTTAAGTTTTTAGCTCAATAGCGAGGTTGAATTCGTATTTATTTAATTATTAATAAAAAAATATATATTTTTGCTAAAATTTAGTGTATGTATTTAGAAATGTATTTCGTGAAAAATTATAGTTCGTTGAACAAATTGAAATTATGAAAGATGTTATAATGAAAAGGTGAAATTTTTATATATAATGAGTAGAACACATATATATATACATATATATTCGTTTGTTATTCCTTTTTCATTTTAAGTTTAAAAATTATTAAATATATTCTTGCTTACTGGAGAAAAAATTTAAGAAAATATTGCGGAAAAATACCTGACATTTTTTACAAATATTTTAATTTCGAAATATTCATATAAGAATTCTGTATAACATTGACACGAATTCGCATGTATCCAAGAATATGCAATGCGCTTATTGTGTATATAGCCTTTCCTAATAATAGACCGAATCTCCAAGTCTCGAAAATACGTGTAAAATAAAAATAAATAAATATATAATGCTCAGATTTATTGAATGAGTAAATTGGCGTGATTTAAATAATTATATAGCAATAGTAGTAGTTTTTGAATATCAATATGTATGTATCAAATGCACTAAAAGAGTCCGTTACAATTTTATATGGGGGGTAGATATGACAACTTTGTAAGAAATTCTAAGGTGAGGAATACAAACACGTATGTATATATATAACAGCTAAAGAAAAACTATTTGATCGATGAAATTATTGTCTTCTGAAAGACAGCCGCTATTGCGATGCAAACAGGTGTTGACCTTTCAACCTTATTAGTTTATGGGGATAGAAAGATATATTTATATATATATTCAGAAAGCAATAATTTCTATGATTAAACAGTGTCTCTAGCTATTGTATATATAAATCTATGCTTCGAGAATTTAATATTTGCCAAAACTTGTTTATAAAAGGTCAAAACTCGCAGTTTTTTTCTAGTGTGTATTATAAATTTGCTGTATATAATTCTGTGAACTTAAGACATTGTGTATATATTTTCAATATAACGATAATATATAAACATTATGTGTTCGCATTCGCATTTAATAGCAAAAACCAAAGGCACATTAAGTTATGTGTGCCGCAAGTGAAAAGACAAAGTCGTTTTCGTTCTCATTTCGTAACATACTCGAAAATATATTTTAAAAAATTAATAATAACACAGAATCGTAAGAACTTGAGGCGGTAGAGACGTTCCTCAATATATATTTTTATTTGTATATTTAAGCGGTTAAGACAAATAACATTATTCCAGAATTAGCTACTGATACAAAATATAAAAATTGCAATAATAATACTTATTGATTAATACATATAAACAAATTTAAATAAAATAAAATAAATGAACCCTCCTCACTATAATTCCCATAAATACGAGATTGTATTAACATTTAATTCATTTGGCAAATAATTAATCAAGGTGCAAATTGAATGTTATTATGCATTGTATTGATTTTAATTCAAACACACACATATTACAGTTATTGAGGCCAGGCGAGGTTGGTGAAGGACAGGTGAGAGTTAGTTCTGTTTTTTCTCATATTTTTTATGTTGTAGTATCTTGGTCATCTTCAATTTTTTAACGTGAACCTTTTGAGATAAACCGTGCTTGGAAAAACTCACGTCAAATTCGTATAAATATTCACTTACCTGAAATTAAAAATGACTCATAGAAATCAATTACCTGAAAAGCCGAGGGCTGCAAACACAGCACAATGTTTTCTTTATATCGCTTTTAGATTGTTTTGGGTCCTTATGTTGTATAGCGAGAAGTTAATATATTTCACTCGTAAATATTAATAAATATGTTTGGTACATTTTGTACATTCAAATAATTGAAAAATATACCCAATAGGCTTTGGTTTGCAGCCTTTGTGAAGACAATTCAATCATCCATTAAAACAAATGTAGTTATGTAGCTTGTAGTTAAACATTTATTTTATTATGAGGAAATTAACATATGGTTATTAGTTAAATGCTTTCATATTACGTATAATACTTACTTTTGAATATTTAGGAAATATTTATATGTCTATCCATCGTTCTTATTGCTCAATACGAGTATTAATGATTAGACGATTACAATACTTTAAATATTTTGTAAAATAATTTAATAAAAATTAATAATTTAATAAAAATTTTCATTTTAATTTAAACACAAAAACAGTAAACAATAAATAATTATTATTGTCAAAAAATAGTAAATGCATATATATTGTTACGGTTCACATACAATTCATTATCAATTAACAGACACTAAAAACAACACGAATTATTACATAAATGTTAAAACAATGAAGTTGAAAATTTAAACAAGCTAAATAGAGGAGGCGTTACCAAAATGAACTTAACTGAACAATATAAAAAAATAGGTTATATAAGTATGTTGTTTTAAAAATGTTACATTTCATTTTGGCAATTATTTTATTAAATTTTTTTTGTTTTGATAGCAAAAACAGCAGAGACCAGGCGAAATGGGGGATACGAAACAGGTCTTAAATCGTGATTAATTAATTATAAATATGTTTTTTCATTTTGTTATTGCTTGTGTTCTTTTTTTTAGTTTTTTTTTCTTTTTTTTTATTGATAGACTGTGCCATAAAGATATTGTAAATACGCGACTGTATATTCACATAAATACTTTATTTAAGATCAATTGTAATTGATCTTATAATTCCTGTAAATAATATACATTATGCGTTTATTGCGTAAAATATGTAATAATTAACGCGGTTGATGAAGTTTTAAAAATTAGTGCACACTTGTGTTTTAGGGATTAAGTTGAAAAAGCATGATATTTATTATTTCTAACTGTTTATAATTATTAAAGGTAAAAGCTTTGCATCGAGAGATGTAGACGGTTTTCATAGACAATATTTGGGATTCAGGTCTCGAATTTGTTGGTCATATTTTTGATGAATTTAAAAATTGTGTTTGTGATATCAAAGTTAGATAACTACATAGATAGACTTGCAATGCCCATAGAATATTCTATGATTTAAAATCCTCGGTCTTAAGCAACTGTCTTTTCATAAATATTAAATTTGTACGCTATTGCACAATTATCAGGCAAATTTTTTATTTTTCAAGATATAAATCTTAAGGAATATTCAATGGCATTGGTTTAGACATCATTTATTATTAAAAAATTTACTTCCAATATGTTCACGAGTTATGTTGCTATCTGATTCTCAGGAAATTTATATGTATATTACAAGTTTTGTAACAATTTCTGTCCCACAGTGCAAGGACTTCTATATAATTAGTTTCATGGAATATGTTTTCATATTTCAGATTATGTCATTCACATTATATTCATTATAAATATCCTGTTATTATCACTGATATGAAAATTTAGGGTTTACGGCAAAAGTAATTTGATGTCTTACCAGTTTAGCGTTCGATTCAGTTATGCGGTTAAGGGGACTCAGGAACTATATATGTACATTACTTTAAATGCTAGTTGACAATAATAAATTAGAATTAAAATTAAAAATTTTATTTAAAATTGATTATTTCCAAATTGCTCTTAGAAAAAAAGTTTTATCACAAATTGTTTTAAATATTTGTTTTAAGCTGTAAATATACATAAACATTTGATGATCCGGATCTCGGCTTAAGATATTCGTGTCTGATTGGTTTATCTCACATATCCATATTTATATACTTTTATGAATTTACGAATTAATAAAACAAATATCGATCATTATTTTAGTAAACAAATATTAATATTATCATTATACATTAATCTAATGCCTTTTATGTACAAATTTGGAATTTATATTTATATTGCATATTAGTTGGATGTTTTAGCTCTGTAGTTTTGTAATTAACTACTTTTGTAGCTTGTAGTTTAATAAATTTACAACACACCGTAGCATTTCAGAATAGAGTTAAATAAAAGTACAATAATTTGTAGATTTTCATCTTTCATTTGAATGTTATAAGTACATGAGTACATTTAAATTGGTTAAATCTTTAACTTTATTTCCTTTCCATACGTAACAGTTAAAGAATACATACACTGACTGACATTTATTTGTTCATTTTGTTTGTTATTATTTGTGTATGACGTAATTGTGATTGCCTAATAAAAGAGGAGACGTCCTTCTATTGATGTGCGTAGACCTAGTGTACAGGACTTGGAAGACCTTATAAATAAACCTTCAACTCCGCTGCGTGATGTCGGTGATGGAGGTCCCCCCTCGATTATCGATGTACAGGAGTCATATTCTGTGGTCGAAGGTATGTTGTCTATCCATAAATAATCGTCTGATTAATATAAGTGTATGTATGTTAATCCTTTTTTGTTTCTATATATAATGAAAAAAGTGTTTCAAACAAAACAATTTATAAAAACTTCGAGCTACGATAGGTGTGAGACGTCCATTACGCATTTTTGTATATTTGCAATGTTTGTCAGCCTGCGCATTTTCCAGGGATTATAAGAGCTAAAAAACTCAAATAAATTTCTTAATTGGTTATAAGTTTGTGTTATGTTTACCGATGAGGATCTAGTTTTTAACCGAGGTTCATGGCTAAATAAAAATCAATTGTATCCCGTAGTCTTGTACGTACTAGTCTACTTTTTTATAAATTGACACTTCTAATATTGTATGACTTTCGTACGACAGAATATTAAGATCCAAAATTGCGTTTTATAGCGAAAAATTGAAATATTTTTTTTTTCAATTGAGATGTTACGTTATTTATATTTCTTGTGAAATTAATTTTTGATAAAATAATTGTTTTATAAAATATTAAAGTTTGTATGAAATACGTGTCCTTAAGAAAAAATATAAACCCTTACTTTTAAATTATATTAATATAATACTTATATAATATATAATTATAAGCAACATTAATTTAGAATTTTTTAATTAGACAAAAACGGTGTCAATATTTTTAAACTGCATTGAAATTTTATTTTTTACGTCTAGTGATCCCAAATTAGTTATTTAGGGGCATTTCTTCAAAAGGTTCTCTGACCAAAAGAATTAAAATATTTGAAAAATGTTTAGATGTTCAATGTTATATATGACATATTTATTTATTGAAGGGCATTTCTTAAAAATGTTCATTGAAAAAATGAAAATATTTTAAAAATGCTTAGATATTGAATGTTATTTGAGACACTGGCCATAATAAAATAAAATTTCATACAACTGTTGCACCTCAAGTCATGCTACGGTTTTCTGGAATAGTTCCTATTAATATGTTTTCAATATTTTTATGTATAAAATATAAATTTTTTTATTTCAATATATCATTTATTATCATAATGCTTTTAAGACTTCTGTCAAAACTTTTGATTTTATAATAATATTTGGTCATTTAATTGGCGAACGCACGAGTATGTACCTAAATTTGATCTACAAATGTTTCCTTGTTGTATTTCATTAAATTGACAGACTCGACGGCCTACCTCACGGTTGGTGTCGAGGGAAACCCAGCGCCTACATTTAAATTCTACAAAGGCGTTAGTGAAATCCTTGAGGGTGGTCGGTACAAATTCTTAACGGATGGCCAAACGAACACAATTACTTTGTGTATGCGTAAGTGCAAACCAAACGATGAAAGCAAATATAAGATTGTCGTTTCAAATATACACGGCGAGGACTCCGCGGAGATGCAATTATATGTCTCCGATTCAAGTGGTATGGATTTCCGTGCCATGCTGAAAAAACGTCGTTATCAAAAATGGGACAAAGAAGAACAAGACCCCAATTGGGGTGATCTTAAAGAAACAGAAAAACCGTTGCCCGCTTTAAAAAAAGTGGAAAGGGTAAGGAAACAAAATATAGTTTTCAAAACTAATTATATAAAAAAAGACTTTTAATGGAAATTACTTCACATCACGACAGTGTAGTAATTTCTAATTTTGATTGCAAATTGCATTCTTTAACATGTTCCTTATGAACAGAAATTTTTGTTTGATTATATAAAAATCCAAGTTGAAACAAAGCATTTATCGAAAGCTCACAAAAACTTAATGTATTCCATTTTATCATTATTAATATTTAATATTATCACTTTAAAATTCAATTCTCAAATATTTACTAGCAACAATCAACTAGAATTTTAGAAAGTAAGGGTGTCAAAAAAAATTATATGAGGACAGTTTTCATATTTACATTTATTTATGTCATAATGAATCGGCCAGAAAATTAGTAACATTGATAATGGGTAATGAAATTTATATGTCTAGAAATGATAAATAATAAAAGTATTTATTATATACAATATGCAATATACAGGCGATATCATCTCGTAGGCCATCCCTAGCTGAGCTGATCCCCGATTGGCCGACGTTGCATCCATTTCGACGCGAGGAGGTGGGCTCTTATATATCAGAGATTACTTTATAATTTAGACATAAATTGCCAATATTCAGTCCTAAATTGACAAAATATATATTTTTTTCTGTGTACAGATCTTGTTTTTTGGCGTCCGTGGATGTCGAATAAAACATTTATACTCTGATGAAATTTTATGAAATATTTTTAACAGGCTAACTATTCTACACTATAAAGTTAATTTTAGGTATATTTTTTTTTTTAATTTTGTATTGAGCGGACTTGTTATAGTATATGAGATTTTGCCAAATTTGATCTATTTTCTTTATATTCTTGACTACATTATTTTTACATTATTTTTATGGTGTGGTTGCGATTTGATTTTTTTTTTTTTTTTTTTGATAAAGGCATTTCATATTAAAATTTCTTTCCGTTAAATTTATACTTTTTTAGCTTTGATATTTGTGGTTTTCAAGATCTTATAATTACCCTAATTTCAAACTGAAATATAAATTTATGATATACGTTTGTTTGATTGATCTCTAAAATGAACACTGTGGTTTTACAAAATTTGTTCTTTCAATTTGTAAAAGTACTTCGCTTTTAAAGAATATTTTACAGTCAAAGGTAAAACCGTTTAACAATGGAAAATACCAAATATGACTAGTTCATTGGTTACATCGAACACTATTTTATTGACATTGTCATTTCGCAGAAACCAAATATATTGGTTACAAATATATTATAGGTACAGAAATGTTAACTAAATATCTCCAGCTATAAATTGTTTTTTGCTTTATTTTGTATTTTTCTGTTTTTGTTTTATTTCATTAAGACATTTATATATACATTTTCTATATCATATCCGACATGAGTGCATATTATACAAATAATAAAATAAGAATAATATGCACATATTTGGAAATGTGTGTTATTTAATTTACGAATGCTTGTTGTAATCTTATATCAAATTTTATGTCGTTTGAACTCTTTACCCATTTTTGACAACGAAAATAAATTCAATCCTTAACAACAATGACGCTAATAAATGAGCAAAGAAGGTTGAGTCGTTCCTTAGCCCGCTAATAGACCAGTTCGCTAAGGAAGGAAAAGACAAGAAGGTTGTGTTTGAAGCGCGATTCAGCAAGCCGAATTGCAAACCCAAATGGATGTTCAGGAAAGATGTGAGTATGAGTTGTGTTATTTTAATAATGCAAATTACATTGAATTTAGTTTATGTTAATTAAATCTATTTCTAATAAATCATAAACTGATTTTCAAACATGAATGTTTTAAAATACCAATTCTAAATAAATAAATGCATAAAAAACAAAGGAGTTAAAATAATAATCATAACAGGAGATTTCTTAATCAAACATAGGGCGCTGAAAATGAATATAGTGAAATAGGAAAAAAAATGTAATAGTATGTTTAAAAAATTGTAATTATTAAAAGAGAAACATCTTTGATTTAACCATTCATTAATCCATGTATTTACATTTTTTAAAAATTATCAATTTTTGAATGGTGGGCTCCTACCATAGGAGGTGTTTACAGGCAGCAAATACAAGTTCAAGCAAGAGAATGATACGTACCAGTTGATAATAACGACACCTAAGGTGGAGGACACTGGCAAATACACAATTGAAATTGGCGGCGTATCCAGTACCGCTTTCCTTAACGTCGAGGAAGCCGATCCCACATACACATTTACAAAGCCGCTCAAAAAAAAACTTGAAGGATTTACCCGACATGAGACGACATTAGAATGCGCTGTTAGCAGTAGCATGGCCAATGTACATTGGTTCAAGGATAATAAAAAGATAGAATCGGACGATCCACGTTATTTGATCTCCAAAGATATTAATGGTAATCTAAAACTAATTATTAAAGAATCTCTATTGGAGGACACCGGAAAATATCGATGCCAATTAGATAAGCAACAAGATAAAACCGAATGTGCTCTAAATGTTGTGGAGTATCCTTACAAGTTTGTCAAAGTGCTCAAGTCACAACAATGTATTGAGAAGGATACTGTAACCCTTGCCTGCGAAATTGATGACGCCCAAGGTGATGTTCAATGGTTCCGCAATGATGAGGAAATCAAACCCGATAAACGTATACAGATCATTAAAGATGGCCGTAAGCGAAAGCTTGTGATTAAAGATTGCAAAGTGACTGATGCCGGCCAGTTCAAATGTACAACAAATGCTGATAAAACGGATGCTGAAATTATTATTAACTGTAAGAAAATATTTTAGTAATATTTATAAATTTTATACCAGCTACCCATAGGGTAGTAGGGAATTATAACTTTTTGGTTCCAGGAAATGTATGTAAAAGGCAGAAGGAACCATCTCCGACCCCATAAAGTATATATATTCTTGGTCAGGGACAATAGCCGAGTCGATATAGCCTAGTCCGTCTGTCTATATGTCTGTATGAACACCTAGATCACAAAGACTATAAAAATTAGAGATACCAAACTTGGTACCAATATTGGTGTATGTCCTACGCAGATCAAGATTATTTTTGATTTTGCCACGCCCCTTTTCTCTCCCTAAAATCGAACAAAAACGATTAACAAGCACCATTTTTAAGATTAGAGTTTTGGCGTATACGGAAATAATTATAGTTCATATAATGATTTCCAAAAATTTGGTGGCAATCGGATAGATACTTTAAATTCGAGAAACTGTTTTGTATAGGAAAATCCATAGGCAGCAGCGCGTGGCTTGTTTCTGGAGGACAATGTGATGTGAATGTAGTACGTGGTGGAATATAAATGTACAAATATACAAAAAAAAACCAAAAATACTTTTAGGTATATTTGAGCTGGGTATAACACAGTCGAGCACACTCGACTGTAGCTTTCTGCCTTGTTTTGTTTTTTTGTTGTTTATTTTGTTTATTTATAAGACGTCAATTATATTTTCTTTTATTTTATTAAATGTTAAAGATCAAAATCGGTTCAACAAAAAACTTAAAGACACTGATGCGGTTGAGCGTGAGAAGTTAGTATTGGATGTAGAACTACAGGATCAAACTGCTCCATGTGACTGGAAATTTAATGGAGAGCCTCTGGTGCCCAATGAGCGCATTGAAATTAAAAATTTGGGAGGTGGTAAACATCAATTGGTTTTCAATAGTCTGGAATTAGCTGATGTAGGTGAAATTACTTGCGAGTCGGGTCAACTAAAGTCAACTTGTAAGCTTTCTATACGTAAAGGAGAGAGTAGACCCAATATCGACTGCCCAGATGAGTTTGCTGGTCCGATATGTGCACCTGTAATTATTGAAGTACCATTCAAAGGTATTTTATAATAATTGAAATTTTTATACTGCATAAATATTAAGACACATAGATAAATTTTTAAGTTTCGATTTTGTAAGTTAAAGTTTTCATTTATTTCCTTTAAAATTGTTAGTAAATTTTTAATAGTTTTTGAAATAGTTCAAATACATATATATTTTTTTTATCTAAGTTATCTTTACCATTTGGATTATCTATTATATATTAATTCGCTCGCAATTTTTCATCCAGTAAGCGGTACGAAACAAACTCCAATTGAAGCCAAACTAATTAAGGATGGAAAACCTCTGCCCATCAAGGATGTGGAAGTCGCGGTCACCGATGATAAGGTTACCTTTAAAATTAAAAAACCCACACGAGATTTATCAGGACCATATCAAATCAAAATCGCCAATGGGCAGGGTGAAGATACAAAGAATGTAAATATTGTATGCCAAGATGTTCCGCAACCTCCACAAGATGTGGATATTACTGATGTATATCAAACATCATGTGTCGTGCAATTTAAACCACCGGCTGACGATGGCGGAACTCCTATAGAGAAATATGTGATCGAACGCCAAGATTTGAGCAAAAAACAAGGCTGGGAGCCTGTCGCTGAGGTTCTACCAAGCGAACCATGTCTCAAGAAAATTGATGACTTGGTGCCCAAGAAACAGTACAGATTCCGTTTGCGTGCTGTTAACAAAATAGGTCCATCCGATCCCGCTACCTTTAAGAACTCAATACTCGCGAAAGATCCGTGGGATGAGCCTGGTAAACCGAAAGCGGTTGATCTGGTCGATTGGGACAAGGATCATGCTGATTTGAAATGGGACGCACCCGATAGCGATGGTGGTGATCCAATTATATCATACATTGTTGAATATAAAGAAAAATTCTCCAACGATTGGGTGGCTGGTAAGGAAGTGCCGGGAGATGCTAGAACAGCAACCGTTGACAATCTTAAAGAGGGCCAACAGTACGAATTTCGAGTCCGTGCTGTTAATCGAGCTGGTCCTGGCGAACCTAGCGACAAGACTAAAGCCATTGTTGCCAAATGCCGTTTTGTTAAACCATTCCTCGTTGGTGATGGCCTTAAAAATATCACTGTCAAGAAAGGACAAACTGTGCGCTTTGATATCAAATATGATGGTGAACCGGAACCAACAGCTAGTTGGTTGAAGGATACACAAGCGTTGAAATTTGATAATCAGCGCTTCTGTCTTGAGCAACTCGAGCGTAACTCGTCCATTACAATTAAGAAGACGGTGCGGAAGGATACTGGCAAGTACAAATTAGTTTTGACCAACAGTTCAGGTACAATTGAATCGGAAGCACAGGTTGTTGTCCTTGATCGTCCACTGGCTCCGGGTGGTCCGTTTGAGCCTGAAGAGGTGCGCGCACATCACATTAAGATGAAATGGAAGCGCCCTACCGATGATGGTGGATGTGAAATCACTGGTTATGCTTTGGAACGCATGGATGATGAAACTGGTCGTTGGATACCGGCGGGTGAAGTTGGACCGGATGAAACATCATTTGATTTCAAAGGCCTCACACCAAATAAAAAATACAAATTCCGCGTTAAGGCGATTAACAAGGAAGGTGAATCCGAGGCACTTGAAACTACCGATGCGATTATTGCTAAAAATCCATATGACCCGCCAAGCCCACCGAGTCAGCCAGTCATTGATGATTATGATAATAAGAGCGTGTTGCTTAAATGGAAAAGACCGCCATCCGATGGTGGACGACCAATCACACATTATATTATTGAAATTAAGGATAAATTTTCGCCCGCATGGACTGAAGTAACTAAAACGGAGGATTCAACGCCTGAGTGTAAGGTTGAAGGCCTAAAGGAAAAAATGGTCTATCAATTCCGAGTGCGTGCTGTCAATAAAGCTGGACCTTCGGAGCCATCGCAGCCTACGGATAATCATCTGTGCAAGCATAAAAACCGTAAGTAGCTTCATAGGTATACAATCACATCATCCATCGAAATTACCGTTAAAACAATATATATTTGTATAATTTTTTGGCTTTGGCATTGGCTTAACATACAATGAAAAAAAAAATAATAAAAATTTAGAGAATAAATGTATATGTTTTATATATTTGTATGTGTTTTTTGTAACTTACTGTGATAATATTTGTATTTATTTAAACAGAATTCCTTATAAATTCACTTACTTGCTTACTTACTTTCAAGAAATGCTATTTTAAATTTTGATAAATTGTAGCATTTTAAGACAAAAGCGTATATATTATAAGACTTTATTATATACATACATATATTCTAAAATATAATTACATCTTTACAATTTTTTTTTTGTATCATCATCATCCTAAAATACAAAGAAATTTAAAAATTCTTCAATTTCAACTCTCAGATTGGATTGGTGAGGCGTAAGCAATTACTGTTAGTATAACAAAAAATATTGTAACCAATTCTATAGTAACATCTTCCATATTTTTTGTTATTTATTTTTGAATTGTATTTAGAAATTGTGGCTGTTTTAATTTAATTGTTATAAATTTATATGATATATTCTTTTTATATATATATCTTAATTAAAGATCCCGCGAACAGTATTCAATCGATTTTGGAAAAAATGTGTCTAGATAAATATGTTTGACGTTTTTCAACATTAATAAAAATGATAAATTTCGGTGATATTTTTCAATGTGGTTTTCGCCACTATTGTTACCTTACACGTAAAATATAGTTTACAAGAATTAACATGTTTCAAACTAGTAAAACGCTTTTTAAAAGTACGTATGCGATTAATATTAAATTCATATTAGATTTTTAAAAATTTAAAATGATGGTTTTGTTTTTTGATTTCCTGTTATCGGAACCATATAGTTAAACCACAAATTGACAGATCAACCTTTAAAAAGGTCACTATCAAAAGTGGTCGAACTCATAAATGGTCTGTGGACGTTAGCGGTGAGCCTGTACCAGAATTGCATTGGAGCTGGCGAGATGAAGTTCCATTAACTAGCGGAGATCGCATTACTATTGATAAGTTTGACTACCACACAGACTTTGTGATCACAAATGTGAAGCGCAACGATAGTGGGCTCTATACCTTAAAGGCAGAGAATCGAAATGGTATCGATAGAGAAACGATTGAGTTAATTGTATTAGGTAAGCCCAGCTCACCAAAGGGGCCCCTCACTGTCGATGAAGTTACCGCTACTGGATGTAAGTTACATTGGAAGAAACCAGATGATGATGGCGGTGTACCGATTAAGGAGTATGTGGTTGAAAAAATGGATACAGCAACAGGCAAATGGATTCGAGTTGGACGATCACCAGGTGAAAAAGAGCCACCCAGCTTTGACGTAACTGGTTTAAATCCAGGCTCAGAGTATAAATTCCGTGTATCCGCTGTAAATGAGGAGGGCGAATCAGAGCCACTAACAACACTTGTTGGCATCATCGCTAAGGATCCCTTCGATGAGCCCAATAAACCAGGTACTCCAGAAGTCGTTGACTACGATAATCAAAGTGTTAAACTGAAATGGAAAGCACCAAATAATGATGGCGGTGCTCCAATTCAAAAGTACATCATTGAAAAGAAGGATAAAAATAAACCGGAATGGGAAAAGGCTGTGGAAATTCCAGGTGATCAATTGGAAGGAACTGTTGCCGGTCTTCAAGAATACGGTGAATATGAGTTCCGAGTAATTGCTGTCAACAAAGCTGGTCCATCTCCACCATCAGACGCAAGTGTGCCACAAATAGTAAAATATAAAAAATGTGAGTACCATTTATTCTCTTCTCAATTTGCCATTTTTACTTAAAATGAAGTTGATTAGAATGATAACATCTATTCTATTTGCACAAAATTTTGTTTTTATGACTGCAAAAAGATGTTTCTATATGGACTTCAAAAATAATATTTTGCAAGTCACGTTTTTATCGGCTATCCTTAACTTATCGAAAAAAAAAATATTTTGTAAATGTACACAATTTGTGGCAATGAAATTCTTAGTATTCATTTATTTACAATTATTTTTATTTTCAGTGAAACCCCGCATTGATCGCACTAACTTGAAACCGCTATTAATACGCGCTGGCAAGCCCATAAAATATGACGTGAATGTACGAGGTGAACCAGTACCAACAATTAAATGGTACCAAAATGATAATGAACTAAAACCAGAAAATTTGCCAAGTAATGCTGAAATTAAAAACATACCACATAATACCAAAATTTCGATAATTGATGCAATGCGGGAGCATACAGGCGTCTATAAAATTCACGCAGAAAATGAGCATGGCTTTGACGAGGCAACTGTAGAGGTGAATGTTTTGGGTCCACCGGGTAAACCAAGGGGACCCTTAACGGTCAACGACATTACTAAGGATAGTTGCAAGTTAAAATGGAAGAAACCAGAAGATGATGGAGGTAAGCCCATAACGGCCTATCAAGTCGAAAAATTCGATAAGAAACAAGGTCGATGGGTACCGGTCGGCCGTACCTCTGGCAATGATACCGAATTCGATGTCAAGGGTCTCCAAGAGGGCCATGAGTATCAGTTTCGGGTTAAGGCCATCAATGAGGAGGGCGAATCCGGACCTCTGGACACTGATGGGAGCATAATCGCTAAGAATCCATATGAAACGGCTAGTAAGCCAGGTACACCTAAAATCGACGATTACAATGAACATATGGTCAAACTGAAATGGGAGGCACCGAAAGATAATGGTGGTGCACCCATCACTGGTTACATTATTGAGAAAAAAGATAAGTTCGCACCAATCTGGGATGAAGTTCTTACCACGAATGTAAGTATTTTCTCAATTGTTTATGCTCTGGCTTTACATCGCATTTCAATTCGTCAGCTAGAATTGCAAGCACTATGAATAAATACTTTGAGTGTCTATTATATATAAACTACGCAAGAACGAGAAAGTATATTACATATATTTACATTACATTATAGTGCGCTATAATTTTTTAACACATTATTAATATTTTTATTTTTATTAATTTTTTTAATTACATAATCGCTAAGTATAATTGATTAAATTCAAAATAACAAATACAAAATTCTATTTGTAAAATGTCAAGGCAGAAGATGTCTGTACAAAGTTTATAAAATCTGCACAACTCGAGAATAAAATTATCGCAAAGAGTGAATTCCGCAAAAAGACCTATAAGATACATGTATCAAACATATATATAAAATAAAATACAATAAAACCAACAAAATTAAATAACATGTTTATTATCAAAATATAGACACCTATACCAGAAGCAACAATCCAGGGCCTTATTGAAGGAAACGAGTATCAATTCCGTGTTCGAGCTATTAATAAAGCTGGACCCAGTGAGCCAAGTGACGCAACTTCTCCTCATTTAGCCAAGCCTAGAAATCGTAAGAAATTTCAACTCAACAGCTTTAATGATTTTAATTAATAAAGTTTGCTTCTGATGCTTAGAAACTTTATTTGATCACAATCACAATCTTTACAGCTTCGCTATAAATCAAAATGCTTCTATTATTATTATTTAATCTTTTATTAATATAAACGTATTAGCTACAGTTTAAATAAATAAAATAAATGAATTGCTTTTAATATTTTGATACTTTATAATTATTTTTATGTTCGCATCTGAAATATATAAATTTTTTTGTGTTAAGCCAAACCATCGTTCCATAATGTTTATAATGCTTCCAAATCATTTTCCAATTTGATCCTATTAATATGTTTAATAATTTTTATAGTCAAGCCATCCATAAACCGTGAGAAAATGAAACCCATTAAAGTTCGTGCGGGCCAAACTGTTAAATTTGATGTAGATGTCAAGGGGGAACCAGCGCCAACCTTAATATGGTTTTTCAAAGAGAAGGAAATTTCACCTAGTGGTCAAGCACGATTGGATAATGAAGACTACAATACTAAGTTGACATTATTAGACACTTCTCGCAAAGATAGTGGCATTTTTAAACTTCGTGCTGAGAATATTAATGGTGTTGATGAGGCAGAAGTGGAAGTGATTATATTGGATAAACCATCGAGACCTGAAGGACCATTGTGTGTAAGCGATGTTCACAAAGAGGGTTGTAAACTGAAATGGAAAAAGCCAAAAGATAATGGTGGTGTGCCAATCACTGGATATGTTGTTGAAAAAATGGATACAGTATCTGGTAAATGGGTGCCTGCTGGATCTGTTGATCCCGAAAAAACTGAAATAGATGTGAAGGGACTAGAGCCCAATCATCGCTATCAATTTCGAGTTAAGGCTGTCAATGAGGAAGGTGAATCGGAACCATTAGAAACTGAGTCAGCAATTACAGCGAAAAATCCTTTTGATATATCGTCTCCACCTGGTTTACCAGAGCTGGAAGATTGGGATGAGCATCATGTCAAATTGAAATGGGAACCACCTATGCGAGACGGGGGTTCACCTATTACAAACTACGTTATTGAAGTTATGGACAAGGATTCTGGGGAATTTGTGAAAGCTGTTGAAACTGATGGTCCCATTTGCAAAGCAGTTGTCAAGAAATTGGAGGAAGGTCAACAATACAAGTTCCGTGTTCGTGCTGTGAACAAAGCTGGTCCATCTGAACCATCGGAGCAAACCAATTGGCATACTGCGAAGCCTAGATTCCGTAAGTTAACTAACTATTGTGACCGGATTCTATTGGGAAATTTATTTAAAAATATAAATATTGCGTAAAAATAATATATATATATATATATATATATATATATATATATTATATTTGAATCTTATTGAGGAATTAATTTAATTCCTCTGGTTTTAAATATATAACACACTAATTCAACTTAAAACGAAAGAAAAAACAAAAGTTTACATTATTCGTATTGAACAAATGTTTGCAGGCACTTATTTTAAACGTTTATGATTTAATTGATTTGAATTAATATACAAATTTCAATCAAATAAACATTAGGTAGACAAAAGAGAACAATATGAACCTTTGGAATCCGGCTTTGGTATAAGAAATATATATATATATTAATTACAAATCATTTTTTACAGTGAAACCATATATTGATAGAACTAAATTAAATCCTATTAGCGTGAAAACAGGTTTATCAATCAGCTTGGACATTAATGTTAAAGGTGAACCAGCTCCAAAGATTGAGTGGCTTTTCAATGGTTTGCCTGTAGTCACAGACGAGGAGGGTATTAAGATTGACAATGTAGATTATAATACCAAATTCTTTATAATGCGAGCCAAACGCCCACAGAGTGGCAAATACACAATAAAGGCCACCAATGAAGTGGGTGAAGATATTGCAGAATTAGAATTGACTGTTTTAGGCAAACCTGGAAGGCCAAATGGTCCACTTGAAGTTAATGATATAACGAAACACGGCTGTAAGCTGAAATGGAAAAAACCTGATGATGATGGTGGCTCCCCCATTGACTATTATGAAATTGAAAAACTCGATTCACATTCGGGTCAATGGTTGCCGTGTGGCAAAAGCTCAGAACCCGAAGCCAAGGTAACAGGACTTCAAGAGGGTAAGCCTTACAAATTCCGTGTAAGAGCTGTTAACAAGGAGGGTGAATCTGAGGACTTGGAAACGGAACATTCAATTATAGCTAAAAATCCATTTGATGAACCTGACAAACCAGGTCGACCTGAGCCTACCAATTGGGATAAAGATTTTGTTGATCTGTCATGGACACCCCCCAAAAACGATGGAGGAGCACCAATTCAAAAATATGTCATACAAATGCGTGACAAGTCTGGAAGGCCTTGGGTCGATGCGGCTACTGTGTCAGGCGATAAAACCAAGGCGACTGTCACAGGCGTCGAAGAAGGACATGAGTACGAGTTCCGTGTTGTTGCTGTCAATAAAGCTGGTCCCAGTGATCCCAGCGATGTATCTAAATCCGTTGTAGCAAAACCACGCTTCTTAAAACCACACATTGATCGTAAGAATCTGCAAAAGAAGATCATGCGTAGTGGTCAAATGTTGCATATGGACGCCGCCGTTAAAGCAGAACCCCCAGCGAAAATTAGCTGGACATATAATGGAGCGGAAATTAAAAGCAATAACAAGATTAAAATTGAAAATGAAGAGTACAAAACAACATTTATAATGCCAAAAGTACAACGTGCCGATAAAGGTTTGTATGTGGTAACAGCTACAAATGATTCCGGTACGGACACAGTGGAAGTTGAGCTCGAAGTATTATGCAAGCCAAGTAAACCGAAGGGTCCTTTAGCTGCTTCCGATGTGACTGCAGATAGTATACATCTGAAATGGGAAAAACCAGATGATGATGGGGGCGAACCCATTGAACATTATGTTGTTGAACGTATGGATACTGAAACAGGTCGTTGGGTGCCAGTGTTGACAACAAAAACACCCGATGCGGATATTACCGGTCTAACAGAAGGCAAAGAATATTTGTTCCGTGTTAAGGCTGTCAATACTGAAGGAGAGTCCGAACCTTTGGCAACTGATATACCAATTACAGCGAAAAATCCATATGATGCAGCCAATACACCTGGTAAGCCGCAAATTACTGATTGGTCCGCAAATCACGTTGATCTCAAATGGCGCGAGCCCGAAGATGATGGCGGTGCATCTATCACCGGTTATATTGTTGAAAAGAGGGATAACAATACTGGCAAATGGCAAAAGGTATTGGAGACTAATACTCCAGATTGCAAAGCGCGCGTTAATGACTTGATTGAAGGCACCAAATATCAGTTCCGCGTCAAGGCTGTCAATAAAGCAGGCCAGAGTAAGCCATCCGAACCTTCGGATCAAATTATAGCCAAAGATCGATATGCGCCACCGAAAATTGATAGGACTAACATTAGGGATATAACCATCAAAGCAGGGCAGCATGTGCGTTATGACATCAAAATTTCGGGAGAACCAGCACCATCTAAAACATGGTTTCATAATAAAGCCCGCATCGAAGATGATGCGTATAACATTGATATGGAAGCACATCGCACCAAATTATCACTACCATACGCAAAGAGAATACATACCGGTAAATACACAATCAAAGCTGAGAATGAATCGGGTCATGATGAGGCATCGTTCGAGGTAACTGTACTCGATAAACCAGCTTCTCCAGAAGGTCCATTGCGAGTCACAGATGTACACAAGGAAGGCTGTAAGTTAAAATGGAATCCACCTCTTGACGATGGTGGATTGCCGATTGAACATTATGTGGTTGAAAAAATGGATTTGGAGTCTGGACGCTGGCTACCGTCGGGTCGTTTTAAAGAGCCATTCGCTGATTTGAATAATTTGGAACCAGGTCACGAGTACAAATTTCGTGTGTTGGCCGTGAACACGGAAGGTGAATCGGAACCACTCAATGGTGATCATTCAATCATTGCCAAGAATCCATTCGATGAACCAGGAAAGCCCGGCACTCCCGAACCTATTGATTGGGACAAGGATCGCGTCGATTTGTTATGGCGACCACCATTAAATGATGGTGGTTCTCCCATAACTGCTTATATTATTGAAAAACGCGAAAAGGGTGGAGATAATAAATGGGTAAAAGGGGCCGAAATACTAGCACCAGCATTTGGTGATGAGTGTAAGGCAACTGTGCCAAATCTGGACGAGAACTGCGAGTATGAGTTTCGAATTAAAGCCGTCAATGCTGCTGGCCCTAGTGAAGCATCCGACGCCAGTCGATCAGTCATCACAAAGCCCAGAAAGCGTAAGTTAAGGTTTTTGTAATTCAAATTAAAACTAAAAATTAAAGATTTTAAAGATTAAAATATTCGAATTCTTCATAGACAGCCAATGAAATCATTAATATAATTTAATTGTATTTTTACTACACCCAGTTGCACCAAAAATTGATCGCCGCAATATTCGCACATATAATGTGAAAGGTGGCGAACCAATATTCTTGGATATTAATGTTAGTGGCGAACCAGCTCCTGAAATAAATTGGACTCATAATGGCAAATCCATCATTTCTTCGTCTGCAAGCCGTATCGACAACATGCCCTACAACACCAAATATATTAACAATAACCCAGAACGTAAAGACACAGGTCTATATAAAATTGTTGCTCATAATCTCTATGGTCAAGATCAAGTCGAGTTTCAAATAAATATAATAAGTAAGTATATAAAAAGAGAAACACACATATTTGAACGGTTTTGTGAATAATAATGAACGATTATCTATATATTTGTATATTAGCCAAACCCAGTAAACCGGAAGGGCCTTTAGAAATATCGGACATTCACAAGGATGGCTGTAAGCTGAAGTGGAAAAAACCGAAGGATGACGGTGGCGAACCAATTGATAATTACTTGATTGAAAAATATGATCCTGATACTGGGATCTGGTTACCAGTGGGAAAGAGCGATGTTCCTGAAATGGTTGTGGATGGATTGATACCTGGTCATGAATATAAGTTCCGTGTTAAAGCTGTCAACAAAGAAGGCGAATCTGAACCATTGGAAACATTAGGCTCAATCATCGCAAAAGATCCATTCAGTGAGTATTCCATTACTGTATATACCTAATACAACTTAATAGGCTTAAATTCATATTTACTTCGTAATTAGTCAATCTTACATTTAGATTTGCTCATATGTCTAAGGGCATTAGTTAATTATCTTCACGCGCTACCAATAACGTCTGCAATTGTACGGAATTTGTATACTCTGTGAAATATTTGGACTGGCTTAAAGAAATATTAATATAATAAATATATATTTTTGTATAATCTCTAATATTTTATTATAATCTCTAATAAGATATTTAACTATATATTTTTAGCTGTACCTTCGAAACCTGGACTACCAGAACCAACAGATTGGACGGCAAATAAGGTTGAATTAGCTTGGTCCGAACCAGCTAGCGATGGCGGCTCACCAATTACAGGGTATATTATTGAAGTCAAGGATAAATATAGTCCACTATGGGAAAAAGCACTTGAGACAGAAACTGCATCTCCAGTGGCAACAGTTAATGGATTAATTGAAGGCAATGAATATCAATTCCGTGTAATTGCGCTTAACAAAGGCGGACAATCTGAACCATCAGAAGCAAGTAAAACATTTAAAGCGAAACCCCGCTTCTTAGCACCAAAGATCGACCGAAGAAATCTTCGAGACATAACCATATCAGCAGGAAGCGCTCTTAAATTGGATGCTAATATTTCTGGAGAACCAGCACCAAAAGTTGAGTGGAAATTTTCGAATTATCCACTGCAATCTGGCAAAAATGTAGCCATCGAAACACCTGACTATTATACAAAATTGGTGATACGTCCGACACAACGTGTTGACTCTGGGGAATATTTAGTTATTGCCACAAATAGTTCGGGCAAAGATAGTGTATTGGTTAATGTCAACATTACAGATAAACCAACTGAACCCAATGGACCTCTTCAAATATCGGATGTGCATAAAGAGGGTTGTCACCTGAAATGGAAGCGGCCAACAGATGATGGAGGTACTCCCATTGAGTATTTCCAAATCGATAAGTTAGATCCGGAAACCGGTAATTGGATGCCTTGTGCTCGATCCTCTGAGCCCCAAGCTGATGTAACCGGTCTTACACCTGGTAACGAATATAAATTTAGAATATCGGCTGTCAATGCTGAGGGTGAATCTGCTCCCCTGGTCGGGAACGAATCTATCATTGCTAAAAATCCATTCGATGAGCCAGGTAAACCAGAGAATCTTAGAGCTGTCGATTGGGATAATGAACATATTGATTTAGCCTGGGCTCCACCATTGCACGATGGGGGTTCCCCTATAGTTGGATACCTTGTAGAAAAGAAAGACAAGTATGGCAAGTGGGAGAAGGCATTGGAAGTTCCAGCTGATCATTGTAAAGCCACCGTACCTGATTTGGTTGAGGGTCACTGTTATGAATTCCGGGTTAGCGCTATTAATGCTGCAGGTCCTGGAGTTCCATCGGATTCTACTGGTCCCATCATTGCCAAATCACGCAATAAGCCTCCCGTCATTGATCGCAGCAATTTAATTGAGATTCGAATTAAAGCGGGGCAAGCGTTTGGTTTTGAATGTAAGGTCTCGGGTGAGCCGGCACCAAAAACGAAATGGCTGCTGAAGAAAAAGGAAGTCTATACGAAAGACAATGCAAAGGTCACTCATATGGATTATAATACTAAACTAAAAATAACAAATACATCTCGTTCTGATTCTGGTATATATACTGTTCATGCTGAAAACGTTAACGGCGAGGATAGTGCTGACGTTAAAGTCACCATTATTGATAGACCATCGCCACCAAATGGACCGCTTAAGGTGGAAAATGTACATGCCAATGGTTGCACTTTGAAATGGAATCCACCTGATGATGATGGGGGTCAACCAATTGAAAGCTACGTTGTGGAGAAATGCGATGAAGCAACTGGTCGTTGGGTGCCAGCGGGCGATACAAATGGACCCATCACAAGTCTGGACATTAAAGACTTGTCACCAGGACACAAATACAGGTTTAGAGTTCGGGCTAAAAACCGTCAAGGCCTGTCAGATCCGCTGAGTACGTCGCAAGCAATTGAAGCTAAGAATCCTTACGATGAACCTACTCAACCGGGCACTCCTACAATAAAAGATTTTGACAAAGACTTTGTTGATTTGGAGTGGGCGAGACCCAAAAGTGATGGCGGCTCTCCAATTAGTGGTTACATTATTGAAAAACGTGATAAATATTCACCAGAATGGGAAACATGTGCAGATATTGAAGGTGATATTACTACCGGCCATGTGCCTGGATTGATTGAAGGTGTCAAATATGAATTCCGTGTAAGAGCTTTGAACAAAGCTGGGCTAAGTATGCCAAGTGATGCAACTGCGCCACATTTGGCACGCGCCAAGAACTTACCACCGAAAATCGATAGAAACTTTATGTCGGATATTAAGGTACGAGCTGGTAATGTTGTTGAATTTGATGTGCCAGTTAGTGGAGAACCAATACCAAACAAAGAATGGTCACATGACGATAATATGGTCCTCAATACGGATCGCGTGAAAATTGTCAACTTTGAGGAACGCACCAAATTGCGAATAGTTGATGCTAAACGGATTGATACGGGAGCGTATACGTTGCTTGCGCGTAATCATAATGGCGTGGATAAGCACACAGTTAAGGTGACGGTTTTGGATGTACCTAGCGTACCAGAAGGACCACTACGTGGCGATGACATTACGAAGAATTCTGTTACATTACGTTGGCGGCCTCCAAAAGACGATGGTGGCTCGGAGATCACACATTATATTGTAGAGAAAATGGACAATGAAGCAATGCGTTGGGTGCCTGTGGGTGAATGTGCCGGCACAGAATTGCGAGCCGAAAATCTTATTGATAATCATGATTACAACTTCAGAGTGAGAGCTGTTAACAAATTGGGTCAATCGCAGCCTTTGACAACAACACAAGCCATTACAGCCAAAGATCCGTTCGCACATCCCGATAAACCAGGACAACCTCATGCTGTGGATTGGGGAAAAACCTTTGCTGATTTAGAATGGTCAGCACCAAAACGAGATGGCGGAGCTCCAATCACTTCATATATTATTGAAAAACGACCCAAGTTTGGACAATGGGAAAATGCTTTAGTTGTGCCAGGTAACGAACTCAAAGCTCACATCCCCGACTTAACTGAGGGTGGTGAGTATGAATTCCGTGTAATTGCTGTGAATCGTGGCGGTCTTAGCGATCCATCGGATCCATCCGGAACTGTTATTTGTAAGCCACGTTTCCTGGCGCCATACTTCGATAAGTCTCTACTGAACGATATAACCGTGCACGCGGGCAAACGCTTGGGTTGGACGCTGCCTATCGAAGCATCCCCTAGACCGAGCTTTAAATGGCTTTTTAATGGCAAGGATGTACCAGGACATGGCGAAACCAATATATTTCAAAATGAACTAATTTTTGAGATACCGTCAGCGCGACGTGGCGATGAAGGACGGTACACTTTACAGTTGAAAAACGAGCATGGTTCGTTTGATGCATCGGCTCATGCTACCGTACTGGATCGCCCATCACCTCCAAAGGCTCCTCTTGATATATCAAAAATTACCCGAGATGGCTGTCACTTAACCTGGCACGTTCCAGACGATGATGGCGGTTCTCCCATATTGCATTACATAATAGAAAAAATGGATTTATCCCGCGGCACTTGGTCCGATGCTGGAATGAGCACTCATCCTGTCCATGATGTCATACGTCTAGTTCACAACAAAGAATATTTATTCCGTGTAAAAGCTGTCAATGCTATTGGTGAATCAGATCCTTTGGAGGCAGCCAAGAGCATTATAGCTAAAAATGAATTTGATGAACCTGACGCACCCGGAAAACCAACTGTTACCGATTGGGATCGCGATCATGTAGATCTACAATGGTCACCACCAAAATCTGATGGGGGTGCGCCACTCATAGAGTATATCATCCAAAAAAAACAAAAGGGAAGTCCTTATTGGGCGAATGTCGTACACGTCCCTGCGAATAAAATAAGTGCCACAGTTCCCGAACTTGTTGAGGGACAAGAATACGAATTTAGAGTAATAGCTGTGAATCAAGCTGGGCAGTCAGAACCTTCTGAGCCATCTGACCTTATCATGGCCAAGCCTCGCTACTTGGCACCAAAGATCATTACTCCCCTTAATGAAGTTCGAATTAAAGCCGGACTTATTTTCCACGTGGATATTAATTTTATTGGCGAACCCGTTCCGGAAGCCATTTGGACTCATAAAAATAATCAATTAAAATCGAATGAGCGTTCGACAATTACAGCAATTGGACACCACACTGTTGTGCATACTGTAAATTGTCAGCGTTCAGACTCAGGTATCTATCACTTGCTGTTGCGCAATGATTCGGGCATTGATGAAGGAAGCTTTGAATTGATTGTTCTCGACCGACCTGGACCACCAGAAGGTCCATTGGAGTATGAAGAAATCGCTGCAAATTCTGTTACAATATCATGGAAGCCTCCTAAAGACAATGGCGGCTCTGAAATATCCGCTTATGTTATAGAGAAACGTGATTTAACACATGGAGGAGGCTGGGTCCCAGCCGTTAATTATGTAAATGCAAAGTATAATCACGCAATTGTTCCCCGATTGCTTGAGGGCACCAAATATGAATTTAGAGTTATGGCGGAAAATTTGCAAGGTAGATCCGATCCCTTAACTTCCGAGCAGCCCGTGATTGCTAAGAATCAATATACTGTACCTGGAGCACCGGGTAAACCCGAATTAACAGACAGCGATAAGGATCACATTACCATTAAGTGGAAGCAGCCGATTAGCAACGGTGGATCACCAATACTAGGTTACGACATTGAACGTCGTGATGTCAATACGGGCCGTTGGATAAAGATCAATGGGGAACCAATGCCAACCACTGAATACACCGACAATCGTGTAATGCCAAATCACCAATATGAGTATCGCATATCGGCAGTCAATGCAGCTGGTAACAGCAAGCCCTCAGAGCCATCAGCGACACTTACGGCTCGTCCGATGCGAGAGAAGCCACGACTTTATTTGGATGGTTTAGTTGGCAGACGTGTTAAAGTACGTGCTGGTGAGCCAGTCAATATAAATATACCAATTTCTGGCGCACCAACGCCAATAGTTGAATGGAAACGCGGTGATCTTAAATTGTCGGAATCAAAAAAAATCTCTTATGATACAAATTCGGAAAGAACGATTTTCCGTGTTGATGATTCCGCTCGAGAAGATGCAGGAGTTTATAAATTAAGTGCCAAAAATGAATTTGGTCAGGACTCAGCCGACATTGAGATCATTGTTGTGGATAAACCATCGCCACCTGTGGGCCCACTTAATTATACAGAGACGGCACCCGATCACATCTCACTCCAGTGGAGTCCACCTAAAGATGATGGTGGTAGCGATATAACTGGATACATAATTGAGTTTAGTGAGTTCGGTGTTAGTAATTGGAAGCCAGTGCCGGGCTATTGTCCCAAAACTAATTATTGTGTCAAGGGACTTAACGAAGGCAAGAAATATTTGTTCCGCGTTCGTGCTGAAAATATTCATGGTGTCTCTGAACCATTAGAAGGTAAACCTGTAGTGGCAAAATCACCATTTGATCCACCTGGCGAGCCAACGCAGCCTCAAGTTGTTGCTTACAGTCCGAACTCAGCTTCCTTGGAGTGGCATCCGCCAGATTATTGTGGAGGTAAACCGATTTCAGGGTATATTGTGGAGCGACGAGAGCGCGGCGGGGAATGGATCAAATGCAACAATTATCCAACACCAAATACCAGTTATACGGTGCCCGATCTACGCGATGGTTGTCGGTACGAGTTCCGCGTGACAGCAATAAATGATGCTGGTCCCGGAAAGCCATCTAAACCATCTGAACAAATGACGGCGGAGTTACAACGGTACCGTCCAGATGCTCCTGAACCACCAAAAGCAGATCGTATTACCAAAAACAGTGTAACACTCTCGTGGCGACCGCCACGCCATGATGGTAAATCAAAGATCAAAGGCTATCACGTTGAGATGCGCCCAAAGAACTCAAAAGAATGGCGCCCAGTTAATGATTTGCCAATCAATGCAACTGTTTATACTGTACCAAAATTGATGGAAGGCGAAGAATATTTATTCCGTGTTATAGCCGAAAATGATGTGGGGCGCTCGGAACCATCAAAACCATCGCAGGCTATTACAATCGCGGAGCAACCCAATAAACCGTGCATGGACTTGGGCGGCGTACGTGATATTATTTGTCGGGCAGGCGATGATTTTAGCATTCATGTGCCTTATGTGGCGTTCCCAAAACCAAATGCGTTCTGGTACTCAAATGATACTGTGCTCGATGACGTACTAGATCAACGTTATCATCAACATTTAACAGATGATGCAGCGTCGTTTGTAGTGAAGAATTCCAAACGATCAGATTCCGGACAATATCGTTTACAGCTGAAGAATCCATCCGGCTTCGACACGGCCACAATAAATGTGAAAGTTTTAGATAGACCAGGATCACCACATAATTTGCGTGCTGATGAGTTTGCTGGGGATTGTTTAACGCTTTATTGGAATCCGCCAAAAGATGATGGTGGTTCGCCAGTGCAAAATTATATTATTGAAAAGAAGGAGTCACGTTCCTCTACCTGGTCTAAGGTGAGCAGCTACTGCACCGTGCCTTTTGTACGTGTAAGGAATCTCTCAATAAATAAAGATTATGAATTTCGCGTGTTTGCTGAAAATAAATATGGAACATCAGAGCCAGCATGTACAGCAGAACCAATACGCGCCCGACATCCATTTGATGTACCCAATGCTCCTGGTATACCTCGTGGCATTGATTCCAGCGAGGATAGCATAACTATTGCCTGGTCAAAGCCCAAACATGATGGCGGTTCACCTATTACAGGATACATAATCGAAAAGCGGTTATTAAGTGAAGAGAAATGGACAAAAGCAGTGCACAATCTATGCCCGGATTTAACATGTAAGGTGCCCAATCTAATAGAAAATGCAGAATACGAGTTCCGTGTGGCCGCTGTTAATGCCGCCGGGCAATCAGTTTATAGCGCGTCCAGTGATTTAATTTATTGCCGTCGTCCGCCACATGCACCAAAGATTACTTCCGATTTATCCATACGCGATTTAACTGTGATTGCTGGGGAAGAATTTCATATAACGGTACCATATCACGCCAACCCAAGGGCTCTACCTAATTGGAATATGAATGGCATTGAAGTAGTTCAGAATGACCGCATTAAATTTGAAACAAATGATTACACTTCAATTTATAGAAATACAAGCGCTAAACGATCAGAAACAGGTTCATATACAATTACATTAAGTAATGCTAAAGGATCGGACACGGCCTCATGTCACGTGACTGTAGTAGATCGTCCTGGACCACCACAAGGACCATTAAATGCATATGACATTACGCCGGACACTTGCACGTTGGCTTGGAAGACGCCTCTAGATGATGGTGGGTCGCCCATTACCAACTATGTTGTGGAGAAATTGGACACAAGTGGCACCTGGGTAAAGGTCAGTAGCTTTGTACGCAACACACACTACGATCTAATGGGACTAGAATCCAATCATAAATACCATTTGCGTGTGCGAGCAGAGAACCAATATGGCCTATCCGATCCACTGGAACTGTCCGAACCAATTGTAGCAAAGCATCAATTTACTGTACCTGATGAACCCGGTCAACCCAAAGTTATTGACTGGGACTCAGGCAATGTCACATTGACTTGGACAAGACCAGCAAGTGATGGCGGCTCTCGTATTCAAGGCTATCAAATTGAATACAGAGATGTCGTCAATGACTCATCTTGGAATACTTATGAGTTCCTCATCAAGGATACTAAATATCAACTCTATAATTTGACCAATGGCAGTGAATATGAATTCCGTATCAAGGCAAAGAATGCAGCTGGAGTTAGCAAACCGTCACTACCATCCATGCGATTTAAGCTGAAAGGTAAATTTAACGTGCCTGCACCCCCGGGTAAGCCACAAGTCACGAAAGTTGGCAAAAACTATGTGGACTTAAAGTGGGAGAAACCAATAAATGATGGTGGATCGCGAATCACGGGCTATATCATCGAGAGACGAGACATTGGTGGTGCAGTTTGGGTGAAATGTAATGATTACAATGTCCTCGATACTGATTTTACAGTCATAAATCTAATTGAGATGGGCGATTATGAGTTCCGCGTATTTGCTGTTAATGCCGCTGGTCGTTCTGAAGCCAGCTTATGCACTATGCCTATTAAGGTGTGTGAAGTTTTGGGTGGTGAGAAACCAGAGTGGATTAAACGATTACAAAACCGAGTTGCACCTTGTGGTAAAGATTTTACTTTGGAATGCGCGGCATCGGGTAAACCAACACCTTCTGCCCGCTGGCTACGTAATGGCAAAGAAATTCAAATGATTGGAGGACATTTTTCAAGTGATAGTAAGGATGGTCTCTTTAGATTGCACATATCTAATGTGCAAGCTATTGACGATGGTGATTATACCTGTGAGGCCATAAACTCATTAGGATTTGTGCATACCTCGGGATATCTGAAAGTTGGCTCTCCACCTATCATCAATAGATGTCCCAATGAACTGTATTTACCAGAGGGAGACAATAAGAAGTTTAAAATATATTATTCCGGTGACCAACCGCTTTGCGTAAAGCTAACGCGGAATAATGAAACTATAATTGATTCAGGTGATAATTCACATTTCCGGCTTAACCTCTTCGATGATTATATTGCCATTTGTATTAGAGATATTGTGAAAAATGATGCGGGTCAATATCAAATTGAGTTGTGCAATGATTCCGGCACTGCGAACGCTCATTTTAATGTTTTTATTACTGGGCTGCCCTCTATGCCAACTGGTCCTTTGGGCGTATCTCATATAAATAAGCATTCTTGCACTTTGGCTTGGCGTCCTCCTGCTTATAACGGTGGCCTAAAAATTACTCATTATGTGGTGGAACGCAAGGATCTGACATCGCCACATTGGATTACAGTATCGAGCTCTTGCAAGGATACCTCATTCAATGTGCAAGGCCTGCTTGAGAATCAAGAGTATGTATTCCGAGTAATGGCAGTTAATGAAAATGGCATGGGTGTGCCACTGGAAGGTTTGAATCCCATACGCGCTAAAGCTCCAGTTGATATACCATCACCGCCCGGCATTCCAAAAATTACTGAAATCGGCGGAGACTTTGTTCATTTGGAATGGAGCAAGCCTGAATTCGATGGCGGTGCGCACATCCAAGGCTATTGGATTGACAAACGGGAAATTGGAAGTAATACTTGGCAACGAGTGAATCCCATCATATGCCTGCCTAATCAAATCAATTGCCACAATTTAATTGAAAGTCGTCAGTATGAGTTCCGAGTGGTAGCTCAAAATATTGCTGGACTCTCGAAAGAATCTTTGGCATCGCAGACTGTTAAAATTATCGATCCGAAAGCAGCAACACCACCAATAATTGAGAAACCGCTGATAGATGCAAATTGCATTCAAAATCACAATGCACAATTCACTTGCACCATTACTGGTGTACCTCGACCAACAATATCTTGGTTTAAGGGTGCCAGGGAAATTACAAATGGAGCTAGGTATCGTATCTATTCAGAGGGTGACAATCATTTCCTCAATATCAATGATGTTTTTGGCGAAGATGCTGATGAATATGTTTGCCGTGCTGTCAACAAAGCTGGTGCCAAGTCTACACGTGCAGCTCTTGCAATTATGAGTAAGTAAAATAATGCAATATATAAATTTTGAAATATACTTTGGAACCACTGGCAAAAAGTTTGCCAGACTAGTAAATGTGTTTGTTAATTCTTTAAATGTCTCTGTTTATTTCATTCTATTTAACTTTTACAATCATTCCAAAACGACTTAATCGATTCCTAATACTTGAATATAAATACTTTGCAGCTGCACCAAAACTGAATGTACCACCGAGATTTAGAGATACTGCCTATTTCGATAAAGGTGAAAATGTGGTCATCAAAATACCGTTCACCGGCTTTCCTAAACCTCGCATACATTGGGTTCGCGAAGGGGATAACATTGAATCTGGTGGTCACTACAATGTTGAAGTGAAGGATCGTCATGCTGTGCTGACAATACGTGATGGTTCTCGTCTCGACTCAGGCCCTTATCGAATTACAGCTGAGAATGAACTAGGTGTTGATGTGGCAAACATTCAAGTCCAAATCAGTGATAGACCAGATCCGCCACGTTTCCCATTGGTGGAAAGCATCGGGACCGACTCGCTGTCTCTGAGCTGGAAGCAACCTGTTTGGGATGGCGGCAGCGACATTACGAACTACATGGTAGAGCGCCGCGAACATCCATTATCCTCATGGATTCGTGTGGGTAACACACGCTTCACTTCAATGGCTGTCAGTGGCTTAACTCCAGGCAAAGAATACGATTTCCGTATTTTTGCGGATAATGTTTATGGGCGTTCGGATTCTTCGGAAATAAGCACTTTAATCAAAACAAAAGACGCAACCAAGAAGAAGCTAACTGAACGGAAATGGGAGTTGGATGCAAATGGCAAGAGAATTCGTGGCAAAGCTGATGGACCCATTAAGGATTACGATTCATATGTATTCGATATATATTCAAAGTTTGTCCCTCAACCCGTGGAAGTGTCACCAACAAGTGTATATGACAAATATGATATTCTAGAGGAAATCGGAACTGGTGCTTTTGGCGTTGTTCACCGATGCCGTGAGCGTAGCACTGGCCATATTTTCGCAGCAAAATTCATACCTGTATCGCATTCCGTTGAAAAGGAGCTGATTCGTCGAGAGATTGATATAATGAATCAATTACATCACCAAAAACTTATCAACTTACATGATGCTTTTGAAGATGATGACGAAATGATACTAATTCTTGAATTGTAAGTAACAGTGTAATTTAAAATCAGAAATCTACAGCCCAAATATACTAATATATACCAAAAAGTATTTTTAGTATATTTGGTATATTTGTACATTCATATTTCATCACATCCCAAATATCCCAAAAATTGGTATAAACAAGTAAGAAAGCTACAGTCGAGTGTGCTCGACTGTGATATACCCGCTACCCAGCTCAAATATACTAAAATATACCAAAATGTATTTTCAGTATTTTTGGTATATATGGTATATTTGTACATTCGTATTCCATCACATCCTAAATATCGTATAAAGTAGCCTATGGATTTCCCCATACAAAACTGTTTCTTGAATAATTTTCAAGTTTTTCATCCGATCGCGACCAAATTCTTGGAAATCATTAAGACTGTTATTATATTCGTATGTGCCAAAACTCGAGGCGCTCATTTGAAAATTGAAAATCATCGAAAATTTTTTTCGATTTTTAGGGTCGGAAATGGGCGTGGCAAAAATCTAAAATAAACTTGATCTGCGTAGGACATACACCAATACTGGAACCAAGTTTGGAATCTCTAGCTCTTATAGTCTCTGAGATCTAGGTACAGATCATACAGACAGATAGACAGACGGACAGACGGGCAGACGGGCAGACGGACATGGTTATATCGATTCAGCTGATGTCCCTGACTAAGAATATATATACTTTATGGGGTCGGAGATGCTTCCATTTGCCTGTTACATACATTTCCTAAAGTTACAAAGTTATAATACCATTTACCCTATGGGTAGCGGGTATAAAAACAAGAAACTCTCGATTTGTCAATACCTTAGAATGTTGATAAATGGAGCTATTCTTCAGACAGTGGAGCAAAATAAACATATCATTTTAAATACAATTCTTTAATTTCTAATTATATGCAAAATCACTTTTGGCTAAAATAAGAGGCATTTCTAGTTGGCAAGGTGCTGTGTAAATTTGTATATGATATATATTTGTTGATGTCAACACCTTTTCGAAAAATTTGTTTGGAGTTCGTACCGATATGATCTTTTCCTTATTATAGTTTATCCGGTGGTGAACTATTCGAGCGCATTACCGCTGAAGGCTATGTGATGACTGAAGCTGAAGTTATCAACTATATGCGACAGATATGTGAAGGCATTCGGCACATGCATGAGAAGAATATTATTCACTTAGACATTAAACCCGAGAATATAATGTGCCAGACTCGTAGTAGCACAAGTGTTAAGCTAATTGATTTCGGATTGGCCACACGATTGGATCCAAATGAAATGGTTAAAATTACAACTGGTACTGCTGAGTTCGCTGCTCCCGAAATTGTCAACAGAGAACCTGTTGGCTTTTATACTGACATGTGGGCAACAGGTGTCCTTGCCTACGTACTGTAAGTTGATTTGATTAAAACTTACTTACATTTGAGTATTGATATATTTACTGCTTCTTTTTTTTATTCTAGATTAAGTGGACTTTCGCCATTTGCTGGAGATAATGATGTCCAAACACTGAAAAATGTGAAGGCGTGTGATTGGGACTTTGATAAGGAGGCATTCAAGCATATTTCTGAGGAAGGAAAAGATTTCATAAGAAAACTTCTTCTCGCCAACAAAGAGAAACGAATGACAGCACACGAATGCCTGTTGCATCCCTGGCTAACGGGAGATCATAGTGAACTAACACAAAAAATTGCACGCGATCGATACATCACATATCGCGAGAGATTGCGACAGAAATATTCAGATTTCGAGAAATATGTACTGCCGATTGGCAGATTATCTGAATATTCTTCATTGCGCAAATTACTGATGGAAAAATACAAAATATACGATGCGGTCTTTGATCGGCGTCAAGCCGCTCCGCGATTTGTTATTCGACCATCCTCACAATTTTGTTATGAGGGTCAAAGTGTTAAGTTCTATTGCCGATGTATAGCGATTGCTACTCCTATATTAACATGGTCACACAATAATATTGATTTGCGACAGAGCGTTAAGTTCATGAAAAGATATGCGGGCGATGATTATTACTTTATAATAAACCGCGTTAAACTCGAAGATCGAGGCGAATATATTATAAGAGCAGAAAATCATTATGGCTCACGTGAGGAAGTCGTTTTCCTCAATGTCCATCCCCTGCCAAAAGAACAACCCAGATATCGAATGGAGTCAACGCCAGTTCGCCGCCGTGAACCATTACCTTACACATTCTGGCAGGAAGAATCCGAGTCGTCACCCAGTTTTACATTCCTTTTACGTCCACGCGTGATGCAAGCCCGTGACACATGTAAGCTCCTCTGTTGCCTGAGTGGTAAGCCAGTTCCAACTGTCAAATGGTATAAGGACGGTCGTGAATTAAGCAAATACGAGTATGCCATGACTCATTCAGATGGCGTTGTTACAATGGAAATAATTGATTGCAAGCCATCGGATTCGGGCAAATATAGTTGCAAAGCAACCAATTGCCATGGAACTGATGAAACCGAATGCGTTGTCATTGTTGAAGGTAAGAAGACGAATCTGATTAATTTCTATTTTATTTTATAGTGATACATGTATTATGTATATTGGGAAATAAATAATTTTGTAGATCAAAATGCATTATCCTAAATTTGGAAGATAATTTATTAGCTTATTAAAATTGTATTCATTTTAAATTGCAATATATTAGAAGCGGAAAGTAATTTGGATGTAAAGTCGTTCAAATGCTTGCTGTGTCAATAATATATGTTGTCAATGAAAGTCATAAATATTCTGTTGAAATAAACGATAGCATAAACTTCGATAATAAATATTTTTCTAAATATAAAAAATCATTATTTCAAATATATATGAACAACAAAACTTTCGGGTTAATCTTATACCTAGAATACTTCAGAAATAGTTTAATGCATATATCGGCATTCCCTAAATCACTAGAAGGAGGTAAGCAGGCTAAAATATAAATATATTTCGAGTTTATTTACAAAAATTTTTTAAAAATCAAGATTACTAATATATGCAATTTAAAAAATACAAGGTGCTAAAGGAATAATTAAGCTATAATAACTATATGTTTATGTTTACTTATTTATTTAATGAGAGTAAGACTGTATATTGATATAGTCACTATATATATATATATATATACATATATATATAGTTTATAATTTTTGATTAATATGAACTATTCATAGGAGAATGGGTAACGCCAGAGCAGGCAGAACTTGCTCATAATTTTCTATATTCAGGAGGTAATCTTTTATTCAAATATGAACTAATTATTATTTAAAAAATTTGCATTTACCATTACTACAAGTAACGATTACAGCATGCAACTCGATGTTATTATTTTTGATTTGCATGTAAAAGTATGTACTTCAATAATTTCGTTGATATGGTAATATCAAATATTTCCCAATAAAAAAGACGATAATCTGATTCAAATCTCCTTCCGATTAAATATTAACTGGTACTAACTGATGAATTTCTTTAAGTTTCAAAAATACAAAACGTAGGTACATCATTTTTACATGTATAAATTACCACATACATTAATGAAACTTAATACTTTGTAGGTAACGCTAGATCGTTAACCTGTGTATTTCCATTTGAGTTTATAATCATTAAGTGTTTTATTAATGTACCTCCCCAAAATCGATATCATTAGAATTAATGGTGCATCTTATCCTTACAATATTGCAATAAAAACGGAATGATTACATTTTTTATGTGCAGTTTAAATGCACTTAAGAATTAACACTAAGGATTTAATTAAAATATTAATATTACAAAACTTTGTGGCTCACATAATTATTAATATTTTCCCAGATCGCAAGTATATTGAGCAACCTATCAAACCAGCACCTCCACCAATAATTACAAGCCGTCAATTTTCATCATCATCCTGCATTAATGCGCAACAGTCTTCGACAACCAACTCAACATCGAATAGCAAGGTAAACTTTTGTCTTGTATACCTATACAAAATTAAAGAAAATATATTGAATTTATAAATTACAGACTACCTTCAACACAAACCATAGTTCCTCAACAACTCAGAATAGCATTTCAAGCAAGAAGAAATATGCAGCCAACTCGTTGCAAGCACCAGGCAGCCCATCGAGATCCCGAAGTGCCACTAAAGAACTAATTCGTATGTAATACCATTCAAACAAGTTAATATATCTGACAAGTGCTGCATAGAATAACTTAGTCTGTTCAATCAAATTGAATATTAAGCAAGCAGCATCACAGAGGTGGCGGTGCCGAAAAACCAGTTAAAGGTTTTTTAATTTCAATAAAAGCTCTTCCCAAATTATTATACGGTTTATAATAATTAAGTTCTTGTTATGGTTTATTTTGTTGAACTCGGATAAAGTTTATTGCATTTGTATATACAAAGTTTTTGTTGCTTCGAGTTGGATAAGTTCCACCATATTAAATTCAGAACAAGTAGTGCATGCTTTTATGTTGTTATGATTTTGTATTCTAAATCTAAAACTTAATATATATTAAAAAATCTTTTTTTTTATTTTATTGAGCGCACCCCCGGAGTATAAATCCCAGATTGGATATTTTGAATATTATAAAATTGTTATACCCGTTACCCATAGAGTAGAAGGGCAGAAGGAAGCATCGCCGACCCCATAAAGTATATATATTCTTGGTCAGGGTCACCAGCCGAGTAGATATAGCAATGTCCGTCTGTCTCAGAGACTATAAGAGCTAGAGATTTCAAACTTGGTACCAGTAGTGGTGTATGTCCTACGAAGATCAAGTTTATTTTAGATTTTCGCCACGCCCCTTTCCGGCTTCTAAAATCGAAAAATACTATTAACTTGCGCAAGATAGAGTCTCGATAGAGTTTTGGTACATACAAAGATAATGAAAGTCTCGATGATTCCCGAGAAATTGGTCGCAATCGGATGAAAAACTTGGAAGTTATTCAAGAAATAGTTTTGTATGGGAAAATCCATAGGCAGTTGCACGTGGCTTGTTTTTGGTGGTATATTTTATACTTTATGCGATGTTATGGAATATGAATGTACAAATATACCAAATATACCGAAAATATTTGTTGGTATATTTTAGTATATTTGAGCTGAGTAGCGGGTATATTACAGTCGAGCACACTCGATTGTAGCTTTCTCACTTGTTTTATTGTATGTGTCTTACAAATTAATTTTTCCATATTTTTAACAATTAAGCACACTTTGCTATAAAGCGAGAAGTTCAACTTATTAATACGTCAGTTTTGTATTGGAAAATCCCCTAGAAAAATAATATAATATCTCTAAACAATACATATATTCTTACTCAGCAACAATAGAAACGGTATAAACATGTCCGCAAACCTTTGCGGTACATGAATGTATCACCAAGTTTTATATAGCTCTTATAGTTTCTAAGATCTTGACATCTGTATTTCAAATTAATTTGTGAATCTATATATTTCCTTATTAATATAGTTCCTCCCGACGACTCATTAATGTGTAAGCCGGAATTCACTAAGCCACTTCATGATTTAACCATTCACGATGGCGAGCAATTAGTTTTAAGCTGTCATGTTAAAGGCGATCCCGAACCGCAAATCACGTGGTCCAAGAACGGCAAGACGATTTTCTCCTCGGAAATAATGGACTTAAAGTATAAAAACGGAATTGCCACCCTCACTATCCATGAAGTTTTCCCTGAAGATGAAGGCATTTTCACATGCACTGCAACAAATTCGATCAGTGCTGTTGAAACCAAATGCAAGCTTAGCGTTAAACGTAAGTAATTAAAATAAATAAATATATATTTAAAATACGATATTAAAGTAAATTTCAAAACGCTGGCATCAGCAGTAGGCAACAGTAGCTTTGGGTTAGATCCTATTGTTTTAAATGTATTGAAAAACCGATTGCAATCAATAATAAAATGAATTTTTATACCCGCTAACCATAGAAGGGTATTATAACATTGTGTAACAGGCAGACGGAAGCATTTCCGTCTGTCTGTCTGTCTGTATAAACACCTGGATTTCAGAGACTATAAGAGCTAGAGATTTTTGCCACGCCCCTTTTCGCCCCCTAAAATCGAAAAAAACGATTTACTAGCGCAATTTTAAAGAAAGTCTCGAGTTTTAGCACATACGAAGATAATAACAGTATCGCTGATTCCCGAGAATTTGGTCGCGATCAGATGAAAAACTTGGAAATTATTTAAGAAACAGTTTTTTATGGGAAAATCCAAATGCAGCTGCACGTGGTTGATTTCCGATGAACTATGTGGCCGTGCATGATATATTTTATACTTTATGCGATATTTAGGATTTGATGGAATATGAATGTACAAATATACCAAATATACCAAAAATACATTTAGTTATATTTTAGTATATTTAAGCTGGGTAGCGGGGATATCACAGTCGAGCACACTCGACTGTAACTTTCTGACTTGTTTATATATTTATCATTAAGATTCACAATTAAATTTGTACAGAAATATATATATCAGTTTATACTGCTTTATACGTAATAACATTTTTAAATATTGTATTATGTTGTTTATTTATATATTATATATTTATTATTATATTGTATATTATATTATGTTTAAAATTGTTGTTGTGTGTTTAGTTATTATCCGAACTGCTTGCGATAATAATATATATGTATTTGCATATTTACTTAATTTATAATAACTCAAGATATAATTATAATTTTTTTTTAATTTTAGTTTTAGACAAATCATCGAGCAAGCGAAATGTACCAACTGGAAGCGATAAACCACCCAAAATTGTTAGCCATTTAGAATCACGGTTTGTTAACGATGGAGATGCAGTCACACTGGCTTGTCGTATTATTGGTGCACAACATTTTGACGTGGTCTGGCTGCACAATAATAAGGAAATCAAACCTAGCAAGGATTTTCAATATACGAAAGAAGCGAATATCTATCGCCTGCAGATTGCAGAAATATTCCCTGAAGATGGTGGTACTTACACATGTGAGGCATTTAACGATGCAGGCGAATCATTCAGCACCTGTACAATAAATGTCATTGTACCTGGCGACGAACCGAATGTACCAACTTTTGTCAAATTTCCTACTTCTGTTTCTTTAACGGAAGGAGAGAATGCGAATTTTGAGTGCGAATTCGACAGAGAGCTGATGAGTCTGTCTTGGTTGAAAGATGGTAAATCCATTGACGAATCGCGTTCGAGATACTCATTCACCAAGGATAACAATCGGTATACGTTCACAATTATTAAATGCACATTGGATGATGTTGGCCAATATCAGGCAAAGGCTAAAGCTAAGAAAGGTGAAAGCCTGTGTGCATTTTCGCTAAATGTGCAGGGCACTGATATATGATGTACATGCAACAAATTAGACTGCTCATTATTTACTAAACACATAATTTATGTTTTTAAACTTGACTCTAAACAAAAAAATATCAAATTTAAAAATACATGGAAGAAGATATTCTGTATCTATTATACATCAACAGGTTAAATCAACAACACGTGGACAGACAATAATACGATAATATGATCATATTCTAGAGATAAAATCAAAAACGTAATGCTTATACTGACATAATCCATACATTTAGGACAGATGTACAATGTAATTTTACAGTTACACAATTTTCTATGATCTAGAAGTTCTATGTACATGAACTGAAAATTTACCATTCTTTTACAAATGTATAGCAATTTAGAAGAACTAAGCAAAAGCGGCATTCAATATGTGTGACCTATGCAAGCATCCTCACTTAACATCAAATAATTTAAGCATAAGTGGCATATATGTTTTTCGCTATAATTGCTGTCGATCTTACATCTGCTACTAGGTCGTAACATAATTTTTGCGGTTAACTGATCCAAAAATACATTAAAATAACATGTGAAAATTCGAAAATCGAAATGTAATAAACGAAATACAAAAAAATGCTAGCGACTGAATTATTGTTATTGAGCTGAACCAACACGATCACATTTTTATGACATTAATTTGAATAATGTGTTGTTAACTTTGTGTTCCAATGGTTGTCTGCTTGTTCTTGTGAAAATGCGCACTAACTAGTTGTACATACATATACATTGGTCAGAACGCTATGTGTGTAGGCTTGGAAAGAATGTTGGGTTGAAAGATTATCACAACGTGTTTGCCTGAGAACTTTTAAAATTCGCGGACCAGATTGATATTTCCCTGAGCATGTCGAGGGCTCGCCAGTGTGAGTGCACTAGCTTCTTTAAGAACAGCTTCTTGGATTACACGTTAAAGTGCTGATCTTCTCTGGACTCTGGCTCAGCTATAGAAAAAAAAGAACCTGATATTCAAAAATCCACAAGATTTTTTAATATAATTAAGTAGATGGTTTTTGAAAGTCTTATCTTACCAAATCATAGCTTCTTTCCTGAGAATGTTGAAACGAGGTGAACAAATATTCAACTGCACGGAAGAATCGTGAGATGTCGTCATAAGATAAGGAAGCAAACACCCTAGAACGCCCTTAGTCCACTATGAAGAATCTGACTGGTTTTTGTGGCATATTTTTATGTTTTTTTTTCTAGTTGTAAACCTACCCTAAAATTATATTTTCATCATTTTAAATACCTATGTATATTGTATATAATAATTGTTCAGTTTTATTTTTTTTTATTTTTATTTACAATCTCTCTTATGACAATAAGTAAATTTTATGACTAATATTTACATAACAGGATTAGCAGATTTCCAGTGAAACCTGCTATGAAATATTACTTCTTGTTTACTTAATTTTACCTTTCAGGGAGATCAAGAATGTGAAATCTTTTGAGTCTTCTATAAGTTGAGATATTGTCTAATAGACCTAGGGCTAAATTATTTACATGATTGTGAAGTCTGTCTGTATGTTTCTTACTATATTTGTTTATCTCTTATTTTATAGTTGGAATATTTAGATCTTTGTGAATATTTGCATTGGTTACATAAAATGGAGCGTTGACAATTTGTCGCAATGTTTTTGATTGGTAGCGCTGGAGTATTTCAATATTTGAATTGCTAGCTGTTCCCCAGAGCTGGATAGCATAGGTCCAAACAGGCTTCAAAATGGCTTGTAGATGAGAATTTTGTTTTCCAAAGTGGCTGATGATTTTCTACTTAGTAACCAGGTCATTTTCAGTGTTTTTATTTTGAGTTGTTGTTGTTGTTGAGATACTATGGGGCAGGTAGCCATTTCTTTATCTTGTAGAGTAATCCATTGTGCCAAACACGATCAAACGCTTGTTGAACATCAAGAAACGTAGCAGTACAATATTTTTTGTTCTCAAGTGCAGATACAATTTCATTGATAACCCTATGACATTGCTCAGTGGTGCCGTGGTCTTTTCTAAATCCGAATTGATATTCAGGAATGATGGCAAGATCGTCCAAAATTGGCAACATCCTCTTAAGTAGTATTTTTCAAATACTTTCGAGAATATTGTCAACAGACTAATGGGACGATAAGATGGTAGTTCAGTTTCTGGCTGGTTTGGCTTGAGGATCACAACGATTTCTGCACATTTCCATTGACTTGGGAAATGGTCTAGCCTGAGAATAGCATTTAATATTAGCGTGAGAAATCGTATGCACTCTAATGGTAGAGTTTTAAGAGTGATGCCGTTTATCTTATCCAGGCCTGGTGATTTTTTATTGTTTAAGCATTTAATTTCTGACACGACTTCGTCAAAGTGAATTCTTTTAATAGGCAAGCTCATTTGACAGGGTGACCCAAGAAAGTTTGCTATTTGAGCTTCTAACATAGGATTGTTGTCGTTTGGCTGGAACACAGAGTGCAGGTGCTGTGCAAATGCTTGTTCATCGTCAGATCTACACCAATTTCCATTGTTTTTGCGGATGATTATGTTTCTTTTTGCTGGTGTTTTTAGCTTCAGTTGCTCTCCACAGGTTATACTCTATGTTGCTAGAGGTCTAAATTTCTCAAATATGCCGCCAGAGATTCATTTCGTAAGTTAGACAGTAATTGTGTAAGCTCAGATGCATGATTTGTTGTATAACCTTTTGTCAGCAGGATAATGAGTTTCTTGCCAACGTTTTCTCATGTGCCTTTTGTGTTGAACTAACCAACTATTGTAAAAAAGGATTTACTGGTGAAGTGTGTTTCAGAAACAACCATGATGTCGATTGAATTTGTTTTTAAAAATAGAGATATTTCACTAACATGGTTGAAAAGCCCATTGGCGTTTCAGATTCCTAAGTTTAGACTTATTTGCATAACTTATTGACCAGTAACATTATAATGTTAAGTAAGTTATTGATGAGTTCAAATTGTTTTTCTATAAGAAGTTCTATTCTTTCTAGAGAGGTATTCGTATTATTATTTCCTGCAGCAACTTGGGCTTATGATTGATAGTCTTTTGGTTGTTGGGTCGGCACAATAGGTGATTGAAATATTGCAGAATCATTTTTAGTATGGTCCTTGTAATGCATCTGTTTTCGACCAGTAGCTAGTTTTTTGTTTTTTATCTTTTGGACATAGATAACTGGGATGCTTACTAGAGCATTTTACGCACCTATAAGTTTTGAAGCAATAGGATTTTGTGTGCCCGAATTCCTGCCGGTGGCACTGAAGAATGTCTTGCTTTATGAGGGGGTTCTATTTTAACAATTGCGTTATTAATGTGCTTAATTTCGTATATGCCTTTGTTATTTTTATTGGGCTCAATGTCCAGGAAGAATAAGTTTAATGGCTCTTTAGTTCCACGCTTTTTAATGTTATTTTTGTTCCTAACAGAGTGACCTTTGGACTCCACATCTTGTTTAATTACTTCAATATTCGTGGAGAAGTGCAAATTCTTTATAACGACCCTAGATGCTCTTTCATGTTTAAGCTGGTATGTGTGGAACTTGACAAAATCACTAGCAAGAATTTTAACGAGGGACCTGTATTCATCAATAGACTTAACCATAACTCTCACTTGGCCATCTCGTTGATATTTTAATTTTTTTTCGAGGTAGACTAACATACTACTTATATCACTACCATCTGATAAGATGATAGGTGGCGGCCTGGCAGGTTCATCAATGTTGTCTTCAGCTATCACGTCCAGAGCTTTCTTTTCGTCTGCATCATTACCTTTTTCAGTTGGTGAGAGTTCCGTTAAGATAGCCAATTTATTGCGGCTAGTGCTGGATCTTTATACCACATAAGGTAGAAGGGTATTATAGCTTTGTGACTTGAGGAAGGAAGCATCTCCGACCCCATAAAGTATATATATTCTTGGTCAGGGTCACCAGCTGAGTCGATATAGCCATGTCCAACTGTCCGTCTGTCTGTATGAACACCTAAATCTCAGAGACTATAAGAGCTAGAGATTCCAAACTAGTATTGGTGTATGTCCTACGCAGATCAAGTTTATTTTAGATTTTTTTCCACGCCCCTTAAATCGAAAAAAAAACGATTTACTAGCATACTTTTAAAGATAGAGTTTTGGTACATGCGAAGATAATGACAGTCTCGATGATTCCCGAGAATTTGGTCACGATCAGATGAAAAACTTGGAAGTTATTCAAGAAACACTTTTGTATGGGAAAATTCATAGACAGCTAGCTGCACGTGGCTTGTTTCTGGTGGACAATGTGCCCGTGCATGGCATATTTTATACTTTATGGGATATTTAGGATGTGATGGAATATGAATTATAAAAATACCAAAAACGCTTTTTGGTATATTTTAATATTTCAGATGGGTAGCGGGTATATCATAGTCGAGTACACTCGCCTGTAGCTTTCTGACTTGTAAAATGTTGCTTGGCGTACAGCCTATTCAAAATTCAATAAAAATATTACAGAACAATTGGTCAATATTAAATATAGCAGTACAATCAGCGTATAACTTATTTATTTACATTTCATTTACAATTTTAAATTTTGTTTATAATATAAGTAAACTAAATGATTTAAATAATGTAATATGAAAAAGCATTAACGAGAATTTAACAAAAAATAAATTTCGCGATCATTTCTTACAAAAATTTAATTGTCTAAATATTGTATATTCCATAGTAAAAAAAAACACAAAAAACTATATTAAATTTTTTTGTTCAGAAATATAATAATGGTAATAGCATATTTGTCTCCCATTTTGCGTTTAACTTCATTAGTATTCTATCAATAGTAAAAATATAGATAAAATTTATTACACAAAAAAGGCAATTTGCTTATTCAAGCACAACATATGGCAAAACTATCAATGGTTCATTATTGTAAGATTGAAGCTGTAGAACTTCGTGCCATTCCTTAAACTGTTGAACTTTTAAAATGCTTGAATTATCTTCCATAATGGCGCGAATACCAGTTTTATATTCAATATGGGGTTGAAACCCTTGATTCAAATTATTGCAATTTGCTAACAAATTTGAGGAATAGGTGTTTGATGCTTCTTTAAATGCATCATTATTAATGGGAATCGTAAGAGAATCTAAACTATGCGGTTTCATTAAACTTAAGTTATTGCTATTATAGCATATACCATTAACATCATCACAATTCTCAATTTGTAGGGCTTGCAGTTGTGTGACATCTTTAATATCATTAGCATAAATTGAATTGAACGACAGCAGCATGCCATTGTTTTCTATGGGTGATTCACTTCTTTGAATTATATCGAACTTTGTACCATCATCATCATCATCATATTGATTGCCAAATAAAAGCTCTTCTTTAACTGATTCATCACTAGAAGATAAGTAAAGATCTTCTTCATTTTTTTTGCCACATTTTGCAGTCATTAAATTTGTAATTGATGCCGTACTTGTCGTATCAGTCTCAATCTTTAATTCAAAATTGTTTTTGAAACCAATTTGAACTTTTTTCGATCTGCCTTGCTCAGGTTCGCTTTCCTCGTCGCAATTGGAACTGCTGCTAGTATAATTTATTATTCGCTCTTTTCTTCCAAAATTATCTTCCCTGTATAATTCCTTCGTGAAGAACAATTTACGGTGCATTTTAGCTTTTGATTGGACTGTTCGAGCTATTTTATTATTATTAAATAAATGTTTTAGCTCTAAATCTATGCTTTCTTCCTTTCGGCTAATTTGATGCTTTCGAGTGCGACGACATCGATAACGTCGACATTGACTTCGATTGCGACATTTTTGAAGGCAGGTATGTGACATAGTTGTAACTTTCTCGATATTATATTCACTTTTATCATCGGTACCGCATGAATTATGTCTCATGGAAATCTGATAATAATTATGTTGGGGATATTCTGCAATCTTATTAGATCCAGCATTATTATTTTCAATGTTAATAACGTTAAAATGATCAGCTTGAAGAGTATCAGTCTCTGCATCATTATCTCTGCTGAAATAAGTATTAATAGGCGAAACGACTGAGGTTGAATTAGCGGGAGAGTTAAGTTTGTTGGGAGTCTTCTTTATTGTCAATACGATATGATTGTGGTTGTTACCACCATCCATCATAGGTTTCTGAACGATTGCATACTCCTCATTACTATTATTATCTTCGTTGTCGTTATCATTATCATTTCCCAAATGTCTGATCTCATCTGTGATACCCTCAACTGAGGATAGAGTTCCATTACTGTAAGAATCATGTTCACCCATATCATGATCGCTGACAGTTAAACTTTTTTGATAACGATGGTACTCAGAACCAGTAGAAACATATTCACTGGCTTCGTCCTCGCTACTATTGTGGCTACTTCTGCTGGGCAATGCCACCTGTCGCGGAGTAGCAACATCACCATTCATAGCAATTTTGATTCGCTTTATGAGGGGTTTAGTACTATTAACTTCATTTTCTTTTTTATTTGTATCAATTTGAGACAGCATTCTAGATGTTTTTCTACGCTTTTTACGATTGTTTTCAACATGATCTTGATCGATTTGATCCGAAATTGACTGATGACAATACATAGTCATTATTTTCTCAGTTTGGCAAGTAGACTCCCGGTTATTAGCAAATTTAAGTAGATCACAACTAAAAAGACTGCCTCTATTATTACTGAACTTTATGTCGTTCTCTTCGAGAGAGGACTTGTTCTTGTTTTCCATGTCAGGCGCCTCAATATCAACTTTTAAAGGACTACAACTATCTTTAATTGTTTCTACGCCCGATACATTTATCGTTGATTTGATTTCGTAGTTTTGTACCCGTTTTGCGGCCAACCTACACGATGGTAAACATTTGGCGATACCTAAAAATGGTGGTATTATACGCGATTTTGGAAATTTCCTAGCAATGTTCATATTAAATTTTAGAGAACTTAAGTCTTTTGGGATACGAGCATTACACGTAAGGGATCCGTATTTGGGAACAACATCCGCCCCATCACTAACTTTATATGCATTATATTCTTTTTGAAAAACTTGTGATATTGTCGACTTTAAAATTGAAGACGACATCTCCTTCACTATACTATTCCAATTACCATTAATATTTGGCACGAATAAATTGTGCAGCGCGTTAATATGGTAATTGGTAACTTGATTTGTTTGTAACATGAATCGCTTTTTTGCAACGCAATCTGGGTCTTCAATAACTGTGCAGATTGAAAGCGTCTCCAGGACCTTCTCATCATTTTCATTATCATATTGTTCAAGATCATTACCATTGTTAGTACCAGAAATTTGAGAAAGACTATCAGTGCTTTGTAAATTAAAACGTGAGACGCTTTCGTTATCCTTGTTGTGCATGTCAGTTTTAATGTTATTAATCGGTTCGACTTTTGAAACGTTATTCATTATTGACTGTAATGGATCATCCTCGTCGTCAAAATCTAAATCAAATATTGATCTGATGGGTCTTTGAGGTACAACACTTGCAGCTTCTTCCGCTCTATAAGTATTATTGGGTTTAAGAGGTAAACTCTCAACCGCATTTACTATACATTTGTTAAAGTTATTATCAATAGCATCGGATTCTTCTGTCTCAATCTTTAACTGACTTAGTGATTTACTTTCATTTAAGATTTTTGTTTCTTGAATTACACAAGTGCAAGGTACTATTTGAGCCTGGTATGATTTTTCGGTATCGTCCACAGTTTGGGGACTATTTAATCTGTTAAATAGATGCATTAACTCCGTTGTCACGTCATTGTTATGCTTGATTTTTGTTATTGTCGCTATTGTATTTTTAAATGATGATGGAGTTTGAATTGAACTATTGATACTTTCCAGCGAAGTGCTTCTCTTAATATCGCCAGATTTCATGCTATCGTGGGAAGGTTCCGAGGTAGTAGTATCACTATCTGTGTTTCCAGCATCTAAAAAAAAATTAATCAATTATTATTGATATATTTAAAGCGGGAGAATGACATTATTTGTATAAATAAAACCCCTCATCCTTACTGATGACAGAGTACACAATAGGTTCATTCCTTAACAATTAATTAAAGTAAATTACGTAGGTAAGCACTAAGAAGAGGCTTTTCTTAATAATATCTGCATATGTACTTTATGAATGTTGTTAATTGAATTTACGCATAAAATTTAAATATACAAAAAAAAAGGGAAATGTATATAAAGAAAGGAAGTATCTATAGCCAAAAAGAATATATATTCTTGGTCAGGGTCACCATCCAAGTAGATATAGCCATCTGTCCGTCTGTTTGTCTGTCTGTATGAACACTTAAATCTAAGATACTGTAAGAGCTAGAGTCTCCAAACTTGGTACCAGTCTTGGTGCATGTCAAGTTTATTATGCATTTTTGCTACGCACCTTTCCATCCCCTAAAATCGAAAGATACGGTCCGTTTGCAATCGCAATTTTTTTGACGATTCCCGATTTGGTTGCGATCGGATGAAGAACTTGGAAGTTATTCAAGAAACAGTTTTGTATCTAAAGGCAGATGCACTTGGTTTGTTTCTGGTGAACAATAAATGACACCGTGCATGGTATAATTTATATATGGAGGACGTAATGGAATATCAATATACGAAAAATACCGAAAATACCAAATATACTTATTGGATATTCGAGCTGGGTAGCGGGTATTTCACAGTCGAGCACACGCGACTGTAGTTTTCTAACTAATTCGTAACTCTATCTTCAAAATTACGCATGTAAATCTTATAATCTCATAGTCTCTGAGATGCTTCCTTCTGCCTGTTACATACATTTCCTGGGGTCACAAAGTTAAAATGCCTTTCTACCCTATAGGTAGCGGGTATAAAAATAATCTCTACTGTAGAACGTTTTCATAACATTAATTTAACATAGGACAATATATTTTGAGATCCTATTTTCTTATATTAATTAGGCAAAAATGGGCGTTTCAAGCCATAACGTAAAAAATAATTTATTGTATGTATTATTACACAATTATAACTTTTATGTATTATGAAATAGATAATTTATAATGCTAATTCCACGATTTCGATTTTTTTCAAATTATCAATTACGAGGAAATAATGCTATTAGATTAAACATAAATTTGAATACAAATAAAAAAATAGTTAAATGATCCTTCAATGTCTGATGGGCAGTGTTTCCATCTTTGGAACTTCCAACTTCAATTCATGATTCATCAATTATTATATTAAGCACAGTGCCCGAAATAGTTTTCAAAATCTGTTGTTTCTCTATAAATACACTTCCAATTCATTCCAATCATTGATATCTGACCATAAGTAAATTAGTTCTTCCTGTATTGAACAGATTTACTACTACTACTGGTATTACCATATTGCATATTATAAAATTGACCAGTAAAAAAAGGACATGGCCATATCGTTTAGTATGTTGTCTGAAATGGTGGTGAAAAAAATTATAATGACATTCTACTATATGTGTACTAAACAGTACTCTTATTAGTTCTTAAGTTGTTGGAATTTAAGGACGAACTCATTGAGAATTTGCCGTATACGATATTAAAAAGTGTTATAATCCCGTGGTTTATTATCATCCGCAATTACTGTATAAATAGTTTAATCATGAAGAAGAGTTGCTTATTCTGATATTTTGTACTCTATGGCACAAGAATTTTGACAGCATCTTGAGGGAAATATTTTCACACTTTTAAGTACACTTTGAGGGAAATATTTTCACACTTTTAAGTACGCGAGCAACAACCATTTCTGTGTTTAAATTTGATCAATTTTAAACGTTGTTATTACAATAGAAAGTTATTAAAAATTATTAAATAAACTGGGTAAAACTGGTGAGCTAAGATTGGTTACCAGATCATCAATGGTGGCAAAATTTAACGCTGGAATAGCAGTCAAAGACATTGCCAATGAGTTTAATGTATCATGTCAAACCAAATCAAAAAGTTTTTAAAGCATAATAACATGCGTAATTTAAGAATATCAGGTGCTAAGCGCCAAACAGAGCTCAGTGAAGACCGAGGCCTTGTACCGGAATTTAAAAAAATGTAAAAATGCAGATCAATTTAATTTGACAGATAAGACCCTAATTAGTGAGCGCACAGTTCGTCGACGATTAAAAGAATGTGATTTTGAGACTTATAAAGTCAAGGACGTACCATATATACAATAAGCAAACAAGTTTAAAAGACTGTCTTTCGCAAAGGAACATCTTCATAAGCCAAAGGAGTTCTGGAGAAACGTTCTATGGATAGATGAAAGCTCCTTTGAGTATAATTCATCAAAAAATAAATTTTTGGTGAGATTACCATTGATGCAAAAGTAGAAAAGGAAACCCGTTTGGCAAAAAATAAGCCATGCTGGAGGCTTTGCTATGTTCTGGGGATGTGTGGCGTACAACAGACTAGATGACTTCCTGACTCCTGTCACTGGCTCGATGAACCAAGGCCAATATTTGCGGGTTCTAAAGGATAATGCCTTTAGTTGTGGAGAGAGGCTTATTGGACAATCCTTCATTTTGCAACAGGAAATGATTACAACATTTTTGAAGGATGTTAGTGTTACCACTTTAGACTGGTCACCTCAAAGATTTAAATATAATTGAAAACATCTGGTCTCTTATGGAAAGCAAAAAAATAATATCATTGAATAAAACCAGAGGCAACAATATCTGAGATCACTTCCCTTTGGAAAGAGATATCTCCAGAGATAATCCAAAATTTATTCGATTCAGTACCGCGACGCCTGCAAAAAGTTATTAAAACCAAAACAAATTATATATTCTACTACATTATTTTTTTTCCTTTACTTTTTTTAGTTTAAACTTAAAAAAATTGTATATGTACATATCAAAAGACATGCATTTTACTTTATCTTATATTTTTCAAGTTCATATGACAAAATATTGAATTCATTATTTTTAAGTTTGTATTAGCACTAATTAAACAGAAAAAAAATGCAACAGAAAACTTGCACCATTTGTTTGTCAAAATAATTATGCCGAAAAATGTATTACAATACATAATATAATACAAATAATATATAAAAGGGCTCACCTTCAAGATTGGATTCTACACCACGTAAGGAAATATTGACTGAATTAGATTCCAATATATGAGGTGAATGCATTGACGTTTCTAAAGAGAAATACTTTAATGTTAGAAAGATATATTTGCAATATATATGTCGTGTAAGGCGACAACGCACCTGAGCAAGATGATGTTGGTCTAGTCATTAAAGATTGGGAGGATTCTTGATGTCGTTGCGCTGGAGTATTTGAACGTTTGTTAGTAGTTTCTGGAGGACATGTGACATTTCGATTATACGAAAGACTCAGTTTACGACTTTGTATTTCATTGAAAAGCTCTTTTGTAGTCTTTACTTTTTTGACGCCACTTCCAAAAAAAATTTGTTGTGACAAACTAGATTCTTTTGCTATTACTGAATCGATGCCTTTTGAACCTTTCTTCCGCCCACGTTTTTTAGGAACTTCGGACACAAGACTTTCTTGGTGGTAATCTACCTTATGGCTCCCATACGATAGCAATTGTTGGTCCGGTTTGTTTGGTTCGACAAATGATTTTGAGTGTATCTTTCGGCTTTGTTCTTCGAATGATGATAGGCGACTACACGAAGTGCTTGAGTCATTATTTATATAGTCTTCATATATTGCCTTTAGTATCGGTTGCTCAACTTCAGTGATATGACCATCAATTTTTGGACCATTTGAACTCTCAGGATTTAAACCAGCACCCATTTGGGTGACAGACTTAAATCTGCCGGCAAATGTTAAGTCGCTTGTAGTTCGGCATTTATTTTGTGAATTTGCAGGCATAGAAATGTTATCTCCTGACAGAATTGAGCTCAAAGAGCTATTTGACAATGATAAAATTTCTAGATAGGAGTTAAAAAATAAGATTATTACAATAATTAGTCGATTTATTTGTTCATTACCTGAATCATTTGGGTACAGTTTTGTCACTTTTTTTGGTCCTTTGTCCTTATATGGGTAATAATTAACATCACTTGATTTTTTTAAATCATTTTTCGATTTTTGTGAGTGCATTTCATATAAAAATGAATTTTGAGTTTTCCCCTTCCGTTTTTTATCTTTTTTTAGTTTTTTTTGCTTTGGGTAGACCTGGGTAGGAAAAATTAAAGAGGATGAAGACGTTGTAAGCTTGGGTTGAATAGACGGTTGAGTTCCGCAATCATTTTCATCGGAATCAGATACAATATCAATAACAATCGCGCTATCTTTTAGTTTATCACCACTAGTCCCAACATCTACATTTGAATTTGAATTCGATGAAACTTCATTGATAAATGTGGTTGATTTTTGTTCTACATTTCGCTGATTTTTTATTGCCTTGCAGGATTCTTCACAATCATCACTACTTATATGCCTTATCAAGTTCGTAAAACTTGTTTGTTGCTGCGTAGTTTCGTTAACACATTGAGGATTTTGTAAATCGATGTTTGAGTGTAAATCCGAAATAGCACGAGTTGTAGGTGAAGTGGTGCCTGGGTGATTGAAGCAATACTGATGTGACGCATTTATTTTGTTATCGGTTATGTTTGATTCTGGCGCATTTATGACACCAATCGGTTTTATCGGTTGCGCATCGATGACTGTGTGTTGTATGCCAACCATTTCCCGCCATTTCTTCAACAGCGATTTTGCACGACGTGCCAATTGTTCATTTTTAGTCCTGCGACGTAGTTGATTTATGTATTTGGCCAATCTGGTGGCCTCCAACTGATCTTTTGTGATCGTAGTTCCTTCCAATGCACAGATAACGGACAGAACCGTTTCCATATTAACGACCTACAAATATTGGGTTTAAATCAGAATTATTGAGAAAATATAATTAAATGCCTATTGCAATTGATGTTGCAAAAATTATCACTTACATCATAGTTTTGATCAAGTGCCTGCGATAGGTGTAAGGTCAATTGTTGGATTTGGTTTTGGTTCATTTGTATAGACAAATAACCAAGCCGGCCTGATCCAAGGAACGGCAAAGTTCAAGTTAGATATCTCAATCAATTACGCCAACTGCGTGTTGCCTCCACAATAACTGAATAAAGAAACAAAAAATGTTAACTCGGATTATAATAAAATGTGTTATACACATAGATACTTCTATAAATGTTAATTATATTATTTTATGCAGGTAATTAAAGTTTTTGTTTGTGTACTCTTCCACACACTGGTGCATACTCACACAAATGTATGTATATACACACAAATTCTTCCACTTGGAAGTAGCATCATTTGGCTTACATTAAATAAAATTAAGAATCGTGTTTTTATTTTTAAATATAATGTGAACACCAAAAATGCATATCTTTATACATTTATATTTATATATACATGACATATACTCAAAGGCATACCTTTTACGGCACACACACATATGCCTGAATAAAAATATATTGGCCACAGATCAATGTCTATACACAAAAAAAGAGTTCTTATTCCTTTACACACAAAATTAAAAAACTCGAAATATGTAGCAGTAATGCAAGATTTAAAAAGAGAATATATTTTTTTGGAGAAACAACGTATTGATAATTTTTTAATAAGGCAGTCCAATAAAATTCGCCATTTTCTGACAAATGGACATGCGACAGTGATGTGACAAATAGCGATGTATCGAACATGCATAAAATTTCGAAGTAATACGATATTTTTGGATATTCATCGATTTTCTTATAAAAAATCGATATAATAATATACGTTACATAAATATATTTACACCATAATATTTTGACATCTGCAAATAACAGTCGAGACCGTAATGCAAGTGTATGTATACATTGAAATCGATTCAATCAAAAAGTAAAAATAAACAAGCAGGATGCAAGATGAAGAATCAAACAGAAAACAAAATAGAAAGTTTAATAATGCATATGTGATTTATTTGCTGGTGCCCATTTTTTAATACACATAAAAAAGTAGTGTCAATCATTTTGATAGTAAATAATGTATTATCCTTCCACAAATTAAATTCAATATATGCGCTTTTATGTGTTGAGAATATTATTCCATATTAAACCAATTCATGTTTTTTTTAAGATCGTCAACGTGATTTTTTCATTGTATATACGATACATTAGGCAATATATCGGCAAACTTTCGAAATTATTATCGAATCTTAAGATATTCGAATAATGATCCCTTCCTTTCATAGACACAACTGTAGCGATTCTTTATTGAAAAAAATATCGATATTATATCTTATTTATAGTTTTATTTAGCTGTCTTAAGTGAAATTGAAAATTCAATGGGATTACTTTCCTAAGACGTCTAATGTAAGTTAAGGTATAGCGTCAGTTCACCATCATCAAAATATAAAAAAATCGTATTTCGATATATGTATTTACAAATAATATAGCGATATAAATACAATGTGCACAAAGATAGCTTCACAACTTTAGCGTCACATATCGATATGAAAATATCAGTTGTAAAACAATTTTTATTTTAACACTTTTTTGCTTAATTGAACCCAATATTAATAAAATAATTTAAAAGTAAAAATATATATGTATCTATAAAATTATTTATAACATCTGAATATTTTTGTAAATACATAGCTTTATTATTTAATTTAATTTTATTTAATCATATTTGTTACCTAAAGTATGCTCATTTCCCGCTACGCACTGCTCGCGTTTTCTAACACTGTATAAGTTCCTGACTAGTTCCAGCTGAATGATACAGCTGAAAATGAATGAATTTCTAATAAACAGCTCTAAGAATGTTGACCAAAATTGCATAGACCTTCCTAAGGTATGTTTCCAAAAACACAATGCGCGCCCTTGCTGAGAAGATGGTTGTAAAAAATTTGTAGCGTTTAATCGGCAACATTGCCTTTTTTGGGTCATTTTGTATAGGTTTGGAAGCGAGTTTGATGGCCGTTTCCCCAAGTATCTCGGCTTTAGCGATTTTGATGCTACTTGAAGGACATATTTTCAAAGATATGGCCGATAATCTGTTATTGTTATTTCAATCACAAAGTTCGACTAAAAATACTGCATTTATTCATAAAGATAGTTTTTAGAAATTAAATTAAATTTTTTATCGAATTGCGTATTAATTTTATTCATTTTGGTTTAAATTAATCAAAAAAGTGTAAAAATAATTATTTTACAACCGATATATTTGTATGTAAAGTTGCGAAGTTATCTTGATGCACATGAATTTTTACTTATAAAACCAGTTTTCAATTTATAAAAAAATATAGTGGATACTTAATTGGTTTTCAATCGGAAAAAAAACTTAATCTTAATCCCTAAGATGTTTCAAAATAGACGTGCACATAAATTTTAGGTGCTTCGAAATAAAATTATTAAAGTTCAAATTTTAAATAATGTTGATATTTTAATTGATCACAAATAATTATTACGCATGCAAAATTTGGTGAATAGGTCAGTTTAACATTTATGGCGTAAATAATAACACTTTCTGAATAAACATATTTAAATCATTTGATGAAGGGTGCTCCAGAACAAAAATTGTGTGCCATAATTTTCTACAGCTGTGAGTAAAAAAAAAATTTTTTAATTTTTAATTTAATTTTAATTGAAGCATGTCAAAGACGATGCGTCAAATAACTTAGTTGCGTATTTGAAAATAACACGCGATGACAACTCTGAGTCTTGTCTGTGCACCTATTCAATTATATACATATTCATACACATATACATACATATGTATATGAAATTACTTGGTTTTAAAAGTTTTGAAAATAATTTACATGTTTCGGTTAAGACCGATTTGTTAGTTCGGGAGTGCTAAACACCTGAAACATCTTAAATTTTAGACCTATTTCGGGCAAAAAATTGTAGCCATAATTTAGAACTGTTCTCCGTACTTGATATTTCGGAAGAATTTGAATCGTTGAATTAATATTAAAAGTCTTATCGATTCCATCGTAAATAAAAGTAATTATGTTTCATGTACAGATCTTTAGTACGAATACATTCAATTTATTTTTATTTTTTATAATTTTTTATAATATGTTGCCACGCCTAATTTTGTCTAATAAATATAGTAAAATACTATCTAAAAACATTGGCCTATATTAAATAACGATTGTATTATAACGGTCTTTTCTATAAAAAAGGGGTGGTGACCCGCCCACAATTTTGAATATTTATGTTAACCCAATAAAAAAATGTGTCGTCACAAGTCTTCTCGGTACTGCCATGACAACTTTTGTCACCGGAATCAGGCAAATTGTCTTCGGCTGACGCCATCGCAGATCGAAGTAAAATTTCTCGTATGCCATTTTTTCTAAAAAAAAATACTGTGTTCCAATGATATAATCCGCCTAGTGTTCAGTTTTTGGGATGTATATCTTGTGTATTGGCTTTTCGGCGTCTGTCCGATCTTCATTTTTTTTCGACCTCTACAATTTTTCTCGTGTGCAGCTTTGTAGACGACGACAGAATTGATTTTTGTTCTGGGCCAGTTTTTTATATAAACAAGTAACGGTAAATGTTATTGAAATTAGTGAAATTGCAACGAATAAATCTTATTTTATCGCAATTTTATGAATATGATTTATTTTCATTTTTAAATCGAAGGAGAATCATCATACTTTTTTTTATTATATTATTTATTCTTATATTATTGATTTAAATAAACATACAATAAAAATGAAAGCTCTAGAATCAAACGTGGCATGAGACAGTCTTCGGTGAACCAAGCAAATTGAAATGGCCTCATCGAAAAAATGTCTCTTTCGGGATGATGTACCAATAGACAAAGTCGATGCGTATAAAGACGTATAAAGGGTAAATAACATTATTTTGATGTATATATTAACTTCTCTTTTTATGAATCCCCTTCAAATTAAGTTGGTTTAATCCATGAATATAAGGGAGACTAAGAACATTTCGATGTCGTCTGTAGGAAGTCTGTAGAAAGTGTATTATTTTCGAGTGTTATGGCCAGCATTAAATTTTGCAACTCCATCATCTCAGTGTCGGCTATCTGGGCGGCTCTGATTTTCTTTTTTTTATTACTTCTTCCGGTTAATTCAAACTCACCTGCCCTATGTCAGTTTAGTTCTAACATTGTGCTATGCTAATACTATTCTAAATTTGGGACATTGTAGGGCTTGTAAGTTTAAAATACTAACTTTCAATGATGGTTCATTGCCACAAGAGTTTGTCGTGGGTTGTGCAATAAAATTATAAGATATTATAATACTAAGTTCAGGTCTGCGAGGGCTCTCGAGGGAACAGGAAGTACGGAAGACTATAATTATATACCAAAATTCGAAACTGCATCTTAAAGTTTGCTCTTGTAAATAGTTTTATACACGCTACCCATAGGGTAGAAGGGTATTATAGCATTGTGACTTCAGGAAATGTATGTAACAGGCAAAAGGAAGCATCTCTGACCCCATAAATTATATATATTCTTGGTCAGGGTCACCAGCCAAGTCGATATAGCCATGTCCGTCTGTCTGTACAAACACTTAGATCTCAGAGACTATAAAAGCTAGAGATTCCAAACTTCCTTCTGCCTGGTACATTTCCCGGAGTCACAAAGTATAATATCTTTCTACCCTATGGGTAGCGGGTATAAATAGCTCCACGCATTCAGACGTGCCTGCTAACTAATGTTCATTAGCATTAGCTCGTGTATACATATTGATGTGGCGGAGCTCCGAAACACGGCCTCCAGTTCGACATCTCATTGATCATTGGTTTTCAGACAAAGTCTGAGTGCTGTAGGAGTATCACTGTTGGTAGCAGCTACACTACATCGTACGTGGATGTGACATAAAATCAACAGGTTGGCAAGACAGTATCCATTTTTTGAATGAAGCAGAAATAGAATTGTTCACTTATGTAATGCTAGCCATCTCCAGCAATAGCCGCCAGTGAAAAAGAACGTTAAAGTGGAATACCAAATAAACCCATATTCCAAAATATATAGCTTTTAGCTTTCTTAATGTTTTTTTCCAAATCTTGCATATTCAGTATTCAAATGGGTCAAATATTGTCCCTACTTCTTCATCTGTAAATCCGATAAAGTTTTAACTAGTTGATAGCTAAGAATTAACGTCTATCTAGATAGAGCGTTGACAAATCAAATGGTTACTTCACGCACCTTATCTGAGTGGAATCTGTCAACTAGAACCAGGTGCTTAAAACTATGTTCTCGCTTCATTGATAATATGAACGAACTTGGTAAATTGAAAAAATAAATCACAAGGAAATTTGGTCACATTATTTGTATTTATAATTATTCTGGAAGCTAAAAATTATAGAAATTTATCCAATTATGCGGATATTAAGTACTTTGAAAGTACATATACATGTGTATTCGTTTAAGTATTTACATATGCTAATTTTAAATTTTGTGTAAAACTGTTTCATATAAGTACATCTATCTGATCTATCATGCGTGTACATATATGAAATTCAAGTATTTATGTATACATCCACCAATGTGTGAATGCGTGTATGTATGTATTCATCTCAAGTTATACAGGAAACAATATATTATCTTAATTACAGTACTGCATTGATTACTCAGCCTACTCTGATATACTACATACATATTTTTAAGATTATGATTAAATACGCGATTTTAATTAGTTCATTCATAATATATGAAGATCAAGTTAAATTTTAACAAAGAGGATGACAATAATTCACATCATTCTCAATTATATCCAAACATTTCTGTGCGCAAAAAAAAAAGAAGAAACTTGGACCTAATACAAAAAAGAAGAATTGAAGTACTGCTTTTGGTCAATTTGGTCTCGACTTGCTTTTTTTATTTTACTACATGTTTCATATATTCGCTTAAATTTGTTAACCTATAACGCATCTACATATGATATTTGACTGGAATATATTTTAGTGCAAAATAGAATTTCATAAATATTGCTCATCAGATTCATGCAATGTAATCCTTTATGGAATATTTTCAAATCAATCCATTAATTTCAACCATTTCTTCAAAGTAAATCGAATTCTGTTTAATATTCAAGAGTCAAGTCCTTTAATATTTTTACATATATAATCGAAATAATCCAGCTTAAATAAAAAATATTTGATCACGCTTTGTGATTTTTTTTTGAAATTCGAACTTAACTATCTATTAAATTCAGATAATTATAAGAGACTGTTTTAGATTTCGAGATTACAAGAACGTGCTAAATTTTTGTATGTTTTCCACAATGGTTTTTAAAAAAAATAAGTGTAATCAAATTAAATCAATTTGAATATATTCCAGCCCTCCTCATAGATTCACAAACGTCGTACAATAGTAAGGACTATGGAGTAATTTTAGTAAGTTTGAAATAAATTGTTGTCGGAATGTTATCATTATCATTATTTTGAAATTTTATATGACCTAATTATGCAAATATATTAAGGTAACATGGAAAATAAATAAAATTAAATCAAATGAAGCTTGTTTTTACAATAATTCGGTTTATTTAGTCTACGCATGTAACTTTGATAATAATAATATGAACAGACATTACTATTATACAAGTATGATTTTGTACTCCTGCATAATCCTAATAAGTGAATTATTTTTTCATTTCAAAGAAAGGTGTCATTGCGCTTGCCTTTTTTTGTCGAACATGTATTTAGCAACTGACTGTCTAACATTTAATAATGGCGTGATGGAAATTTTTAGAAGAGACAGTAGTTTTCTTTTGTGGAGTTTGTTATTAGAATTTATAGTTCTTATAAATTGGATGCATTTCAATTTAAAGTTTTCTGCTCAATGTGAACATAACTAAAATTATATTTAGCTTGTTTGTGCACATTAGCTTCAATATAAATAATACTATTATCATATTATTTTTATTTTTCTTTATATTAATATGTTGATTCAATTTAAATAAGACAATGAATATGGTTACAGATACTGTTCTCATTGGAGATACATATTTTAAGCCCGCTACCCATGAAGTTAGAAAGTATTGCAATACAGAGCCGACATAAAATCTATATAATAGGCATAAGAAGGCACTTTCGACACTAAGGAGTATATACACATATATGTATATTTGTGGTCAGCGCGAATAGCCAATAATACATACATATATACATACATATATATTTCCGTATGTACTTTAAGAACTAGAGAAAACTAATTTTTTGTTGCACGCAAAGGAATTCTGGTTTTTAGAATAGTAACAAACTAATATACCTGTAAATTTTGTTGGGATCGGATAAACTTGGAAAATTATTCTAGACAGTTTTTAATTATATAAATTTTATTCAACTGGTGACGGCTCCTTTGTTGGTCTCTTGAGTTTTTTGTATCCTCCAAAAAAGGGTAACGGGTGCCTCACAGTCGAACATACTTGACTGTCGCTTATTTATTATGTCACTATATGCATCTAACTACTAGTTAATTGCATAATTTGCTATGGCATTGGTGCATAAATGGCACAAAAGTTGGGATTCGTTCGAATGAACACTTCACTTAATCATATTTCTGAATCACTATAAGAAAATTAAACATGTGAATGTAATGGCACTTGAACTGAAGCTTAAATAACTATACACTGATACTAACCTATATTAATATTGTTTTCATTTAAATATTTACACAATGAAAAAGTAAATTCTATTAATATGCATACTAACGGTAGGAACTATCGATGACATTATTGCTGTTGTGGCGCTGAAGATCTGCCATCGATGGTACTATCTATAGAGGACGAGACTTGGTGGTGTTTTACCATTTTGTCTTTCCAAAATGATTATGGATTAAATTATTTTAAATAAAACCGAAATTTATATATAATATATATAAATTTGTAATTCTCATGTAATTCCTTAATTATTTGGTGGTTTCCGACAATCTATTTTTGACTATTAATTGCGAAAACTATCGATAGTTCTCCACCTCTAATGTATACATAAATTGATACGCGATGCACAACATTGAACCTTGAAGTCAGTTATACAATCTATGTTATATGCCATAATGGAACTGTTTTTACATTAATGAATTTAAATTGATTAGTCGTCGACATCACGTAGCGAAGACATTTCCATATCCTCAGATGAAAAGCCTGACGGCGACAGACTTTCGGCTGGGTAATGATAGCTTGCGCTGGGTCCATTAATTTGAAGATTTTGTGTTGATGTTCCACAATCGGTCTGATTTATCTCCTGCAAATGATAGGCAGCAGCTGCAACCGCTACTGCTTGTACTACACCTTCTGCATTGGGACACTCATTGGCTGAAGAAGTCGGACCGCCACCACGGCACCAAAGCTGACGCATCTCAGCACGACGATTGCGCATTAAGACTTTGTACTCGGATATGCGCATCTTTTTACCATCAACGATGCAAGTGCGTTTTGGACGTGGTCGATAGCGATAGTCGGGATGCTGTTCCATATGTAGTTTCGATAGACGCGATTGCTCCTCATAGTACGGCTGCTTATCAGCGTTGGACATTGCCTTCCAACGGGCACCCAAAATCTTTGATATATTGGAATTGTGCATGTCTGGACAGGCTTTCAGTATCTTCCTGCGCTCGTCCTTGGCCCAAACCATGAATGCATTCATTGGTCGTTTGATATGTGGTTTATGGTGAACGTGCTGCCGCTGTGCCTGTGGCTGTGAAGCTGGTGGAGGTTGATGATTGTGACCAAGGCATTCTGGATCTAATACAGCGGATCGCTCCGAACTTGTCCCGCAGCTGTTTATGGAATCACGACTTGCTCTTTCCGCTCGCGTAGTTCCGACTCGAGTGCTGTTGCTACTAGACAAACTTGGATTACAATGATCACCAATGCCACCATTATTCGGATTCCATAAACGTCCCTGTAATTAAAAATTCAAATGATATCATGAACAAATAGCTTTGTATTTACATAATAAATTCCGTTTATATTTTTAATTATTCTCTTGCGATTATGGCAAGTATGTAAAATAGTTTTTTAAATTTAATTGAACATCGCCTGATTAGTCTAACACTTTCGATGTCATAATCCGAAACACATAATTATCTTATAATTACAAAAAATTGACAAAACAAAACAATCCAACCATTAGTTTGCAAATTAAATTTATTTCTGTCAATCTTTTTTAGCTCGGCTCGAAACAATGTAAATGGAGAATATTAAGTGGTGATTAAATATTGGTTTATTTGAAAAAAATAGTTTTAAAAAATATTGGTTTAAAAAATATTTCTCTGACTGTAAAACTAGGAAAAACCGAGGATAATTAGCATGCTGGAAGATTTCAAGTTTGCGATTGTCAGGCACTAATTAATTGATATACCAACACAAGCCAAACGACCCGTAAAATATATATTTGATCAGTGTCCATCGCCGAGACGATATGGAGATTTGCTTGTATCACCTATAAGAGATATATAAGCTAAAAATACCAAACTTAATGTTTAAGGAAATACATACGAAAAAATTAATTAACTAACAAAATTACAGAATATTGTCCAACTACCAAAGAGACACGCGTCAACCAAAATGAAGCAAAATCAGTTTTAGAGAAGTTAAAATAGAATTGAACAATTAAAAGGCTATCAGCCTATTAAACGGAATAAGAAAGCCAAAGCAACGTTGAAGCTAAACTTCGAATGAAAATGAAGTTCACCGTAATTATGATTATTTACATTTTTTTATATTACATTCTACAATCAGCCTCAGTGAACTTTTTGCCGAAAAGTCAACCATCCCATGTGAAAATGAAAGATTTTTGAAAAACCCTCAAAAAGTCGAATGAATAAAGAACGCGTCCTCTTATTCATCTTTATTGCGTTGGTCTATACGATCAATTAATACGTATACGTAAAATAGAACAATCAAGCTATGGGATTCAGGTTAGAACACTTGAGTCTTAAGATTGACAAAGTTTTCTGTCGCTAAAAAAGTGTAAATAACTAAACAAATAAATTAAAGTAGTATTAGAATTAAGTTAACAGTTCTTATACTTTTTGGTGTTTAATAGTTGTTTTATCTCAATTTAATGAACATAATATATTTAATTTTAATTTTCAAAAGTGGAATTTTAGCAACATCAAAGACAGCAACCACAATACTTTAGAGGGATTCGAGAGAGAACCATGAGGCTTTTGTGGACCAAGTTATATTTCTATCTATTTATTTCTATTTTATAGTATGGTTTATAAATAAACATGCGAAATTTGATTTCAATTTCTATTTGAATGACTTGGTGAACCTAGTGAACCAATGAAACTGAAATGTCCGCCAAGATGGCGGCGAAAAAATTTCTCTTTCGGTGACATCGTAGGGGAACTCGATTACAATCATGTCACCCATAAAGGCACGTATTTCCCGAATGGTATATACGTAAAAACGAATCGGGAGAGTCAACAGATAGAGGATGACGACATGACTTTTTACCGTGTTACCATGTTACAAATGCTATGTTGTCATCGCTACAAATTTAATCAGGACGAATGACGTCTCCAGCGTTATGCAGAACAGAATCATCAGTGAAGAGGTCAGCCAATTAAAATAAAATTTTGATCGACAAAGAAGAGCAGCGGAAACAACAGCAATGGCGAGATTCAAGATTATTATTCCACTTCAGCGAATGTTTCGATTTTTACTGAATCCAAAAGTTTATAAGAAATAAAAATAATATCTAAAATTCTATGGATCATCAGGGGTCATCTGGTTTACTTCTATCCCACATGAAGATATTATTCGAAAACATAATTTTTTACGGTCTTTTCATTAAACAAATCGGCTTAATATATAAGGCGGTGCTTTTCCTTTTCTGTTATTGTGTTAGGAAACATATCGAATACACGAGCCCGGTGAATCCGGTTCAAAAAATTATAACAAGTATGTTAAAGAGCTCATTTAATTAATCGTAACTATTCACACACACAAGTGCTCACTTTAGCAAGCAAGTCTTTGCAAAGATCTGCTGCTTAATTACACCCACTTTGGAGATTTGTTCTCAAAATTTCTTGGTCTACTGACTAGAGACATATACACATGCAGATGGCATTTATAAAGACATACTTTTGCAGTCACTCATATAGACACGAATCCATTACCAGTACCGTTATATAAAATTTAGACGGTTTCAATTTGTGCACTGCTATCACATTTAATCATCGTACTCGAAAAATCTTACAAATCGGTATATTAGGAGGCCTTATTATTAGATATTTAACAGAGAGCAAGCTGATGTAAAGCATTGTATAAGTATTCTAAAATTTTTGTATTAAATAATTAAGTTATACTCACTCGTGATTGTAAGAAACCTGCATCGACATCAGCAAATAATGGGGACTGATGCTGTAATGGCGCGGCTGATACATGAACGTTGATGGGTACGGTTGACGTAGAGGTTGTCATTTGTTGCCAGTTTAGTGGAGGGCTGGGAACAATGGGTGTCAAACGATCTCGTGCATCCCTCGGATAACAAGAAATAATCGGTGATGAGCCACGGGATCCTTTAGGTTTCGATAAATTCAGAGGCGCATCCATTTCAAGGGCTTCTCCATGAATTTGCTTCGCTTTGTTTATATCCTCTGCTGATGATGTTGGAAAATGTATTGAGATGGAGCTGTCTTCAACTCGGTTATTCTGGTTTCTAACTTTTGGCGAATCTGGTGGAGTATTATGACTGTTGTATGACAGTAAGTCTGGTGTTTCTGCTCTTGATGATCTATCCTCAATTTCAAGCGAACTTGCATTTATAATTCCGGGACTTTCAATCAAACAATCTGGCGTGTCAGTTGCATTGAGGGACATGGAGCTGTTTTTCTTATTGCTATCGCTGTTACTATTACTGTTATTATTATCGTTGCTATTGTTGTTCGTGGCTGCCACAGCTGCTGCTGCCAAGGCAGCTTGAATATGAGCTGCAGCAACTGCTGCTGTGGGCCATATGGGCTGCATTGACATATTTTGAGCGCGATTATAATTATGATTATAATTATTTTGTTGTTGCTGACTCACGTGACCATGGCCAGTGTGAACCATTGATGTTGGAGGCACTGCAGATGGACGCAGAAATGGAAGAAACGGCACTAAACTATTGTTCACAGCGTCGGATACACCATCATAGTGAAGCTGGTGTTGCAACTGCAATTGCAACCGCGAGGATTGTGACTGTGGCTGCGTCTGCAACTGCTGCTGATGGAGTGCCCCACCAAGCCCACCAAATCGTCCAGTTCCAAACTGTGCATTCAATTGGTCTTGCAGCTCCTGAATGCAAGTTTCTTGGTGCAAACGTTGTGCGTTCTGCAACTGTTGTTGTTGCTGCTGTTGAATTCCCGATGCTTCAATATCGGTCATGCTGTCGAACTGTGCCTGCAATGAATGGAGCATCTAATAAAATGATTGAATATTATAAGGAATAAAACAAAACTCTTATCAAGTTTGGTGAGGATAATATATATAGATTCTTAATCAGTGTCAAGTCAAGACTTTATAAATGCAATCTAGATCTCAGATTTATGACTATAACAAGTAGGAAAGCTACAGTCGAGTGTGCTCGACTGTGATATACCCGCTACCCAGCACAAATATACTAAAATATACCAAAACGTATTTTTGGTATTTTTGGTATATTTGTTATATTTGTACATTCATATTCCATCATATTCTAAATATTGCATAAAGTATAAAATATACCATGCACGGTCACATTGTTCACCAGAAACACTCCACGTGCAGCTGCCTATGGATTTTCCCATACAAAACTGTTTTCTGAATAACTTCCAAGTTTTTCATCCGATCGCGACCAAATTCTCGGGAATCACCAAGACTGCTATTATCTTCATATGTACGAAAACTGGAACTTTCTGGCTTGTTTTTTTTTCGGGGATGAAAAGTGGCTTGGCCAGAAGATAAAATAACCTCAATCTACTTATGTCATACCCGAACATGGTTTTCTACCTTTTTATACCCTATGGGTAAGAAGGGTATTATAGCTTCGAGACTTCAGGAAATGTATGTAACAGGCAGAAGAAAGCATCTCCGACCTCATAAAGTATATATATTCTTGGTCAGGGTCACCAGCCGAGTCGATATAGCCATGTCCGTCTGTTCGTCTGTCTGTCTGTCTTTATGAACACCTAGATCTCAGAGACTATAAGAACTAGAGATTCCAAACTTCCTACCAGTATTGGTGTATGTCCTACGCAGATCAAGTTTATTTTAGATTTTTGCCACGTCCATTTCCGCCCCCTAAAATCGAAAAAAAACGATTTACTAGTGCAATTTTAAAGATAGAGTCTCCAGTTTTGGTACATACGAAGATAATAACAGTCTCGATAATTCCCGGCGAATCGGATGAAAAACTTAGAAGTTATTCAAAAAACAGTTTTGTGTGAGAAAATCCATAGGCAGCTGCACGTGGTTTGTTTTTGGTGGACAGTATGACCGTGAATAGTATATTTTATACTTTATGCGATATTTTGTATGGAATATGAATGTACCAAATAAATTGAAAATACTTTTTGGTATATTGTAGTATATTCGAACTGGGAAGCGGGTATCTCACAGTCGCGTACACTCGATTGTAACATTCTGACTTGTTTCTTGAATAACTTCGATGTCTTAGGTTAGACTACATGTATTATAGATATTCTTTTGTGATTTGAATAAATGGAAGGGGGCATGACCAAATCTAGAATAAATCTTGATCTAAGTTGTCTAAAAATATGGTGACTCTTTGATATGACAATATCACGAATACAATGAATACAATATATATTCTTTATTAGATCGGAATATATAAACTCCATCGGTCGTCTTCGAACGAATGACCTAATTTATTTAATTTCCTACTAAATAGTTGTAAGCCAAACAATCTGTTCGGAATCTACCTACGAATGGCAATGACGGCGTAAAATATGAATCAATATAATTTTCAAAAATAACGATAGGCATGCTTCAAACATACATATGTTATTTTTTAAGTTACCCCTCTATATATCATTATGGAAATAACTGACCACGATCGGAAAAAAATGTGAAAATTATTTATATGTAATGTAATTCCGGCACATTGCAATACTGATGTTTGAATTAATTTAATTTATTAACAGTTTAAAGAATTCTTAAGATGTTAAGAACACAAATCCACAATTGGTGCAAGGTTTTCATTCTTGATTGTAACTAGTTTTTATTGTAATTTTATGCAATGCACTTAGCTAACTTATTTAATTGTATTTCACTTTATAGACATAATATCACATTTTTGCAAAACATTTTAAACACAGATATTCACAAATTTTAGAGGACGGGTGACGCATAATTATATCTTAACACACGCCCTAAATTCTGTATAACGACGAAAACGATAAAAGTTGACAAAGGATATGAATTATTTTGAGACAACTATTGAAGCCAAACTGACACTTATGTCATTGATAACAACGGTGTAGACTTTACGATTCAGTAAGCACTGCACAGCACCTCACGTGATTGGCTGAATTGGAGTAGGGTTATTAAGCTATCGCTTTGTTTCGTTTCATTTCGGTTTCGAGTGTCGCTTTGGTGTTACCAATACAATGGTAGGTAAGTCCCCCGAAATGAGATAGTACCGACATACTATGCGTTCGTTCGATGTACGGTTGTTTCACCTACCAGCTTCCTTAAACGTCACTGGCAATTCGTTTTCACATTGACTTTTAGCATCGACGACGCATCGTTGGGAACTGATGCCCAGATGGCATTAACACATTTGGCTGCACAGGCAACTTAGCTGTAGCATAAGTTGAGTGGTGTATACTGCGCAGGGCAGTGTTAGGCGTTCCAAGCGCCAAAGAGTGCAAAACAATTGGTTCACAGACAAGTGTGACGTCACGACATTGGAAGAGAGCGGTTGCAACATGCGCGTGAGCGTTTACTAAAATTTGTGTATGTTTGGGTGTGTATAATGATGCGCAGAGAGAGATAAAAGGCATTATGTGCGGCCTAAGAAATTAGTAACCTCGACATTTTCTTAAACTTGGGGGGCGTGCATTCGCGTTCAATTGTTTTGTACGTTGACTTCATTGCACACTTATATTGTTTCAAGTATTCTGTCTTTCCTACGCCTTTGCATGCTATGGTTTCGTTGGTAGTTGGTCGATAGACGATGGTTGATGGTATATGGGACTTGTCCAATGTTTGTATATAAGTAAGTGTTCTTTGTGTATGGCAAACGCCTAAGTATATAAATAAGGCACGTACTTGCATTTGAAATATTTCTGTACATACATATGTAAGTTTACACAATCGACAGCGTTGAACATAAACAAGAACATCTCTGTTGCCTCCAGTGCAAAAATCAATATAATGTAAAGGCAACGACGACGCTGACGCCAATGTCGGTACAAGGGAAACAGCACGAACAATGTCATTGTGTAGCACAATTCAGCATGGAGCAATGTAATGCAGTCAGTACTCTGAAGGCTTTAGCTCCTCCCTCTATGAAAAAGAAGACAACCCTAAATCAGTCCGCATTGCCCAGGCCATTGCGGTGGTTAATGTTCGTTTGTCTCAGCCAATTGTCTCTTCAATAATTTGCTATTGTGACTGCTTATTTCGTTTCGGTTGGTCGATGGTTTTCCAGCCAGAATATACACGCATACATACTGAGATTCGCATACTTACAAACTTATTCGAAACTTGTATGTATTTCTGTAAATAATGTATTTATTTGTAAAGGTAACAAGGACAAAAAAACCCATATAGGTAAAATAAAGTCCATATTTATATGTGTGTATACATAGTCTATATGTATATACAAAAAAACACAAAGAAGCCATTGTGAATAAATTATCGATTTCAATTCGTGTATGTGACTTGATTAACTCTCGTCGAACTGATCATAGAGTATGTCGTAATCGTAAACTTTTGGGCCAAGGTAAGCATTATTGACTTTAACATTTTCATATATTTTAAGATGATTAAAAATTTATTTTAATTTTGGGAAACATGGAAACATGTATATAATCGGCAGATTAACGCATCTTGCTCAGTAACAACAGCCAAGACGGTATAAACATGTCAGTCTGTGCGTCCGCATAAACTTCCAGATCTCAGATACTACAAGAGCTAAAGACCAAAACTTAACTTAATAAATTCGTGTATGTCATACGTAGATATAGTTTTATCTCAAATCGTTGATATGCTTTAAACAAGCGTATTTTTAAAGGTAGTACCAAATATAGTTTTCGTATATTTTACATTCAAATTGGATAGCAGTTATCTTGAAGGCGATCGATCGCACTTGATAGTTTATATTATGGATAGCACTTAAAATTAAATTGCTGAAAATATTTGTATACACTGTAGAAGTATACACTATACGAGCTGTTATCATCCCTAAAATTGACTTGCTAATACAGATTGGCATTGGCATCGTGAGCATAGATATATAACCAACCCGCTTAGAAATATTTAAATGTATTCAAGGACTGCCAACCATATGTTTGTATAATATATCAAACAAGTTGTTTTCATTATTTGATAAATAAATATACAAATGTAGGTATGTAAATATAGCTTAATTGTTTTGAATAAATTAGATTGGTAGGATATTATTGTGCCTAAATAGTATATTGATTAAATGCGTGTTTATCTTGCCAGAGAGCCAAATTGTAATTACAAATTACGTATATGACTTTGATTTTATTTCGTTGTCGTTTTATTTCATTTGTTTTATTTGTTTAACTTGTTAATTTCGGTTATAGCATCAAAAGCAGCAAACAAGGACATCGTGGAAAATTTCGCTAGCGTGATGGGCTCTGTATATATTGTTGTTGTTTTTGTTGATTTGGTGGTGGACGGGAGTAGGGTGGGTTTTTCGACAAAAAAGATCAAAGGACAATTTCCTGATTGTTTTATTTTGTTATGTTATTTTGTTTACTTCATGTCTTGCTCTGGCTCTCGGATGTGTCATTGTTTTGCTATGGGCCTGAGTTGTCTTTGCTTATTTATTCACCTCCTCTTACTTTTTTGTGGCTCTTTCAGAATTCGTTTCATTGTATTGCATTTTATTGGTCAGACTTATTTGATTCATGTTATTGATTATAACATCGCTTATAATTTGTTTTTTGTCGTTGATTATTATGTAGCTAATCATTTCAAAATTCCATTGCTAGGAGCATTGAAGGGTACTACGATATCGTATGCAATGCTTTAAAAAATTGAGTAAGTTGAAAGAATGTAGAACCGAATATATATATATATATACATATATATATATATATATATATATCTGTATATATATATATATATATATATGTATATATATATATATATAAACGAATATCTCATAAGTTAATTTATTATGCCCTCTATCCATAAGTTAGGAAGCTGTTATAATATATATATTCATGCTCATGGATCAACAGCAGAATATCTATTTGTATGAAGTTTTTTTTATATTATGACCAGTCTCCTTTCCGCTTACTAAAACACAAAACAAAAAATAACATTGCCCTGACAATCTCTAAAACGTTAGTTGCGAACGGATGCATTACATTATAGATGAACGGATTGTTATATTATAGATTTATATCCATTTATATTTATTTAAATCACAATTCATTTTAAATATTCTGGAAATATAATATTAATTGAAAAAGCCCTCAGTTTTTATATTGAAAACTCTGTCCAATAGAGATTCAGGAAACTGAGCGGTATCTATTATTAAAAAACGGCTACCGCTAAGGCGTTCTGATTTTATTAGCGTTATTTTCTTGTCGTTTATCATTTAAAAGTATAGATTCGTTTACTCTGATTAAAATCTCAATGCTTTTATTGTTGATTAATAAATCATATTATACATTGTGTGTAAAACACTTCTCACATACATAAAACTAAAATAAAATAATTGAGGTTGGGTTTTCTTGATAAATAGCCATGCAAGTACTTGTCTCAATATGTTCAAGTCAGAAACTATGTTAAATATGTATATACACATGTATGTATATACTCGCTAAAAATTCTTCGCCGACCTCCGGGAATAATTTCCACACTTAATTTTCTTAAGCCTATGTACGGTCATATTTTTCTAAAAGATTCGCCTGCTACCAACTATTAAAATCATTTCTTGCTATTTTCGAAGTGCAAAACTTTGTTGTTGTTGTTTTTTTTTTCTTTTTCATTTTTTTCTGGCTCATCAAAATACTTCAAGAGTGTACGAAAGAGAGTCGAATATTGCATGATTTAAATAAGCCAAAATGCGTAAATTCGAATAGAAAAAAATAATTAATCCAAAAGAATAACAGTCAAAATTGGATTGTCGCTTTCTTACGGGTTATTGTGCAGCATCATAATTCTTTAACAAATAAACAGAATAGAAGCCCATAATTAATGCTACGATTTGAAACATAATAACAAGATTTCAAGTGGACTTCTAAACGGTAGGAGTAAAGTGTGTAATCCAAATGAGAGAGGAATATTACATAGCTTTTGTTGTCAATCAAGCTTTGTTTGCGTCTGCGAAACGGTACTGATGCTGATGATATGTCATGCGGAACTCATTTTATATTCATTGACGGTTGCTTTCTAACAACAATTGCATGCATAAGGGTAAGGGAGGGTCGAGGACTTTTGTTACAAATTGCTCCCAAATGTTTTCATCGTCGCATCGTTTTCATCACACACTTAAGAATTTGTACAAAGAGAGAAGATGAACAACGTGCACTTACTGTGTACAGTAAACCAGAAAGCTACAGTCGAGTGTACTCCATTATGAGATACCCGCTACCAATTTTTATATAATATACCAAAAATATATATCTTTTTTCATATTTCGTATATTCATATTCCCGTATTGTCACCAAATTTGGTGTCTTTTTCTTTTATTGTCTCAAAGATCGCGATGTTCATAATCAAGGACGTCTACATATATATATATATACATATTCGAATTTCTAAACACAATAAAGAAGAAATATCGATTGTGAGATACCAGGTATCTAGTTTGAATATACTTAAATATATTTACAGGTAAGAAAGCTACAGTCGAGTGTGCTCGACTGTGATATACCCGCAACTTAGCTCAAATATACTAAAATATACCGAAAAATATTTTTGGTGTATTTGTGCATTCATATTCCATCACATCCTAAATATCGCATAAAGTATAAAATATACCAAGCACGGTCACATTGTTCACCAGAAACAAGTCACGTGCAGCTGCCTATGCATTTTCCCATACAAAACTGTTTCTTGAATAACTTCCAAGTTTTTCATCCGATCGCGATCAAATTCCCGGGAATTATCGAGGCTGCCTTTATCGAGTCTCTATCTTTAATATTGCGCTAGTAAATCGTTTTTTTCGATTTTAGGGGGCGGAAATGGGCGTGGCAAAAATCTAAAATAAACTTGATCTGAGTAGGACATACACCAATACTGGTAGTAAGTTTGGAAACTATAGCTTTTATAGTCTCTGAGGTCTAGGTGTTCATGCAGACAGACCGACAGACGGACATGGCTATATCGACTCGGCGGGTGACCCTGACCAAGAATATATATACTTTATGGGGTCGGAGATGCTTCTTCTGCCTGTTACATACATTTCCTGAAGTCACAAAGCTATAATACCCTTCTACCATATGGGTAGCGAGTATAAAAATCAAATACATAATCTTCGAAATACCAAGGATGAAATTAGAAAGTTCAATTTATACGCATTGAAACGAAAACAAATTACCACTTAAAACTTGATTACGATGAATAATATTTTCTTAACTTAGTAGTTTTAGTCGTCAACTACAATGTTACCTATCAAGTATTTTCAAACACATTTCATATACAATTTTTTAAAGTAAATATAACCAACCTAATTGCAAAAATTTTTTTTAAACCTAATAATACATAGTAGATATCTTATAGTCAAGCAATTTCGGAAGTAGTTTATCCATACATGAATCTTGTATTCACACAATGCTCATCTAATATGTGTAGGTATTTTTATGTTATAAGGCTATGAATCATATAGAACTCACACAAGGGTTGTAATTTTATGGCGTTTGCAAGGTATTTAAAGACCACAGGGAAGTTGTTAAGTTAAGTTGTAATATTATATACACTATATGTCGAAAAGGCAGACTTTTTGATTAGGAATTTAATAATATATATGTATATACTACTAAGTTTACCATGCAGTTTCGTCTGCGTTTTTAATCAGAATATTAATATCCCGGTTTTAGTAAGCATTTAAGAATACAGCGACCAAATATGACGTGATGTTGTTATTAAATTGGAGCTGCAAACTCCTATAAAATGACAGCGTACAGATATTGTAAACTTCTATTAATCATGTCATAATTAAATTGTACATGTGTGAATATTAATAAATTAATGTATGTTGGTCATATATCCCATTGTCCATTAAAAATTAAAAAAAAAGTAATTATAAGGCATTCATAATAAATCTTTAATACCTGAAATCACAATAGATGGAGCTACTATAAAAAATCAGTTGATAAATTCATATCAAATTATGTAAGTTAATATCGAATCTTAAAACAAATCCGTCGAGTGTGTTTGACGCTGAGATACCAGCTACCCAGTTTGAATAAAACTTCAAAATTGTGCTTGCCAATCGATTTTTTATTTTGGGGGCGGAAAGTGGTGTGGCTAATATGTTAAACAAACGTAATCACCGTAGGACATAAGTACATGAGTAGCGACACCACATTTGGTTTCTCTAGCTCTTATAGTCTTCGAGATCTGGGTATTCATATAGATAGACAGACGAGCGGACAGAGATGGCTATATATACTCGGCTGTTGACCCTGACCAAGAATATATGAGAGGTCGCAAGATGCTTCTTTCTGCCTGCTACATACATTTCCTAAAGGCGTAAAGTTGGAAAGATTCAAAGGGGTAACGAGTATTAAAATGCTAATGTTGTTTTAAATTATTTGAAAGTTATTATTATATTTTAGGAATGCATTTATAGAAAAATCAAGTAATTATACAAAAATTTTGGGTGCTTTCTTATCGGAAGTTCATAAATAATAGTTGAAGTTCCATAAATGGAAACGCTGCTCGTTATGCATAAGACATTCAAGCGGTATTTTTTATTCTATTTCTATGTCATGTCAGTAGTAATTGGGAAATTCAAAATTCTGAACTGTATTTTTCATAGTTTATATTTTGGAGGATAAGAGCATAAATTCTAATAGATATATAGCCTTGACCACATTTATTAAATATATCAAAAAGAGGCTATGTCAAGCTCACCATTTTATTCTAATAATAAATACTAGTTATGTTAACCCATTACAAGAAACCGAAGATAATATTTTGATCCGTTGTTGAGTTTTTGATTTTGTCGGCAAAAAGTGGAATTTCCCATTGTGCACAATAGGGATCAACATTGTTCTAGCAGAAAGATTGCTCACACAGTTGAAATGTTTTACATGTGTGTTGCCGTGGAATAATTTCACATGCTAACAGACTGGTAGAATTATGTAAGCAAGTTTGTCCCGTTGTGATTCGTACCAACTTAATGTCTAAATCATTAAATTTTATTAGCTAATTGTAGAACACTAACTCTAATGACATAGTTGTCGGTGTACTGGACAGAAACTATAGCTTTCTATAACCATTCAATTTGGTTGTGTAGACTTTAAAGAAAACAGGTGGGTGCACGTTTATTGTTTAGTGACAAACATATGATCTATGTTATATCCAAATTAAGCTATATGGCTTTCATATCAATTGAAACCCCAATATATGTATATTACAGTTGCCGTTAATGACAGAAGAGTTTAAGAGACTACTATCATAATAAATAAATAGGTAAGTTGTTTCCTTTTTGAAGTTGAAAATATTTATAAATAAGCATGTTTATTGATCGTTAATTATACTATTTATGTGCAATTTCATATGACACAAAACTAGTGTGTAATATACCGAATTTATTCTGAGCAACCTTTTTATAGGTTTTGTTAAGGTAGGATGACATGGGAATAATGTTCCATATTATTAGTATTTCCGATATGAACCCACCAACTAACCAATTCTCCCAGTATGGTAGGTGTGAACTGTTTTCTAACATCTGATAAGGATATTCAAAAGACTTATTTGAGACAATGCGTAGTTGGTACGACCGTATAGCAGCGACATTAGTTTCTAGTCAACGATACTATTCCCAATTGGCCGCTTCTGATGTCACTGTCACCGTCTAATACTGGATTCGTCGCCTAAAGCAGTAAGGAAAACCATCAATAAATAAAACAATCCCCAAGGAATTTGCCCAAGCAAATCCTCGCCACCATCACCATGTGGCTTTTCCGTGGCACCAAATTACACCGATGACACGCTGCGTCATTGCTTCATTGACAAAGTCGGATGGGTCGCGCCGCGTGGCGAGTTGAGGTGAGGTATGACTTTGGAGTGAGTATCGACTGCAAAAGACGAGGTGGCTTTTGATATTGTCACAGAATTTCATTTTTTTGTTGTCTGATATTTCCAGAAAAATATTCATCAATTTGCTTCAACAACGTAACATTGTTGGTTGTGTTTTTGACGATTGTACCCCGTGGATATTTCGCTTGCTTCCGTTTTCATTTATCCATGTAATTTAATTTTTTTTCTGGTAATTATTAAAAAATCAGTTACATTTTTCTGTCAGTTGGGTTCCAAGCAGATGCGACCTGTACAAATGTACCCAATTGAGCCAACAGAAAATGCACGTAACAGGCGGAGAAGGCATCTTCGACACCGTGAAGTATATATATTCTTTTAGCATCTGAAATGATACAGCCAGCCTGCCCAATGACCAAATGACCAAAAAATTGACAAATTCGACGCCTCCAGACTCGAAATCAAAATCTCAATTATACCCGCTACCCATAGGTAGATGGAAGCATCTTCGACCTCATAAAATATATATATTTTTGCTCAGGGCCACCAGCCGAGTCGGCCATGTTCGTTTGTCTGTCTGTCTGCATGAACACCTAGATTTCAGAGACTGTAAGAGCTAGAGATTTCAAACTTGGTACCAGTATTGGCATATGTCCTACGCAGATCAAGTTTAGCATCGTTGCGTTCAATTATTTCCATAAACAGCTTGTTTTCGTCACATTTATTTATGGACACAAATAATTTTAAAATTTGAACAAATAATTCCGCCTAAAGAATTGAATTTTTACCAAATTGATTTTGAAGTTTTGCATTTTAAACCATAAATTTGATGATCAAACCTTAATTAATAATTTCAAGGTATTTTAGCAATCGAAGATTTCAATAATTATAAAACGCAGCATAAGCATAAGTTATTGTACAGCCTACTTGTACATTGAACCAGAATATATTGACTTTATTTGAACAGACTCCCGTAACTATAGTTGTAAATTTTAAGCTGAGCTTCAGAATGGGGTTTCTCCCACATTAATGCAATTAACATGACTTGAAAGAGCAGAAGAGAGAGTTGAAAGAATCTAAATCCAAATGAGTTGCTGAAATGTGTGTCTTTTGCGTTTGCAGGGCACGTGACGGTCATTGAAAAAGCGCATGTATATTGTGTAATACCATATTAAACCACTAGCAGAAAGGGGTGGATTCAAAAATATAATATAAAAATGTAGATACTTGCCGCGTTATTCATGACGATCCACTTGACGTTGACTTTACTCTAATTATAATAGCCACTCTAAAAGAAGATTTAAGTGTGGCCACCCTGCGCTCACTGCACCTATTACCAATGTCAAGTGCAAAGGTCTTCAAGCAAAAGCGCGAGTAAGCTTGCGAGATGCTCTTATCGCTAAGAAATGTGCAAGTAGGATGTGGGCAATAGGTAACAATGAAAACAACATGAACAGACTTTACATCTCGGTTTTTGTGTTGGACTTAGATTTGGTCTTTATGTGTCGGACCACCTAGTGCGTTTAGGGTAATTGTTTTTCTTTATTTTCCTGGGGCACACTTTGAGCGCTACCCTTATTCTCATCGTGTTCCTTCTTTGTCAGTCTTCAAATATGCTGCATTCTGCATCCTGTGTCCGCGTCAATTCAATTACAAGTTAACTCACGTTCACACTTACGTTGCCACTGACGCTGACGTTGACGGGATACGCACGACACTTCCACATGCTGTGGGCAGTAAGCATCGACTTGGTTTTTGACTGTAGATTGCTAACTATGTGTCGTGGATTAAAGAATGAGAGCGATGGGGAAACTCAACCAGGAAATTCATGCACAAATTGGAGGAAATTGAAATTTGAATTGAAAACATGATTTTTATAAATAATGATACTGCCAGTGTGTTGTGTTTTGTTGTTAAAAGGTATACGTCGAGTATGTTCCTATTTCTGTTCTTGTTACTTGATTACGATGCAGAAGGTGGCAACGAAAACAATGGCTCCTTTTTCCCATTCTTTGTTTGATCCCTCTCTCTTTATTTAAAGCACATCGGTTGCATTCGATCAAATATTAGTCACCCTGTTGGTCCTGCCACCCACACACACGTACACACATTTCCCAGTTGATGCTATAGAATAGGACAGCAACTTGAGCTTCTATTCACTTTATTTGAAAACAATGGCAACTCTAATGATGGGAAAAGCACCAAGCCCCTGAACAGATGATTTAATCTGTGACAACAAAGGACAATATAGCATTCAAATTAGATGCTCATTGTCGTACTTTGTTGCCAAAGTAGTAACAATGGCTATGTACCTCCTGTGAGCTAGCAGCTTTGTTCTCTCAAACAATGACACCACAAATGATGCTAACAGTCCACTGTATACTTTTATCAAAGGATCACAAAGTATACAAGATATTCTAGATTATGGTCATAAATATACGTGCACCCATACACAACATGATGATTTTTGATATAATATAGAAAAGCATAATAATAATCATCAATCTTCGCTCTAAGTAATACTGTCCATTGAAACACACATTCAGAATTCCATTTCGCGGACAAAGGTTTAACAACGTTCATAAACGATGAAAAACTATAAACTCACTGAAAAACTTTAAACCAAAACTAAGTTGAAACTACACTCTATATTCTACAAAGCACGCAAATTTCCAACTGATGGTCGGTTTTTCTATCATATCTAATAGCAATAGTTAACAAATTTTGTAAGACAAAAACTGAGCGATAATTTATAAATTTGTCACTAGATTCGTTGCAAATTTGTTTCTTTTTCTTAGCCAAGGCAATAAACTTTAAGCTAGAGACTGACCAATAGTTAGTTAATGAAGCGATATTCTCTTTTGAAATCCATTTCTTCACTCGACTTGTATTAAAGTGTATGTGAATAAAACAGCTCTAAGAATTATTGTCTTTGCAAGAAATTAATATATCGCTCAGTATACACCTCAATAAAATATGTCATGTCTTGCGACACACGTCACAAAATGATAGAAATGACCTTTGAATTGATGTATTATTTATCCTGCCTGTTTTTATCTAATTAATTTTTTTTCCTTTTTCTATAATAGCATGACATTCAATCAACGATACCTAAGCTGATGGTGAATTCAAACTTGATTGCTATGCGTATGTGATTTTCAGAATGATATCACTATAAATATTTTTCATGTCTAAATATAACATTTATGAGAGACCCAAGTAAATAATTTATAAAAAGTCCGAAACTTTTGACAAAGTATCTAAGAACTTTTTAGAACAAAGGCGCAACAAAAATAAAATATACACACTTTTGCCTCCCTCTACCAACCCAAATACCATGTCATATAAACAGCAACAGGCGGAGGAACTATCATTCGTCATTAATAAAAGCATCACCATATGATATTTTTGATTTTTCCAGTCTTATGTCTTAGATAGCTCACATTCTTATACCGAATATGAATAGATAAATATAGGTATCTGACCGGAACACAAATCTCAGTTATTAAATAGTAAACATATACAATTTATATGTCCTTATTGATCGAAGGATTAAATATTGAGTTGCTATACCTTAGACTCTAATTCTAAAAGTTTATATATCGACTATAACCTAATTTATCAAGTATCGTTGAAATATTGTATGTAACTGGCAGAAGAACCACCTCCGACCCCCAAAAGTATATATATTCTTAGTCTGGGTTACCACGCGACTCGATATAGCCATGTCCGTCTGTCCGTTTGTCTGTCTGTCTGAACACCTAGATGTCAGATACGGTATCAGCTAGATATACCACACTTGGTATCAGTATTGGTGTATGTCCTACGCAGTTTATTTGAAATTTTTGTCACGCCCTTTCCATAAAATTACAATAGCAATTTTGATGCTGTCTCGAATTTTGGTATATACAACGATAATTCCAGTCTTGATGATCCCCGAGCTTCAAGAAGCATTTTTGTTTGGAAAAATTCATAAACAGTTGCACATGGTTCGTTTCTGGTGGACGTGATTCATAACGTGATGGAATATCAATATACCAATTATACCAAACGTACTTTTTATATATACATTTTATTTTAGTATATTCGGACTGTGCAGCGAGTATCTTACAATCAAGAAAAACTGGACTTTAGCTTTCTGACTGAGTACAAATACTATTGTTCTGCTAACACGATTACTACCAAAGTTAATTTTGTAGGTAAAGGGATAAAAGTGACCACTATCAATACTATCTTTCATATGCGTGTTCGTGATTAAGTTGTTGGAGCCAATCATTGCTACCCCCATAATAGCTTATTCGCTGCATAAAGCAAACCATTACACTGAGTGTACTAATAATAATTAAGGTACTGCATGAGAAAACACGCTTGCGGAATAATGGTTTTATTGAGTCTTATGCATCTGCCTGGCATAAAGTTTCTTCTTACTATTAGCCATCAAAAGTTATATTGTTATGGGTTGGATGTATTTATTGCAGTTATCACATAACTATAATGAGTTTTTGTTGAATTAATCTCTCTTTCATCGCTCCCTAATTTGTACACTATATTAAGAAGAGCGTTAAAACACAAATTTCAAATAAATAGATTTCCCGACAGCTCAAATTAAGTTGGAGCTTTCGTTAAACAGTGAAATACTCCACTTTTGTCAAGAGTTTACTTTCTATAGTTATTGGTTATTATTAGTAATATATTAATATGGAATTACTTTGATACTGTAAATCTGATCAGCAGATATTTAGATAATTGTTAAATAATTTTTCATTGAAGGTGACTTAAGAGAATTATGTATAGTTACTTCATATACATACATACATAGTATGCGTAGTAAGTTGTTATGACAAAATAATGGATGTATTGTAATTCGTAGCGAACATTTAAAAAAAAAGCGTTTTTTTCTAAAAAAGTCTTCATTGCAACTACTCATTTACTACATTAATACTAAAGCAACAACATTTACCATTTCATCCAAAGAAATAGAGCACTATATGGACATATGTTTCGTGGAACACTTTTTAATGAGTATTTAACCATGCCTATTCATCGCAAACTTAATTCAAAGTTTCATGGATGATGAAAGTTCAACGTTGGTGGATGTATACAACATTCAGTTCTCATTAAATTGGTTTAGAGAAAGATGAAAACATCACCCTATTCTTAGATGAACCAAATGCAACTATCCGCAAGCAAAAAATAAAAACAAAACAGCTTCAAACCCAAGCCAGGCGACAACAAAGTAAATTTTCCAATCCCACTCGAACGGCTGACTGTGTCAATGACATTCGACATCGAGAATTGAAGTGCGAAATGTCCCATTAATATGAAGCAAGTCGGTTCGACTGTTTTCGGGAGTGGATGTAATGCTGGAATATGTATAGTATAGGTATACCTACCTAGGTATCTAATCTTAAAAGTTAAAAAATATTTTACAACTTAATTTTTTTTATATTATATAGTTGTCCCATAATGTAATACAACTTAAATTGGAACTTCAAATAGTATAAATTGTTTTTTTTTACTTTTTTTTACCACGATAATTGGCGAAAACAAGAATATTTCTTTTAGAAAGTGTTATATTTCGAATAAAGAATTGATGATAATGATTAGGAAAATTATAATATAACAAAAAGTATTTCAACGATCATCCTTTTATAGTCTCTCAAACGTAGCGACACACAAAAAACATAGCTCTATCGTCTTAGCTGTTGACCGCGATGAATACTTTGCGGACTTTATATGGAAGAAGAGGATTTCTTCTTAGTGCATACATATGTATATATGTATATACATTTCCTATTGGGTACATAACGAATAAGAACTTGTCTGCCACGAGTTCGCTACTGCGCTATTCTCTCGTCTTCAACAATGTGACTACAAATTTATTAAAAGTTACTCAAATTAATATTATTTTTATTTCTAAAAATTTTTAAGTAAAAGCAAATTGTACCCGAACTTCAACTGAAGTTTAGGTTGAAATATAAATGTGATTTCACTAAAAACGGAAAGCATGATAATACCACATTACACGCAATTATTATTAATTTTCAATAAATATAAATAACTATAAATGTCCTAAAGAGTGCCCTTTTGTAATATATAATAACAAGCCAATGACATTTGAAATTTAAACCATTATTAATCACTAAGAATAAACATTTCAACTACATAATAATATTTCATTTGAAATATAATAAATTATAAGGTCATTATCTAACAACAGAATGGCTGCTGAACATACTTACAATTTGAGCCGTGAAGAGTATTCCCATCAAGGTAGTTTTAATGTTCTCTGTTTCACTTTTCAGGATACTTGCAATGCGTTTCAAATTGTGTCAAAATTAGTTTCAACACTGCTTTGTCAAATTGCGAAACAGCCTTTGGATATATCTAGAAATTATACACCGAGTTTGTGTTTGGTCTTTTGTGTGTGTGTGACATAATATGTTAAAATTTAAACAAACATTGCCATGTTCGCTTCTGATGGATACTCGCGACTCAATGGTCTCAATGTGATTTCAGCATTGCGCCCATCCGCTATTGCTTTCGCTTTCGTTTTCATTTTCATTCATAAATTAGGATTTTAAAAATAGAATAGTAATTCATGTAGAGAGCTGCAGCCGCGACAACAACTGCAAAAGTGTCGGGTGATCCCAAACTCCCAAAGTTGTTGTACCGATTCTTTTCCTCACATCAGGCCAACGTTCTCATCGTTGATGTTTATTAAGGCTGTGCCTGCGACTCGACATGGTAAAGCAAGGTTAACTCAATTTGATTAATATTAGAATATTCGCGTGCATATTTTTTAATGCATTTCCGGTGCGATTTAAATTGCACACACTTACAGCATTTTCTTGTCTTTCCTGTGTGCGTCATAATGAATCATTCATTTATTGCTTCACGCAAAACTTGTATATATTTTTATACTGATAGGGTAAAAGGGTATTATAACTTTGTGAAACAAGAAATGTATGTAAAAGGCAGAAGGATGCATCATCGACCCTATAAAGTCTATATATTTTTATTCAGCACGAACAGCCGTACAAATATTAAGATCTCAGAGACTATAAGAGCTAAAGAAACTAAATTTGGTGATAAACAAGGGCGCCTAAAGTAAAATCTAATTTAAATAATAAAAAAATAAGATAAACATAAATAAAGAACTTTTTATATATTTTCACATTTCCTATCGAGTCTCTAAAAATCATAATGATCGGACATTCATCAATTTTGAATGCTACATCGCTCCCGAGGTCTTGACACAAAAATTAGCGTTATAACACCGGGCGCAGTAGTTAAAACCTTTTATAAAGCTGTATATACAAACACATTTAATTTTAATGCATTCCTAATGAATGGCCTTTGAACTTGGTAGTTCTGATTATATCAAAACTCACGTTATCAAAAGCAGTATAAACGCGGTAGCTCTCACATTGTACGCTATTTCGAACAACCCTCTATCATGATGTGAAAATGTAACTGGTATCTGGGGTGCAATGCAGATTTTGTTAGTGTTTTCATTAGACAATTTTTGGCCCTTCATTAATCAGCTTCGGGCAGCCAGTTCTCTTGAGTAAATCTGGTAGATAAGCATCACATTAGACAGATTTCAAGCCGATTACTTAAAGGTAGTGTTCGGAATTTGCACAGTCATTATCCATCGCGCTACTACATCACTCAAATTTTTAGCTCCTTCTAGCTCTATCAGTAGACATCATCTCTCTATGTTGCTGTTACTTCATGAATGTATTTCTTTACAAAAACGACAGAATGAAAAGAAATGCGTATCACTGAAGTCTATTTTTCTAATATGACTAACGATAACATTACAAAGTTTTTTGATTGTAAATATTATTAAAACAAAATATATTGAAATTAAAAATTCTAAGTGTCTTCTTAAGTTCGATCCATTATTTCGGGAATATACCATCGGTCCAAGTTTAAGTGTCAACAAAATTTACCGGTTTTTTACTCGGACCCATAGGGTGGAAGGGTATTATAACTTTGTGACTCCAGGAAACATTTTCATCCCATAAAATATATATATTCTCAATGTAGCCATGTCAGTCTGCCAGTATAAACACCTAGATTTCAGAAGTTATAAAGCTAGAGATACCAAGCTTGCTACCAGTTTTGGTGTATGTCCTAAGCAGATCATTTTTCTGTTTGATTTTGGTCGCACCCTTTCCGCCCCTAAAATCGAAAAAAATGATAATCAGAAAACGATTTAAGAGTTGAATTTTTGTATATACAACGATAACTATAGTCTTGATGATCCCCGAGAATTTGGTTGCGATCGGATAAAAAACATGGATAGCTTCAAGAAGCAATTTTGTTTGGAAAAATTCATAAACAAGGTTACACAAGGTTTGTTTCTGGTGGACGTGATTCAGAACGTAATGCAATATCTTATACCAAATATACAGAAAATACTTAACATAATTTTTGGTATACTTAAGTACATATATTCAAACTAGGTAACGGATATCTCACAGTTGAGCACATTCAACTGTAGCTTGCTGACTTGTTTTAACTGATATTGTTCCGTGAAAATTTTGATGAGTTCTCATATGTAAATAATCTCGGTTAAAATATATTTGAAATTGTTTGAAATTCATATACACATGTGGCGTTCTTACGTTCATTTCAAGTTTTAATTTTAAAATTATCATGTGCGAAATAATATATATGTAAAAGATTGGGAAAGTGATTTTTAACCCTTCATATTATAATTTTTCATATTTTTGGTCAACATAATTTGTAAATGGTCTATGTCACCATTTAGTAGGTGAATCTTAAAGATTATGAGAGCTTTACAAATATAGTTTATTAATTATGCTATTATAGATTGCGATCATAAACTATAAAGATTCAATCGTTGAAGTACATCCCTGTCCTCAAAGGTTTCTGTTTCTCTTTGAATTAATGATTTAAATTTTTATATCCGCTACCCATCAGGAAATGTATGTAACAGGCAGATGGAAGCATCCCCATAAAGTATGTATATTCTTGGTCAGGGTCACCAGCCGAGTCGATATAGCCATGTCCGTCTGTCTTTCTGTCTGTATAAACACCTAGATCTCAGACACTATAAGAGCTAGAGATTCCAAACTAGGAACTAGCTGCTACCAGTATTGGTGTATGTCCTACGCACATCAAGTTTATTTTGCCATGCCCCTTTCCGCCCCCTAAAATCGAAAAAAACGATTTACTAGCGCAATTTCAAAGATAGTTTTGAGTTTTGGCACATTCAAAGATAATATTAGTCTCCATGATTCCCGAAAATTTGGTTGCGATCGGATAGAAAACTTGGAAGTTATTCAAGAAACAGTTTTGTATGAGGCAATCCATTGGCAGCTGCACGTGGCTTGTTTCTGGTGGACAATGTGACCTTGCATGGTATATTTTATACTTTATGCGATATTTAGGATGTCATGGAATATGAATGTACAAATATACCAAATATACCAAAAATACCAAAAATATTTTTTGTAGTATTTGAGCTGGGTAGTGGGTATATCACAGTCGAGCACACTCGACTTTAGCTTTCTCACTTGTTTTTTGCTTTTTTTTTTTTTTTTTAATAAAAATGTTTTTTATCCAATTGCAACCAAACTTATTTTGGAATGTACAGCTCTTACACTCTCTGATTGTTATTTGCAGTCATACAGATATACAAACAGAAGTTGTAAATCGTCTTGGTAGTTGCCCCTGATAAAGAATAACTTTAAATCTATTCGGAATGTTTAAATTATTTATTTTGTTTATCAACATCTGAAGAATAGTTGCTAATTTATTATCTCTCGAATATTTTTTAAACCAACAACGTGTCATAACCATTATGTATTTTAATTTAATAATAATAATAATTTTATTTTAATAAATGCATAGTACTTAGGTAGACGGTGCTATTGGTATGATCATTTTTTAGACCTTTAATTCTTTGGAAGAAGAAAGCCAACCCCCGAAATTACGAGCGAATGAATGAGAAGCAAGACAACGTGAAAACAGAATGCATAGCTTATTGTTTGAGAGCTTTCATACCGAACGTGACACAAAAGAGATTCAAATGAAGTTTAAGTATGGGATAAAAAAATCTCTGAAAGGGAATTTGTTTAGAATAACAGAAAAGAATGGAAGAGAATGCTTACTAAAAGACCACATATACACTCGCACAATTGAGAAAAGAAATAAAGCTGCAAAATAAAAGGAAGGTGGAATAATACAACTTTGTGTTGACACAAAGCCTGAGAAATGTAAAACAAATGTAATGCATAGGAAAACAGAAAATGTATTCGTGTATGCGTATATACTAGTAATAAAAGACCTGTAAAAGCCATTCATGAAAATACATTTTTATTTTGTATAGAACTTTACTTACGCATATTAGAATTTAAGCACTGCAAAACAAGCAAGCAAGCTATTCTAACTACATTCGGCTGCCTACTACTGGTACTTTTTGGGAAGATTATGATATAAATCAATGTGCAAAGCTACAAAAATAGTTTTATTATTAATGAATTATGTATTCAATATAATCAAGAGAAAGTGTATTACACGATTGCACTTTTGCTATTGCTGGAACAATGTCTATCATTTTTTCGGACCTTATAACACCCAGACCTCACATAGAGCAACATTTTAAATAATTATACTCAAATTGCAAGGGGATAAAAACATGAAACATATAAAAAGTTATCCAGAACAACAATTAATTCCATTATTATTATATTCATTTTATCCTGGAAAAACTATAATTTTTGACCATTTTCACCAGTTAAAAAGATCTGTAGAAAGTCATTTGTGATGGAAAATTAATTCTAAATCATTGAAATATTTGACTTTTTACGTAATATAATTATAAACGCTACCCATAGAGTAGAAAGGTATTATAACTTTGTGACTGGGGGAAATGTATGTAACAGGCAGAAGGAAGCATCTCCGACCCCATAAAGTATATATATTCTTGGTCAGGGTCACCAGCCGAGTCGATATAGCCATGTCCGCTTGTCGATTTGTCTGTATGTATGAACACCTAGAATTTTGGTATATACGGCGATAATTACAGTCTTGATGTTCCCGAGAATTAGGTTGCGAGCGGATAAAAAACTTGAAAGTTATTCAAGAAAAATCTTTAAGCAGCTGCACGTGGTTTGTTTCTGGTGTACAATGTGACCATGTATGTTATATTTTACACTTTGTGCGATATTTAGTACATAATGGAAACGGAATGTACCAAAATATACCAAAAACATCAAAAATACTTTCTGGTATATTTCAGTATATTCAAGCTGAGTAGCGGGTACAGTCGACAACATTCGATTGAATTTAGACTATATAATTGTCCGAATTTTTCTTGTGTGCATCATAAATATTCGTGCCTTTCCAAATATTTCGTTTGTTTTATGTATGTTTTTATATTTTTTTCAATTAAAACGAAACATAAATATTTGTATAAATTTACCTGGCTTATCAAGCGACATCGAATAAGTTGAAGGTTTCTTATCATTTCAGAAACGGTATTCTCCTTCTCGTATGGCCTATTTACTTGAACTCCTGTGTTTAGCGCAAATTGCTCTCTGGAAAAAAACAAATGAGAATCAGTCAAATATGGTCAATTTGTTTTCATCCAATTATAATTCGTTCACAGAGATTGCCGTAATATGTAAGATTAATTATCTAATTATCCTTTCAAATTATATATAATTAAAAAAGGATCCAATACATTGGATTTTAATTCAATTTTATAAAACAGGTTATCGAAGTAGTGTTCAAAGCCGGCAGTTCCGTTAAGTCGCTGTTCAGCGGCCAACCCATGATACTAATGTCTCTCGCTCAATTAAGAGTAAATGAATTTTTATATTTATGATAAACTGAATTGTACAAACGGAAGTGGTGAACATAATTAGAGAGGTCCTAAACTAATTTAGCAACTTTAGTTGGTTTCAAAAAACAAAAAACCACAGATTGACTGCGAGATATCCGCTACTCAGTTTAAGTATACTACAATGTTCCAAAAATTAAATTTAGTATATTGACATTCCATTAATTCCGGAATATTTCATAAATTTTTAAAAGACTGTAGTTATTGTTGTATTTATCAAAATTTGAGACTAGCTTCAAAATTGTGCTCCGTAATAGTTTTTATAGATTTTAGAAGGGTGAAAAGTGCGTAGCCAAAATCTAAAACAAATTTGATTTGCGTAGGACATACACCAGTACCAATACCAAGTTTGGTATCTCTAGCTATTATAATCTGTGGTAAACACTTAGATGTTCATACAGACAGACAGCCAGACAGACTTGGATATATCCAATTGACTGTTCAACCTGAGCTAGAATATAAATATGATAGGGGTCACAAAGTTATAATACCCTATCCTGTTCAGCACGTATGAAAACATTGAAAACACTTAAGTTTTATTTCTCATTAAGTCACTAGTAATATAACTCATAAAAATTATCTCATAACGAAATATGCTACATTTATAAGTTACCTATCTATTTACCATTTTCGATCAAAACTTTCTATTCAGAAAATAATTGGACAAGACAAATGCATTTCTTTTAATTCATATACTCCAATTTTATTTACTTGAGTTATGACATTAAGAAAATTTGAATTCGTGGCATCTAAATGATTTTGTATTTGAATGTATTCACAAGGCGAGAAACTTAACTTACCGTAATGGCGTTAATAACAGGCCATTATCTGCATTACTAAAAGTTTCTAATATAGGATTCGGTATGATGATAGGTGATGGCGAAGCTTCTTGAGGATTAATTAAAGGATCTTCTTCAGTAAACTGGTCTATATACGGCTTATGAATAATTCGACTCTCTATACCGAGTACCATTTTATCCATCGGTTGATCCTGTTTGTAAATGGAGTTCCAATTTGATAACAGAAGCTCTGGCTGCCTATTATCTAAATCCACATCTGACATTATATTTTTGCTTAGTTGGATGTTTTTTGTTAACTGTTGACATCGCTTATTTCGTCGTATTGAATCGGTTGTTAAAATAAGATCTTTACTTAAGAAACTGTCAGATCGCTCCATTTTTGTTGGTGAGCATTTAGTTAGTAAGTTGCCATTAAGTGATTTTAAAGTCTTCTTATCACGTTTTTTTGTAACTGACGTTATTGTTAAAAGCCGATTACAGCAGTTTAGCTGCAATAAAGAAAATCAGAGACACATTACAAGTTTTTAATAAATTAAAATATAATGATAAGTACCTACATTATCATCATCATCACGATCCGATAAATTGGTAGAACTGGAGTTGTTTGCTTCAATGTCTAAGCTAGCAGGCTCATTATTTATCGCATTAGCTGGCAGCCCCAGTTCAATTCCAACATTCTGGTCCATTATATTTATATTGTTTCCCTCGCCTTCGTTTGCCATTTCTACCTTATTCCCTTTTACTCGAGAAATACAATTGATAGTGGGGCTGACATTATCGTCATTATTATTGTTTTCATTATTGTTATCATTTTTGTTAATATTTATATTATTCGAAACATGCCTATAGTTTTTAGCCTGTGATAGCGCAATTTCACTACGATAGCAATGGAGAGTTGCAGCAGAGGCTGCTTTTAAACGCTGGAAGTTACTTGAATCAGTATCAAATTTATTGGGTGTTGATTTGCGTTTTCCAGACATGCTAGAAATATATATAGATTTTTACGTAAAGTTGTAAATAAATTTTTCCAAGGCCTAATCACTAAACAATCGTGGTAAATATCGTATTTTGTGGCTATAGCAAGAGCACTCTAAAGTGTTGTTTTCTTCGACACTCTTTAAAAGATTGTAAATAATCTTATCATTATTTAAGAAGTAATTGTCTAATAAAAGTAAATTTTATTTTGAGGTGTTTAATTTAAGGTGAATAGAAGGATGGTCACCCGAATTGAAATATCTCTGCAGACGAGAAATTAAAACTATTAAGAAAACAAGTGAGAAAGCTACAGTCAGTGTGCTCGATTGTGATATACCCGCTACCCAGCTCAAATATACTAAAATATACCAAAAAGTATTTTTAGTATATTTGATATATTTGTACATTCATATTCCATCACATTCTAAATATCGCATAAAGTATACAATATACCAAGCACGGTCACATTGTTCACCAGAAACAAGCCACGTGCAGCTGCCTATGGATTTTCCCATACAAAACTGTTTTTTGAATAACTTCCAAGTTTTTCTATCTTTAAAATTGCGCTAGTGAATCGATTATTTTGATTTCTGGTGGCGGAAAGGGGCGTTGCAAAAATCTAAAATAAACTTGTTCTGCGTAGGACATACATTAATACTGGTACCAAGTTTGGAATCTCTAGCTCTTATAGTCCCTAAGATCTAAGTGTTCATACAGACAGACAGACAGACGGGCAGACGGTCAGACGGACAGACTGACAGACGGACATGGCTATATCGACTCGGCTGGTGACCCTGAGCAAATATATATATACTATTTGGGGTCGGAGATGCCTTCCTTCTGCCTGTTACATACCTTTGATAGAGTCACAAAGTTATAATACCCTTCCAGCCTATAGGTATCAGTAATTGTAATCTACAAAAATATACCAAAAAGTATGTTCGGTATATTTGGAATATTTATATTCCATTACGTTCAAAATATATCATAGATTATAAAATATACAATTAACGGTCAACTTGGCCACCAGTAAGTGCATGCAAATACTGGAATATGTATATATATTTTTAATCCGATCGCAGGGAAAGATTAAATTTTATGTGGCAGATTAGGGCTTGAAATAAACTTGAATTGTGTATGACATACACGTGTTGCTACCAATTGTGAGATATTCTTACGGATGGATTTATCTTTATGTCTCGGCTGTAGAAGCTGAGTAAGAATATTTAGAATTTATGGAGTCACCAATGCTTCTATGAGCATTTTAGATGCATTTCTTGAAGTCACATTATTAACCAAATAATTTTTTTGGCATATCAGGACTATTGCTAACTAACTTATTGATTATGTTTTTGAATAAAATTATAATATCATGAAATAGTTTGTGTTTATACAAAGATATTCTGTTGGCAAATAAGGAGTAGAGGCAAACACTTTGCACTTTGGTGTCCATTTCAAGTAGATTTTCATTATTTGTAGCTTCTCATGTCATTTATCATGCGCTGTCGAAGCAAGTGCCTACAATTTGCCCGTAATACTTATGAAAACCCCATGATGTGGTGTGAGGTTTCCTTCTAACCGACACGCGCCACTAGCGAGTCCAAAAACCGAAACAAACAAAAATCTAGTATGGTCTGAGGCGATTGAACCACTTTCAAACCTCAAACCATTCTGAATTTTTACTCCCCTTTAGCCTTTGCAGTATTTGGGTATTTCAACAATTGCTAGCCAGCATCAATACCACCCTCGTCAACCCTTGCAACTTACGAATATCTTCTAGCTGTGAGTTTACGCATGATACTATATAGATACTAATAAATGTATCTATATACATACATATATACATATATATATATATATATATATAAATACATTATATACATATGTATACAGATGTATCTCCAAGTGTAAATGGGATTTTTTTCAGCAACGGTTCAAGCATTTGGCGGTAAGTAAAAGCATATGTAGTGGTCTCAAGGTAAATGAAATAAATATTATTTTCCTTTTTAGCATCGTAAAACCAACAACGGCGAACCAAAAGAAGAACAGCGTATATGTTAAATAAAAAAAAGAAAACAATAATGAATTTTCAATTGAAATCCTCACACAATTCGTTTCGGTGTATCAACGGCTCCATGACCCAGGAGCCGCATCTAGCCCTCTACCATACTCTTTACCATTGCCCATATCCAGGCGCATGTATCGTTGTACATTGACTGCCATTGACTTTTGGCATTGTTTACGAGCCCTCAGTAGCCTTTGCTGGCACGTGTTGGCATTAAAAATGAATTTGGATAGATGAGAAATTGCGCGGATGGAGAATATGGAATAATTCTAATAGACTATATTATTTAATTGAAAAGGTCGATTACCACAATTTACAATGTCTACTGCTTTGCAACACTCATATTAATTGACACAAACCCTGAATTAGAGTCTGTAGAAAGAAGGAACAAAATTCAAAAAATTCAGCAAAATATAGATCTGTTTGCAACTTCATAGTGCATGGCTGATCATTGTATTTTAACATACTTCAGTATGTACTTCAGTAAATTAGGAAATTTATAAACAACGAGAAAAGCAAAGTGCCGAGATAACTGTTTCAGTGTCATTAGTTTTGTTGAAAAGGAAACATTTCAGGAAATAAAAAAAGCTTAATAATATTTATAATACTGGAATTATAATTGATAAATCCGAGCTGCTAAGAAAAAATAATAGAATGCTCATAAATGGCGATTAATCATTACAATATATCGAATTCACTCAATGAACGGAAAATATTAATTACAGATTATAAGAATAAGAATCGTTATTGTCTGATCAGAATTAGCTTTTGAACTTATTTAATATAGGCAAGATAAATAAAATGAAGACTTCCACAAAGTGTTAAGAAAATTTGACTCCTGTCTGTGGTTTGCGAGAAGTGAACTGAATAAAGTTATTTTTGTAACACATAGCGTTAGGATCGATAATATTTGATAGAACAATAACCTATTGAAACAAACTTCATGTCACAAGTTTGAACTTTTAAACTTTTTATAAACCGAACTAACTAACCAAAGTGATTAGATCAGCTCAAAAAATAAAAAACAATGGTGTATTTAAAAAAAAAAAAAATATTATTGTAGGTGATCTGATGTATTTTTGCGTACAAGCCGTTCTCATGGATGCAAAAACCCATTGAAATTTTTGCAAGCACCCGTTTTTACCCTGGCTCATAATTGTGCTGTTGTTATTTACAATCAGTACACAATATCTCACAGTTGAGCACTCTTTACTATGACCTACTTAGTTCTTCGGTAGATTGTTGGTATAATTAAGCTACCAAGCCGATTTCACATATCAAACTCCGTACGGGCATCGAGCGACCACACTATCTTATTATTTATGTTTTAATTTTTTTGCTATCTTTCTTTTTATACCCGCTACCCATAGGGTAGAAGGGTATTATAACTTTGTGACTTCAGGAAATGTATGTAACAGGCAGAAGGAAGCATCTACGACCCCATAAAGTATATATATTCTTGGTCAGGGTCACCAGCCGAGTCGATATAGCCATGTCCATCTGTCCGTCTGTCAGTCTGTCCGTGTGACCGTCTGCCCGTCTGTCTGTCTGTCTGTATGAACACCTAGATCTTAGGGACTATAAGAGCTAGAGATTCCAAACTTGGTACCAGTATTAGTGTATGTTCTACGCAGAACAAGTTTATTATAGATTTTTGCCACGCCCCTTTCCGCCCCTAAAATCGAAAAAAAATTATTTACTACCGCAATTTTAAAGATAGAGTCTCGAGTTTTGGTACATACGTCCATGATTACCGAGAATTTGGTCGCGATCGTATGAAAAACTTGAAAGTTATTTAAAAAAAATAGTTTTGTATGCTAAAATCCATAGGCTGTTGCTCGTGGTTTGTTTCTGGTGGTCAATGTGACTGTGGTATGTGTTATATGCGATATTTAGTACATGATGGAATATCAATATACCACATATTCGAACTAGGTATCGGGAATCTCACAGTCGAACGCACTCGACTGAAGCTTTCTGACTTGTTATACGTATTGTATTGTACGCAGAATCATATATGTTATGTACATGGTGTGTATGTGTCTCGATATTAAGGCAATCTCGAATAGCACTTCGGCAATATTTTTTATATGCCTGGTACTTGTAAATCGCAGTTCAAAGGAACCCTTTGTATTTATGGTCTCATGGACTCATGGTTGGTCAAAAGGGCACCATTAACAAAAGAACAACTGGACCATGGTCATACAAACTGGCAAGAAAAGCAGCACAAAATCCATCACCATTCGTTTGCAATTTCCCGCAGTTCTGCCAAACCGGAGTCTTCAACTGAAGATAAAGAAAGGTAAAAAAGCTAAAAAAAATAGCCAAAAACTAACGATCTGATTTTCCTAAAAATGAAATAAAAACAGCCGAAGATTTTTGTCTAAACATTGCAAACATTTCTATTTCTACAATTGCAGTTATGTTAAAAATAAAAGTTATGATTCATACTTTATTCCCGCTACCCATAGGCTACAAGGATATTAAAACTGTATGACTCCAGGAAATGTATGTAACAGGCAGAAGGCAGCAACTCCGTATATATATTCATGGTCAGGGTCAACAGCCGAGTCGATATAGCCATGTCTGTCTGTCTGTCTGAATGAACACCTAGATCTCAGTGACTATAGGATCTAGAGATACCAAATTTGAGACCAGTATTGGTGCATGTCCTAAGCAGATCAAGTTCGTTTTAAATTTTAGCCTTCCCCTAAAATAAAAAGTAAGATTTGCAAACGCAATTTTGAAGCTGTACCAAAATTACTTTGTGGTATATTTTAGCATATTCGAGGTGGATAGCCGGTAAATCACAATCGAACGTTTGTTATTTGTTATATTAAAAATTTAAAATGAAATTTGAGAATTTTTATTTCAGAAATTGAAATAAAAAGTAAATTCACATATCTTTTGAACACAAAATAAAAATTGAGTGATAGCCATTATTTAAAATTTTTATTATACAACAAACGCTATTTTTCAATTTAATTTTAATTGCATGCGTACCTATTAAATATATTTGAATTGTACGTACCTATTAAATATATTTGTAATAATTATTATTTTAAATTTGTATCATAAAAACAGTTATTTTTATTTTAAATATACACTATCAAGATTGCTTTATTATTTTTATTTTCTATTTTCTATATGCTATTTTAATGAATCAATTGCAATGTATTTCATAGGTGTGTCTACTACAGTACTTTTTCTGATAATTGTCTATGCCTGATAGCGTTTAAATCATTCAATTGACTTGAATAATTGCTGAACTCTAGATAAATAGACACTTTACATTGTTGTCGTGAAAACAGTCAAATTGGCAACACCATTGCTAGAAGAATTCTTCTTTATTCCACATTAATAGTCCAGGGTGCATTCATTATGTATGCCTGTTTATGGTTGCTCATTTTTGTATTACACTTTACTACTTCTCAAAAAAATATTGGGCTTAGCAAACTTTGGGGTTGAAGGAAACATCCTGGTTAGTGACGACATGTGATATGTACAATTGCACATTGAATTTTTTTGTAGTATTTCCTGTACTCGATCATTACCCCGGTTGGACTATGAATATATTTGTTTTACTCTGCAGGCAAAGGGAATTAAGCCTTGGTGCGAAAAGAAATATTTGGTGCAGAATGAAGTAGTTATCTCGAACCCAATCATTAAAGTTATCAATTGCCTCATCATATGGCTAGATATATAAATTGCAAAATTAAAGCTAAGGATTGTAAGATTAGTATATGTATTTGTATTTTTTATTTATTTAATAGTATTTTTTATTTATGAATAGCATACAATTAGAGAGCAACTGGACCGTATATTTATCTAAGCCAAAGATCCTAACTAGAAAATCGTATGAAATTATTTATTTCAAATTTTTTAAGGAACTGACATCTAAAACAATACTACCTTCGAAAGATTTTGAAATTACGGGATAATTTATTGATTGTAGTACAAAAAGTACAAGCGGGTACCTTGAAATCGAAAGAATTATTTGTTGAGGCGATTATTACACTTGTCGCTTCTTATTGTATTGTATTCGTATATTATTGGAAAATGTGCTGGACTGGTAGTTTGGGGATTATGTCGGCTTATTGTTAGATGTTAAATCCACTACAATGCATCGGACAAATCAATATCGCCCAACCATCAGCATTTACCACTTCCGAGAGTAAGATGAACACGATGTGACTTAAAGCCTTGTATTGATTTTTTGTCATTCTATTGGCAATACCAACGATTGTTTCACCTAATCCGCATTAGGACGGTACAATGGTAACACTTCCAATGTTGTGTACTCGAACTCATAATTACTCTCATACAAATTTTGATGCCATAGAGTTTATTAACTAGACTATCATAATATTTACTTCAACAAATTAAAATGAGCCCTCTGTTATTAAGCCACCCGATATCACTTTCAGCCGCATACATTTTAAATGGGTAAAGAAGCTGTTTCTTTATTGCTCTATAATCATAACTTTCGTTAAAGAAATTGATTTGGCAAATTCTGAATGAATTTGCTTTGAACTGGATTTGATATTGTTGCGCACTAATTTCATTTGTTTTAGAATTTAGAATTATCGATTTCCACATATTGATTTTAAATTATTTATTACCCAATAAGAAATAAACGTCTTATATTGGTATGTTCAAAGTTTTTCTAATTTTCTTCAAATTCTTATGAGGAATCTATTATTAAATAACAAATTTTAAAAAATTAATATATATATATATAAATGCTCCAAATAAAGCTTATAAAATTCTATTATTTATACACCAAGTTAAAATCGATGAGTATGTGTTGTAAGGACAGATGGAAACAACGTTAAAGAGGCACATCTGCAATTTTTGTCTTAAATTGCTTGAAATGTGATCGCTGAACAGCAATCAATGAATATTATATTCTGCTAAAATTAGGCAATATGTTGAAAGACAGACAATAGCATCCGAGCCCAAACCCGAACTGTGACTGCTACGCCGGTCATAAAATTATGGGTCCAGTGCGTCGTATTGCTACGCAAAAGAAAAACGACATTGACATTGACATTTTCTTTTAAGGCCGGTCAAGTTTATTTTTATTTAACATTGGTTTGTAGGTTTGGCTACTCTGAAGGTCCGTTGAAGTCAACTCCCCAGAGCATGCGAAAATAAATTCATACATATTACACATCCTATAGTAAAAGTTAATAATCAGAACCAATGCAGCTTGCTGTTGTATATTGAATGGCAGAAATACGATAGATATATATACCATCTTATGACTATGTCATCTGTATATGATTATATGTAAATATGGTTCTTAAATCCGAACAAAATAAAAAACGTCAAAGCGTTATAATATTTAAGTCTCGAAAGACAAAAGTCTACAGATCAACACATTTGACAATGAGGTAATGAGACAACATCTGAATGCCATCTGCTCACCACATGCAAAAATATAAAGTAGCACCGATGCTAACACCAAATGAAATCGAATCGAATAAAACTGATCCAGTCTTAAGTTTGATAGTACAATTAAATAAAAATTACATTTGATTTTATAATCTAAAATAGGAATGTTTTATCTACCTTCCAGTTTTCCGAAAGCAATCGAGCTATATGACGGACTGGTTAATAATTGTTATTGGCATAACATCGAACACATCACCAAAGAGTTAATGTAGTTTGTAAGCATTTTCCAAAGAAAATGCTTTTAAATTATTTATTACCCAATAAGAAATAAACGTCTTATATTGGTATGTTCAAAGTTTTCTAATTTTCTTCAAATTCTTATGTGGAATCTATTATTAAATAACAAATTTTGAAAAATTAATATATATATATATAAATGCTCCAAATAAAGCTTATAAAATTCAATTATTTATACACTAGGTTAAAATCGATGAGTATGTGTTGTAAGGACAGATGGAAACAACGTTAAAGAGGCACATCTGCAATTTTTTGTCTTAAATTGCTTGAAATGAGAGCAGCATCAGAATGCTGAATCTCGCATCTGTGTATATCACACTAGTATTTTGCAATATTTTCGGCTTTAATTTAATTCTTTTATTTTAATGTGAGCTTCGATAAATTTGACCAATCTACACAATTAAATAAACTTATAATTACAGAGGTGTATTTCAATGCCTGCAATTACGAGAAAATTTGGATACATATATGGTCGACAAACATAGAAAGCTAGTGGTAAAGAATTTTAGGAATGTTGTATACCCATGTTGAGTCCATTTGACAATAGGAATATTACAGTATAATAAAATTTGTTTTCATCAACTTTCAATGTGATTATTTCGCTAATTCTCGTAATTCATACTATTATTTCGATTGTTGAATGGGAACAACTACGGGCTATAAAAATTAAAGAAATTAAATAAACAAACACTTTGTTTGTTAACGCTGCAGATATTTTTACACTCCTATCTGCAATTATATTAAGTTCAAAAGCCAAATTGAACAATGGATCTGTTGTTCTTTTAATAATCTCTGCTGACATTCATAGACTGACAGATGAGGACGAAATTCTGATTGAGATGACTCTCCAAGTTAACGAATTGCAAAAGTTAGAATATATTTATTTTACATTCGTAGACATTAACACTATTTGGTCATACAATCGCCATACTCATAAAGAGACGTTTAACAATCAAAGCTAATCGCTGTAAACTTCACAGTGTAAATGCTAAAATTAATGAAATTCAGATATCACAAATCCTACAAAATACAAAAATGAAAAATCTGCAGTCGAGTATGGTAAAATGTGATATATTCGCTACTTATTCTGCAATGGTACAGAACACTTATTTATGTATGTGCACGCTTGATAACCAAGATAAGAGAAACAAACAAACAAATACCAAAATAAAGTATATTTGCGATACTTCATGGATCGCAAAATACATCGTCGTGTCGGATATTATTAGGTATTGCAGCAGTTATGACCGTCTTATATTCAAACCTTTAAATTATGTTTATTTCTATTTTTTTACTGACGTTTCTAAAATAAACTTAATCTGCGTAGACCGACACGAGTATTGCCAAAGAGTTAGATATCATAGGTTTATATTATATATATTACATATTTAATTATCCGGATCCGAAAGATAAATGGTAAGTCAGATGAATAATTTTACACCAATACACAAAAATGCTTAGCAGGGAACAGCACTGTGTGTTGTAACATAGAGATGCTCATAGGACAGGTAGACTAAGTAAAATTAAACAGATCGGTTTATTGGCTACATAAGTCTTGGTATGAAGTGATAAGCACCCTCTACCTAAAGGTCTCATCTTCAACTATAAGCAGCAGGTCTTAGTTATAGCACAAAACAGGAAACAACATTGTTGTACTGGATAGCTTTGATTTCTTGTATTCGCTTTCGGATTCGCATTCACCTGTTGTTATTTTTGAGTGTGTTTATTTTAGCAAGGATGGCAGCAACCAACAAAAACGACGAATACAACAAATGTATCAGAGATAGCAACATCAACAACGACACACAACAGCAACTAGTTTTCCGTGTTTCGCATTCGCATTCCGACGTCATTCGTCTCCCGCTTCCAAACATATCTACCGTCGCTGTCGCAGATGTAGTCGCAGTTTCAGTCCTTGTCTGTGGACCAGAAACTGAAGTGTCGGCGCCACGTTTCAGATTCGGCTTTATCTATCTACTCTAAAACACGTTTTCGAAGTATTTTCTCAATAGACTGCGAACTCGAGTGCACGCAATATGCAAGCTGAAATATTCACACACACGCACATTGCCTATGCATTATGCGTTACGCGTACCAAATCAAGACCCAGTCTAAGCCACTTGCAAAGCCCAAAGACCCGAAACACCAGACCAGCCCAAAACGCTTTCAAATGAACAGATGCTGGTTGTTTTCGATTTTGTTGATTGTATAAGTAAGTACAGCAAAGACAGATAATCATAATCATGTTTCCAATCGCCGTTACATTACAATAGTACATTATTTATTTTTCATCATTAACTATTTACTAATTGAATAGGAATTCGTATACGGATGGATGATTTGTGAAATATATTTTTTTAACCAAAAAATCGCAAAAGGCAACGATATTTCGGAATTATCATTTAACAATTAGTTTAGCTATCGACATAAACATCCAAAAATGTTGTTGATGAGAAACTGAAATAAATGTTTCAAAAGCAAAAAGTTAGAAGGATTCATTTCCGTGCATAACCAACTGCAACTGTAAAGCGAATAGACACCGGACTTTTGGCATTGGTATATGTATTCTAAATAATAATTAATTATATACATCTACATATACATATACATATACATGTACATGTACATATACATATACATATACATATACATATACATATACATATACATATACATATACATATACATATACATATACATATACATGTACATATACATATACATATACATATACATATACATATACATATACATATACATATACATATACATATACATATACATATACATATACATATACATATACATATACATATACATATACATATACATATACATATACATATACATATACATATACATATACATATACATATACATATACATATACATATACATATACATATACATATACATATACATATACATATACATATACATATACATATACATATACATATACATATACATATACATATACATATACATATACATATACATATACATATACATATACATATACATATACATATACATATACATATACATATACATATACATATACATATACATATACATATACATATACATATACATATACATATACATATACATATACATATACATATACATATACATATACATATACATATACATATACATATACATATACATATACATATACATATACATATACATATACATATACATATACATATACATATACATATACATATACATATACATATACATATACATATACATATACATATACATATACATATACATATACATATACATATACATATACATATACATATACATATACATATACATATACATATACATATACATATACATATACATATACATATACATATACATATACATATACATATACATATACATATACATATACATATACATATACATATACATATACATATACATATACATATACATATACATATACATATACATATACATATACATATACATATACATATACATATACATATACATATACATATACATATACATATATATATACATATACATATACATATACATATACATATACATATACATATACATATACATATACATATACATATACATATACATATACATATACATATACATATACATATATACATTCGAATCAAGTTTACTGTCGGTAAAAAGCATTCGACAACCCGATCAAAGATCGGGATTGCAGAAAAACCAGTCTCTTCGTCCTCCCACCTCTGTAAGATCTTTGTTCGCATCACAGAGCGAAGTCGAAACCAATGCTGATGCACATTAGAAGCTGGAACTGAACCTGCGAGGTTGAAACAGCGGTGTTTGCGTGGCATGGCATGTGCACCTGTCGCGTTGAATACTTGTGCGCAGCACGTACTTCGCAACTTCGATGCCAATGCGAGTAACAAGAATCTTGAGAACTGCAAAAAGACTTCAGAATGCTGCGAACAGGTCCTATGGGTTCAACAATATTGTCTACATTTTTGTTAGTAATAATTCATCATTACTTGAACAATACAATGAAGATAAAAATAACATTTGTATTATATGACTTACCTTCAGAGGCTAATTTATTGGTATTGTATTTATTCTATAAGTGTGTGTGAATGTGTTATTTCTTCTGACTAGATTTTTGTTTTTCATTTGCTTATATTTTTATTTTACTCTTGATTTTTAACCTAACTTGTATATGGCACTTTATGAAAGAGTAGTTCGTTTATGTTTACATCTTTAAAAAAATGTATTTATTTATATATACACATATTTCTATCTTGGAAACTTGGAATATTTTGATTTTTTTTTCTCTGTCTCTTCCGCTGCCACTGTTACTGTTGTCACAAAAAAATACATTTCACTTTGTTGTGATGATAAGTGTTTAACCTTTCATTGTCAGTTCAAAATAAGTTTTGCCGACCGAAAATTTCAATAGAGCATAGAAAACAATTAAGGACGCTTGTACATCTCCCTTTCGTCTTATCTCTATTGTCTATCTACACTGTCATAGTCGCTTCCTCTCTAATTCTCACTCACTGTGCATTTCTATTTTTGCCACTTTGAACACTTCTATTTTACATACTTTAAATACACCTCATCACACTGTCAAAATTCATTCACGATTTATTTCGATTCATTGAAATCATTTTTAATGATAGATTGTGTTGTTTTTCGATATTCGCATAAACATTTGTTGTAATGACTGATTCGACTTAAAATTTTGACCGTGTTTACGAATACGACTGAAAGCACTCACAATTCGTAACAATCGTAACGGACGAGTATAGAACGATGACGTGACGATTACGATAATCACAACAATTACAAGGGCGACCGACAACTTAGCCTCCATCACTACCACCACAACGTGGCAATGTACAATTGTCACTGAATTCAATTGGATTCCAATTCCACCTTCATTGTCTTGAACAGGTCCACACGGACTTTAGTATTATGCGAGTGAGTGCAAGAGGGAAGCTCTTCGGCTCCAAAACTAATCTAAGAGATTCTGGGGAAGTCCATTCGGTTTTGCATTTCGTCTCGCAGTCGGTTTCGAGCTGAATACTTACGTACGCTCGTAACTCTTCACAAATGTGATTCTCTTACAAAAGAGAGTGGCGAATCATTTAAAGGGAAACACGGTGAGCAAAAGAGTGGGCGATTTGAAATACTTAAAAAAACCGGCAACCAATGAAAACACAGCACATAAGTTTGATAACCAATCGTTGATTGAATGAAGTCAAAAAGCTCTGCCCATTGAGACTTTAGCCGCCAATGACTCTTTTGACCATTCTACACGTGATAATGCGAGCAGCCAAAAATAGTTTTATTGGAAATAACTTTTCACCCGATTTATTTTCAAATCTCATTAATTTACAACTCTTAATTCTTTTTTATTTTATAAATAGATATATTATGCTTTATTTCGATTTATTCCAATAAATTTTAATGATAGGTTGCGATATTTTACGATATTCGCATAAACAATTGTTGTAATGACTGATTCGATTTGAGATTTTGTACGTGTTTACGAATATAACACCAACAATTCCTAACAATCGTAACGGACGAATATATAACGATGACGATAACAAGAACAATAACAACGGCGACCGACAACTTAGCCTCAATCGCTACCACCACAACGGGGCAATGTAAAATTGCCCCAGAATTCAATTGGATTCCAATTCCACCTTCATTGTCTTGAGCAGGTCCACACGGACTTCAGTGTTATGCGAGAGAGTGCAAGAGGGAAGCTCTTCGTTTATAATCTAATCGAATGCATTTCATCAAAAAGATATACAATATAATTATTACTATTAATTGATCTTTCCTGTTCCTCAATTTAGTATAAACGAATTACAATTCAGATCATGTGAAACCAATTATGTAGAGTATAATGAACATTTCTCGTCTACCCTATTCACCGTATTTCTATATGTACAATTTATAATTATAATACCTAAATATGCTTGCGACAAACCCTGTAAACTGTAAACTTTACAACAAATTCATTTTTTTTTATTTTTTAAATCGAGATATCTTAACAATTTTTTTAAGATTTTCTGAAAATAAATGGAATAACTAAAAAAAGGATGCATTGTTTAATCTAAGATGTCACTGCAATAGATTTGTTAACTTTTGCGTTACATTTGAAATTTTTGTAAATTATTATAAAGTTTGGAAAGCTTTTAACAAGAAAAAATTTATAAGTAGAAAATTGGAAGGCGTTACAAGCTGGCATTATTACATTTTTGTAATATTCCCAGGTGTGCAAAACAATTCTTCTAAATCTTTAAGAAAACAAATTTTTAGATATTATTTAAATTATCGTTATTATTATCTTTTATCTTAATATCATTTTTTGTATATGTGTTTAAAATTCATCCTAAGCGCATTCAGACAGACGAACAGATGAATTTCTGATATTAAACCTGTAACAGTAACCAATTTTAGTAAATCGTGTATGAAGTTGAATTTTAAATTATATTTTTCATTTAGGCTATTTAAGCTATTATTAAAATTTCGTAAAACAATAAGGAAATGAATTAATATGATATTAAGCCGCTTTGTCACTGTCAAATTGTTACTAGCTAAACTACAAATATGAATGGGAAAGCCTCCTCATCGCAAGACACTGCTCATTTCCTTTTTAATTGTTAAATTATTTTATTTTAATTTAATAATAATTTTCATAATAATTTGTGAAATAATTTCTGCATTAACCAACAATATTCATGTTAATATTCTAAAAATTGTACATGTATATATTTAGTTATTGATTATTTAATGGTAACAAATCGAAAATAAAAATTAAAAAAAAACTGAACATTAGTTTATTAACATATGTCAACTGAGGTAGGGACACAGCACCATAACGATAATACACGAATGTGCACCTTGTTATGGAAATAATAGAACAAAGTTCAATGCATTGAAATGTATGCAACGGATGCACAAAATTAACTTCGACTGAAAATTACATCTCAATTTATACTTTTTAATTTTTTTATGTTCTTTATAATTCTTCATTATTATATCAAATCAATTGTTTTTACTACAACTTTTTAAATGTACCTAGATTTGGGAATTTACTAACAGTTAGGTGAAAAATATTTAAATATTTATTTCATGAAACATTTTTCCAGTCGAAAATTGATCAGTATCTGGTACATGGACACATACATACATACATATGTGTATTGAAAACACTTTCCAAATAGATTAGAGATTGAAACCCTACCCCAATGCAATAACTACGTATTGTCAAGATAATTGATACACTCTCCGCACAAATCATTTTAGTTCTCGGGATTTTAATCGCGAAATCGGCATGACTGCAGGCCGTTTGTCTGTTCGCTGCACCCAAAGTTCGAAATTCGAAATCAGTCGGACGCTCTTGGGTTCATGTCGCCGCTTGATGTTGCAATAATTAGGTTGACAGTGAAATAACAAAATTTAGCCCATCTATGTATTCTTTATCCAGAAATTCTCCGCCTCTTGAATCGTAGCTTGTAGTGATGCAATCATGAAATTTAAGTGTATATTTCTCTACAAGTTTCACTTTTATCGCCGATTGGAATCTCTGTGTATTTTCGGGTTCGTGGTGAAAATCATACGTATGGTTCAAATTTGCACTCGTTGGTAGAAGACTTTGTTTGCATGCGTAGTCACCCTGATTTCGACTTTTGATTGGAGCAGAAGATTGTAATATTGGATTAAAACGTCACGTAAAAATCTAAAAGGTTGTTAAAAAATTTTTAATTTCCGATGGAAATGGAATAGCATATGACGGCTTTTAAAGAGTGCATAGTTAATACCTGCTCCCCATAGGGCAGACAGCCGATGACCATCAGGAATTATAACTTTGTGACTGTAGGTATGAAGCACCTGACTCCAGAATATGTATGTCACAGACAGATAAAATCATCTCCCCATAAATTATATATATTCTTGCTCAGGGTCAACAGTCGGACAGAAAAGTCAGAAAGCTACAGACGAGTGTGCTCGACTGTGATATACCCGCTACCCAGCTCAAATATAATAAAATATACCAAAAAGTATTTTTGGTATTTTTGCTATATTTGTACATTCGTATTCCATCACATCCTAAATATCGCATAAAGTATAAAATATACCATGCACGGTAACATTGTCTACCAGAAACAAGCCACGTGCTGCCTATGGATTTTCCCATACAAAACTGTTTCTTGAATAACTTCCAAGGTTTTCATCCGATCGCGACCAAATTCTCGGGAATCATGGACGCTGTTATTATCTTCATATGTACCAAAACTGGAGATCTTTAAAATTGCGCTAGTAAAACGTTTTTTTTTTCGATTTTAGGGAGCGGAAAGCGGCGTGGCAAAAATCTAAAATAAACTTGATCTGCGTAGGACATAACCCAATACTGGTACCAAGTTTGGAATCTCTAGCTTCTAAAATCTCTGAGATCTAGGTATTCATTCAGACTGACACACAGGCGGACAGACGGACATGACTATATCGACTGGGCTGGTGACCCTGACCAAGAATATATATACTTTATGGAGTCGGAGATGCTTCATTCTGCCTGTTACATACATTTCCTGAAGTCACAAAGTTATAATATCCTTCTACCCTTTGGGTAGCGGGTATAATTATAATAAGACTAGTAAGTTTTGCCACAGATGCTATGAGTTTTTGACGAACACGAGCTGGACACAATCGGGAACTACCGTTATGAAAGAAAATAGAAGCGAGGAGCGGCAATGTTTTTGGTTTTCAGTCCATTCGAGTGTGATATCAACATATTGGTAACTCACTCGTTTTCAAGTGAATAATGTTTGCTAATAAGCCGAATTAATTTCGAATTTTTTAAACGATAAACGATCCTATTTGCAAATTTGAGCTCATATGTCCTATAAAAAACAAGTCAGAAAGCTACAGTCGAGTGTGCTCGATTTTGAGATACACGCTACTCAGCTCGAATATATTAAAATGAACCAAAAAGAATTTTTGGTAATTTCGGTATATTTGGTATTTTGAGAATAAAACATAAAATATCCCATGCGAGGTCAAATTGTCCAACCGAAACAAATGAAGCTGCATATGGATTTTCCCCAGTTTTTAATCCGATCACGATCACATTAGCGTCGTTTAAAATTTCGAAACTGTATCTTCAAAACTCGAAACTCTATCTTCAAAATAGCGCTTGCAAATCTTTTTTTCGATTTTAAACTTTTACTAAAATAAACTTGATTTTCCTGGGATATACACCAATACTGGAACAAAGTTTAGAATCTCTAGCTCTTATAATCCCTGTAGTCCTGTTCAATACAATTATGAAACCACAACACTAGCGTATATTAATGTATGTTGTTGTTGCATGCGCAAGCTCAAAACTCCCAACCAAAAACAGTTTATGTTTTGTTTATATTGGTGAACTTTTCTCTGTTTGTATGTTAATTTAAAGTGTAAAATCAATAAAAAAAATACATTAATTAAGTAACCTTGTAGATAGATTTACGAATATACGCTTTTTAGTGTTCACGTGTTCACATCAATTATCAAATTAATTATCAGTGAGGACAACGAAATTTATAATAACTATACAATTTGTATAGCTTAAGTCTTTATTCATAGTGTCATATGTATTTCTTTTTCTGCATTTATTGTTTATAGAATATCAAAAAGAAGATTTCGTAGACATATATGTAAATTATATGCAGGCACGACGATTTAATATAAAATATATAACACGATTACTCTAATTCGATCAGTTGCACTTTATATTCAAACACAAATTTACTCTTCTCTAACGAAATAAAATTATATCGCATCTGGCTGGATACACTTTATTGAATCACAACTACTACCCAACAAATTTGGTAAAATGATTGTTGAAGCACATAAATAATTTTCAAAAGTCAAAAAGTCTGTACTCGACAGAGAGATACCCGGTACCAAGTACGAATATACATAATTATACCAAAAGGTATTTTGGCATATTTTGTGTTTCTGGTAGCTTTGTATATCGATATACCATTACTTTCAGAGTATCTCATGTAGTATAAACAAACATTATTAGTTCCTCTAGTTTTTATACACTCTGAGACAGTTGACAATGCTGAGTAAGAATATATATTTTTATAGGGTCGGAGATGCGATTTTCCGTCAAATACACAAAATTTCTGGAATCACTTTTGTCAACAGTACTTAATTTTTAGTAACTATTTAAGAGTTGCTATATGCTATTCAATTTCTATTGGAATTGTTTAAATATTTACAATCAATAATGTTTTTCTTTTTCACTTTTATTTAAATTTCAGATAGATTTAATGCATAACTTGATATCACTTACTATTAAAAGTGATACAAATGGAAAATTAATGCATTTTAGAAGTGTGCTCATAAAAACGGAGTTTTTAGCTCGAATTTATTTAAAATAAAAAAAATAGAAATAATATTAACATTTAACACTAAGAATTTTATTGATTTATTTAAGGTAAAATCAAGGAAATGCTCTTAAAATTCTTAAATAACAATTGATGTTGTACAACAAAAATTAATATTTCTTTACTTAAAAAGATCAAGATTTTTACGATACTACATTTTAAGCTAATATTGCAATCATCTCCGGTATTAGCTCCAAAAGAATGCCGAAATTATTCCTTTAGTGTGATTGCGCATGCCAATAAAGTCTTATACAAATGAGTGCAAACATAGATAGGAACCTTACCTATGTATTTCACCACTAACCCAAAAATACATGAAGATTCCTATCCGCGGAAAAGGCTGTGGGTAGCTTATACGGTTGGAATCATGGAATTTCACAGTCAATAATGACAACTTTTCATTACTGATTAGTCTAAAACTCGTATATATTTTATTTACTAAGGTAATTATTAAAAAAAATAGCAAATGTTTTTAAAAAGGCATAGCCTGGCTAATTGATAACAAATAAATTGAAAAATTAGTTAAATTTTAAACTGCAAACCATGTCAAACCATGCCTACGTACGGTCAAAAGAGCCATAGTACTATCCGCACAAGCATTGCTAAATAATCAACGCTCTCGAGATTTTTGTCGCAATTTGAGCGCAATATGATAATAAATTGTATTTAAAAAAAACCAATGAAATACAACCGTGCTTAAAGTTCCGCTGTCAATCAACAGCTAAACTAGAATTCGATTCTGTTATCTATGTGCTGCATCCAATGTTCGAAATTAAAAATAGCGGTTAATGTCGTTGCTTGGGGTTCAGTTAGTGGCTCTCCGGCTTTCTAATCGTTGCTTGTGGGAATTATGAATTTGACTGAAATTTCATGACTCCAACCCTACAAGCTACCACCAATTTTTTCGCGGATAAGAAATACATAGGAAGGGTTCCTATCTGTGTTTGCACTTATTTGTATAAGACTTTACTGGCATGCGCAGTCACTCTGAAGGAATAATTTCAGCATTTATTTGGAGCTAACACCGGAGATGATTGCAATAACAGGCAGAACAGGCAGAAGGAAGCATCTGCGACACTATAAAGTATATATATTCTTGGTCAGGGTTACCATCCGAGTCTATATAGCCATGTCCGTCTGTCTGTATGAGCAGTTAGATCGCTGAGACTTTAAGAGCTAAAGATTCCAAAATTGGTACTAGTATTGATGTGAGTCCTACGCAGATCTAGTTTATTTTAGATTTATGGCACGCCCATTTCTCTCTCGAACTTTGGCACATACGAAGATAATGACAGTCTCGATGATTCTCGAGAATTTCGTCGCGATCGGATGAAAAACTTGGAAGTTATTCAAGAAACAGTTATGTATGGGAAATCCATAGGCAACTGCACGTGGCTAGTTTCTGGTAGAAAAGGTTACCGTGCATGGTATATTTTATACTTTATACGATATTTAGAATGTGATGGAATATGAATGTACAAATATACAAAAAAACCTAAAAATACTTTTAGGTATATTTTAGTATATTAGAGCTGGATAGCGGGTATATCAAATTCGAGCACATTGTTTGTTGATGAAAATATTTACTATTTTAAATATTATATAGTTTACATTAATTTCAATAATGTCACGAATCATATATTTAAATTTTAAAACAAAAAGTACTAATTAATTATCATAAGCATAATAAAATTAATGTGAATATTAAACAAAGTATATATTGCTTACAAATACGACAAATACCCGTATTAAGTGGCCCACGAAGATGATGAAAGCACATCGAGCGACAAAATATTTCGATAATCTTTGGAGAAGGATACATATACATATCTCCTCAAACTTCAATGAATTGGTTTTGGATAAGATTATTTATCCGGTACGTCTTGCCGTTTAAAGAACAACTAAATAACTTACTTACGGCTCTCTGACTCTACTTTGTCGATGTCTGAGAAAGGTGAGAGCGCACACGATGGTTGACACACGACACATGGTTGTCAACCCCGCCAGAAATCATTAAGATCGAACTTCCTGCAGCTTCGTCCCTAAATGCCTTCATGTCCAAGTTCTCGGAACTCAATCATTGTAGAAACGGCATGCTCACTGTCGTGGTTAGAGATCTTCAATATAGATGACATCTGATTGGACATAAGTTGGTGACCGCTACAACCTTATTATCGTATGTCACACTCATGTATTGGTCAGGGAGCTGTATGATTCTGCCGTGTTGTGCTTCTGTCACCGGGCATTATTATAAAATGAATTACATCTTCAGATTGTACGACTTTGATTTTTGCAACTTCTAAAATTCTAGAAAAAGATACTTCCATGGGTTAAACGATCAGAATTTATTTGGTATCGCTATGGTCCACAATGACAAGGATAGTGCTTAATTTAGCTAGCGCAACAGTTAAGAGTGAGTAGATCTATTTCAATGGTCAAAATTCTGTTTCTTGTTAACAATAATTAAAAAAGATGCCCGTTTTCTATTTCTAGTCTCGATGTTCATGACATTATTTTCAACGCTGTAACGATGAAATCTCTTTACCGGACTAAAGTGTCTTAATATGCTGTATGTGTAAATTTAATAGTTTCTGCATGTGTAATCGGGGAAACAATGAGGTCAGCTTGTTAGTCTCTATAATCATAGACTTGTATTCTGATAAGTTGGAAGTACCCTTATTACTTCCAGTCAGTCACTCGAATGGCGCTTTTAAGTCAGGATAAAGTAACATGACATCTTTTGACGCCAAAATTCTTCATTTAGTTTCCCAAATTCGAACCTTTCGGTAATTTGGGACCGCCAATCCAGCTACCATTGGTCAGATCATACCTCTGCTCGTGCTGCCGATCAACGCGGGATAGTTTACTTCTAGAGTACCCAAATATTGTCAACTTAATTCTAATCAAGCCGTCGAGCTTACAATGATAAATTTTTTTTTATAAAAAAAACTCAACAAAAAACTTAATTAGCGCCCGAGCAGGGACCCGTTCATGACGTAGTGGAAAAATTGCCTTAAGGTCAGGTTGTTAAAGTGTGTCGAGTGTGCTCGACTGTGATATACCCGCTACCCAGCTCAAATATACTAAAATATACCAACAAGAATTTTTGGTATATTTGTACATTCATATTCCATCACATCCTAAATATCGCATAAAGTATAAAATATACCATGCACGGTCCATAGAAAATTTTCCCATACAAAACTGTTTCTTGAAAAACCTTCAAGTTTTTCATCCGATCGCAACCAAATTCTCGGGAATCACGGAGACTGTTATTATCTTCGTATGTATCAAAACTCGAGACTCTATATTTAAAATTGCACTAGAAAATCGTAAGTAGTAATTTTTGGATTTTAGGGGGCGGAAAGGGGCGTGGAAAAAATCTAAAATAAACTTGATCTGCGTAGGACATACACCAATACTGGTACCAGCTAGTTCCTAGTTTGGAATCTCTAGCTCTTACAGTCTCTGAGATCTAGGTGTTCATACAGACAGACAGACAAACGGACAGGCGGACATGACTTGGCTGGTGACCCTGACCAAGAATATATATACTTTATGGGGTCGGAAATGCTAACTTCTGCCTGTTACATATATTTCCTAAAGTCACAAAGCTATAATACCCTTCTAACCTATGGGTATCGAATATAAAAACAAAGAACTCCTATAAAAAACTCCAATCATACGATTCCTACGGGACCCTAGAAGATAGAAGGAGCAAATCAGCCACTGATTTTAAATAAAAAAAAAAATATTTGTATATATTGTCTCAAGTCTCACAATCATAAACCACACTATACTTAATATCGTCAATACTAATATTGTCAATCGTGCTAATTGTATTCTGAATTTTGCAAGAGACACATAAAACAAAATAAAATGCAGGCAGATTTATCAGAAGCAATGACAGTTATGGGATTAGGTTCAGCAGGAACTAGTCATCCTAGGCCAACACACATAGCCAGTACACCAGTAGCAAGCCCAGAACTCAAGGATGTAACAGGGATACTCTTCAAGGCGGAGCAGTTATCAGACAAGCATTAGGAGTAGGATCTGAAGAACCATTGTCAAACGTTAGATACGTAGCTCCATTTGGGCACGAACCTGAGAAGGTATCGGACGTTACGCGACTAATAAAAGAATTATCAGAAGACAGAACTTCGTTTGGCTCCTGCAAAAAGAAAAACGATAGAATTATGGCTATCTTTGAAGGCCAAGCAAACTTGCATAGGTACTACCAAGTAACGCTAGCAATACGTACAAAGGTAGTAAGTGAAGCGGAAACAGTGTTGGAGTCGTACAACAAACAATCCGATGAATTAGAAAGCGATTTCCAAATGTTTAAGGGAACATTATGCCAATAAGCGAGATCTAAAGACTCTCGAATACCAGCTGTTCTTGTTAACTCAAGGTCGGTTATCCATCATGGAATTCTATCAAGCAGTCTATCATCAATTGTCACTGATTCTTAACCAAGTCAGCGTACAAGAAGACTCAGCCGTTTCCATAAGAGCATAAACCAATAATTACCGCAGCAAGGCTTTTGATACCTTCGTACGAGGTCTCAATGGGGATCTACCCCGCCTGTTAAAGTTAACCAAGAGATCCCAATCATGCATTACACTTATCCAATCTGCTTGGCAACCAAGATCACAGAAACGCATTCCTACCTAGGGTAAAACATTTCGCATCGCCTATTCCACTAAGGCAACAAGTCAATCCCACCCAATCAATAAATTACATGAACCACCCAAATCTTCACAACAATTTCTCTGGCAAGCGTCCACCCCCATTTTCTGGACCACCTTCTAAGGTGCAGAGGAATTTTCATATTAAAATTGGTGAACCAGTAGAGCAATTGGAAGGAGAACAAATCGACTTCAATGTTCAGCCCGAACAATATAACAAATATAGAAGCGAACAAAATTATTATGCAATGTCCGAATCAAAAGGGCTTTCAAGCCCATATGATTACGAAAGGCAGGCACATTTTAACTTTTCAATAGATGCAGGCCCAACCAGAACTATATATTGAACCATCACTATTACAAAATCCGAAACCTTTTTTGCAAGCTCGGTAGGAGGCCAAATACCGTTTAACCATCATACCTTTCTAAATCTTTTTGGCCTTCACGACATTCAAATCCGATTCTTTTTACTACCAACTCGAAAAACTTACCCTGCTATCCTTGGTTATGATACCATGAAACAACTTAACGCTGTTATCGATGTCAGAAACGACATTGTTACAGTTAATGTTGACAGGTAATTCCGTATAAAAACCACTTACATCTCAATCCGTTAATAACATTAAAATTCGTCCGACCATATGTCCGAAAACCGAAGGACAGTAATAAACAAATTTGCTGCAAACTACAGAGCACTATTCGAGAAATTGACATATTCCATGAAAGTAGTCAGAAAAATTCGAACTACAAATAATACACTGATTTACACCAAGCACTATCCGTACCCAACATCGCTTAAGCAAGAAGTCGAAAGATACAATCAGGAGGTTAGATGTCGGTATAATCAGACTCTTTAGATCCCTGTGCAAGGCCCAGTGTACCAAAAAAAGGCAGACACTTCTGGGAAAAGAAAGTTCAGAATCGTAATCGATTATCGTAAGCTAATCGCTGAAACGATTTCTGATCGATACTCAATGCCTGAGATAGGAGAATTAATCGCTCAATTAGGGAACAATAAGTTCTTCACGGTACTTGATCTTAAGAGCGGATGTCACCCAATTCTATTAAGAGAGGAAGATATCGAAAACACAGCATTCGCGGTCAATGGAGGAAAGTTTGAATTTACTCGTCTTCCCTTAAAAAATTCCCCATCCATCTTCCAAAAAGCTCTAAATGATATTCTCAGAGGTCATATTGGAAAGATTTGTTATGTTTACATAGATGACATAATCATCTTTAGCAAAAGAGAGGAGGAACATGCATACCATTTAGGACAGTATTATATCAAACAAGTGTTTGTAACGTTGTAAAACGCTATCAAAGAAATGCAAATGATTCACAATATCTGAAAATGGCGTTAAGACAAATCCGGAGAAAGAAAACGCAATTTCAGAGTCCCCTACATCTCAAAAAGAATTAAGATCATTCTTAGGTTTGTTTAGATATTGCCGACGTTTCGTAAGAGACTATGCCGAACTAGTAAAGCCACTTACCATACTTCTCAAAGGAGAAGGTCGACTGCCTTCTCTCTCACAACGAGATTTTCCGACAAAGTACAAATTCAGCTAAACTTTTAATGAGCTCAAAGGGACTCTTAGTTCAGCACATGTGATTCTAAGTAATCCGAATTTAACAAAAGAGCTTCAACTCACAACGGATGCTTCGAATTACGCCATAAGCGTAGTACTAGAGCAAAACGGTTGACCAATAACTTGTATTTCACGTACACTGGCCAAAATGGAAGAGAACTATGCCACAAACGAAAACGAAATGTTGGCCATAGTATGCGCTCTCCAAAGTCTACGTATATACCTTTACGATACCTCTAAAGTTATAATATTTACGGATCATCAACCATTCACTTTTGCGCTAAGCAATAACAATCATAATGATAAGCTCAGAAGGTGGAAAAGCTACCTTAAAGAGTTTAATCACGAACTCCATTATAAGCCAGGAACAGCCAATATAGTACCAGATGCATTATCGCGAAACCCACCAATCTATTTTCCAGAAAGTTGCATGTCTCGCAATTCTTAACTTATAAAGTACGACAGACAGCAGGGGCAAATACAAATAACAGCTATTCCCAAATATCCCGGTGAAATAATTCACATAGACTTGTATCTGACTCAAAAACAGGTAGTACTCACAGCCATAGACAAATTTTCGAAATATGCCCAAGTAGAGAAAAGGCATCCGAAGATTTGAAGCATCCCTTATGATTCAATCGAGTTTGACAGTCTAATCTTCAAAGCAGTACAGGAATATAACGGTTCAATCCATTCCACTACCAAGAAGAAACCAATCGATGTGTTCTTCGGAACAAGAACAATAACAAATCAGGAAGAACTGGAAGAATCCACAAATCAGATCAGCAACGAAATTGAAAGAAAACAAGTTGAAGATCTTTTGTACCACAATTCAAAAAAGAAACTAACACAAACTTATATGAAAGGAGAAGTTGTTTATGGTAGTGTAAACAAAAGGTTAGAATCTAAGTTATCACCAAAGTTCAGAAAAGAAATTGTTTCCGAAAACAAAAATACAACAATAAAAAGTCAGAAAGCTACAGTCGAGTGTACTCGACTGTGATATACCCGCTACCCAGCTCAAATATACTAAAATATACCAAAAGCCATTTTTCTACCAAAAAGTATTTTTGGTATGTTTGGTATATTTGTACATTCATATTCCATCACATCCTAATTATCGCATAAAGTATAAAATATGGCATGCACGGTCACATTGTCCAACAGAAACGATCCACGTGCAGCTTCCTATGGATTTCCCATACAAAACTGTTTCTTGAATAACTTCCAAGTTTTTCATCCGATCGCAGCCAAATTCTCGGGAATCATCGAGACTGGTATTTTATTCATATGTGACAAAATTCGAGCGGGCGGTAATGGGCGTGGCAAAAATCTAAAATAAACTTGATCTGCGTAGGATATACACCATACCTGGTACCAACTTTGGAATCTCTAGCTCTTATAGTCTCTGAGATCTAGGTGTTTCTAATGCTCATAACCATAATGAGCATGAAATTATAACAGCTAAAATCAATGAACAACTTAAAAAAAACAATTGAAAAAATATTACAAAGCGAGAAATTTATGTTTATAAACGTTAAAGAATAATTATAATTAATTTTAGAGAATTACAAAAAGACTCAAATGGCAAAGAATTGTTGTACATGACAAGCATACCATTGTTAGGAAATCAACTTTGTACTAAAAATAAAACCAATAAGAAAAGACAAAGTCATAAATGTAATAAAGTATGAAAATATTAAATGCCATAATGCACTGTACACCCAGAAAAACGATTGTGAATCTCACAATGATAAAACAATTTGTAATAGAGATAATATTGTAGTTTTAAGTAACGACACTTGCATTATTGAACCACTCAAAACCATACTGCAATACGGTGAATAGTCAACATTTCCCAGACTACGAGCAAATAATGGCGGGTACAATCGTGTTAAACGACTACACTGGCAGCATAAAAATAGACCAAGATGAGCTTAAAAGTCAGCTTCCTCATACAATTCGTAAACTCCACAATAATTGGCAATGACGAATACGAGGCCGGTGAAGCAAGATACGCAGAAGCAAATCTACCACTCTTTCGGATGATAGCAGAGAAAACTCAAACGGAGAAGGTACTATCACTGGAAATGATAAAGGAGATCAACATAAATAATATCAGGAAGATTAATAGCTTCAACAATGAGAACACAGTTCTAGCAGCAACAAGTAAGAAAGCTACAGTCGAGTGTGCTCGACTGTGATATACCCGCTACCCAGCTCAAATATACTAAAATATACCAAAAAGTATTTTTGTACTTTTTGCATATTTGTACATTCATATTCCATCACATCCTAAATATCGCATAAAGTATAAAATATACCATGCACGGTCACATTGTTCACCAGAAACAAAACTGTTTTCTGAATAACTTCCAAGTTTTTCATCCGATCGCGAGCAAATTCTCGGGAATCATCAAGACTGTTATTATCTTCGCATGTGCCAAAACTCGAGACTCTTTAAAATTGCGTTAGTAATTCGTTTTTTTCGATGGCAAAAATCTAAAATAAACTTGATCTGCGTAGGACATACACCAATACTGGTACCAAGTTTGAAATCTCTAGCTCTTATAGTCTCTGAGATCTAGGTGTTCATACAGTCAGACGAACAGACGGACATGACAATATCGACTCGGCTTGTGACCCTGACCAAGAATATATATACTTTATGGGGTCGGAAAGGAAGCATTTCTGCCTGTTACATACATTTCCTCAAGTCACAAAGCTATAATACCCTTCTACCCTATAGATAGCCGGTATAACAAACTGTTCGCTGATATTCCTGATGGTGGTGGCCCAATCGTAATCGTAAAATACTTGAAGTCCAGAAGCACAACGACCTCAGTGGCGAAATCAAACCACCTAATATAAGGTCTTCGCACTAGAGGATCTTAAAGGGGGAAGAGTTAACAACCAAGGTGACTCTCGGCCAAACTCCCGGCCCGTTTCCACATTTCGACTCCACGGGCTGCAGAGTCAGCGGTTCTTACAACGGAGGAACACGCGGAGACATTCGGCTACCGCACACCTGCAATCGGTCGATGCACCACTCAGACGAAATTTAAGACAGTTGCACCGGACGCTGCGGTAATTAGCCAAATGCCATAAGCCACGACGAATTCCAGAATCAGCACCGTGGGACCGCCAATCAATAACAAGACTTGCAGCGAAGCCACCACTGCCCAGCTACCATTGGCCAGATCACACCTCTGCTCGCGTCGCCGATCACGCGTCGCCATACATTGCCAACTTAGTTCTAAGCCGAAGCTTACAATAATAAATTAATTTTATAAAAAAAAGCCCCAACAAAAAACTTAATTTATATATATTCTTGTTCAGGGTCACTAGCCAAGTCGATATAGCCATGTCCGCCTGTTTGTCTGTCTGTATCAACACCTAGATCTCAGAGACAATAAGAGCGAGAGATTCCAAACTTGGTACCAGTGTCTGTCTTACGCAGATCAAGTTTATTGTAGAATTTTGAAACGCCAATTTCCGCCCCCTAAAATCGAAAAAAAAAACGATTTACTACGCAATTTTAAAGATAGAGTCTAGAGTGACACATACGAAGATAATAATGGCCACGGTGATTCCCGAAAATTTGGCCGGATGAAAAACTTGGAAGTTATTCAAGAAACATTTTTGTATGGAAAAATCCATATGCAGCTGCGTGTGGTTGCTTTCTGGTGAACAATGTGACCGTGCATGGTATATTTTATACTTTATGCGATATTTGGAATGTGATGGAATATGAATACCAATTATACCAAAAAAACATTTTGAGTTATTTTAGTATATCACAGTCGAGCACACTCGACTGTAGCTTTCTGACTTGTTTATCATATGTGACGGTGAATCCGTCATCTTGTTATAAGTGATCCGCTCTCTGTCGTTTTTCACCTGTCAACCGCTCGGAATTATTACCTATTTTTTATGTCTTCGCAGCTCGGCCCTTAATTTTTCTTAATTTCGGTGGGCTGTCGAAATTGAGATGAGGTATCGACCTCTATGGACTTCTGTCCCTGGTTATCAGCCTGGGTCTGTTGGTGGCCACTTTTCTACCCTGTTTTACGTACGCTGGCCTTTTGGTATAATCGAAGTCAGCCCTAGCACATTTTTCCTTTTCGCCATTGCCAATGCCGACGGTAGATCAGGTGGCCCGAAGAGTAATGTACTTCTGTCAGGCTTCTTTTCAAGCATGATATGAATACCCTATGAGCATCAATCCTAAACTTTTCACACATGCTCATGGCAAGTACTGGATCGAATGGCATCATGCCTTTATTCGTCAGTAATGTAAATTTTTTTCCACCTCTTCATAGTACACATGGATGTTCATACCACCCTATCTCGACGTACCAAGTTCTTTTATTTCCGGTGCGGTTATGTGGGTGACACTAATTTTGCTTGATAATTCGTCTATTTTGCATAAATTTCTTTCGTTTAATTATAATAGATAATAAAAAAACTAAATAATTAAACTTATTTGTATGAGTAGGCTTTTTTTATATTTTATGCAGTATACGTTTTTTGGTTTGCACTTAAACTTCACCGTATGCGGTTGTTTAATTCATACAAAAATAAAATATTTATAATTCTGCACTGGCGGATCAGCCCATTTGCATATTCCAATTTATTAATGTTAATTTATATATTATGTAGGTATTAAGCCCGGTTGGCCGTCAATAACTGGCGAGTATAATAATATTGTGCCACCAGTATGCAAAAAGACGAAGAAGCCTATGAAGTATAAATATTCTTATTTTGTATCGGATTATTTTCTTTTACTGGACAATGTGGTATTATATTGTTGTATACTAAATTTGTATGCGTCACGATAGCTTCGAAGCTTTAGCGACACATATCGGTACAAAAATATGGATGTAAAATAATTTTTATTTTTAAAGTTTTTCGGATATCTTAGGCTAAAGTGAAGATGTAACTAATAGGAAATTCAATTTACTTTCCATCAAAGCTATTACATTTTTGTGAATTTCTATACAGTATTTATTATCTGAATTGGCGTAGTAACATTTTGGCTACCGTCTCAGATATAAAGACTTGTCGCTCAAATCGCCTAATGACAGGTAATAGGTGATAGGTAATATCTTTAGGCAGATATCCCTAAAGTATTATCAAAATCCCTAGAGACGTTTTTGAAATATTTTGGGAAACGTTCACCAAACTCGCTTCAGGCCCCATACAAAAAGATCCAAAAAGGCAATGTGGGCGATTAATGGCAATAACTTTTTTCAACCTTATTGTCAGTCAGGGCGTATCAAGCAGAAGTATCAAGCAACTGGAACCAGACGGATAATGTTGTGTTAGAAAACGCAAACGGTGCTTAGCGGGATATGTAAGTACTTTAAATAATAAAAATGAGCAAATAAAACTAAATGAAGCCATAAAACTATGTATATACAATAATATTTTAATTTTATGTTATATATATATATATATTTATAGAATTATATATGTTTATTTAATAAATTAATTTTCTAAATTAATTGTCCAGCACCACCGGTCAACCAATGAGAGGTGAATTGCAATAACTTAATGTTGCACACTTGGTCGCCCATAGCGCACAATTTTAATCTTTTTGATCAAAACGAAAAGCATGTTTGATATATTTTTCTACAAATAGAGTCATTTTTGGAATATTTTTATGCAATATTTCTAAAACTTGTCGCCCAAGGCACACAATCCCAATAGACAAATAGACCAACATATTGAATTTTTATACCCGCTACCCATAGGGTAGAAGGGTATTATAACTTTGTGACTTCAGGAAATGTATGTAACAGGCAGATGGAAGCATCTCCGACCCCATTAAGTATATATATTCTTGGTCAGGGTCACCAGCTGAGTCGATATAGCCATGTCCGTATGTCCGTCTGTCTGTCTGTCTGTCTGTATGAATACCTAGATCTCAGAGACTATAAGAGCTAGAGATTGCAAAATACCAGTATTAGTGTATGTCCTACGCAGACCAAGTTTATTTTACATTTTTGCCACGCCCATTTCCCCATTTCGTCCATTTACTAGCGCAATTTTAAATATAGAGTCTCGACTTTGGCACACACGAAGATAATTCTAATCTGGATGTTTCCCGAAAATATACTAAAAATACCAATTTGGTATATTTTAGTCTATTTGAGCTGGGTACCGAGTGTATCACAGTCGAGCACACTCGACTGTAGCTTTCTAACTTGTTTTTATAAATTTCTCTAAAGCCATTTTCGAGAAATTCATATTTTAGTAATAATTATAAAACACTTATTATAGGATGACTACGAAAATTACTTTAAGTTAATTTTAAGGCACTAGCATCCAAATACTATCGTTTAAAAGTAATAAGTTAACAATCAAAAGAAAAAATCGTTTACTCTCTGTTAATGACTGCATAACCTCGAATTTAAAGGTTTCGTATTTAAGTTTAGTAAACATCACTATGCAACTTAATGTGACTTATAGTATGCAAGATGGACGTATTACAAAATTAAAAGAAGTAAAGTTAAGTAAAATTCTGTAAAAATTCTACAAGTCAGGCTCTTAAGATTGGAGCAGAATTTGACTTAACTTGCATACTATAAGTCACATTAAGTTGCATAGTGATCTTAACTTTGTACAGTCCTGTAGCACTGTGGATTAAATTGTACTTATTATTTTGACCTCTTGCCTTCTTAAAAATTCGTAACAAATTACTTGATTTTCAAGCCACAATTTCTGAAATAGTGAGTAGGGTTTTCTTGGGTTTATTCAGACGTGTTCACGTAAAATTAATAATAGTTAAACCACATTTTATTTCAACTTTTTTCCTATATTGATTTAATCAAGACAGACATCTTTGAATAATTATGTACGCCATAGTTTTTCGTTTTATTTCATTGTTATCGCCGTCTAATTTTATCGTTCCATTTCTTCAAATTCAATTTATCGTTTTTTTATCTATATTTAATATAAAATGGGAAAAACTTTTTTCCATTTGTATCTTTGGAATACACACGACACATTGGATTTCACATGGCTTGTTAGTATTGATTTATGTTCAGCTGTTAGAAGCATTAACACTAAAATTTCGAAGCAATATCTCTTATATGCCTTATATTTAAGTTTTAAATACAAAACAAACATTAAAATGCAAATTAAAGCTAGTGTATATAACAGAACTTTATTTACCATAAAATGTAAGGTGATAAAAACTATTCTTCATACAATTATACCAGGCTGGCTGTTAGTATGCAACATTTTTTAGATATATATGCATATTCTATATTATTTAGATTATAATTTATTAGGTAACAGTTCAATAGAGGGCGGGGGTGTTGTCATTGATTTTGATCGGACCCTAGATGCTTCAATGGTAGCTCGATGTGCTGCAGCTGCCATATATGTGTCATAATATCTGCTAAATATCTGAGGATCGACGACATGATTGTATGACGGCATTTCCAAGGGAGTTGCTGTTTGGTGTGCAATGGGTGTGGAGCCAGGGATGGACGTAGAGTCAGCAATTAAAACCGTCGGACATTCCTCAAGTGAATTCGAGTCATTTTGGCTACTGCTAGCTACTGAACTTCCACCTCCACCCAAGGTTGGAGAAATTGATGCCGAAAAATGATGAGATTCAGCTTCTTGCTCATCTGCATCAAAAGATGGTGATCGTCTAGCATCACTAAATTCTGAGTTATTGTCATCGGGAGACGAAAGCATATCTATAGCTACTTGACTACTTAAATTATGATGATTCAATTGCTGGGGTACATTTTGTACTTTGCCACGATCTTTATTTCGGTCGCTATCATAGTCACCGTCCCCGTCCACATCGATATCTGCATCTATATCGGCATCCATCAATTGATTTATTTTGTTGCTTGAGTTCGTGGGTTGTTCCATTACCAACTCATTGAGATGATGAATTGTTTGTTGATTTTGCACTTGCACCTTAGTAATCACGGTGTGTTGCGTTTGTGTCGTTGTCGATGCTCTCTCTCGCTCATCTTTAACAATATCGACGATTTGCACATCGGGTGCAAGCAGAGATGCAACATCAAACTGACGCTTACGTTGCGTCTGCGAATAGAGATTTGCAATTGTAGTCGTTGTCGTCGAATTAATATAGGCTATATGCTGATGCTGCTGTTGCTGCTGCTGCTGCTGTTGATATATAATGGGTTCCAATGATGGGAACGCGTTTGACTCTGGGTGTTGCTGAATGTGGATCTGTTGACGCTGCATTGCTGTAGTTGTGGTGCTGCATTGTGGATGATGATTGCGCCCAAAAAACTGCCCAATGGAATGCTGATTATACGGATAGTTAAGGGCGGCTAACTGCAATGATGCTTGTGCCGTACCTAGCGGAGGTGGCGTTGTTAAATCCAATGGTGGCGGACTTGGAGAATCTGTACTCGTGTCGTCAACAGACAATCCCATATGCTTACGTACCTTGCGCTGTGCTTTACGACGCCGAAAGTCGCCTTTACGAAAGTCGTCCATATTGGCTGGATGGATGGCCCAGTAATGACCTTTACCATTCGCACTACGTCCAGATTTAATGAAACAATCGTTGAGCGATAAATTATGACGTATCGAATTTCGCCAGCCAGGACCGCGAGTTCGAAAATATGGATAATTATCCAAAATGTATTGATATATATCCGAAAGTACGAGCTTAATATCGCTCGAGCTCAAAATAGCCATAGCTATCAATCCAATGTAACTGTGCTGCGGCTTCGGTTCCTCGGGTTGAAATATTCGCTGCGTCTGGGGAAATAACGAGATTGTTGAAAGAGTTGCCAATCGTTGCCCACAGTGAAGTGTAGGCGTATATGGATGTAACCAAGGTGACATTGTTGCCGATGAATTAATCCCTAATCCTGTTCCATTCCCGGTCGTAGTTCCAGTGACATATTGAGGGCAGCGGAAACGCTCAATATTAAGTGCATAATTGTATAGCTGTAAACGGTACTGTTCTAATGCAGTCGATTGTGAATGCAATTGTCTTGGCGCAAACGTTACAGCTGACGTCGAGCTGGAATCACATCCAGAAACAACAGTATTAATTCCAGTCATTAAATGTAACTTGCTTGGCGATCCCTTATCTTGCTGCCTTGGCGAAGTTGCACATGATATAGCCAAGTCCGTGTTTGCCATTTGCAATTTTTTTTTTTTTGAGAACGCAGAACGCTACATGAAATTATTATAGAGCTCGACCACTGTTTTTTTTTCTTCAATTACAAATAAAGTCTGGAAAGATAAAGAGGTATATATTACTTCGAGACCACGTAAACAGGCTAAAATCGAGCATAAAGCTAATCACATTAAAAAAAATATAGGAAATAAAGAGTTTTAATAATATATAATAATGCTTATTAAAAGTTCTTGGACCACTTAGAACATTATTGAGTTTTTAGAATAGTCTATGATTATCAGCAACAGCAGTAATTGTATGGAAATTATTTCCGTACATTAACTATAAGGCCAAGTGCGGATTAACTTTATAGTCAAATGTGTGACAATCATTTATGAACACTACGAGAAGTAAGAGGTTATTAAGAGAACCCTCCACAACAAATGAACAGAGAACGAAATAATTTGTAATAGTGGACATACGCCTCACAAGTCCGTACTGGTAAGAAGTAATAATTGAATTACACAAATTGACTACTGATTAGTTAAAATCATCTCAAAGACTAGCTGTAAGGTTGGGGTAAGGTAGGGAATGAACTCAAAGGTAGAAAAGGAATAGGTGACTTGAAAAAATGATTCAAAAGAATGGTGGAGTAAAATGATTCTTGTGCCGGAAGCGTGTTGTCAAATCCAATGGCGACGGATTGAGTATATTTGTGCTCGTGTCTACAACAATCCCTTATGCTTGTGTACGTTTGCGCTGAATTTTACGACGCCGAAAGTCGTATTTACGAAAGTCGTTCATATTGCCTTCGTTATTGGCTTAACGAATGACCGTTGCTGTTCGCACAGCGTTTCAATTTAATGAAACAATCAACCGCGAGGTTGCAAATATGGATGTTACCCAAAATGTATGAATATATTTATATCCGAAAGTAAGAGCCTAATCTCGTTGGCTCTCAAAATGTCCATAGCTATTAATCCAATGTAACTGTGCTGACATTGAGATTGAATCATATCTAGAAATAACCGTCTAAATCAGAATGTATAAGACAGGTTAGTTTTACCAAAATTAAACAATTGGGTTTCTGAGAAGCGATTCCAAGTCAATTTGTGAAAATTAAAATTAATGACGAACATTCAAATAACTAATATTTTGAATATCAAAATGAAAAGCATTGGGTGAATCAATACTAATGTATCCTTTTTGCTAAAATTGGTAATTTAGTTATGTATATATAATTGGAAAATTGTGCAATTACTCCATTTTTGTTATCGATCGTATCCAAATTCTCACGAATCATCAAGACGTTATCGTTATATATACCACACGAGTACTGGTACATAATTTTGGTATATTTTTTGTTATTGTCTCTAAGATCTAGGTGTTCCTGTCTATTTCGACTAGGTTGGGGATCTTACTATATATACTTTATGGGATCGGAGATTCTTCTTTCTGCCTGTTACATATATTCCTCAAGTCACAATTAATTATACCCATACAAATTTACAAATATTAATTTCAAAATGCAACACAGGCTAGGCATGCAAATTAAAATGAGATTTTAAAGAATCTTCAATACTCGAGCCTGCTGCAATTACCTTACATCATGTTTTATTTTCTAAATTGCATTCCGTGTCACCGGTGACACGTATCATCGGTACTAATCGGTACCAAATGTCATGTAATGACTTATGTCAGGTGAGTCAACCAATCCAACCAGTCTATGCAGCTCAAAGAACTATTTCCCTAACGTCACTTTTTCGTCATGAGCTGAATACAAATTTTCGGTTTTCTACATGGCGGGTCATGTCGATTGTGAGTACTCAATGAAAAAGTAATATTGCAATTAGTAAATTAGTTTTAATATTTTGATGTGTATAATACATATTCCATCCGATACAAATACAATTGAATGCTTGCACCTTGGTCCTTCCATTATATAAATCCACTGTATCCTTTTAACCATGAAGCAACGGTAATTAAATAATTAGGTCGTTTTATAATGAAAATCATATATCCTACAATTATTTTACCACTTTTATTTATTATATAAAATATGTATGAATTGCCGCCTACTAACATTGGCCTTAGTATTGATTGTGTAGTCAATGTGCGAATGAGTGTATTTCACATAAAGCCATTTCGAATACGTAACACCGGATTTACGCAAAATAATATCAAAACCAACGTGGTTCTTATTTCGGAAAGAAGCCTTACTTCTTGCTTTGATATGTAGATCAAGTCAGTTGAAAACAAGTCAGAAAGCTACAGTCGAGTGTGCTCGACTGTGATATACCCGCTACCCAGTTCAACTATACTAAAATATACCCAAAAGTATTTTTGGTATATTTGTAAATTCATATTCCATCACATCCTAAATATCGCATAAATTATAAAATATACCATGCACGGTCACATTGTTCACCAGAAACAAGCCACTTGCAGCTGTCTATGAATTTTCCCATAGAAAAGTGTTTCTTGAATAACTTCCAAGTTTTTTATCCGATCGCGACCATATTCTCGGGAATCATCGAGACTGTCATTATCTTCGTATGTCCCTCGAGACTCTATCTTTAAAATTGTGCTAGTAAATTGTTTTTTTTTTCCATTTCAAGGGGCAGAAAGAGGCGTAGCAAAAATCTAAAATAAACTTGATCTGCGTAGGACATACACCAATACTGGTACCAAGTTTGGAATCTCTAGCTCTTATAGTCTCTGAGATCTAGGTGTTCATACAGACAGACAGACAGACGGACATGGCTATATCGACTCGGCTGGTGACCCTGACCAAGAATATATATACTTTATGGGGTCGGAGATGCTTTCTTCTGCCTGTTACATAAATTTCCTCAAGTCACATAGCTACAATACCCTTCTACCCTATGGGGTAGTCTATAGTCTCAAATTTTGGTAGACACAATAATAACTATAATCACATATCACATACAATAGCAACAATATTTAATACATCTCAATCAGTTGATCAATCTTTGTGAGGCTCTGTTGCTTGATTACGCTCTCTTATCAGATACAACCAACTTTATTTGATCCTATGTGTTCACAATGGATATTTTTACCACTTTTTGTGGCCAAAAAAATTTAATTATTCAAGAATGCATCAAGGTAAATAACATCAGTTTTTACATTTGGTTAACATAACGTTTATCTATTAGCATTAAGTGCCACCCTTTTGTATAAAAATATCAACTCTATTTCAAACTATTCTTGATCATTACTTTAATATGAAAAAAATTTTTTAGAAAAATAGACTGTAGAAAAGTCCATTAAACATATATGTTTCACGATGAAATCGGATAGCCTTAATATTTATTTAACGATTCGAGTTCAGAATTATCACTTTCTACGACTGAAATATGAATTACCGTTTCATGTCAGATGCACAACAAGCAGAATTATTTTCGTCATTTTATAATTAAGGAAAAATCTACATATTGCGAAACCGCGTAATTTTAACATCGATTTTTTTGCAGCTAAGTTAACTATTCAGGAGTCTTTAAAGTTATAGTTATTATTAATAATTAATTATTTAATTTTAATAGTTCAGTATTTAGGTTCCTGCATTTATGATACTGATCAAGTTTATTTTGCATAAAATGTTTGCATACACGCCGCTATTGCGCAGAAATTGTTTCAATAAATGTGTATTGATTCAATTACACATGAATATGTATGTATACAGTTTCTTGCTCTGAAATATTGCGTATTAGGGTATCGCAAAAATTTCATTTTTTGACAAAACTTGTTATTGACGAATGCCGATCTATCTTAAAATATACTGGCTTATATGCTGTAAAATTTGTTTTGATTACATTAGGCATACAAATGTAAAATGTAATAAGTACTTTACTAGTGACATTAAAAGGCAAACTCATTACCATGTTGTAAATACCAAGCATCAATACATTTGTTCGATCGTGCAGGCTTTTTAACGTTTCCAACATAAAAGCAGATCTAACAATAAGCAAATTAGACATATCTCTGATTATTGGGTCAGATATACTGTTACCTGTTATATACATTTCTTTTTAACAATTTTTAATGTTATATATTCATATAAACATTACTACTTTTGTAAATACAATTTTTGATACCTGCCTGGAATTTTAAGGAAGAAAAATATTTCTTTAATGCTTATATGTATGTTTACAACCCTATTGCCAACACGATCACCGAAGTGTCACTATTGCGACATCTTATAAAAGCTTTATTATATTGAAAAGATTATATAGGTCCAAGATAGATAAACACATCTGGATACGGATAAGGACGTACGGATAGACAGATTATTGATACTTATTCCGGGAGATTTATTGTTCTGTTTTTTCCACTCATTTTGCAAATTTAATGAATCCTGAGTAAAAGCGAATGGTCTTAATTTAATAATGACCATTATAATTAATTTAAAAAAATTGTATAATTTGAATGTATCTATGGATGATAAGTGTCTGCTACATTATATATTAAAAAATTAATTAAATAAATTGATACATCAGAGAGACATATGTATAAGTTTAACTTTGTCGGATTAACCGTTCATGGCATATTTTCGATACATTTGACTACAAAATCATACAATTACTCGTCTTTTTAAGCTAGAGTCTGTAAATTAACTGAACCTAATAATAAGTATATTCTAACATTAATTTTTTTATGCCTTGATGAAGTAAAATACTTGTTTAAAAATTTATTGTTCTGTTTGTTCCACCCATTTTGCAAATTTAATGGATCCTGAGTAAAAGCGAATGGTCTTAATTTAATAATGACCATTATAATTAATTTAAAAAAAATTGTATAATTTTAATGTGTCTATGGATGATAAGTGTCTGCTACATTATATATTAAAAAATTAATTAAATAAATTGATACATCAGAGAGACATATGTATAAATTTAACTTTGTCGGATTAACCGTTCATGGCATATTTTCGATACATTTGACTACAAAATCATACAATTACTCGTCTTTTTAAGCTAGAGTCTGCAAATTAACTGAACCTAATAATAAGTATAATCTAACATTAATTTTGTTATGCCTCGATGAAGTAAAATACTTGTTCAAAAATTAATTCAAAAGGGCAATTATCACAGATAACTGCATGAGATATATTAATTTAGTTTGCTATAAGCTGCGTTAGTCACTCAAGTTTTGTGCATTCTATAAATGAGTATCGCGGGCGACATCTCTCATCCGGGCATACTCGATGCAGCTTTTTTGCATCTTGTATTTTGCAATGTTCGTTTATATTGGTAACCCAAAGATTCTTATAAAATAACCAAACTAAAAGTATATCGCTTTCTTTGTGTTCGTATCGACATAGTATATTTTACAATTAATCATTCTCCTCTAGAAAGTTGTTGCTTATTTTATTTTGCTACGCTCAGTGAAAACTTTTTAAAGGAATACCTGCCATCCTACAGAGCAGCTCACAATTTTAGCCTTAGAATGTATCTTTTATTATTAAGTATATTTTTTTTAAATACATTACATGTAAGAAAATACATGTTTTTAGAACAACTGCTAATACGTGTTATGTGTTAAAATGTACAGATGTATTTAAGTCTCAACACTAACAACACTATGTTCATTTATATTCACTAGCACACATCATATGGTATTATTTTTTATTTAGTTTTTTTTTATCTATGCTTACATCGAGTAATTAGAAAGCCAATGTTCGCGATAGCAATACAGATAAAGGAAAATTAAAATCCTTCATTGGAGCTTGGAATAATGCGTGTGGTCGGCACTAAACTCGAACTGAACTGGGTTTCATCTAGGTGAGTTGGCAAAAATTCCTTTTACTTCGCTTGCTGGCGGCTAAACACCAAATGTATGAATGAGACTGGTCTGTTATGGCTGGATTCGCAGCTGGCAACTGACTGCTGAAATCTTGCATCTCACTCTCACGCACACATGCAGTATAACTGGCCTGTAACGGTAATGTAAAAGCCACGCCTATTGTTCGGTGAGTGCTCTTTTATGATTGGTGCTCAAGTTATAAGGGCTGGTTTTCTTGCAATTAAATATTCAGTTTTTTGAACCAATGAATGACTTCATATTACGAGTTCTAGGTATAAAACACACTTCAGAACCCTTGTTGTTGTTCCTATTGCTGATATTTTATTTATTTCTTTTATCGGTCCCATCCACAAGTTAGCTATCTCCTTATCAATCGAAGTGAATACTTTACTAATCTAGTTTCAGCAATGCAAAAACATAAGTTTTATTTATATTATCGGGACCGACTCGCGAATTAACTAAATAAAACAATCACTGCCAAATAAATATATTGATTATTTAGTCTCAATAACTCGAGTGTTCCTAAAAATCTAAAAAAAAAAATCTTAAATCCAAACATTGATTACAGACAGTAATGCTACAACAATAACTCTCTAATGATCTCTCTATAAAATCAAGACCGAACTTTCTTTAAATAAAACCGTTTCTTATTATTTATCTCCAGCCAAACCACAGCCACTTAACATACAGCGGTAATTTTTGAAGAACAAAAACAAATACACTACAGATTATATTTTTATTTAGCATCTAATAAAAAAACAATTGTGTGGATAATAAATAATATAATAAAGGTTCCCATTTGGTGACTTTTATTCTAATCGAAAATGAATTACTGGATCGAAAGTGACTCCTATTGGTAAGGCATCCAAAGGGAAACAGCACAATTATTTAAGTCCTTCCCGAAAATATACGAGTAATATGCATCTTCTAGCCCATTGCAGTTTAACTACCAGGAATGAGATTAACATTAGAAAATCGAATTTATCTTTGTGGATTTAGTGAGTTGCTGTTGTTCACCATAATCCGCAAACCATTTGCCCATTTACCATTCAGAAACATTTTTAAAGGCCCATGACACTTCTCGCTTATCATTATTATTGTTTGTTTTACACGTTAAGTGGTTAAGTCTTATTTCTGTAGAAGTCCTTAAATCCCAATCATATTTATTTTAGAAAAGAATGCATTTAACCCCGCATAATACTTAATTTCATTTTAAGGAAGAATTTCTCTAGAAATTTTTCAAAATTAGAAAAAAAAGCAAAAATGTCTCGAGATGTATGAATTTGAGAAATAATTAATTTAATTTGAATGTTATACTTATATAAGCATAGTCACAACGATACAATACTTTAGCTAAGACAATAAACTCTAGTCCTACCTAACAGCTATTGTTTAAACATACTAACTCAATCTATAAAACAATATTATGTAAGCTGATAGAGGTACTAATTAACAGATCTTTTTCTTTTATTCTTTAATATCATTATACCAAATATCAATGGATATACATATATAAAACTGAGATGCATTCGAAAAGAAAATTGATTTATTGGTACTAGTATTACCTTTATAACTAAAGTCTAGTGGGTAATGATGTCCTTTCTTCTTTGCATAGCTCACCATACAATTCTAAATACATTTCAATATAATGCAGTTATTGAAACGACCCATTTTATCTAAATTCCTACACACCTGGGATTGATTTTATCATTGTAACGTCATGAGAATGATCTTTCATACTTTTCTCACCTCTTCCTATTTTTAACAAAACAAACGAAGTATATACTTTAAATAGATTGAATATATTGAAAGATAAAATTTATTAATCATAGATTATATTTCAACAAAATTCGAGAAGTCATGGTGCATTACTTTGAACGACTATTTATCTTTTTGGGCGTCAGTCTTCTCACATTTTAGCTAACAATCAATTGAGTCCTTTTATCACACAGTAAATCCATTGCATCTGGCGTACAAAACCCAACGACAAACATAGGCGACGAGAAATATAATTCTATTCCTTGAACCCTAGATCTTATCGCCTTGTTCTCTTTTTTTTAGAATTATTCTGTATATCCCATAAAGTGTTGAAATCAATCAAAACTCAAAAGGGTCGTTTGAGTAAAGAAAATTAATGTATCGAATCCAATGTGGTTATGCATTGTGTAAATATACATATACATTTAAATTGATTAAATATAAATAAATTACAAATAATACAAAATACATACATTCACAACTTTTTTTTAATAATTATGGATCCATATTATTTAAGCATATTAAAAACAGGATTGGAACGCATTGTGGACAATGAAACTGAACAAGTCAGAAAGCTACAGTCGAAAGTCCTCGACTGTGATATACCCTCTACCTAGCTTAAATATAATAAAATATACCAAAAAGTATTTTCGGTATATTTCTACATTCCAGCTCATCGTGCAGCTGCCTATGGATTTTCCCATACAAAACTGTTTCTTGAATAACTTCCAAGTCGAAGTCCAAGTCCATCGAGACTGTTGTTATCTTTGTCCGTACCAAGACTCGAGACTTTATCTTTAAAATTGTAAATCGTTCTTTTTTTTCCATTTTAGGGGGCGGAAATGGTCGTGTCAAATATCTAAAATAAACTTGATATGCGTAGCACATACACCAATCTCTTATAGGCTCTTATAGGCTCTGAAATGTAGGTGTTCATACAAACAGACAGAGAGACGGATAGAGGACATGGCTATATCGACTCGGCTGGTGACATTGACCAAGAACATATATACTTTATGCGGTCGGACATGCTTCTTTGTGCCAGTTACATATGTACATTTCCCGAAGTCACAAAGTTAGAATACCCTTCTACCCTATTGTTAGCGGGTATAAAAATATATCCATTGTAGAACGAATACATATAAGAAACCTGAAATACAGTGTATTCGACGGGGTGAATACCCCTATACATTTTGACAAATAAAAATGTTTTAAAATATTGCATAAATAGTATACGAATATACTCTTACTATTAATATACACATTTGACTTTATGTAACTGCCCTTTCTGGATTGTGATCTATTAAAAATTGCATCTTGCAAAACCCAACGACAAACATAGGCGACGAGAAATATAATTCTATTCCTTGAACCCTAGATCTTATCGCCTTGTTCTCTTTTTTTTAGAATTATTCTGTATATCCCATAAAGTGTTGAAATCAATCAAAACTCAAAAGGGTCGTTTGAGTAAAGAAAATTAATGTATCGAATCCAATGTGGTTATGCATTGTGTAAATATACATATACATTTAAATTGATTAAATATAAATAAATTACAAATAATACAAAATACATACATTCACAACTTTTTTTTAATAATTATGGATCCATATTATTTAAGCATATTAAAAACAGGATTGGAACGCATTGTGGACAATGAAACTGAACAAGTCAGAAAGCTACAGTCGAAAGTCCTCGACTGTGATATACCCTCTACCTAGCTTAAATATAATAAAATATACCAAAAAGTATTTTCGGTATATTTCTACATTCCAGCTTATCGTGCAGCTGCCTATGGATTTTCCCATACAAAACTGTTTCTTGAATAACTTCCAAGTCGAAGTCCAAGTCCATCGAGACTGTTGTTATCTTTGTCCGTACCAAGACTCGAGACTTTATCTTTAAAATTGTAAATCGTTCTTTTTTTTCCATTTTAGGGGGCGGAAATGGTCGTGTCAAATATCTAAAATAAACTTGATATGCGTAGCACATACACCAATCTCTTATAGGCTCTTATAGGCTCTGAAATGTAGGTGTTCATACAAACAGACAGAGAGACGGATAGAGGACATGGCTATATCGACTCGGCTGGTGACATTGACCAAGAACATATATACTTTATGCGGTCGGACATGCTTCTTTGTGCCAGTTACATATGTACATTTCCCGAAGTCACAAAGTTAGAATACCCTTCTACCCTATTGTTAGCGGGTATAAAAATATATCCATTGTAGAACGAATACATATAAGAAACCTGAAATACAGTGTATTCGACGGGGTGAATACCCCTATACATTTTGACAAATAAAAATGTTTTAAAATATTGCATAAATAGTATACGAATATACTCTTACTATTAATATACACATTTGACTTTATGTAACTGCCCTTTCTGGATTGTGATCTATTAAAAATTTTTCATCAATTTCCTTAGAATTTTTCATTCGATAGCAACCAAATGATATAGGGTTTGTTAGACTATATATATTATTATTTTGACCAATCCAAATATTCACTAATTAAGGAAACCTACTTAACTCTCGAAAAGGGTTTTGAGCATCTAAGATGTCTCCTTTAAAACACATTTCCCATTGATACAATGTTATAATCTTATGTTCTATGAGTATCGAGTAAAAACATTGCCTGACATAATTCTCTGAAGTTCAATTGTATTGCCTTTCCAAGTATTAAGATAATATACACATATAAATACATGTTCCTATTTACCACACATACGCATGCATATATATATATGTATGTACATGCAAAGTAAAAACAAGACAAACTCTTGTCGTTTTATTTATTACATTAATGCTCTCTTTTCTCTCATTCTCCTTTTTTTGTTAGCGCTGATACGCCTTATTGTTGGTGTTGCCTTGCACGCATCCTTCAGTTGCTGATGCTCTTGAAATAACAAATTTTGTGGTTGCTTCCTGTTGTGTGCGTGTGCCATGGGATTAGCCGTTTTCCGATTTTTGCTACAAGCATGTTACGTTTAAATACCGTTTAATAATATTCCGTCGGCAAGTTTTGCACTTTGTATATCCAACCTGTTAAAGGGTATTTTAACTTCTCGACAATCGAAACAAGAATAGTCTTTTAACATCAGATAACGTGTTGGAAATATCAAATTTAATGACAACACCCGATTTTTCTTTTAATTAAATTATGTCGAGCAATTATTCTCTGCCTTTAATTTTTTAGAATTGCGCAAAAACTATTGGGTGAAATATATTTGTATATCTTGCATACTTTTTTTGTGTAAAAATTTATTAAATTCAATATTTCAATTTTTGTTTACCTCTAAAATACTCGGTAACGGATATCTGATAGTCAGGCGCATTTGGTATATATTTAGGTGTGCTTTCTTTCGTTTCGGTCAAATCAAATGAGCATGAAAATTTGTAAGCTAGCAACCCTTGTGTCTTGCTTCTCTAATACTACCGAATTTTTTGGCTGACTAAAGCTTGTTATGAAAATCAATTCCTATGGGACTGGTGATTTTCAACCAATTTGCGCGCATTACGACTCAACTATATGCTTATATACGGGTTGAAAAATGAATAGCCCCAAAATTATGAAGAGTATTAAAAATGTATATTATCTTTTGTTTTTTTTTTTTGTGTTTGTGTTAATTAAAAATTTGCAACGAGTAATCTAAGGCTATGTAATAAAGTCTACGAATATATTTCAATTCAAGTTTTTATTCTACTTGGGCCGTACATAAATATGGTAATCTCGTACACTAAATTGTCCGGTTTATGTGATATCCTTAATCTATACTTACATATATATTTATGTACATATATATAGTCTAACGCTATTATTTAGATTGAAGTGCCAATAACTGGGTGGATTGATAAGGCGTTCAAGCATATGCAGCAGTAGACCGACTATTCTAGCTACAAGGGGCGGTTATAACCATCACAGCTTTATAATATGCAGGTATCTGGTTACATGTGATGCTGTTACTGCAACCATTCACCAACATCTGTCGACTGGATCAATTTAAAGAACCTCTTGTTCAAACAAGTAATTCAATTAGACAATTCAATTTGTCAACAATAAAACCATTGTATAGGTTGTATTTTACACAAGGCAATAATGCTATTTAAATTGAAATTAAGAAGTTGGAGTTTTACTTTTAAAATTTAAACTATGTTATCTAAAGCATACTGCTTTAAGATCCACTCTGCCAACGTATTAATACAATCACGATTTACAAGCACAATTTTGAAGACAGAGTCTCGAATTTTGGTATATTCGAAGATAATTCTAGTCTTGATGATATCCGAAAATTCGATCGCGATTGGATGAAAATCTTGGAAGTTAGTCAACTTGTGTATGGAAAAATTTATAGGCATTTATTGTGATGTATTCCATATAGAGCTGGTGTGTAGAAGCAAGAAGGGAAGCAAAAGTAAAAGTTAATATTAAGTGCAAAATCTCAACTTTTTAGGGAATGTATAAAATATATATTATTTATAATTGCATATATATTTGACCAAGAGTTTTGTTGTGAAATTTTAACAACATTGAAAACAGCCTTCAGAATAACTTTGCGGGAGTCATAAGAGAACTATGACGATTTAACCTTCATGGACCATGTCGTTTTTTATAATATTTCTATAAATAAACCTATTATTTATTGTATGTATATGAATGTTTGTAAAATAGGACGTTGTAATAATAGGTTGGGCTCTCTAGCTAGTCAGACAGATAAACTTAATCTTTGACGTTTGCCATGAATATATGTTATATAACTTATAACGATTAGCAAGCGCAATTTTTAAGCTATAGCCAGTTTTGATTCACGGTAGTTTTGTTGCGATCGGATGAAAAACTTGGCAGTTATTCAAGATTATCAAGATTATATTGTATGGGAAAAACCATAGACAACAGTACATGCTTTTTTCTGGTAGACAACGTGACGACTGTGTATAGTATATTACTTTACGAGGCATTTATGAGCTAATGGAATATCAATATACCAAAAATTCTATGCAGCGAGTATCTCACTGTCGACGGTTATATTTCATTTTATACTTCATCGATCAACTTCTCTATTTAATGACAGCAGGTCACAAATTTTGTGTATTCACACAAGAAATCGAAATTTGTCTCTACTGTAATAAAAACACGTTAGATATTTACCCTCTAGTCTATGGTACAGGACAATAGTTTTCCTAATAAAAAAATAGATACTCAGACAGAATATTACCAAATGCGAAATCGGCTGGCATGCATCATTGAAACTTCATATGTATCATAACCTAAATATTATAATCTCTGAGATCCATTTACACGGACATATAGATAGATTTGCCTTTACAGACTGTCTGCTACGTACATTGGCACAATATAATATATTTTTTGTGCATTTAAGAAAAGGTATTTACGACCGTAATTTTAATTTATTTCTTGGTTCAAGTAGATTTTCTTGGTCTTGGTACATTTTATAAAATTTATTGTATTAGTTTTTTTTTTTTTTTTGTTATACACACTGTTGGTCCTAAACGCGATTTGTATTCGCCAAAAATAGGTTGTCTCATTCTCGACCGCAGCTTTCTAATCTTAAAAAAAAACACGCATATATGTATATATTTCTCCATGTCTTTTCATATACTCACATGTTTATTAATTTAAAGTTAATGGCGACTTTTTTAGTTGCCAGTTGAGTGGAAAAGGACAAAAGTTGTTAATTTGTTTATTGGATTGAGTAATGTATACAATTCAAGTGTTCAAATGCGCTCGATAAATACCAAAAATAATAATAGCGTTAACACAACAAAGACATCAACAGTCACCAACACAGAAAGGGGCCTTTGTTCATTTTTAATCCTTATTACTCCTCATCCCTCCATTGCTTTCAATAAGTAACAAGCATGGGCTAGAAAGCATTAAGTCACCCGGCATAAACTACAAGATTCATTCAGCTGTAAAAGCATATGTACGACATGTCCATTGCAATTTAATATATTCTTTGTTGCAATAATAGTACTGTAATTATTTTAATCGAAAATTTGCAAATTTTATATGGTGTATAATTTTTAATAAAAGTATATAAAACAATTGAGTATAAGCATATATTTTGATTTTATAACTAAGGTTAACTAATCTCCAAAGTTATACAGGGATAACAGCAATTTACAGTACGACATTTTGCCAAGGGTAACAATTCCCATGCATATTATACTGCAATATATACATAAGTGTATATATGCTTACAATAATATATATGCATACGGATGTAAAGCGCAAGCGCTGATATTATTGAAAACCAACCCAAATATTTGTGATTGTTTTGGGTTTAAGTTGCAATGCACGTAGTTTACCGACGGTAGCTAATTTCAGTGGAGTCAATCAACCTACTTTGCTCTGATTAAAATTTTGTAGAAGTAACTCTTTTAGTTGTTATATTTTATAATAATTATAATCGTCCGAGATGCATTGTGATATAAAAATTTTAATTTATTGAAGTTCATTATTTCCTTTTTAATAAATACAAAAACAAATTATTTTCCGACGGTAGCTAATTTCAGTGAAATCAATATATCTACTTTGCTTTAATTAAAATTTATAGAAGTAAATCTTTTATTTGTTATATTTTATAATAATTAAATTCCTCCGCGATGCATTGTGATATACAATTTTTTATTTGTTTCAAGTTTGTTATTTCCTTTTTAATTAAATACAACAACAAAGTTAAGCTTTTTTTCAAATGCAAATTGTAAATAATAAAAGGTAATTTTTAATTTAATATAGGACCGTAGTTATTATAAATAAATAATTTTATTTTAAATGATAACAATTAATATTTAAATGTTTTTTTTTTTAATTTAAATCACGAGCCGTAATTATTATATTTGAAAAGATAAAATTAAAAATGCATTTTAACGGTTGAAAATAAAAATTTAATTCATATATCCTTTAGATACATAGAGCTAGATCAAATATCTACCTATAGATATATAATTTGAATGTACAAATACATATACATATGTATTGTGTGTCTTATGATCCAATTTTTATACCCACTACTCATAGGGTAGAAGAGTTTTATAACTATGTGAGTCCAGAATATGTAGGTAAAAGGACCAAACTTGGTACCAGTATTGGTGTATGTCCTACGCAGATCAAGTATGTTTTAGAATTTGTCACGCCCCTGAAAACAACGATTTCGAGGCTACAGTTTTGGTATATACAGCGTGTATGATGATTCCCGGGATCGGTTGTGATCAAATGAAAAAATTGGAAGTTACTCAAGAAACAGTTGTGTATTGGAAAATCCATATGCAGCTTTAGGTGGCTTGTTTCTGGTATATTTTATACTTAATGATATATTTTGGACGTGATGGATATCAATATATCAAAAATAGTTGATATATTTTAGTATATTCGAACTGGGTAGTGGGTAGCTCACAGTCGAGCACACTCGAATGTAGCTTTATTTATTTCTTCATTTTTAAAATTGAAAATTGTATCATAACTTGTACTTTCTATTTGTATTATTTATAATATACATATATAATTAAATAATTATATTGTATTTATAAATGCAAAAAAAAAAACAAAATATTGCTTTACAATATCCAATATGTAATTTTCTAAGCCCTCATCTCTAAACACGTCAAAAATATATCTCATAATGATTGGTACACATTATAATATTGATAATCCTGGGAAATTTGGTTGCAATCGAATGAAAAACGCTTTGGCAATTTCATCACACTGACCCCAAATTGTCGCAACCAAAGCATATATTTGTCAATTTTTTCGCAGCTTTAGATAAATTAAAGTCAAATTCTTTAATATAACCCAGTATTAAAGACCATTTAAGAAATATGTTGAAAAAAAATAAGTTTATAACCTAGGAGAATATCGTTATTATTCAGTAAGTTTGTGTCCAACTGTCGTTTATTTAATTTAACAAAAGGACTTTAAACAATTTTTCACAAAAAAGCGAAAAAGTTTGCAAGAGAATGAAGTACCCATAGGATATTAAAAAACAAGTAGGAAAGCTACAGTCGAGTGTGCTCGACTGTGATATACCCGCTACCCAGCTCAAAAAATACTTTTTGGTATATTTGTACATTCATATTCCATCACATCCTAAATATTGCATAAAGTATTAAATATACCATGTTTTCTGAATCACTTCCAAGTTTTTCATCCGATCCCGACCAAATTCTCGGAAATCATCAAGACTGCTATTATCATATGTACGAAAACTCTATTTTTAAAATTGCGCTAGTAAATCGTTTTTGTCGATTTTTGGGGGCGAAAAGGGACGTGGCAAAAATCTAAAATAAACTTGATCTGCGTAGGACATACACCAATACTGGTACCAAGTTTGAAATCTAGCTCTTATAGTCTCTGAGATCTAGGTGTTCATACAGACGGACGGACAGACGGACATGGCTATATCGACTCGGCTGGTGACCCTGACCAAGAATATATATACTTTATGGGGTAGGATATGCTTCCTTCTGCCTGTTACATACATTTCCTGAAGTCACAAAGCTATAATACCCTTCAACCCTATGGGTAGCGGGTATAAAAATTGAATGGTGCTAGCAGTGAGCCACTTAATACTTTATAGGACAGAATATTTATTTCATATATGCTTAATTTACATGCCCAAAAAAAATTCATAGACTTTAGAGTACAATATATTTTTGTTTATTCATAACAGATTTATTGCCACATCCAATTGTATCCTGCCTTTAAATTCAAATTCAATATAATCAACTGCCGTTTCGGTATCCAAATGTTGTGGTTATAGTGCATTTGTAGGTTATGGTCCATCAACGTAATCTCTACTTCCAACATTTATACGACCCTCAGCGGCAGTTACAGAGAAGCCAAGAATGCGAGCATCCATTTTAGTCATTTTACTTTTTTTAATCTTCTTCTGTTTGCTCTGTTAATATAAAAAAGATTGAAAACTGACTAAGTATAAATTATTTAATTTAAGCACTTCTTACCTTATTATCGCCATTGTCATTACTTGGGGTTATAGCCGGGGCCGGTTTACACATATCATCATTATGTGCGTTCTGAGCACGCTGCAAGCTTTTATACTTGCTACGTCGCTCCAAAAATTGTTTCACAAAATCACTCGAGTCTTTGCCTTCGCCTAAAATCAAGTGAAGATTTAATCGTAAACAATATAAGTTTGATTACAAAATATATAACTATTTAATGGAGTTACGCTACTGCTTCTTTGATTTGTGTAACCCTAATAAACGTCAGCATTACAAATCGAGTTATAACCATCATAGGCGTCAAAGTCTTGCCAAGTGTACTCGTGTATTAAATTAAATATTTGAAATGTGGTATACATTATAATAACTATAGCGTGAATCTTTGTAATTAAGCAATTGGAAATTTGCCAGTGTTCAATTTTGTAGGACTAAATCCATATGCTGCTGCACGGGCTTAATTGCATTAGTATATTCCTTATATAGTAAATTTTTAACTATTAATGTCGATATACAAAATATAATTCTTGATACATATTACCATATATGTACGGTATATTTATTATAATGTTATTAAGATAAGCCTTCTTTTATTCGCATGGGTATCTTTTATATTTAGCTTTGTCTTCTTTCTCTGCAACTAAGTCCATATAGTGTTTACATGTTGGAGTAAAAAAAATAGCTAGGGATTCTCTGAAAACTTTTCTGCAGAGAAGAAATAGAAATTTTAATTTTAGATTTAAAATAGAGTAAAAATGCAGAAAAGTTGCGTTATTACTCGTTATTACCGAAAGTACAAGTTTCAGCGTCACAACATTTATTGTTTTGGCTGAGCGTTGATGTTTAATCAATTAATAAATGGTGACAAACAATTTTATTGAAATAGATTAGAAGAACCAAGCATAGATGAGTTGTTTTTTTACTTTTATTCTCGATTTCTTAAAAGAAAATTTACTTGTTTTGTGAAATCAAAGCGGAAACTGAGCATAAAAAATTAAATTTAGCAATTACTTATGTACATAGATTTCTAATTTAACAGGGTGAAAAATTACGATTCATACGTTCCACAACCAAACCCTTTCACATGTAATAACTGTCAGACGAGAAATTTCAGTCAAATCAAATTTGTGTTACATACCTAAATATATACGGACATAATCCTTGACCTCATAGGGGGCCTCCAGGTCTTGCAAAAAGGTTACGAATGTAGGTACTGCAATTATAATTATGTTTATTTTTGGGTTCTAATGTCAACAACCACCAGAAAGCTTACCATCCACTTTGGCCGACATGTTGTCCAAGCTCTTCATGCACCATATGGTGAACTCGGTTTCGTACTCACTGATCATTGATTTGTTGTGGGATAAGCCGCTATCACTGCTACTATGCTGTTGACTTTTCGTATTCGACTTTTTTTCCTCATTTCCAGATGACGATGCCTTACTTATTGTTGTTTTATTTTGAACGCTTTTAGTTTTATCCATCTGATGGACCTGGACCTTAACATTCTTTGATAATACATTCTGTTGCTGCATGAGTGGCAACGTTTGGCTTTTGCGCAAATTGCGAGGGGTTACTGGTAATGTAGCGATAGTTTTGGATTGCGCTTGTACTTGTTGCTGTTTGTGTGAAGCTTGTTGTACAGTTGCGAGAACAGAAGATGTGCCCAAATTCAAGCTTTTGGAAGCGGTTTGAGGGACTGACGTATCGTCCCATATGACAACATTACTAGTTAAAGTAGAGCTTGAGTTAGTTCCTGTTGATCCACCAGTCCATGCTTTATTAGCATTGCCCCAGATGTTCGACAACGCTCCAGAGACACCTATGTTGTTAGCTGAAACAGCAGTCGCATGAGGGTGTTGTTCCTGGTCACGCTGGCGACGTTGTTGCTCAATTAACTCATTAGCGAGTCGTTTTGCCTCCTCAGCCTGGATATCAACAAAACTCATGACTTGTGGCGGCGCCGGTGAAGCTTGCCACTTAAGAAGTGCATCATTTGCTTCAGCTGCAGCTGCAGCGCTAGCACGAATTTGTTTATCGAGCTGTTCCTGTTGACGCTGAAGATCTGCCCGTCGCTCACGTCTTTCAGCCTTTTGAATTTCAGCTAATCCTGGAGCAACAGCACTTACGCTTGGTTGCTGCAAGGACCACGGAGCCACTGAAGTGGATTGAGGACGCAGTGCTGATTGTTGCTCTATCTTAACGCCACTACTCATCTTACTGCCAGTTGTGTATGCAGCTAAAGATGTAGATATCGAAATATGTTATTATACCTTAGCTTTGAAAGAATTGTTTAGATTTGTACAAATCGAAATGTGTTTCTCTGTCTGAACTACATTATATATAGGTAAAGTAATATCATATATTCGCTAAATTGCACGAATTTATTTTTAAAAATTTCCATATTAACAAATATAACTCGTTTTTATGCTAATAGATGTAAATTTAACTATTGCCTGTTAAAGAAACATTTTTCATATACACTGACTGTAACACGAGTTAAATGGTCCAAATATCTAATCCTCATTCGGCTGTATGAAGGTTGATATCTGTTCAATATGCTTATATGCTTAATAAAATAAAAAAAGTTTTCTAAGTTCGGCGGTTTGTACCTTTAATTCTGATTTACGTATGCCAAATCTTAGTCTTATTTCAATGGTGCAGTCAGCCAATAAGCCAGAAGATATATTATAGAGAAAAATGTAAGAAAGCCAATGTTAGAGTTTCGCCCTCTCAAATACAAACAACTTTATTTTAGTTTTAAATATTTTGTAAAAGCCGAAGTTATGAAAAAGAGTAGGTGTTCCTCTAAATTTGTTCCAACGCTATTTTAAAATTATGCCAATTGATTAGATGCACTAAAAAAATCGAAAACAGTATCATTTGACTTTTTTTTTATATTTTTCTGTCATATAACTTCTGGATTTGTAGGAAAGTATAAAATATTGTACAGCCAAAATAAGACTAAGATCCTTAGCACATTTAAATTAGAATAGAATATACATACCGTCGAAGTTAGGAAACTGAACACAGGTTACAGTTTGGCTTGCCAGAGTTGATACGTCAAAATTCACAACCAAAAAAATATTTTGCAAACCATCAAATTAGCATATTGATAGTAAATTTTTTCACATTTTAATGTATTTATATTAAGTAAAAACGCTTGTGGATGTAAATCTGTAATTTTTTTTAATAAAGATTCGTTCTCACCTGGCATAATAGCTGCTGTAGCTTGTGAATTACCAAGCAAAGCCTTACGACGTTGAGTTTGTATTTGTTGCTGCCTTTCCTTTTCCTCCTGTTGCTGTCGAACCTTTTCTTCTTCGACTAGGATGGCACGACGTTTCTCGTCTTCTTGGTGTTGTCGCTTGCGCTCTTCTTTAAGACGTCTCTTTTCTTCGGTCTGCTCTCGGCGGCGCTCATCGTCGTGTATTTTAATATCTGAATGTTTTACCCCCAATTGCATTTTATTAACTGGCTGATGCTGTTTACCGGACGATTGTTTAAAATTTGATTCATTTTGTTGAATTTGTTTTGAAGCTTCTTTATCTTTGCGATTTGGAATGTCTTCCGATATTACAGCGACTGCCTTTGATTGTGTTCGTTCTTGACGTTGATTAGAAGTTACTTGTGACTCCCCATCTGACTTTAACTGATGATTGACATTTTGTGGGGCCGCTTCAAATTTTAAATGTACAGCAGTGTTTGCGCTGCAATCAGTAGCATTCAGTTGTTGTTGTTGAAGTAATTGTTGGTTTTGTTCTTCCTCCAAAGTTGCAACGTCCCACAAAGTGACCTTTGCATCCTTTGGTATTGCTGGCCATGGATGATTCATATGCTGCTGTGGCCATATGGGCATTAGGCTTTGGGTTGCCAGCAATTGTGTTTCATTCGTTATGAAATCAACACCGGCACTGGGCTTTACAACTGAAGAAAGTTGCTGCTGTTGATTAATCTGGCTATGTGTTGTGGTCGATGGACCACGTAATAGCATTCGCAAATTATATTCGTTCAACAAATCAATATCGGCAATGGGTAATTCATTTAACTTATTTCTTGCCTCCTGCTGATCAGATGACATTTTTTGCTGATCTTGAGTTTGTTGTTGATGCATTATTTGGGCATTCAATATAAAATCACTGGCGTCCAAAAACGAACGTTGATCAACATTGCTTGGAAAAATTATTTGTTGATGCTGTTGTTGCTGATCTTTCTTGGCTTGTTGGGCAATTGCATCGTACAATTGGCTGCCAGCAATAGGATTTAAAGCAGCCAGAGAATTACTTAAGCCACTGAAACTGCTTAAATACTCGGGCAGCACCAGCATCTGAACTTTGCTACGTACAATTGCTTCACGTTGCCCAGCATCAAGACCTTGGAAGCATTCATTTTTGGATAGTTCCGACAGAATTTGATACTCCTGATGTTGCAAGTACTGATCCTGTAGCATTTGAAATCGCATAGTCAGCATATGTGACGTATCTACATTATGTGCGTTGGCGCTTACGTTGATATTGTTACCTTTAACTGCAGCACTCAATGAATTAGCCGCTGCTGTTACATTGGCCTTTAATTCAAGTTCATCAACGACGTTAGCGCGCTGATGTTGGTGCTGCTGCTCACCTAATGAAAATGACGGCAAATTAAAGGCCACTGCAGGTTTACGTGAAGTCAAAGAGATTTGTAAATTGTCCAAGTCTATCGGAGTTGGTAGCAGATGGCTGTGTGTGAATGGCATGTTGCCTTGGCATAACTTAATCAAGTCACCGAGAGCCCTGAATCGACTGTCAGCAAACCGACGCACAAAAAGATTTTCGTTAAAATAGCCGGCGCGATACCATTCCGTCATCTCAATCGCACTGAATGGGCCCTGAACATTTGATTGGGGATCTCGGTAAAACCATAAATCATTTGGACTTACATTGATCAAATGTGGTGGAAGTACTGAAGATAAGTGTTGATGCTGTTGTTGTATATGATGCTGCATCGCCAATTGCTCAGTGAAAGGCAGAGGTTTATTTGGTAGGCATTCGTTAAGTATTACTTTCGTTGCAGCCTCAGAATCCAATTGATGCTGCAAATGTTGATGTGTATCATCAACCACATTATTTATTTGTCCGGGCACATCGTATCTGCTGTTACTACTGATGCTGATACTTGACGCAGTTGATGACTTTAATATACCTTCAGAAGCATCGCCACCATCATCATCGATAAGTTTCTCGACTTCATTAGCCACCTCTTGAAACCGTTCGGAAATATCGCCAAGATTGGCAGATGCAGATTTGTGTGTTGGTGTCGATTCTATTCGTTTTGAAGCTTCTTCAGTGTTGAAGATTTTAGTTTTTTGTTGAATTGTAATATCAGCAATCTTTGACACTATATCTAAACTTTCTGCGTGTTCAATTACATTCGGTTCGCTATCTATAGCTTGGATTTGTGACATTTGACAGTTGTTCTTTGAATCGATTCCATCATCATTCGCACTGCGTAAATTAACTGGCTCCTTCGTCAAACCTGATATATTTTCAGACTCGTCTTGTTTTCTTGATAGTGTATTCTTTGTTATTTTCTCGTAAAGTACAGATTCACCACTCTCACCATGGAAAGCACCACTTGCATCGAAAGTACCCCCCATTTCAGATGGATTCTCCATTGCCCATTCTGGCAAATTATCATCGCCATCAGCATTAGATTTTAAATTGTTCCCCGGCCACTGCGACTGATTACTTTTAGATGAACCAACTTGACGGCTTATAACACTCTGCATTGTACTTGTAATACTAGATACTAATCCTGATATCTTTGCATTGGTGCTTGAACGATCATTGCCAATAGTTCCAATTGCTGAAATAGATCGTTGAACATTCGGAGCTGTGCTTCCAACAAAGGTGGAGCTATCTATATTGCCACTCTGCATTGCGTCTTCATCACGCCAACTGGTTGAGCGTCCTGCAAAAATAAATATATATTAAAATTGATCACTATTAAAAACGAACATATTATTTATTAAAACACAAATTCATTTATAATTTAAACATACGTGCATTTTTAACAGACCTTCAATATCTTATATCACTATATTATATCAAATAAAAACTTTATTTGGTATGAACGCAACTAAATTTGAGTAGCTGCATAAGATTATTAAAATAGTTGAGTGAAGAAGATACAATTTTCAGACATTCTTTGATAAAAAAGAATTAGAATAAAGTTATTGGCCACGATCACATTGCCACTAAAACAACAAGCACGTGCAGATAGCTGCATACAGGTTTTGCCACACAAAAAGTGTTTTGATCAATTACGCTTTTAATTAGATAGGCACAGGGTTATGTGAGTATTGTCATCAAACGCACATAATTTACTAGTTTTGACTGTTGAACTAAATTAATAATATATATACTTTATAAATTCGATAATGCATTACGTGTTTCATAAATTCTACCAATAATGGTGGCAATAAATTTATAGTTGTAAATTTGAGTTTTGCCATGGTCATAATAACAATTAGTTTGTTTCAAAAGATGTGCCTGGTTTTGCGTCCAATCTTCATCTATCCTTGCCAGGCATCCTTGAGTGCCATAATCAGTGCTTAGGCATTGAGCTGAGACTCTTATAATTCTATTGTATCATCTCTTAAATTATGTTATTTTGAAAGCTTTAGGAAATAATCATTTATTATTTCTCTAAATGAAAAATAAGACAAGTTCAATGTTGAGAATTATAAAGGCAAATCAAAATTGTCTGCTGTTCGGAAACTGTCTCACAAATAAATAACCTCACTGTTGTAACTAATTTTTTAGATATATTATTTCAAATTTCCATCACGTATTTATACAATACAGATCCACTAAAACTAACTTACTTTACATTTACTTAAATAATTGACCGATTCCAAAACAAGTTGCAAACTGACGTTAACCATACTAATAACAGTAAATCTTTTAACATCGTTAATCACCCTTTAGTAAAAACTATACTTCAACTTTTCGAAAAAAAACCTAATTATATAAATATTTATTTTTTATATTTCAGAACCCAGTCTCAAAGTCGGTTAAATCCACTTTTTAGAAGCATTTTCCTATTGAGCCAACGAATTAGGTATCCATCTAGATCCCAAATTTAAGTTTCACAAACATGTATTATCTAGATCCAAGCAAGATTTCATTATATATGTGATGTTCCTAATGAAAGACTAATAACTCTGGAATTGAATCTGGTTAAAAATAAATTTTAGTTTCTCGCTCGTGATTTTAATTTGAGGTCTAAGACTATATGGCTTGCCTTCATGAGTATAAGGAAAGTCAAGGATATACACTTTTTAGAGACAGATCGTTGACCTAATTTTTCAATCAGCTAGGAGTTAACACAAGCCACGGAAAACTGTTTTGATTTTTAGGGCCGTCTTCTGGATTTTCGGTTGACACAATACAAAAAATGCTCAAAATAGAATATGTAGCCTTTCGTTCAGTGTCTAGTTATAAATTTATTGTCTCGTGAAGATAGTGAAGAAGAGATAAGTTTAAGATGTTTTCGGATAAGGAATAACAACCATTTAAATGCTTTAAATTTGTTCGTTAACTTTAATCAAACTAAAAAAAAAAAAAATGTATGTATACATAGTTAATGTAGCGCTATTTCAATGTAAAAATATTTCAAACTTGATCATTTGTTGTAAAACACGACCATTCTTTGTTGTTAAAGAAATGTAGTGGCAGTGAGCGCTAGCAAAAAAGGCTACTAGCTTTCAAAACCATTAATGGTTTTTAATGGTTTAGTTAGTTATTTGAAAATCTGTTCCGATTAAATTTGTAGCACAATATTTTTATTCGCAGAAACTTACCCCAACGTTGTTGGTTGGCACCACTACGCCATCCCGCGACTTCCATAGCAACTAAGTTGCCAGCCGTTGGTCCATCACCTGAACCATCTTCATTACGATTTCTGCGCCAGTTTTCCAAATTCCGATTATGGGTCGAAAATTCTTTTCGCGGACTTGAAGATGGTGTTCCGTTCCAATCTATGCCAGGAATACTACTCGATGGAATACCAACAGCCGATGAATCTCCAATACCATTTCGATCACTCCAGTTGCGATCCGGCTAATAATTGACCCATATTTTAAATGCGAACAATCTCGAAATCCTATAAGTGGTTGTTCATACCTTGATCGGCGTTGCTGACAAACTGTTGTCATCGTATATCGCACTTGGCCTCTGATAAATCGGATGATAACCTGATTTACCACGCATTCGACCCCGATCCCCGATTGTTGCTCCCACTCTGGCAGAAGACCCACGTGAGGATATGCCGAAGCCACCGGCTGAGCGTTGTAACCAACCAGGTCGAGACTGTAGTATAGCTAGAATATGTAATCACATGCATAATACAAAAAATAGGATGCTATTCACTTACGCTACTCCCAAGTGAGTTTTGACTATTCATCATTTCCTCTTCAGAGCTAGGAGTTAATGCCAATGGGTATTGGACTTTCTCAACGAACAGCTTCTTAAATGATGGCAATATATGTGGTATTAGACAATTTCGATCGAATAGTGATAGCATTTCTTCCCGTCCATATCGATATTCAGGAAATAAATTTCGAGACGCAGCAGCCGTATGGCTTTGACTTCCTCCACCACTGGCACCGCCAATACTTTGTATTGATAGTCCTGATGCGCTATTCATACCACCGACATTGTTGCCTCCAGCATTATTAGCCACCATAGCAGCCATACTGTTGCTGCCAACAACTGATGGCTCCGCTGACATATTGCGTAACCACTCTGGTCCAAATTTCATCGAGTCTGTCATCTTGAGCAATTCTTACAATATGTTTCCTAAACGCTTTCACGCTGCAAGCAACAAAATGCAATCAACAATTTTGGCTATTAATCAAATGCCAGTAAACATGCTATGAGTTCGATTGCGATTTGGAAGCTATGAGTGTACTACGTCAAAATAATACAAACAAAATCGTTTTAAAATTCACTATTTATATACACTTATGGCAATGACTATATGTATGCGTTCTGCAAAAATTAGAATAACGATGGTGAGACAAGAACAGTCATACATAACCTATAAAAAATCAACCAAGTAATGACGAGCACAAACAAAATTAGACACATTACCCAAAATTATCACCGTTTCATACTGCTACTTTTCAGTAAATACATGTTGTACAATTCTATATTCACGTAACTATACAAATTTACCGAGATTTTAGTTAAAAAAATCTGGTAATTGGCGTTTCACAAGGTTTATATATAAGTACATATAAATTTCCGTATCAATACAGGCCAAATATAGCACATTACTGGGTTTTATGTCATTTTAGAGGATTTTTAATTTACAAAATAAGTTGGCAGCTCATTTAGAAAATATATGGTTGGCACTGCACAATAAAACGCAGAATTGCCAAAGTTTATATTGTCTCAAAAATTTTAATTTCAATTGCTATACAAACGTTAAATTTGGCCACCGACAAATAGTTTTATGATTACTCCTTTTTTCACGGTAAATAGTTATTAGCAGCGTTGGCACTTACATACAAAGTACGTACGTATGTCATTAATGCGTGAATGACTTTGCGATGAGCGTTACTTATAAGTTACTTTTGCGATTCCATAAAATTTTTGGGAATATCGATATATTTAATGATTACCTTACAAAGTAATTGTTTCTATAATAATTTCTGCGCTAAAAATATTATCTGCGTCAAGGTAGCTTCGCAATTTTAGCTTCACACATCGATACTAAAATATTGGTCATAAAAAAAATTTTTATTCTTGCAGTTTTTAGCTTAATTTGGGTCAAAATAAAAGAAATAAATATGTGATTCTATAAAAAAAATCCATTTACTTTCTTTTAAAACTCACTTTGTGATTTTCAATATATTATTTGTACCTAAATTTTGCGTTTGGAAAATTTGCGGTCGTAACATTTTGCCTATATGTATATGATGCTCACTTTCTCATCAAGTCATCAAGGATTACGATCATTTGGATACATAATTCTTCCTTCAAGCAATACACCTTCCACGGTGGAAACAAGTACATTATGCACATCATTTAATCCCACATATTTACCATCCTTCTTGTATACCTATTTGGTGCATACGTGAACCAAGGCGAAGCTTGGGAATATCGATATATTTAATTATTACCTTACAAAATAATTGTTTCTATTAATTTGGGCGAAAAAAATATGCGTCAAGATTGCTTCGCAACTTAAGCGTCACATATCGATACTAAAATATCGGTTGTAAAACAATTTTTATGTTCATGTTTTCATGTTGAACGTACATACTACGTTCACACGAGCGCCAAGTCGAAACATATTTCAGAATCTGAAATGAAATAACAGTGTAATATATAAAAGTAAAGTAAGTATATGAAAGTAAAATAAATATAATGAATATCGAAATGATAGTAAAAACAAGTGAGAAAGCTACAGTCGAGTGTGCTCGACTGTGATATACCCTCTACCCAGCTCAAATATACTAAAATATACCAAAAATTATTTTTGGTATATTTGTACATTCATATTCGATCACATCCTAAATATCGTATAAAGTATAAAATATACCAAGCCCGGTCACATTGTTCACCAGAAACAAGCCACGTGCAGCTGCTTATGGATTTTCCCATACAAAACTGTTTCCTGAATAACTTCTGAGTTTTTTATCCGATCGCAACCAAACCTCGGGAATCATGAAGATTGTTATTATTATTTTTGTATGTGCCAAAACTCGATACTCTATCTTTAAAATTGCGCTAGTAAATTGTTTTCTTCGATTTTAGCGGAAAGGGCGAAAATAAACTTGATCTGCGTAGGACATACACCAATACTACCAAGTTTGGAATCTCTAGCTTTTATAGTCTCTGAGATCTAGGTGTTCATACAGACAGGCAGACAGACAGACGTGGCTATATCGACTCGGCTGGTGACCCTGACCAAGAATACATATACTTTATGGGGTCGGAAATGCTTCCTTCTGCCTGTTACATACATTTCCTGAAGTCACAAAGCTATAATACCCTATGGGTAGGTGGTGTAATAATAATATTAAATTTTAAATAAAATCTATTCTTCATGTTAATTTTAGAAAGTTCCGTCAAGTTTCAGAATAGCCATGATGCTCTTAAACCTTATAGGTGTTGCCACCATGGCAGTTGATTATTAATTTTGGCCATTATCACTAAAATTAGATTTTCTTGAAAACTGGCGATTCTCGCTAGGATTTTGGTAAAACAAAAGCAATATGATTGTCCATTTGATTCGCATAGATAGGAATTGCGCGCCTAGGGTGAAAAGTGGTGAAAGTAAGAAATCTGGTTTTTGAAGATTAGCAATATTAGTTTCTTATGAAAAGTGTGAAAAACAATATGGGGGTGCATTGCTGAACGGCGAACTTTTTAAAAATTTCGTCATGAACCACTAAAACTGCTCTAAAAGCAATTCGGTTTTCTATTTCATTCCAATAGATTGGAATTGCGCAAGTTGTGTATATATGGGCTATATTATGTTTTAACAACTCACCTATTGGTTGGCCGCTGATTCGGGGCAAAATACTTAAAAATGTATGTAAAATATATGTAAAAAATCATTTAAAAAACTTGAATATTTTTGTAAATACACATTTTTATTGCTTAATTTAGTTTTATTTGATTATATTTGTTATTTAAAGAATGTACATTTCCCGCAACGCATTGTTCGCGTTTTCTAACACCACTAACCATAGAATTCTATGGTTAGTGCTAACACTATATTAGATCTGAACTGGTTTCAGCATGATACACATATAAAATGAACTAGTTTAGGTGGGATGAGATTTTGTGTATTTTCTAATTAACTAATAAACTCTAAGAATGTTGACCAAAATTACTGTAGACCTTCCTAACATATGTATCCACCAATACACAATGCGCCTTTGCTGATAAGAAGGAATTGTCTTTTTTGGGTTTGGTGAACGTTTCCACACATATCTCAAAAATGGCTCCAGGAGATTTATTGATATTTTGGGGATATATACATAAGATATGCCCTATAATCTGTCAATAGCTGATTTGGGAGACAAGTCTTCAGATCTGTTATATTGGCCAAAATGTTACTACCACAATGTTACTACCACGTTGAATTGCATATACATTTTATTCATTTTAACCCAAATTAAGTGAAAAAGTGTAAAAATAAAAATGGTTTTACAACCGATATTTTTGTATCGATATGTGACGATAAAGTTGCGAATCAACCTTGACGCACATAAAAATATTTTGCATTTGTTACAATTATGTGATATGAAAACATTTTGATTAGTTTGCAAATGAGCATAATTTTTATAATTTTCTATCTGTCTATCAGTAATTTTGAAACTTTTGAAAAGAGTTAATATCTATTTCGGAATTAAAATCACTTTTTATACCCGCTACCCATAGGGTAGAAGGGTAATATAGCTTTGTGACTTCAGGAAATGTATGTAACAGGCAGAAGGAAGCATTTCCGACCCCATAAAGTATATGTATTCTTGGTCAGGGTCACCAGCCGTGTCGATATAGCCATGTCCGTTTGTCTGTCTGTCTGTATGAACACCTAGATCTCAGAGACTATAAGAGCTACAGATAAACTATAAGTATATTTTAGATTTTTGCGACGCCCCTTTCGGCCCCCTAAAATTGAAAAAAAAACGATTCACTAGTGCTACAGTCGAGTGTGCTCGACTATGATATACCCGCTACCCAGCTCAAATATACTAAAATATACCAAAAAGTATTTTTGGTATATGTTTACATTCATATTCAATCGCATCATTATTATCGTATAAAGTGTAAATTATACCATGCACGGTCACATTGTCCACGATAAACAAGCCACGCCCACACAAAACTGTTTCTTGAATAACTTCCAAGTTGTTCATCCTATCGCGACCAAATTCTCGGGAATCATCGAGACTGTAGTTTTCTGATTTGTTTTTTTTGGGCTTGTTCTTGTTTGTTTGTATTTGTATTTAAAAAATTGTCAACTAGTATCATCCATTTCTGCGGATCCTACGGTACCCTCTAGAATAAAAGGAAAGACTCAGACACTGTCAAAAAATTTGAAAAGAAGTACAAAAAATAAATTGAACATATACTTCCACAATTATAGTGCTCTATATCCGAAGCAAAGTCAGCTATTGGATTAATTCGGGCAATAACTAGTCGCCCAAAAGTAACACATTCCAGCACTCCAATAGCCAGACCTGAATTGAAGCACGTGATAGTGACACTAATTAATTACACAATTCTCAGATGTTCAATACATAGCACTACTCCGACAAGAATCAGAAAATGCACTGGACGTAACCCAACTAATGAATAAAATGTCAGCAGACAGGACTATTTCGGTTCAAGGAAGACGAATATAGACAGAATCAATGCTATTTATGAGGGACAGGAACATACGTACAGGTACGATCTACTTATATCAGCTCTATGTACAAAAGAGGTAGGCGAAGCAGAGAAATTATATTATTATCTTATAACATCCCCAGGAATTGGATGGCAATTTCCAAGTGCATAATCAACGCCGATAAAAGAGAGAGAGAAAAAAAGGCTCTCAAATATCAACTGTTCGCGTTAACCCAATGTGATTTGTTATGGATTATTTCAAGCAAACAGTTAGCAAAGTTAGTTGATACTTTACCAAGCCAGCGTACAGGCAGAATTATCTGATTCCATAAGAGCTTTGACCAAGAGTTATAGAAGTAAGTCTCAATGAAGATCTACCTCGCCTTTTGGCAGTAAAACAACCAAGAGATCTCATTCATGCATTACATCAATGTAATCTGCTACATAATCAGGGTCTTAGAAATGCTTTCCTACTAAGAGTAAGACAATTACCACCTCGTGTTCCCCAGAGGTAACAATCAAATCAAACACATACTAGATAATCGCTAAATCGTAATAATCAGGGTAAATGGAGAAATTGCGATCCAAGTCTCTAATCTGATTTTCCATTTTTTTTGCATATTGACCATCTTATCCAGGACTACACGCCCATTAACACTTAAACAACAACCAGGATCCGTACTTATTAACCATATGAGCCGAACACACCCTAATTTTAATTTCTTAGGTCCTCCAGTCTCTTGACCACTTCCTATGATTCATAGGCATTTCAACATACAGGTGAACCAGTAGCTCAATTCAAAGAAGAGCAAATCGAATATAATGTTCAAAGTGAACAAGATATCTATCTACATACCACACAGAAGAACAGAATTATTAAGCTTTGTTTGTATCTTTTGGTTTTTCATATGATAACATATAAGATGCACATTTGGATAATTCTAATGCAAATATCAGATATGTCAAATGTACATTTTTTACTTGAATGGTTCATTTTGTCCTGATAAAATTCTTTATTTTTCCAACTTTAAAACCTTCCATGCTATCATAGGTAATGATAGTATACCAGTCCAGTTCGTCAAGTATATGAAAGTCAGAACCGGTAAACTATCCGAAAGCCAAAGGTACCATAATAAACAATTACGCAGAGAACCATAAAGATCTCTTTGAAAACCCAGATCAAAAACTAACATATTCTATGAGAGTAGTAGGAGAAATACGGACACCATCTGATTTACATACACTACAAATCCTACTTTTCTCGAACAAAAAGTTGAAGATAAACTAGACACAAAAAATGCTCAAAGTTGATATTATTAGACCTTTAGGATCACCAAATTAAGTTGTGCCAAAAAAAATAGGAGGATTTGGAAAGATAAAAATATAGATTGATTACCATAAGTTAAATGCGGAAACAAATGAAGATCGTTATCCTATCCCAGATATAGGACAAATCATTGCAGAGTTTGGAGATTTTTGACTTTTCTCGACTTAAAAAACGTATTTCACCAAATACGGCTAAAAGATGAATACGAATATATTGACAAAAACAGTGTTTGAAGTTAATGGGCGAAAGTCTGAATTTACACGTGTTCGCTTTGGTTTCGAGAACTCACCTTTTATTTTCAAAAAAGCTCCATTCGTAGAGACATCCATTCGTCAAACATCGAAAAGATTCGCAATATCTACTACATACATGTTTATCGTTTTTTTAATAAAACTAAAAAAAAAACAAGTTTATCGTTTGGGACCAAATTGGGAAAAGTGAAAGCAATATTACAAACGATTTATAAGAAACACCACTAAAGTCAAAATGCCACTTACCACACTTCTAATTTGAATAATGAGGCAATAGATTATTCTAAATTACCTCGATATCAAAAAAGAATTCCATCTGACAACAGATAGATTAAGTTTTGCTATCAGAGCAGTGCTAGAGCAAGAGCGCAACTCATATTCTGTTAAAACCAGAAGAGAATTACCTAACGAATGACAAAGAAATTCTTGCTATTGTATAGGTATTGCAAAATTAAAGAACTTACCTATGTGGTTGAGCTAAGTGATCTATACAGATCATTAACCTCTGACATTCGCAATGAGTAATAAGAATCAAAACGGTAAACTTAAACTTTGGAAAAGTTTCTCGGAATAATTGGAAAATTAGTAAGCATTTATAGAAATCAAGGGCTCTGACAAAATCTAATAAATAGATTATTCACTTTTGAGAACATCAGTTAACGCAATCGTTATCAGTTAACATACAAAAAATCAAAAAAACGAAAGACTCCTATCTAAAAGTGCAATTCGAGCTTTGTCTATCCCATAATATTTACATTCCCGAAAAAATCAACGTCTTAAATTAAACAAATAAATTTTCGAAGAACGCACAAATAAAAATTTTGAAATCCAGAACCTCCGACTACATAATGATCACACCCAGAGAAATACTAATAGCTTTTGGAATGCCTAACCAAACAGTAATGGACAGCAGTCATCAAATTCATGAAAAATCAACTTAATATATTGGTTTACATGACACTTCCATATACCTTCACAAGTAACGGACAAGAAGAATGATTTCACTCCACTTTAACAGAAATTTTAAAATGCTAAGATTACCAAGAACATATGTTACATTGCCAAAATTATTATTTGAAGCAGTACCAGAAGCAGTATCGCGACCAAATTCTCGGGAATCATCGAGCTTCCAAACTTGGTACCAGTATTGGTCTATGTCCAACACAGATCAATTTTAATCGAATGAAACGATTTAATAGCGCGATTTTAAAGATAACGTTTTGGCACATACGAAAATAATAACAGTCTCGATGATTCCCGAGAATTTGATCGCGATACTGCGAATGAAAAACTTTGAAGTTATTTAAGAAACAGTTTGGGCAGCTGCACGTGGCTTCTTCGCAATATTTAGGATGTGATGGTATGATATTAATGTACAAATATGCTAAAATATACCAAAAAGTATTTTTGGTAGCGGGTATATCGCAGTCGACCACACTCGACTGTGGCTAGTGCGCTAGTAATTTGTTTTTTCTTTTTAGGGCGCGGAAATGGGCGTGGCAAAAATCTAAAATAAACTTGATCTGCGTAGGACATACACCAATACTGGTACCAAGTTTGAAATCTCTAGCTCTTATAGTCTCTGAGATCTAGGTGTTCATACAGACAGACGGACAGACGGACATGGCTATATCGACTTGGCTGGTGACCCTGACCAAGAATATATATACTTTATGGGGTCGGAAATGCTTCCTTCTGCCTGTTACATACATTTCCTGAAGTCACAAAACTATAATACCCTTCTACCCTATGGGTAGCGGGTATAAATATCCCTTTTGGTGACATTGCAAAGGATCTCGACTTTGACGGCGTCACCGATAGAGGCCTGTATTTTTTTGTTGTCCGCCTATTCGTTACAACGAAGCGAAAGAGTCACCAGTATGGTATGCTTGACTTGATATATCCTGGCAACAAATTCAATCATGCGAACCCGAAAAAAACGATATGAGAAATACTTTCACTAAGAATGGTGTAGGAAATATATTAAGAACACAAGAATTTTAGAAATGTTAAAATTAATAAACTAAGAACATTTGTTTATTACTCTTTGATGATATTAGCACTGATGGCAGCATGGACCAGAACCAAATGTCTTGAAAGACCCAAATCCGCTTCGACATTGCGTCTGCAGAACAGCCAGTGTAGAAAATACGTAAAATTTATTTGGTCAAAACTTGATCACCCCTTTAGCGTATGCAGCACATCCGCCACGTGCGCTTGGTCAAACAACAATGCTCCAAGAAGCTACAGCTTAAAGGAAAATAAACATTGAAGAAAGCTAAAAAAACAATTTTCCAGGTGTATGATTTCATTGTACAATTTTGTGAGACAACTTGAAATCTGCATTCTGTTGAAATATATTCTATTTTTTTCCTTATATACAAAAAAAAAAAAAAGCAAACAAATATTTTGCCATATTTTTTTTAAAATTAATAAATACATTGTTAAATAGTTTGCTATTCCTCAAATGTAGCTATACTCTTCAAATACTATTATTAAATAACCAATATTGCAGATCTTTCTATAGAACATAAACATAAGTGGATATTTGTAAAATCATTTAATATCTATGATTGGAGAGACCATTCAAGTGAATTTCCGAGATGAAAATCACGTTTTAACAGATAAAAACGAAATTTGAAAACTCTAGTTGAAATATGGAACCAACATCGAAATCATTTCGCAAATATATGGTTAAAATGTTTAGCTGTGTAAGGGTTTAACTCTACCCATTATTCTAAAATACAACTTATTTAAAATTTTTTTTTTAAATTATTATTGTTATTAAGTGCATTAGTACTATTATTGAGCTGGCGGAATGGCGCTTCTAATCTGTGTACAACAAATAACAAGTGTTTTCATAAATAAGTAACTTTAGGTTTTAGAGTGAGATCTAGATGTTGTTATTTTATCTTGACGGATAACACCCTCATGATCAACACGTTGTATACATTTTTAGACAAATTTCACATCACGTGTGTGCATTATCCCATTCGTTGTTGTCTTACAATGAGTTGACCATCCTCAAGTTTTCTCAATATATAATAAACAATCTGTATGGTGTCAGGATAATGCATTCTTATGCCTATCACACAGAATTTCAATTTTATAATATTCTTGTAAGGGTAGTGGGTATTAAAATAAATATTTATGAAATATATTTATCAAATTTATGGGGAATAAATAATGTTTATACATTTAACCATTTACAAAATTATATGCTAATCATTTACTGTTTATAATAGTATTAGAAATACAGTATACAAATCAATGACGATTTCACATTTATATACGTTTTGTGGGTTTTCTCTCTTCTCTTTAATTTTTCAAAAATGGAAATACATACAAGTATATACACATACATATGTGAAATATATTACTTAGAGTTTGTGTCTTTTAATCTTTATTTATACTGATCTTCAAAAAATTAAATATTTTCTTGGATTTCTATACTAACAAGACATATAAATAATATCATTGTGCAAATATTATATTCAAATGTTTTTCTTGTATTTATTTAATTATATGCATTTATTGCAATTAGGAATATAATTATTTGTGTTTTTTAATGTATGTAAATATGTTTAAAATATTGGTGATAAAATTAATAGCCGTATTGTTTATTGTATATATTTCTTTTATGGTCTGTGAATTGTTACCAGAATACTTATGTACCCATTGTAGGCTCTTGCCGAATTTCTGATTTTAGTTTAACAAATTCCTTGGCCACTTCATCATTATTGCGTTGTGATAATATTCTTAATATCGTCCAACCAGTTTCATCCATTTCTATGCGTTTTTGTAAAGGCAACCAACATGCCACTGATCCCTAAATAAAGAATTTCCAATTATTAAATGAAAATTACCTTTTTTTTATAGTTTTATACTTTTTCAGAAATATCCTTGAGAGGTATAACTGCAACTCCAACAAGTCGATCGTCGCGGGCAAAGCAATAGTCTTTGACACAAATGTGAAGCTCAAAAAAATCCAATTGCTCTTCATTACCAATAGCGCTAAGTTAAATATATATTTGATTCTGTATAGGTAATATGAAAGCTCAAGTTACTTACAAGCTAAATGATTCGTTATACTTAGGAGACCAGTTATTTGATTTTGATTTGGTTGCAAATTTTCTCTTTTTATCCTGAAGGTGTGGCCCAATGAGATTTATTTCCACAAAAGGTCTAAACATACCGGATGGTATTTGCCATTTTAAATCATTAGCAGCAACAACTGAAACGAATTAAGGAATGAATTTAAATAGCAGAGAAAGTAGTCACTAAATCGTTGCTTTATGTATATTTGTGCTTACATAAAGGTATCTTAGGGTAATTAATATAAAAGTTTATATTCATATTTTCATTCAGATATATACTAAAATAGACTAAAATAGAATGTTTTTGATATTTTCGGTATATTTGGTATATTTCGTACATTTATTTTCCATCACGGTCTCATTGTCCACCAGAAACAAACCACATGCAGCTGCCTATGTATTTTCCCATACAAAACTGTTTCTTGAATAACTTGCAAGATTTTCATCTGATCACGACCAAATTCTTGAGAATCATCACGACTGTCTTCGTATAATCCCAAATTCGAGTCCCTATATTCAAAATTTCGCTTGCAAATCGTTTTTTTTTATTTTACGGGCCGGTAAGAGGCGTGGCAAAAATCGAAAATAAACTTGATCTGCTTAGGAGATACACCAATATAGACTGGTACCAAGTGTAGAATCTTTAGCTCTTACACTCTGAGATCTGGCTGGTGACCCTGGCCAAGAATATATTTACTTCATGGGATCGGAAAGAGAAGGAAGCATCTTTCTGCCAAAGTTATTAATATTCAATTTCATTAGGTGTGTTAGTTAGATAGGATTCCTAAACTTCATCTAATTGAGGACTTTTTATTTTCTTACCTTTAACATTCACTTTGTGTTCACCAGTTCCAGGATGAGAAAATAAGTCAATTTGTACTGAAATTTCTCCAACACTTTCATCTGCGTTTTCGGGATCAACTATATTTTTGATAATACATTATTGCTAAGATTTCTTATTTAAGGAGGTAATTTTTTTTTGAAGTGAATTCTTACCTTCATGTACCTGACTTGAAATGAATGTTTTGATTAATGTGTCTGTCATTTGAGTATACAGGCTAAGTGCATAGCGCAAACTCTGTAGCTCTGATGATTTTTCAAGAAATGTTTTTTTTAGTCCATTACCGCCCGCATGGAAATACTGTTTTATGGTATCTAATGCAACATCAAGAACAGCGCACTGTTTTGGTGATAAATTCTTTTCAACTTCCTTTGATATATCCATGACTCCACTGAGTGCACTTTTAACATCTGGTTTCCCAGCCATATGCGATTTGAACAAACGGCCCATGTCTTCAATTTTCGCATTTGATGCTAAATTTTTGGCATTATCGGTCAAGTGCTTAAACATCATCTTTTTGATACAATGATAAAAAAAAGTATTACAGTTTTGCGATTAAAAATTAACGTATATAATCGGTTTAAAAGAAACATGTGAGAACGCTTTTTATAGTCGATACTACTTGACTAGTTTTCTAGTCATCGTCTCTTTGAATTCCAAATTTACTTTCGTCATTGTTTTTCGAATAACTTTTAAGTTTTCAATCTGATCGCAACCATATTTTAGGAATCGTCAAGCCTATATACGTATATTATTGTGCGTACAAAAATGAAAGACTTTATTTAATATTGTTATTTGTTATTAGGTATTTTTGTTTGTCATTTTATTTGTATGGACAGATATCAGAAACTTTTATGAATTACTGATAAACTCATACATTGTTCAAGATTTATTTAGAATATTGATTCTTCAAATTTCATTACGATCGGATCTAAACCATAGAACATTTTTAGCAGTCGATGGAATGAGAGAATAATAGCAGCAATTATGACAACACTGTTTGCAAATAATCTATTATACATTAAAGAGGTCCGTGTTCACAAATGTTTGAAAAAATGTACTATGTAAATATAAATAGTATGGCACAAATCTACGCTTCTACATTTCAATGATCAATGATTGATCAGTTGTTCGCTCATAATTGACAATTAAAAAATCAAAATTCAATGAAAATAAACTGTAAGTCTGTACTTTAGTTTTTATGTAATAGTAGCTGTCCAAACTAACATTTGTTAGATTCATTATAATAATTATGACGTTTTGTTTTGGCAAGCTAGCATAAAACATAAAACATAAAATAAACACACACATTTGTCTTCGATGATGTCGAGCGAAACAGTGTTTAATATATAAAGTATTTCTTAAATACACTAAAAAATTCTTAAAAATCGCTATTAGAGTGATCCTATATAATTAATAAAGAATTGTTGTAAACAGACTTTTTCCTAACAACTTCTTAACTTATACATTTTTTTGTTGATAAATCATAATATTTTGAATGTACTTACAGTTTTATCAGTCATTGGTGGTAATACAATAGTTTTTTCTAAAATACGCATAACAATTTTCCAAAGCTCTTTTAATAGACGTTTAAGTACCGTCTTTTCACAAGACTGGGCATATAATGTTAATGACCCATCAAGAAGATCCATTAGAGGTCGAAGCACATCATCTGCTTCTACAGCAACCGCATTACGCTGCGCCGACTGATTTCCGGGAGCAAGATTTCCGCTACCTCCTTTAATTGATAGCAGCATGTCTCCAAGCTCTCGCACCGACTGTGTTATGCGTGGTTCCAAGCTTAAAAAAATATACATTATCAATTCAAATATATATACAATCAGTATTAATAAGCTAGAAATTTGAAACTGCATCTCACCTTATAGCAAACTGAGAAGCTAATTCGTCCAGAGCCAAATTTAAGTTTTGTTGCAGCTCCTTAAGAATATTAGCAGCGTCCTCTTCTAACTTGTCTCCTCCCATTGACTCAAACATTTTTTCTAATTGAACTCTTAATTGTTGAATGTTGTTCATTAAAATGCAGGCCTTATGTAAATTGGATAAGTAAACAATTGGTTACATTCGGAATAACGGTTTTTTATAAATTAGCAATCATAACTAAAAATCATAGAATTTCGAACTTATTATATGAGCTAGCAAACTTGACCCTGAGTTTTGAGTAAAAGTTTTACTTTTTGTAAGTAGGCCACGTTCCGTGAAATAAAATGAAAATGAAATCAACACAATACCAGATATAAATAGAAAATTAATACATATTATCGACGTGGTATAACGTGGCTAACGATAACATAAATAGTTTCTGGACATTATTTTAATTTGTGTATTTGTAACCTTTTTATTTAAAAATTATATTTGTATTTTTCAAAAAAGTTGGTGCTGTGAGGTGGCGATTATTTTACAGCTGGAACACTCTGCAGCAACTTTTCAATTGTTTTCTGTGTTTTTAAGACATCTACAAATTTCGATGATTTTTATTGGTATTTGAGCATGAGTATTCTGAATATTCTGACTATGGCCTTAGACACTTTCGGCATTGCGTAGAGATAGCAATTCACATAAATATAAATGTTTACAATAAAAGGATAATTACTAGAGAGCTTTTAACAGTTCCCTTTTTAGAAACTCTACCAGAACTAACCTAAGGCCTCTGTAGCCATGGCTTAATCTTGTTAGCTAGAGATTTGTAATCCAAAGTCACCTCTTCAAATAAATAAATAAATAACTCTTCCTGAAATTTTTTGACGTACCTTGCAATATCTAGCATTTAAGCGATCGGAAATTTTTATATATATAGCCAAAGAACGTATTTACTTACGATACACCTTAACATGTGTTTGCAATGTCAGATTGGTAATAAACCAATTCTTGATTACCATTATCGTTTCATTTCGTTTCAGGACGAACTTGTTGTATTTAAGAGTTATAACCATTTTCTTCATAATGGAAATTTTAGGGCTATTTAAATGTATTATAAGATCAGTATACTTTGATGATAAGTTTCAGTTTTTATTAAGATAAACTCTCTCAAATAATTTTAACGTATTTTCAAAATGCTGGGCACCAATTTGCACTTCTTTCACTAATAAACTTTGGTTTACACTTTACTTCTGTAAAATAGTTTTTCTTTTTAAGAACAAGGCCAAAGAATATAAATACCAAGCTGCAGTCGAGCGAGCTCAGCTGTGAGATAGTCGATTAAATATACTAAAACCAACCAAAAATTATATTTGGTATTTTAGGTATATTGATCTTCAATTACATTGAATTTTCTTACCGAGTTGTAAATTTTATTTAATAATAAAATGCGCAAAATTGTTCCACAAAATCGACAAAAAGTGTTAATAAGGCCAATTTATATCATTATATAAACTGATCGTGTTAAACAAAAATGTTGATCATTGCTCTGAAAAATTTGTTAAAGTTGGAACAAATTATGTTATACTTGTAATAAATTTAATGATTCTTTATTCAACTTTTTTGTGTGTTAGATATTTCCACCCAATAAAGAAGCATTTCAGTTCTGGCTCAGTTTGTCTGGCTTTCATAACTGCCTGCTAGCCATCATTATGAAGCAAAACACCTTTCTTTTAATTTCTGTTTAAATTCCCTAATTATTCATCCAAAATGGAAAAAAGCGAAAGTATCAAAATTTAAAAACATTGACCGAACGTTAAAGAAAGATTAATTTATAATAATTAATAAATGAAATTAAATGAAATAAAATTACTTACAATTCTTTCATCTCTCATATGCTCGGGAAACTCAATTTTCACAATATCAGCATAGGCAATTAGCACTTTTACGATCGTTTTAGCAAAACGCCTCATATAACGTTTCCAAATTTCTGGATCTGGACACTCCAGCTTGCTAACAACATCAAAACATTGCGTCAATTGAGTAAATACGTCAACAACCGAATTTGAGAACAAAGCATGTTCGCTGCTCTTTTGAAACTGCATTAAATCAGCATGAAATAGGAAATGTTGAAAATACAAAAATTTGGGTATAAAGTGGTTATATCATAAAATTTTGTTTACTTAAAATGTTAATCTTACCCCGTCCTTTTTGTCACGATTAAAGGCACCATGAAGATACTCTAACGACACATCATCATTTTCATTAAGCCATTGCATAACGAATGGTTCAAACCATGCTGGATACTCAGGAACAGCTCCTTTATATGGTGGCACCTCCTTAACATAGTTACTATATAGCCATTTAACTCGAAAATGCAAATTCATATATGCTGACGACTTGCATAGTCGGTGCTGTTCGTGTTCTTCAAGAGCATATTTCATGTCAACTGCGAAAAGACCCCACATGGTAGCAGCTGATAACTAAGGTGATATATGAAATTGGATACACACGAAAATATAAATTACATTTAGCATTAAATCGAATTCACGTAATTATTATACAATCGCCAGAATGTACTGGAACATATGCTTATATCAATTATCCAATATGTATAAGGGTGTATCTTATATTAGGTAGCAAAGAGAATATATTATTATTTTATTTAAAACATGATGTATTAATTAATCACGATAGAATTAAGCAGGGATCGATGTGATAATGAAGATCATAGATTATAAATTAATCGAAGATTACGGAATAGAAATAATAATACAAATTGAGTTACATCGAATTTGGCTTAACATCTGTGATGAGTAAATATTTTTGATTGTGTATGAATTACAGTTTTACAGACAGTAGAAGACAGTTCATAAAAGTAGTTTAATCTAAAACTAGGATGCTGAAGTGTGATTTAAATTTCATGAGTTTTTGATTTAACAAATTTATTTGCACTAAGTATTCGAAAATATTTGAGATCACTTATTATTTTTTCTTAATTTCTCACCCACAAATTGAAAAATATTAAGAGTGGGAATATTTCATTCTTGCATATATAAATACATTATTAAAAATTATCTCAGAATATTTGGCAACGATTGGAAAATAAACTTGGAAGTTATTGATAAAATACTCAGTATGGCTTTGTCAGCTGCGATTATTTTATTTATTTTATTTTAGTCGTGAACATAAATCTTTAAACAAATAATTATTACACATTTTACATTACTCTGAAAATATATATACTTAAACAGAAAATATATATATATTTTTCTAGTGAACTTATCTTTCAAAGATTTGCCTTATAATCTAATGGGTTCTTTTAAAATTGAGGTTTATCGTTTCACAAATATGTAAAAAGTAGTTCTTTAAGAGAATTTCCCCAGGGCAGTTTTAGTCTGTTCACTCGTGTTATTGTGTCCATTTAATGTTCTTCATATAAAATATTTTCCAGATCATATCACAAATATGAATAAAGTTAATATCATATTGTCCCAAAATGATAAGGTATTTAAATGAAAATTTCTTATTTTACTTTGTGATAAACCAGTGAATGATAAGATTCCATATTATTTTGGTCGCACTATTTTTTGGTGTGGAATTTGCGGAAAATTTAAGCGCTTAATTGATTGGGCTATTTTTTTTCTTCACATATCGGTAAAAATGTATAAGACGACAGTTCACTTAACCACTTTTTAAATAATTTATTACCTGTCCAATGTTTAATTCTTGGGGAAATTGATTGAGGACGGTTCCATAGCTGTTTTTGTCTTCGTCGATAACTGAGACAATGAGAGCAATAAGTTTATGCCAAAAGTCTACGCTGTCTAGTTTCGGTCCATGATCATCAGTGTCACGTTTTGCTTCATTTGGATCCACCTGGGAAAAAATGTAATAATAAATATTATAAATTATTTAATTTCAATTAAATGCTACAAACCTGAAACTCCCTATTGTAAAGCTCGTAACAGTTTTCGAAAAGAAATTGGTACGTGGATCGGAGGCAGGCTTTTACACAATCCTTAACAACAGTACTTGCTCGTGGTGGACTGGAGAGTTCCTGAACCTAAGAAATTTTAAATATTTTGTTATAATGTACATAGAATTATAAATTGTTTTTTGTTTTGGTTTTAATCGTGTTAATCACAATACTACATATATTCAAACTGAGGATACCGAAAAACTTTCGTCGATTTAAAATCATTATAATTCACTTATTTCAATTAAATAAATTCAAATGAATACCTATTTTTTTAATAAAGCATAAATATTTTCAAATTCATTACTCTTATTGACCGTCTCTGCTTATATCGAGCCTATATTACTTAAAAAGTTAATTCTAAAAACTCTACCTTTCACAACTTTTAAATAAATTTGATACCTATTGTATATAGTAAAATAATAAAATTATGCAACAATATTCACTCACCTTCATGCGAAAGAATGTTATACTGGTTAACAGATCCACGGTAGATTTAAGATCCATAAGTTTCTCTGGACTTGACGCTGGGAAATTATTTCTGTACATTGATAGATCAATTCTGAGGGAATTATGCAGTTGGTCCAACAATTTCACAAATTTTTCTTTCTGTAATGCAAAAAAAGTTTTACACTTTTAAGACTTTCTAATTATTAAGTAAGTGTCACACCATGACAAACATTCGTCGCCTACCTATACAAAAGTACGCGCCGAAGTGGTCAGCTACGATTAATCTGAATGTAGTTCTTGTACACTTGAGGTGGCGATAGAGCTAGATCTGTTTTTAACGTAAGGAAATATCGGCATTTCAAGTATACCAAAAATATTGATGGTATTCCTTGTTGTAATTTGAATATTCAATACAGTTGCTCACTTTTGGTTACATTATGTCATGGTCATGTTTTGTTATTTTCAGACAGTGGACATAAACAGTTCACACATGCAAGATAGGCAGAACATAAATAATGCATATTTTTGTAATTAGCATGAAACTGCAACGTTGATCAGTTTGTAATAAAACGGTTATATATGCACTCGGAAATTCAATCTAATATGTGTATGTACTTAATATATGTATGAACTTAGCCATTTGGTGCATTATTGAGATTCGCTGAAAGCTTAGCTTGCCTTACTATTATTATTTTAATCAATGTTAAAGCTAATTGATTCTAATAAATTATGACTGGAAAAAACAGATCCGCGCTAATCAACAATTTTAGAATTTTATCAAGTGTTTATGTGACTGTAGAAATTGCAGTATGCTTGCAGAGCCACTTTTAAACATATTTTCGAATGAACTTTAAACTCTGAACTATTACCCATGAAAGTATTCGAATTATGTTTTGTAAAAAACTGAAGGATTATAGGTTGTGCAGGAATGGCGATAATAAATTTTCGATATAAAATTAGCTTACCCCAAAATTGCTTGCTGCAAAACGATCACTTGCTGAAACTGCAGAAGACGCCGTTGTATGGGCATAGTATGCATTTATATTCGCTAATAATGTGCTCATCACAGCTGGAACTCCTGGACAAAGATATTTAGCAGAGAGACAATGAAAATGTGTCATTGCCTGATAAATATTTTCAATGCCATATCGCATTGAAAATTCATCGACAATTTCCTCGGGAATTTCATCAAAATACAGTTTCCAAGCGTCATCTCCTTTTTGTGTTGGTAACTTAACCTGTAGATATTTTTACAAAATTTTTTTAGCAATAATGTTTATAATCTTTAATGAATAATAGTCGTCTTCTGGCAAATGACGAAATCTGGCGTTAAATATTTAAAAAGATATACCACCGTTGGAAAAGGGTTTCATAAATTTAGTTGTATAAAGTATTCATGCTTTTTGCGCCTCTATAAAATCAACTTTATCTTATTGTTAGAAACATTTTTATGACCTGTACCAAAAAAAAATTATATGTTATAGTTGTATTAACTGGTTACAATGAGTTCTTAATTACGTTTATCAAGTTATTTTTTAATTTTTATATCATGCACCTTACGACCATAAATTTAAACAAATTAAGTCGAGTAAGCTCGACTGCCAGATACCTGCTATCCAGTTGGAATATACAAAAATATACCTGGTATATTGATACTCCATTATGTTCCTATAATCTGTTTCATTATTAAATATACAATGTACAGTCACTTTGTATACCAAAAACAAACCACGTGCATCTGCCAAGTTTGGTATTTCTAGATCTTGTAGTCTCTTAGATCTAGGTGTTCATACTAACAGACAGACAGAGGGACATGGCTATATCGACTTGTCTGGTGACCCTGAGCAACAGTATAAGTACTTTGTGGGGTCAGAGATGCTTCTTTATGCCTGATACATACATTTCCTGAAGTCACTAAGTTATAATACCCTTCTACCCTATGGGTAGCGGGTATAAAAATATGCTACCAACTGAAAGATAGAAAACTTACCATGCCGCTATTCTCTTCACATAAATAGTGGAACAGATTTTCATGCAGACAAGTATATTGCACATGATAAGGGGCAACTTTCTCCTCCCCTTTGATTTCGACTGAGATATGCAGGCGAATCGCACCAGATACGGCTGATTTGTCGGTACGCTTCTCTAAATTATACCAAACATCCATTTCTCCAGACAGGGTTCGCACCTCGATTATGGTCTGACCAAGAAAATCATCCGATTCTCGTGTCAGTTTTTGGCGTAATTTTGATTTGAGATCGTTGTCCTCATCCCACACACGAACTTTAATGCGATCTGATGAGTTGTGACATTCGCTACATTATCGAGAAATAGTGCAATTTAAAACGTATTATTAATAATACAAAGACTTGTTAGGTGTTTGTTAGGGTTCAGATCACTCAAAAATGTACCATTGATTTTTCTTATTAGACTTTGTATATGAATTGGCTTAATCTCTATTATGACTTTTTTTTTTAGATGCAAAATTTCATAAGAAATGAAAATAAAACAATAATTTGCAAAAAGCGAATGATTTGCATATTTGTACATATATATGGCCTCTTTTTATTACTAGTTTTTAATTTTGTCAAAATCACACTAATATTTTGTGTATATTTCCTTCTTTATTGTTATATTCACCATGAGAAAAACTTACATTAGTGTTTTACTTTACATTTTATAAATCGCATTTAAATATATGTTTATGTATTTTTTGGAAAAGTTTTTGCATTACATACATTTATATTTTTCAGTATCAGAAAAATTGAAATATATATTTTGTAAAGGGTTAAGAGAGTAAAATATATGTTTTTCAATCTTTGTCTGGGACCAGGTTTAATCCTCGACCTCAAAAATTAATTGTTTGGGCAACATGTGTTGTTTTTTGTTGAGTGAGTATGTACTTAAATAAAAAGATTTCCAAAAAGTAAAATGACTAAGAACTGGAGAGCTTGAGGGATTTGAGCTCAATAGTCTGGATGAAAAATTGTTGTCCCTGCACCAAATTTCAAATTAATTATGCCTTATTATAATATGTCGATCAAATAAGACAGCCATACTGGCACTGATAATGTAAACTCCCTGCAATTATATTAGATATCCATAGGGTAGTGGGTTTTCAAATTGTTTGCCTTCAGAAAATGCATTTAACAGGTAGATGGAAGCATATCCGAAGCGACAAGCCTCGGTATGTACATTGAGATCCCAGTGATTATAAGAGATAAAGAAATAAAATTTGATAACTCTACTCGCGTTTTCCGGAGAATTTTGTTGATAATAACTACAGTGTAAATAATCCCAACCAGTTTGGTTTGGATCAGATGAAAAAACATAAAAGTAATTATTCAAAAACAATTTTGTATGTTAAAATCCATTTGCAACTGCACGTGCTTTTGGGCTGATAAACAATGTGTCTGTATAAGGTATACTCTTATATATTTTAAAAGTTATGTAATATATGTATACCAAATATACTAAAAACTTTTCTTTTTTTTAACAAGTGCACATAATCTATGCATAAATTCATATAATCCCCTAGAACATAATATTGCAATATTTATATTTGACGATTTTATTTTATTGCAATTATCAGAATAAAATAAAATATCAGCTAATAAGCTTGACATTGTATGTGTGAGTCACTATGAGAAATGTAACCTCTTTTTGTGGACAAAACCCCATTTTCTAAAAATCACAAATTTAAAATAATTATAAATAAAAATGCACCGCATTCACAATAGATCAATCTGTAATCTCTACAAAACTTCAATACCAGAAATCGCAATAGCTCAATCGCAATAGCTTCCAAAATAATTTTTTTATACGATATCTAAAAATAGTTCAGCAGAGTCAGCACATGAAAACTAGTGTGTTAGGTTAAGTACTAAATTCTCGTTAATAATTAGAAAGACCAATTTCTAATTTAGTTTATCTAAGAAACATAATTCAGAACTCAGTTTTAAGTAGTTGATATTTAAAGTTTTATCTTTATTTATCTACAGTACGAGAATAGTGCAATAGTATATCAAGAGAAATTTTCCTATATTAAAATAATAGTCTAGTTTTGTTATATGATAGAAAGCTTCAGTCAAGTGCGCTCGACAGTAGAATGCCGGCTTCAAATTTGTAATATACTAAAATATACCGAAAAGTATACTCGGTAAATATTATACATCGTTCAAAATATATCATAAGCACAAAATATATTATAAATGGTCACATTGTCTTCTATCGTCGTTAGCTCTTTTAGTCCCAGAATCCTCGATGTTCGTACGGACAAGAACACGGGCATGATTCTAACGTCTCGACCTTTGATGCTGAGCACGAATGTATATATTTTATGGGGTTGGATATGCTTCCTTCTGCCGGTTACATACATTTCTTGAAGTTATAATACCCATCTACTCTATGGGCATAAAAGTGGGCAAATGCACGGCAACAATAGATAAAAGTTATGTTAACGCAATAGAAAAAAAAAAATGAGTAGTCTTGAATCGTTTTCGAGATAATAATTTGCGATAGTGGCACACAACGGACTTAATTAAATGGGGCGTATCTGCTAACTTGGCGTGTTCAAACAAGAGAGCATCACAACGATTACCCAGCATTTTGAGAGGAAATTGTGTATATATACATAAGTATGTGTGTATCTATGATCAAATGATGTTGAAAATATAACAAACTCTACATTTTTGAATATTTGTTAAAGTTATCTTAGCATGTTTGGAGTCGGTGTTTCGCTCGCTGTTTCACACTATCTATGTATCCGAATAAATAATTGTTCATTTTGGAATATGATGCTTGATTGAATTGTGATTGGCGTACTAATTGCATAGAAACTGTAGCCTAGATAGCTTCGAATTTCAATTTTGTTATTTTGTGTTTTATTATTTATGGGGTCACAGATGCTTCCTTCTGGCTGTTACATACATTTCCTGCAGTCACAAAGTTATAATCCCCTTCTACCATAAGGGTAGCAGGTATAAACATGTAATATTTCACAATAACTCGGTCATGAGAATGAATTATTATAATATATGCGGTTTCAGCTTTTTGGTCCAGTGCATTAAGAAGCTGTATGCTCTGTTATTTTAGTATTATTGCACACTCTAACAAATATGTGTGCCCGTTATAAACATTTATTCGTATGTACTTATGTATTGCTTTAATGTGTGTAGGCGTTTAAATGTTTAATGATACCAAACTAATGAGCACATAGTATCTCATAGTTAAACACAACAGACCAAAGTTTTATTTAGTGTGATATTCTGAATGAGCATATACTTAGTTATATATATCTTTATCTTCTTATATTTATATAAGCATTATTTTTTTTATACCAACACACATAAATAACACATTTAGAAAGATATTACGTATAGAAGCTCTAACTATTGTCGTAGATACGCAAAACGAGTCAGAAATAATTTTACATTCAGCAGCATTCTAACGACTTCATATAACCCACAATTGAATCGAATCGATTTTTGATCATCAAAAATATCGAAAGAAGTAAGGCTTTTTTCACAGGTGATTGAACGGAATGACAGTCATTAGAATATTTCAATAAACTTTTAAAAAAATTAAATAGTATTATACATACTAGTTAAGTATAGTTAGGCCAACTTAGTAAAATTTTTTCAGGCTGCGAAAACATTTTCTTCTTCGTTTGGCGTATATATAATATTATATTGTACAGCAAATGAAGTAGTATCATATTAATATAGAGAGAAAGAGAGAAGCAAGTGTTAATAAGGATATTCATACGTACACACATAAAAGTTATACACACACATACATGAATATACATGTATGTAAATACTTAATATACAGATTGCACAATACAGATACACAATGAAATTGCAGAAAGAAACTTTGATTCAATACTCACAAGTGAAACTTCTCGTTCCACACTGGGTTTAGTTCCTGCGGCATTGTGCGCGTTCGTTTTTTCACCTTGCTAACCTGCACCGTCACATATGGATCACTGGTACCGCTTTTATCCTTCGCTATCAGGCCTTGAGCACAAATCACTGCACAGTTTTATCCGATCGGTTGATATTTGGTATTTCATTCGTTTCAATACCAAAACCACAACAAATGATCATGTTAGTAAAGTCCAATAGATGTTTTGGGTGGTTTTTCCCAATCATTATAATGAGGAGGTCACAAGATGATGTTGATTTTAAAAATTAATTCATGATTATTGAGTTATATGTGAGTTAACCAAATATATGTTTAAGTTTGGAATAAAAAGTTTAAATAAGTTGCAGAGAAATAAAAGTGAACAAATTTTATTTTGGTAATGCATTTAATGGTGAAAATTTATATTTTGTTTAGGTTTGAAACGAAGGTACCCGTAATGCGAATTGTATGTGCATTTATTTATTGAATACCATTCCAATTAGTTTTGATTTAGATTCATTGTTGTTCAGTTCAGTTGTTTATCAAGGGAGAAAGAAGAATAGAAAAAAACGGAATTTTTGTGTTTTATTAATTACCCTTTTTAAATTCGCAAATAAAAATGATCAGGGAGACACAGATACTAATGTTTCCGCACTCTCTAAAATCACTTTTACTACATGAAGTTTAATAATTGCAACGGTACAAATATCGTGTGAATTTTGTTATTTACAAACATATACTTTTGTATTTTTTTATTTAAGTGGACAAGAAATGCATTAAAACAAAAACAATATGTACAAATTGTAAGTCAGACATTAAAGTGCATTTGCAAATTATATGCAAATACAAGGATTAAATACTTGTGCAAATGGTCAATCCATAAATAATACATATATGTATGTTTCCGATTGTGGAACGCTGAAAAGCCATAACTTCGGGGATCCGAAGCACTAAGCCATCGCAACATTGGAATTTGTATACTAATATTTTCAATATTTTTATTTTGACATTTTATATAAACTTTATTCTCTACCAAATTGCTATATAAATTGGAAGAAACGTAGCATACGTGGCAGGTGAAGTTAAAATTAGATATTTCATATAAACTTTAAAATTAAACATTTTACCGCTAACTATATGGTATGCATGACCCCTCACTTGTTAATAAAAATCCAAAAACTTGGGAATATTAATCAGAAAAGCTTCAACACATTCGCGAGATTGTACAAATAACGACGAAATGTTGGTATCGGCTTTTTTTTTAATAAAGGGAGATGTGCAGTATGGTTTTTGTGTTTTCGGAATTGTGTATTTTAGGTGCCTTGCCAAAGCAAGTAAACATACATACATACATAAACGATAAGAATGCTTCAGGAAATATTTAAATTAAATAAGAAAATATGTAATTTCTTAAAATAGTCTTTTTCCTTTAAGTGTAAATATTTCTCCTTGTATTATTATTATTAAAACTAATTTGTAAATATTCGACACTCCAAATATATTTATTATATTATTTTTTAGTACAAAAATTTTTTTTTAGGAGTAGTCTATATTAAATAAGAACTTACATTTACCAATGTACATAACGAACCTACTTTGCGTTGCCGGGAGTAACCCGGTGATCATTTCAGAGATTATAATCAACATTGATATGAGAATATAAAAATAATTAAATTAAGTTGCATGAAATGTGAGAGAGAACGTAAGAAGAGAGGAGCACGAATTCAGCCATATTGTTTTGATTATGTTTGTATAAACGATGAAATCTCAGAATGAACTGAGAAGCTCTAGTTATTTATTAACGGTAGATCCATAATGCAACACATAAAATATATTCGAATGACTGGCAAGCTTATAAGGAAGTACCTAACAAATGGTTCAGCAAAAGGTTTCACCGTAATGTTTTTAGATCGATTAAACTTGTTTATCGGAAGAGACTATATGTATGTATAAGAAATAGTAAGAACTCACATATATTCATAATTTAATTGTAATTATTCATACATAAAACAAGTAAGAAAGCTACAGTCGAGTGTGCTCGTCTGTGATATACCCGCTACCCAGCTCAAATATACTAAAACATACCAAAAAGTAATTTTGATATTTTTTGGTATATTTGGTATATTTATGCATTCATATTCCTTCACATGCTAAATATCGCATAAAGTATAAAATATTATATATATTATAGTCTCTGAGATCTATGAGTTCATACAGACAGACATAAGGATAGACGGCAGGCAAGAATATATATATTTTATGGGGTCGGAAATGATTCCTTCTGCTTGTTACATACATTTCCTGAATTCACGAAGTTATAATACCTTTCCTTATGGGTAGCGAGTATAAAAATCGGTTGTTAGCAAAGAAAATTATTAACACTAACATCTGAAATGGCTACAACTGGTTAAAACACCAACAACATTTCATAAAAGCTTAACATTTGATTTTTTTTCAAGCCTCCTGTAAATTATGAGACAAATTAATGTCTATGACTAAGACAAAGTACGATATTAATATTTAATTTGATTTATTAAATAAAACCAATAATATAGAAAGTCATTTATACTTTAAATTAAAGTCAACAAAATTTGGAATCGTTATATAATTAAAAGTTACTAATTAGCGAATAATTTATATTATGTAATATTTTCGTAACTATGTAAGAAACATCTGAAAGCGATGCATCGAAACCTCAGCTTTGTTAACTGTATTTCCATTGTAATTTAAATCATTTATTTACCAAGTTGTTATTTAAAATATGTGTAAGTATTGTATTAGTGTTTTACAGAGTATTTGACATTGAATGCAAAATGTAAATAAATGCTATTAAATATAAAACAAGGGTTTTAATACTAAAAATGTTGTACAATTTTTAATGGAATTACTTGTCAATCTATTGATTTAAAACTGCAATGTAAAATATTTACATAAGTTTATAGCGGCAAAACTATTTTTAATGTATTTAATTTAGTTCAGTTGAGTATTTTAAACAAAATGGCTCTATATGAACATATACATATGTAAATACTTAAGCCTATATATTTCGGACAATAATAAATTAAGATATTAATCAGAAGTTAAAAAAATGCATTATAAAATTTATAAAAATATACAGTAACTGAAAAAATAAGATGAATCGAAAATTATTTCTAATGTGTACCTGTTATTGTAAGTTTGCATGACCATTTAGATGTTCCCTCAACAGTTGCGTGCTCAGCCTGTTCTAATGAATCTATGTGTGTATCTGGATCCACACCGAATGTCATCCTTGAATGAATTGAATTGATTTTCAGTTTTCAGATAGCAGTTACGCATGTATCGACTCTTCAATATTATATGTCAATCATAATATTACAAGATATAATATTTTCATCCGTTATTTGAGATTTGGCTGGCTAGGTTGGTTGGTTTCTCTGTGATTTACAATCAACAATCGTTTTATCAACATTAAATTGTTAATAAATACCGTATAATGAGCTCATTATAAATTGAGAGTAAATATGAGCAGTTTCTCTATCTATGATACCAATGTTCGCATCTGAATTATTATTATTACAATACGTTAAAAGTACTTTAAGTAAAAAAAAATCGCAGTCGAGAGCGATCGATTGTGAAATCACAGGACCCAAACGTACGTAGAGGAAATATTAATAGTGAACAAGGGAGTGAAGCTTAGAGTTACTTTAAAGTGCACTTTAAAGTGGCTTTAAAACAATATTAATTATTTAATTTAGACGATTGAAATACAATTATCAGAAATAATCTGGAATAATCAATAAATTCTTCAAAAATAATAGTAGTATAATGTTTTTTGATAATTTTCCCATGTTAATAATAGATTCTAGTATCGAAGTGTCATTACAAGAAGTTGATTAACTTTGAGCTATGAGATTTAGTTCAAGGCCAATGTCAACGTGATAATAAAACGTTCACATCAAAACGTTTATTATGAAAATTAGTCTAACATCTCACATTTGGGTGTACATTCATTCGGGTGTGTTGATATTGAACTGTATTTCTGATTTCATCTACCACTATGTTTGGATAAGTTCACAGTTTAACATGTTTTGATGCATTTACTGGATTAAGACCAGAACATGTTATACATATATAATTTTTTCGAAATTTATTTGTATAGTTGTGGAAATGGACTCAAAAATGCAAAGGCAAATAAAAAAAGCCGTTTTGTTTAATCAAAAAAACTTTTTCTTTATATGATACAAATATATCAACGCATTGTCAATCTTACTGTTGTTTTTTGTTATCAACGTACGTTTCCATAAATTTTTAAAAATATATTTTTAAGTAAATGCTAGCTCACAGTGAACTATATGTAAGTAATAACAACAGTCAGCAGAAAATTTGAATGCGGCTGTGCATTTGTACTGTATAGGCATATCATAAGCGGAATAAAAGGTATGCAAATTTACGTGTGAACTTCTAATCACGAAATTGTGTAAACGAAAAAAAAATATGTATATCTTTTCACACGGCGTAGAGAACACAATAGACTGGACGTTCAAATCACTTTAAAATGTTATCGAATAAAACATGTTATCAGCTTTAACAATAAACAAGTAAGAAAGCTACAGTCGAGTGTGCTCGACTGTGATATACCCGCTACCCAGCTCAAATATACTAAAATATACCAAAATGTATTTTGCAGCTGCCTATGGATTTTCCCATACAAAACTGTTTTCTGAAAAACTTCCAAGTTATTCATCCGATCGCGACCAAATTCTCGGGAATCATCAATACTGTTATTATCTTCATATGTACCAAAACTTTTTTATTTTAGGGGGCGGAAAGGGGCGTGGCAAAAACTAAAATAAACTTGATCTGCGTAGGACATACACCAATACTGGTACCAAGTTTGAAAACTCTAGCTCTTATAGTCTCTCAGATCTAGGTGTTAAAAAGACAGACGGACAGACGGACATGCCTATATCGACTCGGCTGGTGATCCTGACCAAGAATATATATACTTTATGGGGTCGGAAATGCTTCCTTCTGCCTGTTACATAACGGGTATACAAATATTTATGACTCAAAAATGGCAAAACCTATTATTCATTTTTTTATTTAAAGTCGCAATAAAACTTTAAAATTTGTTGTCCTTCCAATTAAGGCATTTTATAGGTTTTGTCAAAATAAATAAGACATCTTCGAACCAGCCTTACTAATTATTACTAAAAAATAGTCCACTTTATTAATAAAATTCAAATCAATATATGTTTTCCTCCCACTACAAATTCAACAATGCAAATTAAAGTTTAAATTAAAATGCAAGACAATCAAGAGATTAAAGAAAACAAATTAGTTACGCGATAGCCAAGCCCGAATTTCTTTGATTATTAGTCGTAAATAGTTGTCTGCATATTTACAAAATGACTCTGTGTGTATACGAATTTTCAGAACTCTAAGGATGCTTATCTGTATAAATGTACACATATGTAAATACAAACATTCACACATGCATACGTAAAATTAGTCTACAAATACAGCCGGCATTCACACACACGCACCTCCATATTTGCTCATATGTGAACATTAATTAGTGTTTTAAATACATACATATGTATATACGTTAAACCATAGCAAATACCCACAAACTCAAACAAAGAACATATACATATAATAAGGCAACACAAATCAATTGAAAATCACGATTTCACGATATCCATTCCAGTTTTTCCTTTTACATGGGCAAATTACTTATTAATGTGCAAACCTGTGATTGCTATTTTCGCCGACCATTTACTGGTCCCATCCAGGACGCTTTGCTTCACAGCTTTCATATGACCGGTGTGGCTTTTGTCTTCAATGCTGAATACGGCTCTAAATCCATATACGAGTATAGTATAATAGTATTATAGTAGTAAGTTATGCAAATGTTATATACCGAGATATCAATATCTAATAAATAATTATGTTATTATGGGACACTCTTATAATATCTAACAAATTGCCGTTTTATGTAAATGTAATAGGTAATCATATTTATAGTAATTGTGTGTAACATTAATCATAAATGAAATCATGTATCCTCACCAGCCAAACAGAATTGCTTTCAGTATAATGACACTACCTGATTAATTCGAAGATTTCGGGCTTTTCACGTTCTCGATGCTTCATACGTTCTTTCATCGCGGTAATTATTGAATTGGCCTTATCCTCGGCTCCATGCTTCGAACTTTTCTCAGCGGCACCTAAGTCGGAAAAAAGAAAATTAATTATAATTCAAATAAATTAAAGAAAATATTAAATAATTACTTACGCTGGAGACAATCAGCGTTTAATAGATCCTTGCACTTTTCGTGACATTTTACACCACATTCTGTACAGCGGACTCCTTGACGAGCGATACCCCAAAGTAGACCCTCACACTCGTAGCAATATGTCGGTGATGTAGCCGTCCAAAGAACAAAGTTATGTGGCGTTGTTGATGATATTGGGTAGATTAGGGCTTGTAGTGATTTTTTATATACGTGCATTTTCTGAATTAGCAATTGATACGAATATATATAAATTTTTGTCAGCGTTCTTCCTTATTTCTCTTACCAATTCTTCGTCATTGAGTGTGGCTCTTGGAACTGCGGATGTCAGTCCGGCGTTCCGTTTAGTAGCTGCCATTGTCTAGACGTAAATAAATACAAATGTTTAAACATGTATTTGTTTGGTAAATAATTTTATTATTTTACTTTATACATTCTAAGAAAATTCAACACGAGTTCTATAAATACTGTTGTAAACGGATTCTAATAAGAAAAATATATCAATGCAGGCAATATAGATCAACGCAAATGCAATAAAATTATTGTAGTATATAATTTTTCTGTGTTATGCTTTTATTAAATACATAAGAGCAATTAAAAAAATGGAGTTGCGTTAAATTGAAAATTTATATACAGTACTCATTAGTACATTGGGATTTCAAAAAGTACATCAAAAAGTATAAAATATACTATATTAGCTTCCACTGTCGATCAAAAGAAAGCATAAAAAGCTTTTTTTTTAATAACTTACAAGTTTTTCTTTCGATCGCAACCAAATTCAGGTCACCAATATTAGATTTATTCGAAACTTTAGCTTTAAAATTGCACTTGCTAATCGTTTTTTCCGATTTAAGGGGCGGAAAGTGGCGTGGCGAATACTAAAATACTATTTATTTGATACTAGAACATACATCAACACTGTTACCAAGAGTGATATCTCTAGTTCATATAGTCTCTGAGATCTGGGTGTTCATACCAACAGGCAGACAGACGGACTGAGATGCTTCCTGCTGCCTGTTACATACATTTCCTGGAGTCACAAAGTTAGAATACCGTTCTAAAAATGGCAAACTTAATTGCAGAATTAACTCATATCGAAAAAAATAGAAAATTACTTCCATATTTAAACAGTACATGATGTATAATGTGCTTAATTAAGTAGCACTCAGAAGGAAGCATCTCCGACCCCATTTACAATCATTTTGTTAATTAGAATAAATAGTCGAAATTAACACAGTCAGAACTAGAGAACCAAATGTGAAATATATTTGTGGAATATTTTAGCGATAAAAATATGTAGATTATACGCGCTTGTAGCTTTTTCCATTGCTTTCGTGAACTTCGATATTACTTTAACTGAATCATTAACGGATATGCTTAATTTAACACATTTACTAAAATTAGATGTAAGTTTTTAAAATTATAAGACAAAGCATGTATTTTGAATGAAAATACTCAAATGGTCCAACAAATGTGTGTGATTATTTTAAATGCTTAATTAACTTAAATTTAACAATTTGAATATGAAATAAAAAAAATAACTATCAGAATCAGAATTTTTTCACACTTTACTTTAACGAATAGTTAAGCATTTTATACTGCAATCATATTCTATACATGAATGCATAATAATGTACATAAACGCAAAGAATCCTCTAATATTAAATAAAAACATTTTCAGACATATAAGTGCATACATACTATACTTATTTAGTAAAGCATTGCAATTCGCCAATATGAAGTATTGTTCGTAAAAGATTGTTAATTTAATATTGATGTGCAATGTTAAAGGTAATATATCGAATGAAAAAATAAAAAAAAAGAAAAAATCTATAGCAGTTTATACCTTGAGCACCTGTGGTCCATTAAATCATTTTCGATGATACAAAAGAGAACAAATTTTTGGGTATCGTAAACAATTTTTTAGATTTATTGTATTTGTTAACATTTATATTTAAATTTATATATGTATATACGGATGAACTGGCAAAAATAATATTAGGTAAAGAATGGAATATAACCATGAAAAATACTTACCAGCTCAGACACGAGCGGAATAGATTTGCGCCTTGGTCGAATATCAGGCATACTGTCAATGTTGCTATAGAATGGATTATCACCTGGATGTCCATTGGCACGTAACCCAACATCGCCAGCGCCAGTACCATTCTATAAATAAATACATATATAATGAATTTAGTGTGAATTAAATTAATAAAAAGAAAATCAATTCTAAGATTTCATTTGAACTTTGTTGAGTTGTCTGTCGTCGAATTTCGGTCTCTTACAAGGCTAGAAGACTGAAAATATCACACATGATAGTTTGTATAATTCAATTGCGATTTAAAAACTAACTCTCTACCTTAAACCTGTAGTCTTAAATAAGTATTTAACATTTTGACATGCGATGTATGAAGTGGCCTAAGGGTAAAGACCAATTAGAGCATAATTAGGAGATTTTACTGTGGTAGTTCAATTGGTGACAATTTTCAAAGGCAACAACTAACATTACCGTTTTAATCAATTTTATATTTTTAAATTTTATTGAATACTTATAAAACTCTTGAACATTATAAGGGTTTTATTTTTTAGACTTTAGTGGACTTAAAAATTTAAGATGACATGAAACAATTTTATTAAAATAAGAGTAGTTATATAAGAATGCAACATAAGCTAATGTCAATAAACCATTAAACTGTAATCATACAATTAAACCTATATAAAGCGTAAAGCAAATTACCTTTTTATTATCTTTGGCCAACTCATCTTCTTTAATTTTTTCCTGAATATTTTTGTCTTCAATTTTACGCTCTTTCAAAGTTTTAAGTAATTTCCACTTACTACTGGCTAAATTTGACCCAGCAACATTACCCGCATTAGTCTGCTCTTGAACCCCTTCAATACTGGTAGTCGAATCACAACTGATTAATTTAATAGAAGTAGTGTTCGAAGTACCATTATTAATTTGCTCAGTATCATTCTGTATGCAGTCATTAACAGAAGCAGATTTCTGCTTATGTGGGTGCAGATCTGATTCAACATTTATGCAATTGTCTTGCTTATCTAATGTGATATCATTTGATAAGTCTAATACATTTTCTTCTATATGCAATATGTCAGAGTAAGTGTTATCAATCTCTTCATCTAAGTCAACATCGTCACTTAGATCTCCTGGTGTATCGGGTCCTGAAGTGGCACTAGATGAAGACGCGTGACTTCTGGTATCTCTATCACTTTTTAATTCGTTGCTGCAAATCAACTTGTGAGACTTAAAGATCTCTTGATCAGGTGAGCATGAGTAACTTGAATCGGATAAATTATCTCCTGCACTTGATTCGATCTCTAAATCTTCAACCAACACCATACAAATCTCCTTTCCTTTTTTATGTAATCTTTTTTTAAATATTTTCGGTTGCTTATCTATGATTGTGACCTCGTCATTTTGTACATGATTTGTAGCATATGAGAACTCCAGCATCTTCTGCTCTGCACTAAGCATCGGCATTTGAAATTCACTATTAACATCCTGCCAAGCGCTATGCATATCGCTGACTTTGGTCATTTTATCAGTTACTCGTAGTGTATGTTGCTTTTGCCGTTTTTCGAACTCTGATTCTGTGATCTCAGTAATATCTCTTGCGTGAATATCAGGCTGCAATTTAACTACACATTTCAGTTCAGTCAGCACTTGTGACATCTTTTCTTTAGCGCTTTCATCTGGAATTTCGCTATTACATTGTAGAGAAGCATCAGAGCTTACTAGCAGTTTGGGATAATAAATGCTATCACACTCTCCACTGCTAGTGGCCAATTCACCAATTTGCGAAAATATTACAGTATTATCAACAGTATGTTCATCGAAACTGAGTCCACCATCAAAAACATCTAAATCTGCAACTCCCACAGAAGTTTTGAAATTATCTTCAGCGTCAGCTCTACGCTCTAGTTCCTCAAGTTGCCTCAGCTCATAGCAAAAGTATTCGTCGTCTGTGTCGATGCTGTCCTCGGTGCTCTGACGACGTGACGATGACAGTGTACGACCAGAGTGTTGACTGCGATTGTCGTCATCGTCTCTGCAGCCATAGTTGAGACTGTTTGGAATGTCTAATGATTGCTGTTGCTGAGTAGCGCGGAATTTGTTTGTAATTATGGGACTTGATGTTGTAGTAGTTGTTGAAGTCTTATCTATAAAGGTCACTAGAAGCGGTGGTTGTGGTAATGCAATGGGTGTTTGCGTCTCACATTTAATTAGCGGATCCGCCCTTTTACCTAAAACTAATTCAGTGCAGCCCTCATTGGTATCATCTGATCGAAAAATATTTGGTATTTCTTTGACTTGCGACAAATAAGGGACTGTTACTTGATTTTCAGATAGTGTTTCTTCGATAAAAGACATTTCGTTAACCTCTTCTAATTTCTCTGGTTCTTGAATATTCCTAATGTCAATTCCATTTTCCATTATATCAACATCGTCTGGAAGCTGCATTAATATTTTCGATTTCAGATCGATATTACTATTTGATAGTCTTTGTAAGTCCCCAACAACTGCAAATAGATTTGTTTCCGCAGCACTATCGTCTTTAATATCATTTTGCTTCTGACAATTAACATCTGTATTTTCTGTAAAGCGGTTGCTAATTAGTCCTTTTTCTGAAATTTTTTCCTGATTCTGGACCCGATTTGTCTTTAATTTACTCGTCGCTGAGTCTCCATAGTCGGATTCTATTTCAGGATCTGAATGGCTCAGATTGTGTCGTTTATATGATTTTGCCTTCCGCACAAAACTGTTTATTTTGATCGACAACGTTTTTTTTTTATGTTTATTATCTTCTCTAAGTGAATCAGGATACGAACATTGATCTACGGTCTGATCACCTGTTATTATTGCACCTGTTGCACGCTGAATGATTCGCATTGGAAATTTTTGAATGCGTTTTGATAGCTGTGTATTCCTACGACCACAGCTTTGGTCACGGCTATTGGATATCATAAAAGTGTCCTTCGCTGAAAGATGTGATAAAGCTGGATCACAATCCATTTGGGAGTGGTCTGCCTCTCGATGTGTGCCATCATTGCCGGGAAGAGAATGAGACCGATTGTATCTAATCGAACGCTTTAATTTCAAGTTATCCTGCAGTAAGTGACTTAGTTTGTTCCATACCTTCGGTGATTTTATTGAGGATAACTGTAAGGTCTGCGTTTGATCATTAGCAAAGCTTTTGGATCCATATTCGACTGACCGTTCATGTGTTTGAGGTTGAATTATGAGTGATGTATCAGAAATGTTAATAGGTTTTGAAATATTTGGGGATCTGTGAATTGAGTTGTGAAAGAGATCATAATGTTTCAGGTCAAGATACTCCAAATTATTGCCGTTATTTCTGTTATTGTTGTCTATCCCAATTGATGATGGATAGTAAACAAGTCGATCTGTTAAGCTCGGACTACGTGCTTTTTCGATATCAATATCACTTTTTTGATTACACATTAGTCTTCTTGAATCCATTCTTGGGTTCTCTTCAAAAGCGGCAATAGGTTTCTCCATTTGGTTTAATATGTTGAACGTTGATAGACCTTGGCTTTGCATTTCATTCCTCAAAAGATCAGGTATACGGTTTGTTTCGGATTTGTAGCTCATTGTTTTGGTTGTCTTTGTTTTATTTTTATGGGGATTAGTGGATATCGAATCTCTTGATATAGTTAAGTGTTGGTTTTGATGATAATAATCCCATTCAAGCATTTCATCCGCTGTGCGACTGGATTCGCTGGAATCTGGGTTTGCATTAAAAATTGATTTATTTTCATATACCGAGCAAATTGGTATATTTTTCGAAAGCTCATGTATATAATTAAGATTCTCTTCAGAAAATATGTATTCATTGTCCTTCAAGATCTGTTGCGGTTCTTGTTGCTTACAAGTATCAATGTTTCCGGTATTGATAGCGTTAGCTCCACTGGTGATTAATTTAGTAGTTGATGCAGATTTGACTTTGCTCACAGCTGGCAAGTTTATCATCATCTGAATCATTTCTAATGAGTGGTCCTTGTATTTATTATGTGATACACTCCCAATACATATATTTCCCCCCATTACTGGGGAATTTGGCGACCATCCACTCATTGATGACAGCCCAGAGTCGGATTTGGCTTGTCGAGGTGAATAATTAATCGGTTGCTGAGGTTTCTCTTGCTGTTGTTTTAGTAAATTGCCTGAATGAATTTCTGCCAAAAAGGGATTTTCATTACTCATATTTATAATATCTTCAAATATATCTGTAGGAGCTGGTGGAGGTGGACTAGTTCCATTTGGTCCCAGTAGAATATCATCCAAGCTTGATGAAATTTTGTGCTTATCAGGATTTTGCAGATGCAGCAGGAATAACATACTATTATGACGGTCCAAACTTTTTTTTAATGAGCGAATATATTCATCTTGATTGTAAATATTGGTTGAAGTTAAAGTCATATTTTCGGAACAAACAGACTTCCTATGCTTAGGAGTATTCTCATTTTCTAGGGTTACATCTATCAAATTTGAATGGTTTGTTGCATTATAGTCAGTTTTCACTTGTTGAATATTTCTTTTGTGATTAATTTCGATCTCTTGAGTTTCTAGTAGCTTTAGTTGTTCATCCAAATCTGAGTTGTTTCGTAGTAAGTGGGCACTATAGTCGTTTAGATTTGTTTCAGATAATTCATTTAAATTATGAGTTTCTAATAAATTGCGTTTTGATTTTGTTTGTATTACAGAAGATGAAATGGTTTCAGAAGTTTCGTTTGATTTTTTTTTTAACGTTTCAAAGGAGTTTCCCACGAGTTTCTTCAGTGTATCAATGTTTTTAGTAAATTTCTTCATTACAAGATCAAATTTTTCCTCAACATCAATAATTTGAAGACGTTGAAGCTCTTCAGCCATAGTAATAGGATTTAATAATAAAAGCGTCAAATTTTTATCAACCTGATTGAGCTTCTCGAAAAAAATTTGTTCAGCTCGAATTGTTTGACGAAGTTTTAAAATTTGATGTCCAGCTAACGATTGTAGATCATTTATTTTATTAATTTCTCGTATCATCACGTCTGTCATATAATCTAAAATTGCAATATTTGTATCACCCAGACATCCACCTTCATTATGAGATGATGAAGAAAATTTCGGGGCACCAATAAAAGTTTGTGGTAAAAATGGCTCTTCGTCGTGAAGTAATGATTTGAGAGAGGACAAATGTTTATAACCAACATTGATATCAGTTTCAGATGTTATCTTAGATGTATCAATTGATGCTTGAGAAAGGACAGTCTTTAAGTTATTGATCATGTCCATTTCATTCTTATAATGTTTTTTTTTTCTGGACTTCCGGGACTCTTTACTTTTGTAGACGTTGCTCTCTAGAGTCGGGATTGAATTTAAAATTGTTGTGGATGTACCGGAGATGGACTTTGATACGTCTAGTAAACGATTTTTACCTACTCCAAGCATTTCCTCTTCATTTCCTTCATAAATCATCATTAGAGTGGATGCTAAGCGATTTCCGTGTAAACAAGGCGACATCATGTGTTGATCACTCGGTATTTTGGACTGTTGCACAAGCCGCTCCATGTTTGATATTTCCGATGATAAATTGTTTTCCCGATATGCCTCGTTTAGATTTTTGTAAAAGTTTTCATTCATTTCACATTTTTGCTGCTGTTCTGTTTTTGATATGCTATGTTGATTTATCGTTGTTCCACCAGTGTCTTCAATTGGTACTACTTCAATTCCACCTTGACCGGACTTAACTGTAGCTAACCGAAAAAACTTCACCTCTTCAATAAGTTCATCTAATTCATTAACATTAGGTGAAACTTTAGAAGATGCAATTTGGGGATTGTTCATTTCCTGTGCTGATAAATTACTGAGGTTATCTAAGTTAGTCTCAGTTGCAGATGCAGATGCCGATACAGAGGCAACTTGCTCGAGTACGCGCTGCCCGTTAAGGAATTCCTTTAATAGTTCTACGCGTGCATTGTTTGCCATTATTTGTTGCTGCTCATACATCATAAAATCAGAGTTCTTGGAGTATGGCTGTACCCTTTCTGCTGCATTTCCATGTTTTATACTAATTGGACTAGCAAATGAATATGACATCCATGGATCTACGCCCAGTTCCTGACAACCATCGAGGTTGATTCCCTGTGGACTCTGTATTTTGTTTTCATATGACTGGAACAAATCATCGTTCTCCCCAATTCGCTGTCTTGTATCGAAATTATCATCAGTCGCAGTCTCCGAAAACAATTCGTCTGTATAGTTGCTATGGGCATACCTACCGCTAGTGACATCCATTCCTAAGTCATTCAAAATGTTTATATCTTTTTCGCTCTTCTGTTGATTCAATTCAGAAAGTTGCATATTTCCAATTCCAATATCATTGACATTCATATGTGATTTCATGGGTAAAAAATTATGGGTAGCTGATAAAAAGTTACTGAGCGATGCTGTATCAACATCATCCAGGTCTAAGTCCAAATCAGTTTTTTGTTGGCTTTGCTTTCCAACTGCGACTAGACCCATCAGATTACCTACAACTGACTGTTGCTCTACCGAGATATTCTCCAATTTTTCTAACCTTGTCCATATTTTACCGTACTCAGTCGACAATAAATCAAGAGCACGCCAAGCAAATTTCAGCTCTGTCTCTAGCAGACTAATGCGCGTCGCTATCTTATCCATATAATCGGATATAATATAGTCCGAATGCTTTTGTGAGTTGTACAATTGACATAGCTGTTGCTCGCTTCGTATGGATGACATACTGCCATTAGCAGGCTTCGATCGCGACATTGACATTGTCAAGCAATCACTGACCAAATTTAATTGTGACTTATTTGTGCTTTTGTATAGACCGAAGGACATTGAGGGGTTTATACCCGTTGAAGAGGTTGAAGCCACTTCCGGCAACGGTAGTGAATGGAGTTCAAATGACTCATATTTTTGGCTTTGCTGCTGGAGTTGTTCCTTCAGTTGTTGTTTAATTTTAAGCTGGCTTTCAAGTGCATTGACTGCAGAACTGTAAGATTGCTGCTGATTTTGTTGTACGTGAAGGCGTGGATGTTGTTCGATAAAGTTGTTATCGTGCCCATTTATGGTGACAGTTGAAGACGAAGGCATCGTGATATGAGAAATTGTGCTATCGCTATCGTTGTGCCGATTTGTATAACTTTGCTCTTGTAGCATTATTGCAAAGATTCAGCCTTGTGCTTAGAGTTTGGCTATGAAGTAAATGGCTTGAATTGGTTTCGTGGTATTTTAGTGTTGAATTATGATGATTGCGGTACAATAGGCATCGTTACATATGATGGTATTTTGATCTAAATGTTTACAAGTTGACATATAAATCAATCTAATTTATCATAGTATGATTTTTATATACATACTCTTGCCACAGACGATTTCACACGTTAAATAAATTTTATATTTATGTTTATGTACATTTTATATTTTCACTTCAAATATTTCATTCCCAAAATCATTGCTTATAATACTTTTGTTATTCAAAATTAAAAAAAAAAAAAACGTAATATATTTTATTGTAAATATCGCAAATACTCGTCAACATCCAAAAATATGAGGAACAAATTATAATCGTTAATATTTTTGTTTAATTGAAATTACGTATTTGTTCTACGAATGCATTTACAATGCACTTCAAAACGGAATGTACAGTAAGCATAAATTAACATATTTGATTTAATTAATTTTTGTCACGATTTCGTAGTAAACTCATATGTACTATGCACAAGCAATACTGATTTTAGTAAAATCTTAATAAATTCGAAATTGTCTTTCCAAAATTTTTGAATTATTTGGTAATATGTCAAATAATGAATTATTAGTCAATACATAAACAAAAAAATCATTTAAAATTTAAATTATAAAAATGACTTGGTTTTATTTAATTTTATTTATAAAAATTCGTTTTGAGTAGCATAGCACAAATTGTGATGTGAATCGAGAAACATGGAAAAGTATACTACTTTTGATAGCCAAGTTCCTATACATATTCACGAGACATTCATGTTCTCTCGAAATTGCATCTGTGTATGACAATATATGTAGACATGTACATGTGCGTTTTAGAGAGATTCATTCCTTCAGAACTTTGAATTTGTAATAAACAGGGACAACTTTAGTGGATTGAAAGCTTTAGTATACCACACAAATTGAGGCAGTGAGACAGACCGAAACCAGCGAGTGAGAACTTAAGAGAATTGGTATTGTTACTGCGCATGCTAAATGATAGAGAGCGAAGAGCTGACCGTATAGTTGCGCAGGAGTTGCCTTATGTAGCTTCTAAAAGCTTTTAATAGCCAGACCAAGAGAGCAGTTAAGTTAGTTATATAGTATGTATAGACATCATGACACCACTATTAATGAACAGCCCAAATGGTGAATATAGCGGTCTATAATTATTTCATAAGATTTTTTGATCGCGCAATATGGGCAAAATTCAGAAATCCTAATTTATCTATATTTTTTACACTGTAACGTAAAGATTTTGTTATTTCACGCACATGAAAATACTTAATATTAACACATGCTTAACTTTTGACATTCAACGGTAAAATTAATTGGCATTAACAGATTTTATAATTATGTAATTATACCGACAATGAACTGAAAATTATTAAAAAGCTTATTTAATAAAATATAATTTGTATACCCGCTACCCATTGAGTTTTTGTGACTCCAGAAAATGTATGTAATGGGCAGAAGGAATCATCTCCGACCCCATAAAGTATATATATTCACCAGCCGAGTCGATACGATTTAATAGATTCAAAATGCAACTATTTTTGTAATTTAAAATTTTTGTAAAACTATCTGAGCAATAAAATCTTATCAAAAAATCTTTATATATAATTTAAATAACCACTTTTTTAATGGAAGCAGGATGAAGCTAAAAAATACAATTTGGTGAAAAATCTCAAAATCTTTCAAGAAGTTATTCAAGCAAGAAATATATATAAGAAAATACTGGAATTCTATACTTTTCAGGACTAAAATATTTCGGAATATCAATATGCCAAATATACTTAAAATACCGAATATATTTTTGAACCCTCTACTCATAGGGTAGAAGGGTATTATAGCTTTGTGACTCCTAGAAATGTAGCCATGTCCGTTTCTCTGTCTGTCGGTATGAACACCTAAATCTCAGAGACTATAAGGCTATAAGACTATATGGATACCATGGTACTAGTATTGGTGTTTGTCCTTCGAGGCTCAAGTTTGTTTTAGATTTTGGCCACGCACCATTCCGCCCGTCAGTCACCAAAATCAAAAAAATTGATTTGCAATCGTAATTTTGAAGTTAGAAACTCGAATTTTTTATATACAATGATGACTATAGTATTAATGAATTTGGTTGCGATCGGATGAAAAACTTGGTAGTTAGTCAATAAACAGTTTGGTATGGGAAAATCCAAACCCAATTCCCACTCAACAGAATGATATGAATAAAAAATGCAGAATTGAGAAAAAGGAAAACATGGCACGAGCCTTAATTTTAAGCGGATGGGTAAATAGAATTACAATAAATTAGATACAAATAAATTATATTTATTTAAATTGTAACTAGGTGGACTACAGGTAAGGTTTTTGAAGTGAGCAGTCTTACTAATCGAAAATACATGATAGAATATATAATAGCTAGAACATAATAATAACATGTTAGTCTAGACGGGACAGTAAAGTTTAGTTATTACAATAAGTCAATAGAAACTACATTACCGTAAATAGAGAAAAAAACAGTCCAAGTAAAATTTTATTAAAATTCTTTGATCATAGATATAGCTTTTTGACCAATTTTATTTAAGTTTAAATTTCTATATTTAAGTCAGTACAAATCAGAAAGCAACAGTCGACAGAGCCGGTCCACAGGTTGAATATACTAAAATATGCCAAAAATGTATTTGGTATTTTCGCTATATTAATATTTCAAAACGTTCGATAGATTCCATAGTGTATAAAATACACGGTCAAATTGTCAACCAGAAACAATTCACGGCAGATAGACTTTCCCATACCAAACTATTTCTTGAATAACTTTTTATCCTATCCTATAAATATACTAAAAAGTGTATTTGGCATTTTCGCTATATTAATATTTCAAAACGTTCAAAATATCTCATAGTGTATAAAATACACGGTCAAATTGTCGACCAGAAACAATACAATGATCGATTTTCCCATACCAAACTATTTCTTTTTATCCTATCGCAATAAAATTTTAACTGATAACAAATTTGGTATCTCTGGGTCTTATAGTCTCTGAGATCTAGGTGCTCAAACCAACAAACGGACTTGGATATCGATTCGCCTCTTGACCCTGAGCAAGACTATATTATGAAGTCGGATATGCTTCCTTCAGCTTGTTACATACATTTTCTATTGTTAAGAGGTGTATGTAAATATTTAGCAACAACAATTTTTTGCATATTTTTGTATATTAAAAATTCTTTACGGGTCGAGCACACTTAATTTTAGCTTTCTGACATTTTTTTATTTTTTTTAATGACAGAATTTTTTTACAATGTATAATTTGTGGAAACATACATGCTGAAGAATACTTCCTCGGTAGTGTTTAAGCAGGCAGCTAAGCTTACGAGTGCGGTCTGCTCCAGATGAAGGAGAAGCCACAATCATTGTTCTTGATATTATGACATTATGCCTTTAAATCGCTTATCAAATCGTATCTAAATGAAGTTTATACCACGATCAGTAAATGACTATTGGCCTAGCTTGTTGATTCAAACTGGTGCGCTTCGGAGCTATCAGTGGAAACTCCATATGCATATGTATTTATCCACATATGTATATGTAGATATATACCTAACGACATTGACGATGTAAGTGTGTCAGCTTATCAGAATAGTAATACTCATGTGTTTATATGCACACAAAACAAGTCAGAAAGCTACAGGTAGGCGACTATTTTTGGCTCTTAGAGAAACTTTTAGTGTTTAGTGTATCAGAATTATTATAATTTTACAATTGGTGCCTTTAAAAGCTATGTGGTAGGTTGTATGCAATTGCAGAATGCATATCCATCACAATATAATCGGGGGATTGGTATCATATTTGATCGGGTTATTAGGAGATATAGTTCAGTTGAAACAATGATTAACCGTAGATACCCTTTCAATTTATTATATTTAAAAACAACTTTTTGAAAAAAATGGTCTATAACATAAATAAAAAACAAGTAAGAAAGCTACAGTCGAGTGTGCTCGACTGTGATATACCCGCTACCCAGCTCAAATATACTAAAATATACCAAAAAGTATTAGACAATGTGGGAGTCCATAGTATATTTTATACTTTATGCGATATTTAGGATATGCTGGAATATGAATGTACAAATATACGGGGTAGCGGGTAACGGGTATATCACAGTCAAGCCCACTCGACTGACAATTTTAAGTTTGAGGAAGCGGTCAAAAATTGTATATAAACTTTATCTGCTCATGACATAAGCTGATTAAGATATGGAACAGCACGGCTGCCACATTTAATGGCCGTGTTAAAAAATTCTAACTAAAATCGAATTACAAGGCGGCATTTTATTTTCTTAGTAATACGATTATTCGTGAATCTGGCTATTTCGAGACAAAGTTCATCAGAAGAAGCTCCTATTTTATTTGTCATTTAGAATAGTTTTCGTATCTTTTGTATGTTATATATATTTGTTTTATGTTAAAGGAAAATCGAAGCAGAGAAATGGGTCGAATTTCTTAGTATATAAGTATGTATATAGATTACAATAAAACTTAATTAAAATGGTACTCACATTTAACTGCATAATTATTTTATTATAAGCCCAGTGCCATCTTTGTTTTGCAGTGATTTCTGGCTTTCTCAGTATTTTCATGTGACCGCTCACTACTTCTTCAGTTTCACCCCGAGTTAAAATCTTTTTACTTTGGGATTTGGTTCTTGGAGCCATCATATCAGTGAGTTTATCGTCGACGTCTACGTCTACGTCCTCGTTCAATTTGTGAGAAGTATGTGAGGCAACTCGACGACCATCGACAAAGTCAACCATAGAATCCCCTTCTTCAATAATAATGCTGTCCTGCTTTTTGATTTGATGGTGAAGCGTTGTTGACAATTGCGATGAACTGTTTGTAACTGGTATAATAGTATCCACGGCTAAAGGAGTTGGCTCAACGGTATTAGTTGTAGGTTTTGATATGGGATGCTGGTTAATACCATGACTAAACTTTCGTCCAATTATAATACCACCAACACTTCCGCTAGAGCTTTCATCTAAATAATTGCCACAGTCTTCGTCACTCGGATAGTTGTCCAAGAAGTCATCGTTATCATTCTGGTCATCGTCTTGTGTATGATTGTCAATGTAATCTAATGATGGATGTTTTTGGCTTTTATTTTTTTGCAGCTCTTGTAATTCTTGATGCTGGTGAAACTCTTGCTGTTGCAGTTCTTGATGCTCAAGATACTTGAATTCATCTTCTTCGTTAAAGAAGTCTTCTCGATAATCATAACTTGTGCTAACATGTTCATAATAATCGTTTGCTCCTCTACTGGACGGTGTCGTCAGCTGTGAATCCAAATAGTAATCATCCTGCTCACTATCGATGATGGAATAGCTCGACTTATGGGTCATCTCAGATTGTCGATTGCCGATCAAAAAATCATTAATGATATCTTCATCGTCGGACTCATCATCAAAGATTTCAGTTGGCTGTTGTTTAATCAGTAGTCCGGATTTACCATTTATGGTGGGCAGTTTTTTGCCGGTGGATCCCGCTGACGGCACCGTAGGTAACAATTTTTGTACTGCTGTTGCTACACTATGATTACCATCATCTGAATAGTAAATATGATCATTTCTAGTTACCACTGGCAGTGTTATATCATACCCCAGCACATTTGAAGTATTACTATTAACATAATCATCGCCAGTAGTCGAATATTGATTGGACAATGAATTCTCCCTAATCAAAAACTTATTATAATCCTGATATTCACTTGCATCATTTAATACGGACGTTGTGTTAGAGATTGAAGTGATTGAGGTCGTAATATTATTAGTACAGGATATTGTTGATAAATCTGTCATTGGAATTGATTTGTTATTTGATAATGTATTTGATGTCTTTTGGGCTACTGCTGAAGCCATCGAAGAGGCACTTTGATTAACCGCTTGAGTAGCAGACTGAACAGCTGCTGCCGCTTTACCAAAAATGCTTCCAAATACTCCTCCCCCACTACTGTTGTAAGATCCGCTTTTTTTATTATTAATATTTGTTGTCTTTGTGGATACTAAACTTTTCTCATTTTCAATTTTAGTTATGTTTTCGGCATTTCGACTTTGATTTAAAGTTATCATATCATTTAAGCCAATACTATTATTCGTTATTATTGCCATCCTAGTTGGATCATTACATTGCAAGTAATTATTGTCCTCATTATCCGTATTACTTGTTTGAATCGTCGAAATATCATAATTGACACATTCACTATCAATATCCTGTATTAAATGATCAGGGCTTATGAAATCATGGAAGGAAATATTATATTTATCCATACAAGTGTTTTCGATGTCTGGATTGGATTTGTTATAAGTTGTAGAAATTGTCAAAATGCCAGATCCGCTGTTATTGGGTTCATAGAGTGATCTGTTCAGATACTCAATGCTTGGGGAAGAGGGCGGTGTATACGCTCTTTGCTTTGAACAAAGTATATCGATCGAATTGCCAGTTATTGGCATTGAAGTATTTGGTGTAGTTGTTGTTGATGATACTTTTTCATCATTTTCTTGCCTGCTTGAGTTGGTAAGTAACCCACTAACACTCGGTACAAGTTTTGATGCCAAGCTGAAGTTAAAAGTCTTTTTGCTATTATTGTTAAAAGTGTTATGTTTAGTTGAATCCATTGTTGAATTAACACCACTAAGCACTCCACCCAATCCACCTTTGATGCCTTTTGAAAGGCCATCCAAAACACTTGGAGCAGTAAATGTGTCAGCTACTTTATTTATTGGAGATGGATGAATTGCATTCATATCGTAAAGTGGCTGCTGCAGAGGCTCATACTCGGAATTCACTTCAACATCAGAGATTTTATTTAATTTAACATCTTCTAGTATATTGTTTGATTTCGTATTAATTTTATTATTATTATTACTGCTTAGCAATTCAACCGTTGCTATACCTGTTTCGCTTTCAATTTTCGCGATAGTTGCCGATAGATCCACATTAAAACTATCGTAGAAATTATCATCGAAACCTGACGCGCAAGCTGGTGACTCAACTTCAGTGCTTTTTAATAAGAAATTAGTGGTCTGCGTGTGGTTATGAGACGTTTCATCAGCTAATCCCGATATTAACCCAAGGCATGAATTCGTTGAGGATGTGGAACATGGCAACGGTGAAGCTTCTATGATTTCTTGCACACTACTTAAATAACCCAGTTCGTGGGATTTTATTGCAGAATTTGCGTGTTCATTCTGTAATTCACCGGAAGACTTAACAATTATATTTGAAGCTGACACTAAAGTTACAGACGAACAGTCAGCATTTATTTGCGACATAACCGTTGGCATTGTTTTAGTATCAATAAATGATTTATTCGACTCAGAAATGTCGGCTTGATTTCTGCTATCATTGATACCTATGTCAAGAATGGGCGGAAGCTCTGGAAGTTCGAATTTTTTCATATAATCAATGTAGGATTGCTTTGATTCTGGAGATCCATTAATAATTGACTTTGACGGTGCAATTTCAGACGGTATCGAACCTGAAGCAAAAACACTTGTTGTGAACATGCTGTCAAAGTTATTAAGCAATGGAGTCGCGAGTTTCTTCGAAGAAATATTTTTTGATATTGTGTTATTACCCTGAAGAAAATTCAAATCTTCAGACACAATCGGTTCCTTATATAATAAATTCGAAAAACTGGATGAAGAATCACTTAATGGTGTTATAATCAATTCAGATTTTGAAGCCGTTGGACTTTGTTGGGGCGTTGATATAGATATATCGATAGTTGTATTTGGTGGTGTTGATAGTGATGTTTCTGCATCGTTAAATGAGCTGCCTGGCCACTTCACAATTGTATATGGTGTATGCGATTCTAGTGATGGCAGTGAGAACTTTGACGAACTAAGTAATACATCTCGATCGTAGCTATATGATGAGACGTGTGCACTAATTGTGGTTGGAGTTGGAGTAGGAATGTAATCATTTTCATGTTCAGTACTATATTGAATTGAATCTAATGTATAAGGCTTTAGATATTCAGATATGTCAAATGATGATAATGATGATACTGCCTGTGGTTCAGATACCTTTTCTATCAAATTGGTGACTTGTTGATCTATAATTGGAATCCCAAAAGTAGGAGAACTTGGGTTTAAATCTATATGTGCTTTTCGAGGAGTTGTTGATGCCAACACTGACAGGTTCTTGTCTGTGTCCTCTCTGTTTTCCAACAATTCAATTGAATTCAATAATTTAAAAGTTTGAAAATCTTTAGACAGATTTTCAGATCCTTCAAGAGTTGGGCTAGATATCTCGTATTGTTCATTGATGTTATTTCGTATATCTTGGTGTACATTAGTATCCTCGGCGCTATTTGAAGTTGAAATTATTAATGATCTTGATGTTGGGGTATTTTCAATACTTGGGTTTACCCGATGTAAATTTATGCCAGTACCTGTTGAAATTTGTGATCCATTTTCTGATGATGAAATTATTGCGTTATGTTGATCAAATGATCGATGATCGGAGATGAATGAATTTATAGAAATTGAGCTGTCATTTTCTGTTGTGTTATTTGTTTTTGTCATTGGCAACTTGGGTAACAGTTTTGGGCGATAATTTTTTATTTCAGACTGTGGCAAACTTAAGGCATCTTTGGATTCTGGTGGTGGAAATTGTAACGAAGCATCAGCAGCAAATGTAACGCTACAATTATTTAACAATGACTTATATTGCGGTGACGGGAGACGTTTCGGCAATTTCCTGGTTGTGGTCGCAGTCGTATAAGTCATTGTGGTATCCATTTTATCGACACTACATTTTCTAATGAAAAAACCATCTGCGATTGATGGAGTTGAACAGTAACCAATTTTACTGTTTACATCAACCAAAGGATAATTTTTAGTATTTGGCTGTGAACACTGCTGTTGCTGTTGTATTTGTACTGCCACTCTTGTTTCGCCAGATGCTATCACAGATGCCGTTGTCATTGCCATCATAAGCGAAATTTTGCGCTGCTGTTGAAGCTTATGCTGAACGGAGCCCATTGTTATTGGTGGTGTGTCACTATATGTTGATAAGTTATCCAAATGGCAGCCGTAGTCCGAGTAGTAATCATTATAATCAAGTGGCAACATCGAAGTGTAGGGTCGAGCATTTTGGCAGAACGATTCATCATTATTGCTGGTCCCTGCTGCTGTAGCTAAATCGGGTGTTGCCCCCCTCCAATGAGATGATGTTTCCCCGTGCCCCATAATTTGATTGCCAGAGATATCTGATACCATATCGTAGCTATCTTTAAAGAGCAGTTGTGAGGAGGAACATTGTTGTTGTTGATAATTTGGTAACATCCGCAATGGCCCCGCTGCTGGCAAACTTATAAAACTGCCAATTCGCTCATCAATTAAACCACCGTTCTGTACATATCCAGTATGTCCATTGATATTATATTGAGCGTTCTGAACATTCTGATACGCGACCGATTTAGGACACAATCGATACATCGAGTTCGAGTTATCTGCCATCAATGATGATGATGACTTTGTTACAGATTCTTTTGCGGGTGCAGCGGGCAAGCGGACGCCTCTTCTTGTATACGTACCTTCACCATTTCTTATAGACCCCTCACACGTTCCGTTATGTGCAAATGCGGGTAAAACTTTGGGTGTTGATGTAGTTGTGGTTGATTCATTGCCGTGTACATCATATAAGCAATCATATTCACAATCATAATCGATTGGAGCTACACGATTAGATATACTTGAATCCCACTGATCACCATGTGTATTTAACACTACTTCACTAGCATTGACATCTAGAGTTTCGGGATCCGCTATGTACAGATTTGAAAAATTCTGATTTGAACATTGACTGTCCAGAAGTTCGCCTTGTGTCCAATCCTCATCAGTGTAATCTTCTCCTGAAGCTGGGACTGTTGATACTGCCATCGCCATCCGATATTCATCATTTGTAAATGACTCCATGTTATGTATATTATTATCATAATTGTAAACGGTATTGTTAGTAATTGGTCGATCGACTGTGGATAAGGCATTGCTTTTATGTACATTTTGAAAATTCTCAATTTGTCCATAGTGCTGCAAGAAACGTAAATGAAACATGGATAGAGATTGTAAGATAATTAAATCAGTCTCATGATTAATGGAAATTATGGAAATATTTAGAAGATGAAAATCTATTTATACATATAAAGTTTACTCGGTGTCATCAGAAAATGTTTATAACAGGCAGAACTAATCATCTTCTACCCATAAAGTATATATATTATTGATCAGAATATACCATTTGGTATATTTTAGTATAGTTCAACTGAGTTGTGGGTATCTCACAGTCGAGCACAAGCGACGGCAGTTTTTATACCGGCTACCCATAGGGTAGAAGGGTATTATAGCTTTGTGACTTCAGGAAATGTATGTAACAGGCAGAAGGAAGCATTTCCGACCACGTAAAGTATATATATTCTTGGTCAGGGTCACCAGCCTAGTCGATATAGCCATGTCCGGCTGTCCGTCTGTCTGTATGAACACCTAGATCTCAGAGACTATAAGAGCTAGAGATTTCAAACTTGGTACCAGTATTGGTTTATGTCCTACGCAGATCAAGTTTATTTTAGATTTTTGCTACGCCCCTTTCCGCCCCCTAAAATCGAAAAAAACGATTTACTAGCGCAATTTTAAAGCTAGGGTTTTGGTACATATGAAGATAATAACAGTATTGATGATTTCCGAAAATTTGGTCGCGATCGGATGAAAAACTTGCAAGTTATTCAGAAAACAGTTTTGTATATATTTAGGATGTGATGGAATAAGAATGTACAAATATACCAAAAATACTTTTATTTAAGTCTTGAGCGCAACTACACTCTGTGAAGTCACACAATACGCTGTAATCGCAGTATTCATCTGACTTCGCTCCACATGTTGCAATTTGATTAGTGGAACAACGATTCACACAATTTTTAACTCGAAAGGCAAAAAACACATTTGAAGACGATGTTATTTTATGTGTTTTTTTCATTACGATTTCTCAAACAAAATTCAAAATTCAAACGTGAAGCTTATAGAATAATACAACATTAGGAATAAACTATAATTTGTCGGTTATATTTATAACCGAAATAACAAAAGTAAGGTCATTACATACCGTCATATTTTTTTTGATAGCTGCACTTTTATACGATGTTCGGTGTAATGGAGCCAGATATTTGATGCTTTTGTCGCATTGAAATCGCGAGATTTATCTTCTGGTTTTGCCTTTAGATTTTGCTTTTGACTAATTTCATGGAAAAGGAATGGCATCTTATCGCATACTCCTTATCATCAGAGTATTCTCTCTGTAAATAAAATTCATCTTATAAAAAATATTATAATTTTTATACCTGCTACGCATAGCGTAGAATTCTAACTTTTTGACTCCAGAAAATGTATGTAATAGGTAGAAGACAGCATCTTCGACCCGATAAAGGGTATATATTCTTGGTCAGCGTCACCAGCCGAGTCAATATAGCCATGTTCGTCTGTCCATCTGTCTATATGAACACCTAGATTTCAGCGTCTATAAGAGGTAGAGTCTCCAAACCGGGTACCATTATTGGTGTATGTCCTAAGCAGATCTAGTTTATTTTAGAGTTTTGCCGCGCAAATTTCCCGCCAGCTTAAATCAAATATATACGAAGATAATAACAAACTAGATGATTTCCGGGAATTTGGTCGGGATCGGATCAAAAACTTGGAAGTTATTCATGAAACAGTTTTGTATGGGAAATCCATGGACTTTTTCTGGTGAACAACGTGACCATGCAATATATATTTTATACTTTATGTGATATCCATCACATCCTAGATGGAATAAGAATGTACTTATATACCAAATATACCCAAAATAACAAAAATACTTTGTGGAATATTTTAGTATATTCAGGCTGAGTAGCGAGTATCTCACAGTCGAGCACACTCGACTGTAACTTTCTGACTTGATTTGTTCATGACATTTATATATTATTCCAAATAATACATTATACTTGACTGTTAATAACCGCGTACCAGTTTGAATATTAAAATAAATAAAAAAATTTAAATATTTAGCATGAAGAATATTTGGTAATTTTTATATTTGGTATATCTAAATTCCATTACGATAATAACAACAGAGTATACACGATTACATTGTCCACTAAAACAAGGGCAGTTCCTTTCAGTTATTTAGATTTTAGAGATTATGTCGATGAAGTTTGATTTAAATTTTATATTTTAGCCATGAATATACAAGTTAAGTAACGTCAACGACTAGCAGTTCGGTGACCGAAATACGACACTGGCCAAAATAGCTAGGTATCCAACTCCAAGAACAACAACGTTAACTGCGACAGCAACAACAAAAGTAACAAAAACTGAAAATAAAATAAGTAACAGTGACTGCTGCGTGAGAACTATACCCTATAACAATAGCTCTTCTAAAATTGCCTTTACAAATCATCTAAGTGGAGTTTCTTATAGCAAAGTGCTTATTAAGTCTGGAACTAACTACATTAACCACAAGCCTTTTTTTTTGTAACTCACAAATTTAATATTTGCTGTTATATAATAAACAGTTTCTTTTGGTTGACTTGTATATAGGCCCATGTTTATTTTTAACGTCAGCATTTAATACGACTAGCATTATACATTCAGTACCACAGTCCATTAGCTCGCCATTCCTTCATTTCAGAACCCCTAAACAAGAATCTAGTAATGTACAGTTAGACTTTGAAAATCACATTAGAATTCTTAGAGGTAGAGTTATTAGAAGTAGGTGCAGTTAAATAAACCCTCAGACAGTCATGGACCCAGAGCAGCTAAGGTCAACGAACTGTCGAGTCAGATGGCAACGGTTTACGTTAAACAACCAGAACTGCAGATATGTGCTAAAATAGAAATAAGAAACGACGTACGTTGTGACATTAGATGCCGTCAAATACCTGCAAGAATTCGCAGGATTTGAGCTTCCAGGCGATCATAAATCGCCTCAACTTCACATACAGTGACAAGCGTCCAATGCATGTTGCGAGTATTTATTTTAGGGCTCAAATGTAGTCTTACAAATGTTCTTTTTGCCGCAAAACCTAAAGACCTCCTTTCAGCTTTTGTCCTTGCACAAGAAACAAATCACGAAAGGATTACATTGCTTAAAGCCTAGAAAAAAAAGCCAACAGAGCGGAACAGAAGCTTCAAGATCAAAAATACAACTCGAAACTATCCCCAAATTTTAAGCAGCAACAGAGTAGCAGGCAAGGTGACCAGACACAAAACAAATCAAAAAACTAGGACGAACCTGTGCCAATGGACGTAGACCCGTCCTCGTCCATATTGCGACAACAAACGGCGTTTTCAAAGCCAAATTCCTCGGCTAAAAATTACACCCAATACTCGAAACGATCCGCTTCTCAGCGCACGTCTGGATAGGGTCATCAACAAAGAGTCGATCACATTGCTCTAAACACATCACAGGCACAAATGCATGCCCCTTACAATGAGGTAGCCACTGCATCAAAAATTTTTTAATCGACACGGGCGCTGCTAAGAGCTACATAAAGACTTTTCAGAAATTAAAAGCCATTACCCCTGTCAATAAGCCGTTCTCGAGTTATTCAATCAATGACTCTAACAAAGTCACAGAAAAATGTCTGTTACAAATCTTCGGCGTAACCGCCCCATTTTTTTTACTAAACAACCTTTTGACATTCAATAGCATTATGGGCTATAACCTTCTAGCTCAAGCTGGAGTCGATTTATGCTTAAGAAATAAACAGTTAAGGAGAAAGGGGAGCACAGATACTCTAAGCTATACCCGTACCGTATGAACGTAGCCGACTTTGTTGATATAGAGGTAAAAAACCTCCTTAAAGGCAAGATAATATAGAAGTCCAGATCACCGTATAATAACCCAATTTGGGTTGTTGACAATTAAGGTGTAGACGAGGCGGGTAATAAAAAACAAAAATATGGTAATAGATTTTAGGAAGCTAAACTCAAAAACCATTGCCGATAAGCATCCAATGCCAAACATATCAATGATATTGCCGAACCTCGGACAAGCGAAGTATTTCACGACACTACCCCTGAAGTCATATTACCACCAAATAACTCTGACGGAACGTGATCGCGAAAAGACCTCATTTTCTGTAAATGGAGGCAAATACGAGTTTTGTAGGCTTCCGTTCGGCTACGTCTACGTATATGAAGTCATAATTTTTTCAAAAAACGAAAATGATTATGTCTAACACGTTGAGGAGCTGAGTAAGCACTTGACTTGACTTAAACAACCTTTCGATGGCATTATAGGCTATAACCTTCTAGCTCAAGCTGCCACGCCCCTTTTCGCCCCCTAAAATCGAAAAAAAACTATTTACTAGCGCAATTTTAAAGATAGAGTCTCCAGTTTTCGTACATATGAAGATAATAGCAGTCTTGATGATTCCCGAGAATTTGGTCGCGATCGGATGAAAAACCTTGGAAGTTATTCAAAAAACAGGTTTGTATGGGAAAATCCATAGGCAGCTGCACGTGGAGTGTTTTTGGTGAACAATGTGAAATAAATACAAAATACAAAAAATACTTTTGGTATATTTTAGTATATTTAAGCTGGGTAGCGGGTATATCACAGCCGAGCACACTCGACTGTACCTTTCCTACTTATTTTATTTTTATTGCAAGAAACTCATGAGCTTGCTGTTCTCGGAATACAGAACCGCTCGCCGGCGTTTCGCACCAACAAGAGACACAAATTTAAATACAAACCATAGGTATATTTTAGCCCTATAATGGCAGTTCACACCATTATCAAGCGGTAATAATCATAAGAAGCAAAATAAGGGACCCGTCTGATGGTAGTACTGGCATCATTTGGCACCGTGCTGAATTTTGATGCGATTATAAATCGTCTTGATTTCACTTACAATGACAAGCGCCCAAAACACAGGAGCTAGGAACTTGAGGCAAGGGCGTTTGTTACTGGTTCCATACTATGATAAGGTAGATAAGAAGCTTACATGGAGGACCACGAAAGCTATGCCTTTGCGGCCAACTTTGCAAGGTGCCAAGAAGAAAGGGAAACTAGGCCAAATACGAAAACCGATGGTTGACAGTAAGAGAAATTGGCTCAACAATCAGAACCACAAAAAAAGTTGTTCTAAGAACTCTCACTTCAGCGCATGCCACAAAACCAATCCAAACAGAGGAGTGGTAGGCAAATCAATAACAACAATACCTGGAGGTTGACCCCTCTTTCCTTCAGGATATTACAACCCACCCAGACTCCCGCATTTTTAAACAGGAGGCCTGCCATATCATTGCGCGCAGATGATCAAAAAAATAATCGGAATTTGAACCATGTCACACAGGAGGCAGCACAATCGGCAGAATCTTATGCTAATATTGCATCGCATGCTCATATAAAAGACGACACCAATTCCGGTTATAATCAGACGAAGAGTAGGAGGGTCTGATATGCGATTTCTCATACATACTCGGGTGTCTAAAAATTTTATTCGAACAGTCACTCAAAAATGTTTTATATAAATATTCAACAATAATAGCGATAATGGTGTGACCCATTAATAATCTGGTATCTTGGGTACAGCTCAAGACAGTGATATCGACGATGATGATGATGACGATGTTGGAGATGGTGATGAAGAGGAGGGTGAGGAACCAGAGCAACACAAAGCCACCTCGCAGCTGGAGAACACGAGCAGTAATCAAGGTGTTGAAGCAGGTTCATCCTAACACACCTGCGTTAATGTTAACTTTACTAACGTTGATTACTTAGACGCCACGTTCCTTCCATTGAAAAACCACTCTTGAAAATGCTGCTGGAAGCTATTACAGAAGTTTCGTTAAGGTCTTTGCAGCAATAGCAAGACCTATTACCATAGGTCATACTAAAAGGAGAGAATGGAACAGTCAGTAAGCACAGGTATCCAGATTACAAAAAGCCATTCGAACTAACGACCGATGCTTCAGCCTTTGGGATAGGCGCAGTACTTTCCCAATTACAATGATCTACAGTACATGGAAGAACAGAGAAGTCAACGACACTACCTATACGGGGTCAAAGACATTAACATCTTCGCCGACCACCAACCATTAACTTTCGCACTATCGGAATCCAATCCGAATGCCAATTTCCTTGAGAACAATCGAAGATTTAAACCAAGCACAACTTCAACGCATGAACTTCTTCCCGAGAGCCAAAAGTAATATACTGTGACAACAAACCGGCGTTGAAATCACAAACAATATTGGGAATGCTAACCAATAACTTTGCCATTAGCGTCTCTAACGTGCAGGTGTAAGGCTTCATAGTGCCTTTTCAGAGCTCGCCAGGTGTCTAAAGATTGACAAGGACATAACTGACATCCTATTGGCAGCGACTTAATACAATAGGCAGCTGCACGTGGAGTGTTTTTGGTGAACAATGTGAAATAAATACAAAATACAAAAAATACTTTTGGTATATTTTAGTATATTTGAGCTGGGTAGCGGGTATATCACAGCCGAGCACACTCGACTGTACCTTTCCTACTTATTTTATTTTTAATGCAAGAAACTCATGAGCTTGCTGTTCTCGGAATACAGAACCGCTCGCCGGCGTTTCGCACCAACAAGAGACACAAATTTAAATACAAACCATAGGTATATTTTAGCCCTATAATGGCAGTTCACACCATTATCAAGCGGTAATAATCATAAGAAGCAAAATAAGGGACCCGTCTGATGGTAGTACTGGCATCATTTGGCACCGTGCTGAATTTTGATGCGATTATAAATCGTCTTGATTTCACTTACAATGACAAGCGCCCAAAACACAGGAGCTAGGAACTTGAGGCAAGGGCGTTTGTTACTGGTTCCATACTATGATAAGGTAGATAAGAAGCTTACATGGAGGACCACGAAAGCTATGCCTTTGCGGCCAACTTTGCAAGGTGCCAAGAAGAAAGGGAAACTAGGCCAAATACGAAAACCGATGGTTGACAGTAAGAGAAATTGGCTCAACAATCAGAACCACAAAAAAAGTTGTTCTAAGAACTCTCACTTCAGCGCATGCCACAAAACCAATCCAAACAGAGGAGTGGTAGGCAAATCAATAACAACAATACCTGGAGGTTGACCCCTCTTTCCTTCAGGATATTACAACCCACCCAGACTCCCGCATTTTTAAACAGGAGGCCTGCCATATCATTGCGCGCAGATGATCAAAAAAATAATCGGAATTTGAACCATGTCACACAGGAGGCAGCACAATCGGCAGAATCTTATGCTAATATTGCATCGCATGCTCATATAAAAGACGACACCAATTCCGGTTATAATCAGACGAAGAGTAGGAGGGTCTGATATGCGATTTCTCATACATACTCGGGTGTCTAAAAATTTTATTCGAACAGTCACTCAAAAATGTTTTATATAAATATTCAACAATAATAGCGATAATGGTGTGACCCATTAATAATCTGGTATCTTGGGTACAGCTCAAGACAGTGATATCGACGATGATGATGATGACGATGTTGGAGATGGTGATGAAGAGGAGGGTGAGGAACCAGAGCAACACAAAGCCACCTCGCAGCTGGAGAACACGAGCAGTAATCAAGGTGTTGAAGCAGGTTCATCCTAACACACCTGCGTTAATGTTAACTTTACTAACGTTGATTACTTAGACGCCACGTTCCTTCCATTGAAAAACCACTCTTGAAAATGCTGCTGGAAGCTATTACAGAAGTTTCGTTAAGGTCTTTGCAGCAATAGCAAGACCTATTACCATAGGTCATACTAAAAGGAGAGAATGGAACAGTCAGTAAGCACAGGTATCCAGATTACAAAAAGCCATTCGAACTAACGACCGATGCTTCAGCCTTTGGGATAGGCGCAGTACTTTCCCAATTACAATGATCTACAGTACATGGACGAACAGAGAAGTCAACGACACTACCTATACGGGGTCAAAGACATTAACATCTTCGCCGACCACCAACCATTAACTTTCGCACTATCGGAATCCAATCCGAATGCCAATTTCCTTGAGAACAATCGAAGATTTAAACCAAGCACAACTTCAACGCATGAACTTCTTCCCGAGAGCCAAAAGTAATATACTGTGACAACAAACCGGCGTTGAAATCACAAACAATATTGGGAATGCTAACCAATAACTTTGCCATTAGCGTCTCTAACGTGCAGGTGTAAGGCTTCATAGTGCCTTTTCAGAGCTCGCCAGGTGTCTAAAGATTGACAAGGACATAACTGACATCCTATTGGCAGCGACTTAATACAACAACTCAATCCACTTTGTCAAAAGGAGCAAATTCAAGACAAGATCAAGAACGCTCAAATCGCGCTCAGAAGCAAGGAGAATGCTTCCCGGCAAAACAGAGTCTTCGAGACCAGCAAGTGTTAGTGAAATCCACCCAGAGACTAGCAAACAAGCCAACCGTTGAGTTGGACCTAGGGACTGCTGCCCTCATAAGGGGAGGACGGTCCACAAGGACAACTTGAAATGAAGCTATCCTTAAGATAGCATTAGTCCTTTCATTACCTTTTTAGCCACTTGGCATAATTTTAATTCATATTGTTGGTGACTCCTTCGCAAACAGTAAAAAAAACTGTACTCTACAGGCTTGGTGTAATACTCGTCTTCTCCTTATCTTTGGCTTCGGCGCGCATCACCGATTACTCTCGTGCCAAATATATTCCCATCATTGATGGACAAGTCCAAGAATAAGACGAGTTTACCAATGTCAAACACTCGGAAAATCTTTCGGAATACGGTCAGTCTAATCGCCATGTTTTCACAATCCCAAAAGATCTTAAACGTGGATGCAGCGAATTATAAGGGACTTGTTAAAGGCGTTGGGCGACCACCATAGGGTAACCAGGAGTTTGGATTTGTTAGGTTCAATTTTAAAAGTGGTGGCGGAAACTCCCGACGCTACAGACCAAGAACAAACCAGATTCTCGGAGAGACAACTTAAAAATTCCAACAATAGGAAAACAAAAATCAACAACAAGATTTAAAATAAGATTAATCAATCATCTTTTACCGTCAATCAGATTCTCAAGGTAGCAATAAGTTCACAAATTTATACTGGTGACTTATGCAAATTTACTGGCTGAACTACTGAAATCGACTTGGATAGTGAAACCCACCAACACCCCTATAGGAGACCTTATGTCCGTTGAGTCTGTGAAAGTACTTCAATCAACTAACCTTATATTATAGCCTTATATTTTACCATTCAATTAACTAAAATTAAAACTGCATGGAAGAAGGTCACAATCTACCCGTTCATTCATGAAAATTTCGTATTCCGGATATCAGACACGTCATAACCGAATGCGAGGGTGTGACCCACAATGTTCAAGGTTGCTCATGTGCCAGAGAATTTCACGCGAGAGGCACAACGCACTACGCAATTCAACCAAGCAATCTGGAAGCAGTCACCGTGGTAGACGATGGAATTAACATAATGAATGACAACTCAGCAATGGTGCAAATAGACGAAGGTATCGATGTCCAAGTGCCACACCTCATCACTTGCGGAAAGGAAGAAACAAGTTCTAATCGTGCATATCTCGTTCGTCGTGGGAGTCGAGTTGAAAGGGGAGTAGCTAACAAGACTCAACGATCGACAGACTGTTGACCATGAAAACTACTCCAAGTTGAAAATGATGAATAAGTTTTGGCCAGAAAGTCATTGCATAGCCGACAAGCACGATATATTTGCGAAGCAGCTATAAAATGATTGCGAATTAATAATTTCGTGGCCATGAACATACGATTTAAATGCTTTAGTTTTTTTCTGGAATTATATTCGAATCGCACCGCACTATTAAGCATTACTCAATTTTTTTCTTGTTACGGCTAAAGCCTAACCTTGACTCACAGTAAAATATTACTTTACAATGTAGACGAAGAACACTTGACAAGCCGTTTATACCCAATTATTAAGTCGTTTTAGCTTAAACATGCGTGTGGAATTTATCGGGTTTTGAAACTATTAATCTATCAATTCGGAATGGAAGATACAATAAAACGTATCTTATCCATTCTATCGACTATGCGTATCTTGTAATTTTTGTAGTTCCGAAGCAATTTTATGAACAGAGAAGGTTTGTAGCGCAGCGGAATAACTTTTAATAAACTGGCTTAATATAATATAATCCGTACAAACGTGGTGGCATAGTAAACCTCACTCAACCCATAAACGAAAGTAGTTGATTGAGAACGTTTCGGTCCGGAGCCAACGTTGGAGTATACTTGGTAAAGGACAGAAATCGTTTAGGACGTAAAAAATAGTTTCATTTCATTATGAACAGTTGGACAAGCTGATCAAAGCGCTGTCTGCGATTGCTAACTCTCCTATTCATTTGACAAACCCAACTGTAATGGTAGAAGTAGTCAAGATAGAGATATTACGTGGAAGGGGTGAAACTAACATAAGAACATCAGAGAGCCCCTCTGCAAGCCCAAAAACCCCACACATATACATATATATTTACACATATACATATACATATACATATACATATACATATACATATACATATACATATACATATACATATACATATACATATACATATACATATACATATACATATACATATGCATATACATATACATATACATATATATATACATATAAATATACATATACATATACACATACATATATATACATATACATACATATACATATACATATACATATACATATACATATACATAAACATATACATACACATATACATATACATATACAAAAACATAACAAAACAAGCCAATTGAGTGTTCTCGGTTTGACTAAAATCACAAAACTCACAATAGCAATTCATCATAATACTACTACGGTAAAATTAAATAATGGTTATTTCCTTTCCGTGGGTATTACTTTCAAAGCTTTATCTCAGCCCTTCATCGACTATTTCAATTTGTTTCTACATTTGAATGCTTACAAATATATATTTTGAAATTAAATGTTACTTTATCAAACTTACAACTTGAACTTGAATGCTGCATATGAATGCGTATTTGGAGAAAGTGTTATTGTATTGAATTAACTATTCCTCACTCTAAATTTAACCATTTCCAAAAGAAATTCAATGTTCGATTTCTGCTTACGGGCACGATTCCGATGATAAAAGGTAATTTCGCATTGTATAATTTGTGATGTGTGAATATAAAACATTGGGCATGCGCAGTTCCTGTAACCATTATAACTTGTAATTACAGAGTTGCCAGATATTTACTTTTAAATTATTCTCAGATCACCTTGCTCTTGAATTCAATTTTCCTTTGACATATTTCACTGCTTTTACTAACAAATGTATTTAATTATATATATATATATATATATATATATATATATATATATATTATATATTGTTATGATATATTCCCAGTTTTACAAATATCTTATTCAAATTCATTTAAAAAAAAAATAAACAAATAAAGATAAAATAATTACAAAGTTTAATGAATTGATTTATTTCGAATTACTAAATGCTCGTCCAATTTTTTGTATTCGTTTGTGTTAAATATAACAACTTATTAATTTATTTTATTATAATATTTATTTTAGTGTAATGTTTCCATTTTACAATGAAACAACGATGTGTTTAAATAAATTGTCTTTTAACCAATTGACTTTTTTAATAGTCATATTTTGTGTCACTCTGAGTTGTGGCTAAACTAATAACAAATTTTTAATGACTGGTAGCAACTTGAACGGCTCCAGCACCAAAACGTTTTATAGTTGCTAGGCAGAGAGTAAAACCGAAGCCAAAGGGTGTCAAGACAAAATCTCTCACTTAAGAAAATGGATCATCGTTGAACGCTACGCCATATCGAAGGTTAATGAAATGAGTAAGTAGAATGGTAGCATAGCTTCAAAGTAAAATTAAACAAGTCAGAAAGCTAAACTCGAGTATGCTCGACTGTGAGATACCCGCTAGCCAGATCGAAAAAAATTTACCATACAATATTTTCGGTATATTTGGTATATTTTGTATATTGGTATTCCATCACGTCCTAAATATCGCATAAAGTTTAAGATATGTCATGCGCGGTCACATTGTCCACAAGAACATACAATGTTCCATACAAAAATGTTTTTTCATTGTATCGCAACCAATTATGTAGTTATCGTTATACATATATACCAAAGTTCGAGACTTTACATTGTTACTCAGCTTGAACATACTAAAATATTCCAAAAAGAATTTTTGCTAATTTCAGTAAATTTGGTATATTTCGTATATTGATATTTCATCACATCCTAAATATCGCAAAAAGTCCACTCTACACAACTGTTTCTTGAATAACTTCCAAGTCAAGCGATTGGTTAAATCGCGGCCAAATTCTCGGGAATCATCAAGATTGTTATTATTGTTGTGCCAAAACTCGAGACTCTATCTTTAAAATTGCGCTAGTAATCGTTCGATTTTAAGGGCGGAAAGGGGAGTGGAAAAAATCTAAAATAATCTGGCAATATTGATACCAAGTTTGGAATCTCTTGCTCTTATAGTCTCTGACGTTCATGGCTATATCGACTCGGCTGGAGACCCTGACCATGAATATATATACTTTATGGGGTCGCAGATGCTTCCTTCTGCCTGTTACATACATTTCCTGAAGTCACAAAGTTATAATAATTAGATTTTCTCCAAAACGTTTTTAAAGAAATTTTCTCCAAAACGTCTTTAAAGAAAAATGCTGAATTATTTGTATTATTAGATGTTATCTTTGGGTTAATTAATAAATTATTAAATAAATTAATTTATTAATAAATTAAAAAAAAAATAAATAAAAAAGGAAAGGTTTTTAAGTGCATAACTCTATTGTTTAATTTAGTTTTGTTGTATCATCTTGTTTATTATAAGTATCTACCACAATCTTAGTTCCGGATTGGTTCCATCTACTCGATGCATCTGTAAAATTAACTAGTGTAGGTCCGTTAAGATTTGTCTATATTATACCTTTCTAAGATATGTATGTGTCTACCAATAGGAAATGCGCAGTTTGGCTAGCAAAAACGTGGAAGAAAGTTATGGTCATTAATCGGCAACATTGGCTTTTTTGGATCACTTTGTATGGGGCTGAAAGTGACTTTGGTGAACGTTTCCCCAAATATCTCAAAAACAGCTCTAGCTATTTTTATGATACTTTGGAAATATATTTTCAAAGATATGCGCTATAATTATTGGCCGATTTGGGCAAGTCTTCAGTGAAAATCGGGTATAACTATTGCATTTAAATTCTCAAAGATAGTTTTAATAGAAAGTAAATTAAATTATCTATTAATTTTATTCATGATGGGCCAAAAAAAGCGAATAAGTGTAAAAATAAAAATTGTTTTACAAACGATAGTTTTGTATCGATATGTGACGCAAAAGTTGCAAAACTATATTGACGCACATTTGATTGCATCAAAATGATTATCGATTATACGCGACTATAATTTGAAAATCCTTTGTTTTGAACTTGCGGCGCTTTCGTTCCTATGAAAAATAAATGCCATTTAACATTTTTAATAGAGCAAATAGTTAGAATGTTGTCATCACAGCGATTTATTTATTTTTCACATATTTTTTACAAATTTTCAGTTGATAACTCAAAATATTTTGTAGAATTGAACATTAGTTTACCGTACAAAATGTGAGCACAAATACAAATAAAGTCGTACGACTTTCAGTCCATATAAAGAGAAAAACTACAGAGTTCCGAAATTAATACCCATCCCTAGCATATATCGACCCAAAGCAAATAGATAAAGGATAAATCGCTTGTTTTTTTCAATCGATATTTATATACATCTGACTACCTCTATAGTCAATGACAAACATTTTTGTGGGAAGATTGGCGCAAACTCGGAAATTCATTAAATTTCAGAAAATATCTTTTAAGTGCACAATATGATTATTACGGTAAAGACATTACAACAACAAACATTCACTATTGATTTTGACCCCGAAAAAACTGTAAGTTTAATTTTGTGTTTGCTAACATTTTTGCTTTTTAATATGCACACACTTACACCTTTTATATCACCTTTAGGTGTTGGAATTAAAAAGTAGGATTTTCAATGAACGCGGTGTAGAATACATTGTAGAAAAACAAAAACTTATTTATGCTGGTACGTACAACATAATATTGCATAGGTAGGTTAATATGCTTATAATTTATTAATTTTTGTATTAAGGCGTCATATTAACAGACGAGCGAACTATAAGTTCGTACAAAGTTGATGAGCGGAAATTCATAGTTGTAATGTTAACTCGCGATCTAAGTGGAAGCAACAGTGGCAACATAAACACAAGTTCTGTTGCGATTCAGCAACAGAAGCAGCTCATCAGCTCAAATAAAATTACAAATGAGACGACAAAATCGTTTAAGGCCGATGATGAAAATATGACAGTAGATAAAGGGAATGACTCTGTTGTAGAATCGGAAGCAAGGACTAACAAAAGAACACATAAGGAAGGAAACGCCGAAACACAACAAACATCGACGTCTCAAGATACTGACTCAGTAACTGCATATTCAAACATCGATTTAGTCGGCGATCTGGCTAACGCTACATTGCAAAACCAGGCCGAGTCCAATTTAACTATGGGTGAGGAATACAATAGTGCTGTTGCGTCCATTGTTGAAATGGGTTATGATCAAGAACAAGTTGAACGGGCAATGGCAGCCAGCTATAATAATCCCGAGAGGGCTGTGGAATATTTAATAACTGGTATTCCACTGGAGAATAACGACTTTAATACCAATGATAATGTTGAGAATGCTGAGGAGTCGTCGAGAGCATATAATTTACGTCGCGAATCTCTTAATGATCTACAACCACAATCAACATCTGGTAATGTATTACTTAATAATTAATGCGATTTATTTCATCATGTATCCTTTTAGATCCATTTGAGTTTTTGCGTAGTCAACCACAATTTTTACAAATGCGATCATTGATATACCAAAATCCACACCTTCTTCATGCCGTTCTGCAGCAGGTAAATTTTAACTTTGTTAAGCTTCACACTTATCGTTAAATATATTTAAGACTTTTTTTGGTTTTTATACCCGCTACCCATAGGGTAAAGGGATCTTATAACTTTTTGCCACCAGGAAATTTTTGCAACGCATACCGATCCCATAATATTCGTACTCAGTAACAACAGTCGAAGCGTTATTGACATGACCGCCTGTCCTTTTATTCGTAGAGAAAGCAAACTTAACGACTATATGTCATACGCAGCTAACGTTTATTTAAAAGACTTCAATTTTGATATACACAAATTTTGATACACAAAATTAAAACTTAATTGACACTATTGTTTAATACCAAAATTGCCATACTTTACCGCGCTCTATTTTCTACAAACATATTAATATTTATATTCAAATAAATGTAACGGAATCTGCGTTACCGGAGAATAAGTGTTGGCTTTATATCGCTTCGTTATTAATTGATTTAATTCTAATATATCGAAATTTTTCGGAATCGAATGTTGTGTGTAAATAATACAAAGGTTTCAGAAATTTTGTATGTATTGAAAATACATACTAGATCTATTGACTCCCTCGCTTATTAAAATATATACATTTAATGTTGACCCTAGTTACAATAGCCTAGGTTTGGAATAGCTGATATAAATCCATTTTTGGAAACTTTTTTTTTAAGGGAGAGACTAGTTAGCCTAAAATGTGTTATTAACTGTGGCTGACTAATAGTGTTTATAGATGCAGTAAGTTGGATTAAATTCGACAAATTATATTCTTACTTTTTAGATTGGCCAAACAAATCCAGCACTTTTGCAACTTATTTCGGAAAATCAAGATGCTTTTTTACATATGCTTAATCAACCGCTTGATGGTGAAATAGGCGAAAATGCCCAAAGAATTGGTCTTGCCCAGGCGCAAAGGAATCCGAGAAATCAAACAGAAAACTTGGCATCGGAAATTCTACAGGGGTCTGCAGGGGATGGCAGCCAAAGATCTATTGCTGGAGCAGAGAACGCATTGGAAGATAGGCCTAGTACAGTGGCTACTGAATATAATTTGCAACGGTCAGAGAGTTTGGCAACGATTCGCCTGACACCACAAGATCAAGACGCCATAGAACGGGTATGGTGACTATTGATCTGAACTTTACTTATTACAACATTATTTGATTTTTAGCTAAAAGCTCTTGGATTTCCGGAAGCTCTTGTTCTCCAAGCTTATTTTGCATGTGAGAAAAATGAACAATTAGCCGCAAATTTCCTACTTTCGTCGTCTTTCGACGATTAAAAAATCAGTCAAATGCTGGCATGTTGCATAATATGTGTATGTATACCCATATAAAACGAAATTATACGAATAAAAAAAGAGAATTGATTATATTAATTTTTTTTAATTTTAAAATTTTTTGTACACTTTTAGTTAAAAATATTGACTTCCTCGTAAATTAGTTCTGTTTTTTAATACAAAAGTCTTAAAACTCAGGCCAGTATGTACTTAATATAAAATGCTGCTGATGTTGAATAAATTAAGAAATAAATAAGTAAATGTGAATTTTTAGTTTTGGGCTGTGAAACATCGTTTTTTCAGATAAAAGTAAGGTAAATACTACTGTTTATTTTGTACGCATAGTTCTAACCAAATCAAAAGTAGTCACAACGCCACAAATATTGACGCTGTTTAAAAAAATTTAATTTTTCTCGGTATTCATGGACAAAATCTAAATTTAAACATAAAATAATGGGCGTGTTATCTAGATTGAATGCTTTTAAATTGATAACTTTCTATATAATCGACCATTTTGGACGATCGCTTATGATTTGCATAGAATTTGGGTATGAGGAAAGATGTTCAACAACCTTTTTTCCTATAAGGACCAATGCGGTCACCTACGTTTAGCTTTTGGACAATGTTCTATTTTTTTTTGACTATTGACTATTCAACACGATATTGCTCCAATCTACACGGCCCATAAGAAACAGCCTTTTTTTGCTTAGGGACATACCATCTGTGGGGAATATTTAAAAAAAAAAATATGTATAGGACGACAATTTAAGATCATAGCTTACCTTAAGTATTATTCAAGGACAAAGATTTGAATTCAGTAATTGAATTTAAAGGTTTGTTACCCTGGCGTGGGGTCATTGTCGACTTCCAAATGCCAATTGTATACTCCTTTGTAAGCTTCTCAAAAAAAATAATTAAATATAGTTTGACTGGTTATTTTAAGTAATATGTTCATATTATGATTTGGTGTTGGTGTTGGTGCCCATGGATTTTACCATACAAAACCATACCAAGTTTGGTATCCCTAGGTCATATAGTCTCTGAGATGTATGTATTCATACAGACAGACATGGTTACATCGACTCGCCTACTGGCCCTGAGAGTCTATGCACTTTATAAGATCGGGGATGCTTCCTTCTGTAGCCTTGTTGTAAAAACTCTAAAATAAATGAATTGTCAAATCCAAAAAAAAAAAATATTGTTGGTGACATTCCACAAACAAATCAAGAATTAAAGTTTTTTTAATTAACAAAATTAAAAAGTCAGCATAATTGAAAGAAAAAAATTATACGATGTTTTCAAAATTTGAGAAAAAACCGACGAAATATAAAAAATCAAAAACAGTAACAACAATAACAATAAAATGGTGTTAATTCCGTACAATTTCAAGAATTGAAAATTTTATTAATTCGAAACATTAAAAATATGGATAATAAGTATATTGATTTTCTATCATCACTAACCATAGAATACATTCTATGATTAGTGCTATCACGGACTAAATATCCCATAAAGCATACCACGTGCAGTTAGCTGCCTATAGATTTTCCCATACAAAACCGTTTCATAAATAACTTTCAAGTTTTCCATCCAACCAAATTCTCGGGGATAACCAAAACTGTAATTATGGTTTATTCCAAAATTGGAGTCTTCAGCTTCAAAAGTGTGCTTAAAATTTGTCATTTTCGATTTTTGGGGTGGAAATCTCTAAAATAAACTTGATCTGCATATGACATATACCAATTCTGATTCCTAGTTTGGTATCCTAGCTCTATAGTCTCTGAAATCTAGGTGTAAAGACAGACAGACGGATATGGCCATGTCGACTCGGCTGGTGACCCTGACCAAAAATATATTTACTTTTTTGGGGTCGGAGATGCTTCCTTCTACCTGTTACATACATTTTTTGGAGTCACAAAGTTATAATAACCTTCTACCTTATGGGTAGTGGTTCAACATTTTTCAAATTCCAAAACAACTTAAAAATGTTGAAATTTCGCAAAAATTTAAGTATTACATTTTTTTTTAAATTCAAAAATCGACAAAAATGTTTTTAAAAAATATACATAAAAAAAGAATAAAATAGACAAAACTCAAAATAAAACAAGTCAGAAAGCTACAGTCGAGAGTGCTCGACTGTGATATACCCGCTACCCAGCTCAAATATACTAAGATATACCAAAAAGTATTTTTGGTATTTTTGGTATATTTGGTATATTTCTGCATTCATAGTCCATCGCATCCTAAATATCGCAAAAAGTATAATATATTTTATACTTGCTCAGTCACATTGTCCACCAAAAACTAGCTACGTGCATTTGCCTATGGATTTTCGCATACAAAATGTTTCTTGAATTTTTGGTATTATTATTTTTGCTATATTTGGTATATTTGTACTTTCATATTCCATAACATCCTAAATATCGCATAAAGTATAATATATTTTATACTTTCGCAGTCACATTGCCGACCAAAAACAAGCCACGTGCAGCTGCGTATAAATTTTTCCATACAAAACTGTTTTTTGAATAACTTCCAAGTTTTTCATCGAATCCCGACCAAATTCTCGGGAATCATCGAGACTGTCATTATCTTTGTATGTCCCACTCGAGACTCTATCTTTAAAATTGTGCTAGTAAATCGTTTTTCGATTTTAGGGGGCGGAAAGGGGCGTCGCAAAAATCTAAAATAAACTTGATCTGCGTAGGACATGGCTATATCGACTCGGCTGGTGACCCTGACCAAGAATATTTATATGTCGGATGGCACGATTGTAGTGCAGGAGATCTTGGTAAATCTTCCTCTTCCATGTTATGTTGCGTTGAGCTGCGCACAGCAAGTCGCCTGTGTGTTGTTCACTGCAAGTCGCCTGGTGTTGTTCACTCCCACGTGTTCAGTAATTGACTACAAGCCGTCGCAATCACTTTCCAATTCGTCATTCTGCACACCTATTTCACCATTTAGCATAACTATTTCATCATGCGTCTACTTCACGCTAATTAGCTGAACCACACCAGGGGCCATGCTCAAAAGAGCTGTACTCTAATGAAGCTCACTCAATTTAACAGGACGTCTACATACATCTTTACTTAACATCAGGCTCTCAACATAATTTCGGTTACATTTAAAGTTAACATAATCAGTTTTCTGACTCTACGACACCGCCTTCTTGACATTCGCGCTTCCTTGCGTGACGTAATACATCTAAACACAACAGCAATTTTCATTAATTATTTTCTTATTTTATTTTTTTTTTTGTCTTTTGTGTCCTAACCCAACACTTCATTACATTTCACTACATTTAATCTCATTCATAACAAACAAGTATTATTCCTTATTCAATCATAGAAACTCAAATTAAATTACTCTTCATTTAAACATAGAAATTGAAATTAAATTAAAATCACAAAATGGTTTGGTTCATTGAATTTAATTGGCGTCCCTTGCCTTGCTTAAATTTATCCACTTTTTTTTTTTTTTTTTTTTTTTACTTTCCACGTCACTCTTCATTTCCTTTTCATTCCCTTCCCGTATCATAACTCTTACTCGATATCTCTTCATCAATTTATACTCTCAGGCTCTTCCTGTACACCTTGCAATGCTCACACGCACCTCATGCGTCATGGTCCCTCTGGACCCAAATAGCCCCCGCCATGCAACTACTGCGCAGATAGCTACATGGTGCGGCTGTAGCCTTATAAATGATTCAATTTGAGTCCATGGTACCTACGAGTGCCTCAGTCGGCAATCTCTCGCATTGATCTACATCAGCCTCATCAGGCATCGCACGTAGCTGTTCGTGGGAATACTTATACGCTCGTTTACTTGACAGAGATCTCAAAACATATCAGTCACTATCAAGGTTTTCTATAATGACAAAGGGTCCTTTATATTTTGGATCCAGCTTTGCTTGGTGCCGTTCTTCATATTTGAGCAGGACATGGTCGCCAACTTTATAACTTACAATCTTAGTTTTGCTTTTGTCAAATCGCTGCTTAAACTCAGCATTTCTTTCTATTCTATTATTCTTCAGAGCTCTTGTTCTAGTGCATTCAATATCAATCTCTTCCTCCTCTACCAATGGCATCATGCCCATTGGTCTAGCCTCTTTGCCAATTAATATTTCTAACGGACTAACTTTGGTTACTGTATTGGCCGTGCAATTCATAGCCAACTACACTTCCTTTAAAGCTTCTTGCCAAGACCGCTCACTCGTTTCTATCGCTGTCAACATTGCCTTCATGGTACTCATGATACGCTCTACCTGACCATTCGCGCGGCTAGCTCCTGTTGCTATTAGATGTAAATCGATCTTTAGTGATGGGAAAAATTGCTATGCAATTTTCAACAAACCTTTGTACGTATTTGGACATATTGGGGAGCGTATATGTTTCATCTAACGTTTTCTCCCAGCCTAAGTGCATTTTGGCCTCATGTACGTGGTTGATCACCGACGATCTAAATGCTCGCGGTATCACCGGAAGACATCGGTTTCTTCCATTTCTTTGTATCTTCCTATACAACATGCCTGATCGCAATTAATACGTTTTCGCTTCTTCATGATTCAATTCGTTATTTTGGGATTTTGTCATTAAGTCCGAAATTTCCGAATCTCGATGCTGCTCTCCAAGTAGCCAGTTATCCGTAATATCTGCTAATTCTACGCGCACTTTAGTTGCTTTAGTGGCATTAGAAGGCTTATCAACCGGTAGTGGATCCCGCGAAAGAAAATCAACATGAGCCATACTATTTCCCTTCCTATAGTCAACCTCAAACTCAAACGACTGTAAATATGCCCACCAACGATGGACCCTCGGCGTCAAATCCTTTTTGTGTCGACTAGCTTTAAGTGAGTTGCAGTCTGTATATACCACAAATGGACGGCCATGTAGTTCCCGTGGTGCACTTGCTAAAATATTCAATGACTCTTGGCTTTCCATTGATTTTTTGCATCAATATGGCACCATAGCCATCTGAACTAGCGTCAGTGTGAAGTTCAACTGGTAACTGAGGATCATAGATGATGAGAACCGATTCACCAAATGTACCGAAATCATTTCTTGACGCCCCTGTTCATGCTTATCGAGCCATTCAAACGTGCTATTTTTTTGATGTTAGCAAGTAGAATGGTTTCATTAAATCAGAAAATCGAGGTACGAATTGTCGAAAGTAAGAAGACAAGCCAATAAATTGCCTCAGTTTCGAAACCGTCTGTGGTGGTGGCAATGCAGCCAATGCCTGAATTTTTCGTGAATTTGGTCTTATTTCACCATTTTTAATTTTATAGCCCAAATACTCAACACTTGACTATAGAAAAGAGCACTTGCTGATATTGTAAGAAAACCCAGCACTGGACAGTTTTTGCAACACCTCCTTAAGTCTTATGAAAGCCTCCTCTTTTGTACTAGCGACAACAAAAACATCGTCAATGTAGACAATGGCATACGAACATGCCAGTTCACCCAAGGTTCGCATTATGGCTTGCTGCAACACTGATGATGCGTTCCTTAAGCCAAAAGGCATCTATCGAGTCAGGATGTATTGGTATTTGATAAAAACCACTCGCCATGTCAAGACTTGAGAAATACTTGCCACCGCATAGTCTATCAATTTGATCCGATATTAGGGGCAACGGGTATTTATCTGCGACGGTATTAGCATTCAATTCTCGATAATCGATACACAAGCGATCACTACCATCCTTCTTTTTCACTAATACCATCGGACTTGCAAAAGGGGAACAGCTTGGAAGTATGATTTCGGATGCTAAGAGTTCCTGTATTTCGCCCCTTACTAATAATTTTTCTTCAATGCTCAATCTATATGGTCGTCTCATTACCGTTTTATTGGCATCAACTAAACGGATTTCTAATTCACCCGTGGTAACCCGACGATTAGGTATACCCTTTATAAACGCTGGTGCATGCGACTTTAATATTTCTGCTAGTTCAGCTCGGTCGGACTGACTTAAATTCACAATTCCATTCACAGTATCCATAAGATTCAACTCAACAAATGTTTGACAATGTATTGACGGTGTAGATCCTATGTAAAACAAACTTAGTGGCGTCTATAGTTACGCCAAAGCCCTGCCACACAATTTCAATTAGCACATCAAGTTTTAAATGTTTGTCCATCACAACGTGAAACAAATTTTCAATAGAAAACTCACATATCTTTACAGTGGAAAGAATTTGAATTGTGCACATCACAGAACCTTCACCTATGCCACTTATGTGCACACTGTTATTTATTCTTTTGCCCATGAACTTATCAGCTAACTTTTCTTTTTAAAATATGGAACGGGCTCACCCTGTTGGTACAAGATCCTCTTAGGATCCACAATGGTGCACACATCCACTCGCTTCTTATACGTGTTGCCCTTGGTTGACGATGAAGTAGCCGTACATTTGGTTGAAATTTGGCCCAGCTGGCCACACTTGAAGCAGGTTACGGCTGACATGTCCCTCTTTAATATGGAGTTGCTGTGAGTCGAGTTGCTTTTTGGGTCACTTACGCCTCCAGATTTTCTGCTTCGGCATTTTGCCACAAAAGTGACACTTCCCTTGCTACGACTATCTCTGCTTCTTCCTCTCTGGTCCGGTAGCATCGTCTGGTGTATTGTATTCACTGCGCTTTCCAAAGGCATAGCCGCGTAATTGTTGCTCCAGTTCACTTCGAGTTTTAGTATTCGTTGTGAATGATAAGTGCCGCAGTCGTTTGTCGACTTGTGCAGTATGCGCCAACACGACCGATAACGCAATTTCTTCGTTCCTCATTTTGTTCTACTTCGATAATAGCACCGTGACTTGTATACTGGCATACACGGATACACACTCGCTAGTCTTTGGTCCAATGCTAAACATATTCAGCAAACTGGCGGCTGACGTCTCCGCAACTTCATACCGCTGAGCGAACAATTCACGGAATTCTGGCCACTTTATACCGCTGTAGCAGATCTGAGATAGCCATTGAGACGCTCCTCCTTCCAATGAGTTACTCAGCGCCATAACGAGAGTGCTTCCTTCCAGCATGTTCTCCATCATAATTATGTCCACAGTTTTGCACCAAGCAGCTGCATCTGCATTCGCAGTATCAGGGCAAAACTTTGGCAGCGTCACTTTATTGCTGGGTTGCGTCAGTGTTTTGGGAGCCTGCTTGGATTTGAGTAAATCCATGGAATTTTAGTTTTGTGCTTCCAATAAGGCACGCCACTGATCATTCGTTAAGCTTTGTGGCGAAACCGATCCCACTTCTGATCTACCTCTTCCATGTTATGTTGCGTTGAGCTGCGCACATCGAGTCACCTGTGTGTTGTTCACTGCCGCGTCTTTAGTAATTGACTGCAAGCCGTCGCAATCACTTTCCATTTCGTCATTCTGCACATCTATTTCACCATTTGGCATAACTATTTCATCATGCGTCTACTTCACGCTAATTAGCTGAAACACACCAGGTGATATGATCAAAATAGCTGTACTCTAATGAAGCTCACTCAATTTAACAGGACGTTTACATACATCTTTACTTAACATCAGGCTCTCAACATAATTTCGGTTACATTTAAAGTTAACATAATCAGTTTTCTGACTCTATGACATATACTTTATGGGGTCGGAAATGCTTCCTTCTGCCTGTTACATACATTTCCTGAAGTCACAAAGCTTTTGGTGCATATAAAGATAAAGATAGTCTCGATGATTCCCGGGAATTTGGTCGCGATCGGATAAAAATCTTGGAAATTATTCAAGAAACAGTTTTGTATAGGAAAATCCATAGGCAGCTTCACGTGGTTTACTTCTGGTGGGCAATGTTACCGTGCTTGGTATATTTTATACTTTATGCGATATTTAGGATGTGATGGAATATGAATGTACAAATATACCTAATATACCAAAAATACCAAAAATGCTTTTTGCTATATTTTAGTATATTTGAGCTGGAAGCGGGTATATCACAGTCGAGCACACTCGACTGTAGCTTTCTTACTTGTTTTACTTTAGGAGACGGAAACGTGCGTGGCAAAAATCTAAAACAATCTAGATCTGGTAGGACAAACTCCAATACTGGTACCAAGTTTCGTATCTCTAGTTCTTATAGCCTCTGAGAGATAGGTGTTAATACAGACAGACAGATGGACATAGCTATATCGACTCGACTGATGACCTTAACTAAGAATATATATACTTTTTGGGGTCGGAGATGCATTCTTTTACTTGTTACATAGATTTCCTAAAGTCTAAGCAAGAATATATATTTTTAGAGATCGGATGATGCTTCATTTTAACTGTTAAACTAAAATCGACTTAATATACGAAAAAAACCTAATTTTCGATTGCAAAATTGTTTTCATTAAGAAAATTAAATAAATGACAAAAATAAATTAAAAATGTCAAGTCCCAAAAAATATAAATTTTAGAAATTCCGTTGAAACTTGTTCAAAAAGTGGGAAACAATTTGATAAATATTTAATGTATTTTATAGAAATTCCTTATAATTTTAAGAATTACAAATTTTCTTAAGTTCATAAAACTAAAAAATTGACTAAAATAAAAAATAAAGGGAAAATAGGCAATAAAGTGGCCAAATATTTTGTAAAAGTAAAAATAAAATAAAATGCACATCATTTTTAAATCCTACTGAAATTTTCGTATTCCAAAATATTGAAATTTTAGTTATTCCTTACAAATTTAAGAAATAAAAATGTTTTTAAATTCAATAAACTAAAACATTCTCTGCAGTTTCCACTTCGTCCATACGGGAAAAGTACTGAAGGGTATCTGCATGTTAAATTTTTCCAGATAACCTCTGAAGCAACCATGGTTAGTAAGGAACTGGGTAAGATGATAGTCCAACTCCTTATTTTAACATTCGATCCACGTGGCGATGACTGGGATCAGCTCAAATGTTCATCGCCCCTTTTGCAATGATTCCTATCTACTCTGCCTTCTCGCATTACTGCCAACACCCCAATTTCTAAATCTGCAGGTGTCATACCTGCTGAGTCTTAGGGCCATAGTTTTGTAAACTGCACGAGCCTCTTTGAGATGAAACGCCTTTACCGCAGCTGTGTACGATACTGGTGCTGCATACAGTAAGGCTTTTCTGCTGGCATATCTAACATGTTCGCAAGTTAGTCTGTGATCCATCAATACCTTCATGTATTTCAGCAAACTGTCCCCCGTCTACTGTGATCTGCAGTGTCTCCACAGATTTCCTACTGCTTAATAATTCTTCTTCTGTCTTGTGCTATCTTTAAGCCTACGCCCTCTAGCCAATCGGTGGCTGGACTGATTGAAGCGTTACAGACGGTTTACAGTTCCCTCAATGTTTTAGCAAAGTGAAGCAGTGTAGCTCCGCGTTCCTGGCTTCCTTATGGCTAAAATTGTATCCATTGTTCATTATGTTCCACAGGTTTGGGCCGTGCACAGATCCTTGTACTTTTTAAGGGCTTCACTTGTATCGTACCAAAATTTTTTCTCTCTAAAGTAACTACCAATAATATCCCTGAGGTATACTGGGATCCCCATATTGTTCATTGCGCTGAGCCGATTTTTCATTTTAAATCGTTTGCCCATGTTTACCCACCTTATAAAATTTTAAAATTTTGCAAAATAACAAATTAAAAAAAATGTGTTTTCACTAAAATCGTTTGCCCACTGTTGCCCACACTAAACTTTTTCGAAAATCTCAAAATTTCTAACCATTATTCAACATAAATCGTTTTCTCATGGTTTGCCCACGGTTGCCCAATCCTAGAATTTTTAAAAATTTTCAATTTTATAAGATATATATAAAAATTTTTTACTTTTTTCCCCAAAAATATAAAAATTTCAATATACAAATATTTTGCGTTTTTGTTCAAAAACATTGAAAAATTCTAAACAAAAATAGTTTTCTGATTGTTGGTTTATTTGTTTAAAGTTATTCAAAATAATAATTTTTCCGGTTTTCCCCAAAAATATGAAAAATTTCAATATACAAATTTTTTGCGTTTTTTCTCAAAACATTTAAAAACAAGTGAGAACGCTAATGTCGAGTGTGTTCGACTGTGATATACCCGTTACCCACCTCAAATATACTAAAATATACCAAAAAGTATTTTTGGTATAAATGGTATATTTGTAAATTCATATTCCATCACATCCTAAATATCGCATTAAGTATAAAATATACCATGCACGGTCACATTGCCCACCAAAAACAAGCCACGTGCAGCTGCCTATGGATTTTCCCATTCAAAACTTTTTTTTGAATAACTTCCAAGTTTTTCATCCGATCGCGACCAAATTATCGGGAATCATCGAGACTGTCTTTATCTTTGTATGTACCAGAACTGGAGATTCTATCTTTAAAATTGTGCTAGTAAATCGTTTTTCGATTTTTGGGGGCGAAAAGGGGCGTGGCAAAAATCTAAAATAAACTTGATCTGTGTAGGAGATACACCAATACTAGTACCAAGATTGGAATCTCTAGCTCTTATAGTCTCTGAGATCTAGGTGCTCATACAGACAGACAGACAGATGGACAGACGGGCAGATTGACATGGCTATATCGACTCGGCTGGTGAACCTGACCAAGAATATATATACTTTATGGAGTCGGAAATGCTTCCTTATGCCTGTTACATACATTTCCTGAACTCACAAAGCGGGTATAAAAATCTCAACCTTTTTTTTACAAATTTTTTAACTCAAATCGTTTTTTTGTATGTTGGTTGGTCTGTTTGTTTCTTTAAAGATCTTTTCTGAAAAAAATTGAAAAAATTTCTACAAATTTTGTTCCATTTTTTAACTAAATTTTTACGTTTTCCCTATCTCAATTCAAATGGTTTTTGCAGTGTTTGTTTGTTTAAAGACATTCAAAATAAAAATTTTTACGTTTTTCCCCAAAATTTTTTTTTGATTTTTCAATTCAAATAGTTTTTGTTTTTTTGTTGAATTGTTTGTTTGTTTAAGGATATTCAAAATACAAATTTTGCGTTAATCCGCAAAAATTTGTTTTGATATTTTTCAACTCAAATCGTTTTTTTTTTATTTGTTGGTTCGTTTGTTTGTTTAAAAATATTCAAAATATAAATTTTTACGTTTTTAACCAAAAGTTTTTTTTCCGATTTTTCAACTCAAATCTCTTTTAGTGTTTGTTGGTTTGGTTGTTTAAAATTATTGTTTAAAAATATTCAAAATATAAATTTTTACTTTTTTAACCAAAAGTTTTTTTCCGATTTTTCAACTCAAATCTCTTTTAGTGTTTGTTGGTTTGGTTGTTTAAAAATATTCAAAATACAATTTTTTACGTTTTTCCCCAACTTTTTTATTTTCTGATTTTTCAATTTAAATGGTTTTTGTTTTTTGTTAGTTTGTTTGCTTAAAGACATTCAAAATAAAATTTTTACGGTTTTCCCCAACATTTTTATTCATATTTTACAACTCAAATCGTTTTTTTTGTTTGTTTGTTTAAAGATATACAAACTAACAATTTTTCCAACAATTTTTTTCTGATTTTTCAACTCAAATCCTGTTTATTGTTTGTTTGTTTCAAGATATTCAAAATATAAAATTTTTCCGTTTTTATTCAACACTTTTTTCCGATTTTTCAACTCAAATGGTGTTTTTTTGGTTTTTTTTCCCACAAAATTTTTTTTCCGATTTTTCAACTGAAATCGTTTTAATTGTTTGTTGGTATGTTTGTTTGTTTGTTTAAAGATATTCAAAATATAAATTTTTAAAATTTGTTTTCCGAATTATTAAGTTTTTTCCCAACATTTTTTTTCGATTTTTCAACTAAACTTGTTTTTGTTGTTTGTTGGTTTGTTTGTTTGTTTAAAGATATTCAAAATACAAATTTTTACGTTTTTCCTCAAAATTTTTTCCGATTTTTCAACTGAAATCGTTTTAATTGTTTGTTGGTTTGTTTGTTATTTTGTTTAAAGATATTCAAAATATAAATTTTTACGTTTTTCGAAAAAAAAATTTTTTCCCGATTTTTCAACTCAAATCGTTTTTAGTGTTAATTGGTTTGTTTGTTTAAAAATATTCAAAATACAAATTTTTACGTTTTTCCATAAAATGTTTTTTTTTCGATTTTTCAACTAAACTTGTTTTTGTTGTTTGTTGGTAGGTTTGTTTGTTTAAAGATATTCAAAATACAAATTTTTACGTTTTTCCCCAAAAAATTTTTTCTTGCGATTTTTCATTTCAATTGGTTGGTAGGTTTGTTTTTTAAAGACACTCAAAATACAAATTTTTCCTGTTTTCCAAAAAAAACAAATTTTTAAGTTTTTCCCAAAAATAAATTAAAAATTTCACAATACAACTTTTTTGCGTATATTCTCCAAAAAATAAAAATAATTTCTCCAATATTTTTTTCCGATTTTTCAACTGAAATCGTTTATATTGATTGTTGTTTTTTTTGGTTAAAGATATGCAAAACGTCAATTTTTTCGTTTTTCAAAAAAAATTTTTTTCCCGATTTTTCAACTCAAATCGTTTTTGTTTTTTGTTGAATTGTTTGTTTGTTTAAAGATATTCTAAATACAAATTTTTACGTTTTTTCATTAAATGTTTTTTTTTTCGATATTTCAACTTATGTCGTTTCTGTTGTTTCTTTTTTTTTAATTATTACGTTTTTCTCCAAAATTTTTTTTTTCGATTTGTCAACTTAACTTGTTTTTGTTGTTTGTTGGTTCGTTTTATTGTTTAAAAATATTCAAAATACAAATTATTACGAATTTCCGCAAACATTTTTTTTTTATATTTTTCAACTCAAATCGTTTTTGTTGTTTATCGTTTTTCTCCAAAAATTTTTTTTTCGATTTTTGAACTACACTTGTTTTTGTTGTTTGTTGGTTTGTTTGATTGTTTAAAAATATTCAAAATACAAATTATTACGAATTTCCGCAAACATTTTTTTTTAAATATTTTTCAACTCAAATCGTTTTTGTTGTTTATTGGTTGGTTGGTTTGTTTGTTTAAAAATATTTAAGATACAAAATTTGTCAATTTTTTTTAAAAAAAATTATTTTTTTTTTTTTTCCCAAAAAAAAATTTAATTTTTTAAAAAAAATTTTTTTTTTTTTTATTTAAAAAAAAAAAAAAAAAAAAAAAAATTTTTTTTTTTTTTTTTTTTTTTTATTTTTTTTTTTTTTTTTTTTTTTTTTTTTTTTTTTTTTTTTTTTTAAAAATTTAAAAAAAATTTTACGTTTTTACATAAAATGTTTTCTTTCCGATTTTTCAACTCAAATCGTTTTTAGCGTTTGTTTGTGTAAAATTATTCAAAATACAAATTTTTACGTGGTTCCACAAAATGCGATTTTTCAACTCAAATAGTTTTTGTTGTGTGTTGGTTGGTTTGTTTGTTTAAAGATATTGAAAATACAAATTTTTTCTTTGTTTTCCAAAAAAAAACAAACTTTTACGTTTTTCTCCAAAAAAATAAAAAATTTCACTGCACAAAATTTTTGTCGTATATTCTCCAAAAAATTAAAAATAATTTCAACAATT